>JARWLC010000019.1:53439323-54639323 GCA_033318265.1 Phyllotis vaccarum | reverse complement strand
AGCGTGAACAATAACGAAATGACAGATTAACATTATATGACTTATTCTCAAAATCAAAGCCACCATCACAGGTGAAATTACTAAAAGAAAATGTGTAACATGAAAAGGGAGTGGACCCTAAAGAAAACCCTGAGAAAAGCTAGTATTTATAGAAACACTCTAGAAAGAAGCTAGCAGAGATTAGCAAAGAATGGTGTCATGGGTCAGTCTCCAGAAATCGAAGCCCTGAGAGGAGTTTACCAACAGGGAGATCAGCATGTCAAGAACTGCAGAGAAATGCAGGCAAAGTTTTTATGTCCAGTCTTCTCCCAACTTCTGAAAAAATACCCATTCTACCCACCACCCTCCCCCCTCAAAAAAGAAAAACCCTAAGTATTTTTAAAGACATGCTTAGGTAACATAGCAAACGGTTTCATGAAAATTTTGTCAGGAGAATTTGGAATCATGAACCTCTCACACACTTGCACTTTTAAGCAACTAGTATATTTTAAATGTTGTCTTGTAGTTGTGAATTGGTGAACAGCTCAGAGATTAAAAAATAAGGAAGCTGCCCTTCTGTGGAAGACACCACCTCAAGGCTACTGCTAAGCAGTGCATTTGCAGAGAATGGGGGCCTTAGTGTAACCTACACTGCAAGAGGCAACAGATGCAGTGGGGATGCAGCCAAGTGACAGAAACTGTAGGGAAAGAGGAACAGCAGAGGGAGCTGATGGGTCTGGGCAGTGCAGCACATCCCAGCATGCTGTGTCTCGGCAGTGCTTGCTCATGCAACAAAGTTAATAGTCTACAGATTATGTGATTTAATTGTGCCTTCACACATTTCATTTCTAAGTTGTTCAGTTTCATTGTGTAACCAATTTTTGCAACGGCACTAAAAGTGCTTATATTTGTTAGTGATCATGATAAATCCTAAGTGTTGATAGCTCTGTTTTCTATTGAAATGAACTATTGGCCATGGAACCCCGTCGGTCCCCAGTAGGAAATCTTATCTCTGCAGCATAATACTGTGCAAGCTTTCTCGTATTTTAAAGGTAAAATAAATGAGACGCAGAGTCTTGATTACTTGCCTAAGTTTACATAGCAAAAAATGATAAAAGCATGTCTGGCTGGCTCAGAAGCTGTGACCCCTACATTAACAATCAGTGTTTCATTCCTTAAGTTGCTAAGAGTCATCAGTAATAGCTGGTTTTTTCTTAGTCTAGTGATAGGTGAACAATTAAATAGCTTGTGTAGAAATAGTTAAGAAGTGCTCTGTATCCGTGAAAGCTTGAATAGTGGGAATAACCCAGACTTCAGAAGGAAGGAGTTCCTTAGGTTATCTTCAGTAGAACAGCATGTGATTGCATGGAATTTACTAAAACTGCGCCATCTTGGAGGGAAAAAAAATCCTTAGAACTTCTTTTAGCAAGACCTATAAAAATAGTCCAGGTAACATATTAAATATGTGTTTTTACAAAGGGCTCTTATTTCATGGGTATTCTAGAGAGAGTTTCCTCTACCAATGAGCACCCATCCCACAATTTATCCAAGCTGACACTCCTTAGAATCTCTTGTGGGACTTAGGTCACTGCAAGTTCCTAGACGGAATTACCTAGAGAAAATGCTATATAGACTGAGAAAGACCTCAGAATCGTAGAATGGAGGGTGCGTAGGCAGCCTACCTGCTTCCATGATGATTTTTCCAGGGGAAGAGTGCTGTGTTCATTTCCTGAGTAGATCTCTTTTTTCAGCTCTTAGTGAGGCTAAAAATTGAATATGAAGTTTTCATATGAAAATAAGAGTATTGCTGTTCATTGATAATATTGTCCAGACACTAGCCAATTTTTTTTAATGCAGTTAGTATAATGCCATGTATGCTGGTGCAACTCAGATGGCGCGGCAGATTCTTAACTCATATGCTTGTACCCCATCCATTTGAGATCTATTAGTCTTTGAGTATAGTCTACACACGATCTCTCATAAGCAGTCAGTATTTCATGTAAAATGCTTACCCTCCTCTAGTTCCTGTCATATTACCCAACACATGAGTTCTTTCTGCAGAGAACCCGAATATCTCCATTTAAAGTTGATTGGTAAATGCAAAAATAATTCTGTATACTTTTCTACTCAGCCAATTGATGCGTTAGTTCTTAAGTAGAAATCAATTTGCATGTCATACTGATGTTAAATTTAGAGTCAAGAATATAAAGGATAATGTTCTTGTCATTATATGGCCATCAAAGCAGTACTTACTTCTGAGCAGTTCAAATAGTTCTCAGAATGATCATTCCAGGTTTCATCTAGTTAAAGCAGTTTGGTAGTTGGGAGTAGTGTTGGTCCTACAAACTTAAGACAGCTCCTAAAAATGTCGGTAGAAAGCAAAGATTATGACATCAAAATTAACACTGTTTATGTGGATTGTTTTCTTTGCAGATCTCTTCAAGCACTTCACAGTTGGGTGGTGCTGAGCCTGCGAAACGCTGTGGGAATTCTGCACTCTTTCAGCTGGCAGAGGCAAGTCATGAGTTAAGATCTGTAGATGTGGAAATCACAAAAATGACGATAGTGTTTCTGTTGTTGTGACCATGAGTACTCCGAGTCTAGTTTTCAGTAGTGCGAAGGACTGCCTTTCACTTTACAAAAGGGAATTTTTCTCCTCTACTGAAAGTCATTAAGCACTGAAAAAGATTACCTCGGGATATCACAAAAACTGTTTCACAGGTAATATTTTTAATTAGACCAGTTTTATGTTTCTTGGGTTAGTTAAGTTTTAGTAGATAAATCCAGCCTGAGTTCCAAAATAGCTTGTTATTTTTTTCTTTGATTTTCTTCAACCACTTCTAAATATCTAAAATACACCACTTTTAGTCAGAATGGTGTGTGTGTGTGTGTGTGCGCACGCGCATGTATGTGTGTGTGTAGGTGTGTGTGTGTGTGTAGGTGTGTGTGTGTGTAACTTTCATATGTCCTACTCTGATATCTGATTTTAGAGTATCACTCACACATTTGATGTGACATGCACTATCACTCCTCTAGCAATGGAAAAGCTATGCAGAGGTTGCCCTAAGCTGTGGCGGTTCCATCTTGCTGCAACTACTCTGCCTAAAGGAAAAATGTGGGAGGGTTCCATCAGCACCAGGGTCCTCTCAGCCACTATGATATGGATGATGAGAAACTTGGACACTAATTTTTTTTCTTCTTTTTCTCTTTCCTTCCTGAGTTCCCTTTTGTGAGTGGCTTGATTCTTTTATAAATTCTTAACTTAGCTTAACGAGATCCTCTGTCATTTTATCATAAAAATTTGAAAACCTTTAAGTGGGTATCTGTTACAATGTGGTTTCTCGGTACAGAGGCCCAGACCCACAGACCTGAAGCACTAGACCCCTTAGCTGCCCGCTGCTGCTCAGGCCCCCAAAATGACTCAGACACTTATATTAACTTCATGCTGTTTGGTCTATGGCTCAGGCACATTGTTAGCTAGCTCTTACATCTTAACCCATTCTCATTAATCTGTCTGCCACTTGGTCCGTGGCTCACCTCTGTTCCTTACATGTTGCTCCTTTGGGCTTCTGGCTCCTTCTGTCTCTGACTCTGCCCTGCTCCTCCTACCTATTCTGATTCCTCCTCCTACTTTTTCTATGGTGCCTGTCATGAGCCAAAACAGCTCCTTTATTTAAAGAATGAGATTCACAGCATACAGAAAGGCATTCCCACATCAGGCATCCTTAGATAAGGCTTTTAAAGCCAAACCAGGTACAATTTAGTAATACAGGGCCCTAAAACAGTAGCAAATACAAAGACTACACCAAACTAACCCATCGTATTGAATGGTAAGCTTGACGTGGTCTTATGCGAAACAAATCCATACCCGAAGAGGACTGTGAAGACCAGTGACACTGAGGAAACTCGGAAGACAGCAGGGACTGGTTCTGAAAGGAAGCTAGTAAAGGTCTCCCTCAAATGTAGCCAAAAGAGAGCAGCTCTGGAGGTGACCTTGCAAATGGATCTCAGTGAGCAGAGAAACAAACTAAGGTTATGGATTTTCTAGGCTCTGCATTGTCAAAGCAACGTATTTGAAATGACCATTTTTAAAATAATATGGATGCATGGACCATCTGCCTTTTCTGTTTATATAATTTTTCACGTGTATAATACTATAAAGTATTAAATAACACCAAAATATCAAACTAACTTTGCATATAGCATTTATCTTTATTAAGCTGTTTTTGATGGTAACATATGAACTTCTGAGATGCTTCGCTGTGCAGTATTGCTAAAGAGAGGTATCTACTTTGTCATTTTGTTTCAGTCATGAGGATTTCTTATTAAATCAAAGCTCATTAGAAAAAAAACATTCTTCTAATTTGTAAGGATGCATCCCAAATATGAAACAGATGCTATGGCTTAACAGATGCTTTGATGCTGGTGTCATAATTTAAAGGGGTAAAATTACCAAAATAAGCCTATTTCAGTTACAGAAAATCAGCTTAGCAACATTTGAGTAAAAATATGTACTTCTGATGAAAGGGGGTTGCTGAGAAACCATTTGCCAGAATCTTTATTATTATTTGTGCCACATAAAAAACCTGATGCCACTACATGGATAGTGTATGTTAGAAGAACATTCCAGTTGCTAAGCAAGCATCAAATGCACAGTAGATGAGCCAGCAAGTGATCACCAGTAAATTAATGATTTCTTTAATTTCTGTCCCACTTGTAATTTATAGTCTTCTTTCTTTCTTCAGCTATTAATCATTTCTGGCACCTCTAAAAATTGGAGACAGATTAAAATTAAAAAAAACTCCGAAGATAAAATTTTCAAAAAAGTAGTTCTGATTTAGGCTGGACCCTTTGCCTTCAACTTCCCCCACTACCTTAACAGGCTTCTCATTACCGCCTCAACTCCCAGATCATCACAGTGAGTGTGTGCGGAACACTGTGCCTTTTTTTCTCCTGGAAATAGAAGTAGTTTCCAGACTTTACCCCACTGTAAGGAAAAGTGCAGTCAGATCTGTTAAAGATTAAGGAAAGAATATGCAAGCAATATATTCTTATGGTTTGGTGAGAAACAAGAAGTGCTTTAGATGTGAATATTTTGTGACATCCTTTACTTACCTAAGCAAACACAAACAGAACAGGGGAGCTGGCAGCAGGGACACATGGAATGGCTTTCACTATTCAGGAACCCAAGGGAAAAGGAAATAAATAGAATGTATATTAGTTTGATCAAGCAGGAGGCCACTGGCTAATGGGGAAGGGTTGGAAGATAGCAAACCTGGGGCAGTCACATTAGGAAAAATGTGATGGAGCTGCCTTTGCTCAAGATACTCTCAAGTACCATGAGAGGCAGAAGTGACATTTATCTGTATTGTACCCATGCAGCTGTCTTAACCACTGTGGGTTTAAAAAAAAAAAATTGAGACAGCTTCCCTCCCTGATCCCTACAGGACCCATTCCAGGCCTGAGGCCATATCCCTTCTGAACACTGACATGCCTATCTGTTCAGTATTTTAAGTATCACCCTGCCTGAGGCGTTTCTTAAGAATGCCTGGAGATGTATCAGCAACAAATGCATAAAGAAAAGGTAGTATATTAGTTAGTTATTCTGGCACTGCCAAAGAGCACTTGAGATTAGAAGGTTTATTTTGTCTCGAAGAAGCAGGAAGAGAAGATATCAACCTGTCTTGTTATTGGATGAGAGGTATGACTAGGTTATAACCACAGGGCTCAGCCTCAGACAACCTGCTTCCTCCAGCCAGATGCCACCCACTCCTGAGCATTGTGTAACCTCCTGAGACAGTTCCACATGCAAACCATAACAAACCGTTCTCTCTGCTATCTATCTCCAAAACTAAGGTTTCCGTCCTCCCTAAGGACCAGAGCTAAGCATGGCCTCTTCTATAGCTGCACTCCTTGGGCCAGAATAGAAAGAGAAATGGGGTGAGCAGAATGTCCCAGAGTTAGGGTTATTGTGACAAGAAATGCTATCTTGGACCTGGGGTAGAGGTGCCTGCCACCAAGCTTAATAACCTGAAATCAGTGCCCAAACCCACATAGTAGAAAGAGTCCCTGCACTCACAAATTGTACACACACAGAAACAATAATAGTTAATGCAATAAAAATTCCAAGACACAGAATTTTATATGTTGTTTATTGCCATACTGTATCTACCTCAGCAACCAAAAACAATGTGGGATGTTAGCAGGAGGCAGAGATTTGGATTCTCCTATACAGTCAGTTTGGGTTTTAAAAGTGAGGTGAAGATCCCAAGTGAAGACCCTGATTGACATCTGTAAATATTTTTGTATGTGGGCGTGGGCACATGTTAAGTTTTCATTGCTCTGGGATCACAAGTGAATCACCTCGCCTGGACTTTTACATAGGCTCTGGTGATCAAGATGAGGTCCTTACATCATCTCCCCAAGCCCTTAGTGGGTAGCTTTTAATGTCTGAAAGTGACCTGGAAATCCTAGGATTTGTTACATGTATTTTAAAGGAATCTATGCAACCAGGAGGGGAGCTTTCTGCTGAGATCAGAAAATTGAGAACAACACAGTGCTCTTTGTTCAAGCCTCCACGAGGTTCATACTGTTCAGTTAATCAGTCCCTTATGCTGCCAAGTGCTAGAATGCATTGTTTCCAGTCATTTTGAGATTAATTAGGTTAATCATCTACAGAGTAGTGCAGCAACCTCCCTGGGATGACAGTTGGGTATGAGATGGTCTTGAGGAGAATCAGAGGCAGCTTTATCTGCATTTTTTTAAATTCCAGAATTAAATATCGGTAGCACCAGCAGTCTGGTTAACAAGCAGAACAGTGCAATCTCTAATCTTTACAGACAAGAGTGTTTCTTCCCATGCCGGTAATGGTGGCTCTGCTGAAGCTACCTGCCCATGTACACGTGTTTAGTTCAATCAGAACGAAAGCCTGTAAGCTGCCTAAGATCAGTGGAATAGGACCACTTCATTGGCTTCTTAGAAAGTGACAGGTGATGAGGTTGTGTCTAAAATCACTGCTGTTTGTTCTGGTATTTTTTCTGATATTGCTTCAACTAGTGAGCTTTGTTTAACTTAAGACAATGAGTGGTATTTATTATCTGTGTGTTAAGCACAATTTGAATATTTCATATGCATTAAGTAAATGCTCACAACTATGTTCTAAGACAGGTATTATTGTCATTCCTGTTTTTCATATTAGGAAACTAAAGAGTGCAGAAGTTTGGCAAGTTTGCTTAGTAGCTGGCTTAAGGCCATGTGGACAGTGAGAATCAGAGTCTAGGTAGGAACCTAGCTCGATACTCTGTCTCCTTGGACCATGCTCTTAAAGTAGGCTTTTCTGTCTTATTTAAGATAACTATATGACACTGTGTAGATGCTTGTTATAGGTATGTGCACACTTTGAAGTCTTAAGGAGGACAGTTCACACCCACCCAGATCTGCATGACCCAGTGAAATGGCATGTTTGAGATGCTACCAAAAAAATAGACTTTGAATTTTCTTTTTAGAAAAGCTTGCACTTTTAAAAAGCTGACATATATACCAGGCACTCTGTGGATATAGTCCTGTAGATATGTAAAGGTTTGGGGAAATTAATGCTTTGTAACTCTAGCCCTAAAGAGCACTGCTCTTTAGTTATATGAAGATGATTTTAAAAGAGAAGAGAGGAAGGCAGAGTGGTACTCCATTATATTCTTCTTTATCTCAGTTAATCAGCCTTGTTACATGTCTGTCAGAAGCTGAAGAAACAGGATGTTGTATTCCCCCCAGATAAAACCTTATAGAAACAGAAAAACTATTGGAAAAGTTGTCATTAACTATATTTATTAAATAAGGATATAGGCATTTTCAGAAACTTCAGCATCTTACCTTTTTCTATATTCCAAATGGCTATAACAGTGCATAAATCACGTACAATGTAGGAAAGATAATTTTTTGTAGTTTCCATAAAAATCAAATCATTTATAAAATTGTACATTAAAATGACGAGATTTATAAACAATAGTTAAGAATGTAGGTGCCTCCCTCAATAATCTTGCTTAGCTGTTTTTCCTCCAATACTTTTAACATTTCCCATTAACGCCAATGATTAGAGCTACTTCACTGAAGTATGACTGAATCTAAGCATTCTGTGTGTCTCCTGAGTGTCTGACCCTCCCAGGTACCTTAACCCAGAACATAAAGCTGCAGATCTCAACCGAGTTTCTAATTCTAAAACTTGAAGTTTTATAAGGAAACCCTTTATTTAACGTTGATAAGCTTCTTACCTTTTGACTCCAATCCCTTAGCATTTAAACACCTCCTACACTTTTCTTCTCACCCAAAAGTGCACTCGTGTATTTGGGGGTAGCTGAAATACAGAAATATTTTTAATAACTGCTGTTAACAATTTCAGAGAAGACATCAGATGGCCATATGTTACCACAGCAAACCCCCCCATCCAAAATCGACAGTTTTCAAGGAAATAGTCAGTGAAAAGAACCTTTAAAATTTCGGTTCACCTGGCCCAGTGTTTTCAGCCAACCAAAGAGAAAATTGCTTAACTTTTCCAGATTTCAGTGCTCAGAGGTATATAGTCCGTGTATATATAGACTGTTTACCCTGCATGATAGCAAGTCTAATTTTCTTAGCAGTAATGCTGTCGTTATTCTCAGGAAACATTGGCTGTATGTTTGATGCTTACACACACACACACACACACACACACACACACACACACACACACACACACACCCCATTCTGGTTTTAATTACAGAAGAAATTCGCATCTTAGAAAATGCTGCTAACTTCCATCTTAGAGTTATATTTAAACTGTTTTGGCAGATAAGTCCTTAAAATATGATTGTAAATATACCTTGGCTTCAACAAAAAAAAAAAAAACCACAAAACTTGTTTTTGTACTAAAAAGCAGAGATTTTGAAATTAAAGCTGATTCGTGTCAGTAGGTCTGTCCGCACACTGCCTTGTTTTTAATTTAGGAGTCGTCTTTACAGTAGACAATAAAAGACAAGGTCTAAAAGTAAGAAATGTGGCTCATCCTGAAGTTGCTTCCCCAAGCTTAGGACCAGTCAAGAGATAGCTACTGTGGCATTACCTTTAACAACTTATTAATTTTCACTCCCCATTTCATTGTTGTTTAGGGTAGAACAAGAATTGGATCAGTCTCTTAACATTTGTTAGAAGAATAGTGCCTCTATTTCAGAGGTAAAAACTTTTACAGCATAAGTTTAATATTCTCTTGAAGCCAGTCCTCTGTAACAGACCCCAAGCCTAACTGTGCTCTTACCTGGACTAAAAAAGGCCGTCCTCCTGTCCCGGTGAACATGAAATAGTCTCCTCACTGTGTATTTTAGTCCCTTCTGTAGTGATACTTAGTTCTTAGCACTTTGAAGACGATGATGACCTGTGCATTGGTCGAATACATCATCTGTGAGGAGCAGACTTAGTATTTCAGCTTTCTTTACTTTGAGGAAGGAGTTAGATTATCTCCAGCACATCACCTCCAGGTCTTTCTGCATATATAAAGTAAGGGACCACAATGTAGTTTCTGTTGGCAGAAGAAACTTTTAAATATTTGTGATTAATTTTTATATGTACCCTTGGGGAGTATAACTAAGAACACTGTGATTGTCAGTAGGGGCCTGGCAGTAGTGTGGTTATAATTAGCACTGTTTTTAGAGATTCATAAAATAATTTTCCTAATTTGAATCAGAATGCACTTTCGATTCATGAATTACCTTAGGACTAATGAGCATTCAGTTTAACACAATTATCTGTTGTAAACCTTTAAACCTTTTCAAAGATATGAGCATATTCTTGGAAGGGAATGCAAAGCTGAACAGAATGCATTTATACCCATTGAGTTATAGCTGTTGAAAAATAGAGTAGGACCTGAGGGAACTGACAATAATTATCAAATATTTATGTCCATCTTTGACTTAAAACATTAACATTTTAACTTCTTTGAATGCTGTCCTGGGAATTCCATCAATGGAAGGTGCCCTGGTGATTTTCTTCTCACTTTTAAAGAAAGTTAGTGCTCAATTTAAATTAATAATAGAAGGATAAATTGTCATTTACCATGGCAGGCAGTATTTCAAGGCTAATTAACAACAGATCTCTATTAAGGACATCTTGACTAAATTAATAATAGTTATTGATTCATTGATTCTGTATTTCCCACAATGCAGTTTTGTTCCCTTGAGCTCACATTGTTTTATGCTTCTTTTTGTCTGTTGTGTGGCTACATATATGTCCATTTTAGGAATGCTTGTATGAATATTCCTAAGCTCCACTGAATTGTAGATGCACACACCCAAAGTAGATGTGAATAGACAACATACTCATACACAGAAGTAAAACTGGGCACTGGAGAAGCTAAGCAGCTAAGAACTAAGCTGCTCTTTTGAGGATCTCACTCCATTTCCCAGTACCTGTCTTTAACTCCAGTTCCAGGGGACCCATCTCTGTGGGCACTAGGTACACATCTGGTACACAGACATACATGCAGACAAACACATAAAGACAATTTTTATAAGTTACACTAATACTATGTACCAAGACTTTCTGGGGAGATGCAACACATGTCTACTCACCCCAGATAGCAAACCAGGATAGACCAAAGTCCAACTTAGTGAACCAATGAGTTTATTAGGTTTCTTAGAGGCATATTGGTGAGGAGTTACTTACAAGATCAGAAATGACTCCAGGGCAATTGCATCACCAATGCCCACCCCAATGTGATGACAGCTCACTGACATTGGGAACCTAGAGCACACTGCACACCCTGCATGCAGCTCATGAGGTTGGAGAATGTCCTTTCCAAATGCCTCAGTTGTTCTAAACCTCTTCCAGGTAGCTGGCTGGTCTCAGTTTTCTCTGGAGCTTGATTTGTCTTAGAGTAACTCTCAGCAGCCTGTGAGGGAGGAACTTAGTGAATCTGGTCAGTTTCAAGTCTTCATGAATCTGAGTAGTTTACCTTCCATCTTAAGAAGCTTCCTTGCAGAACGAAATGTTTTGGTCTTAGAGGAAACTGCTACACAGCTAATTATGTTAGACATTTTTTAGAATTTTTCTGAAATTAAGATCTTCCTGAACTAATTTTATATGTAGCGTTTTTGTTTTTGTTTTCTAACCCTTAGAGAATTATTGAAGTGTAGTTTTAAAAGTAAGAACAAAGCAGATAGACGATCAAGGCTCTGGTATAGTCCTCGTGTACTCATAGATGTCATTGCTTCAGGTGATAGAAGCATCATCGTTCATTACTCTAGCAAGTTTTCTGTGACATAAAACTCTAGAGGAGTGTTAGCATAGAACACTGTCTTCACTCTGCTCTAGGCATGGTAAGTTCTGTTCATTGCTACTGTATGTTATAGGCTAGGAACCTGAGGCACAGAGAAGATTAGGAAAATTCTGGGAATAATCTTACATAATAGAATCCCCTCCTCCATCAACATAACTAAGCTGTGGCAAAGCCCATTTGGAATCCTGCGGTCTGGCCACAGAACCAGGACCTTGAAACTACCCCTTAATATCGAACTTGCTCAGCCCAAGAGGAGTCATTACATCCATGTCTGTCTCCAGGTCCTACCTAGGAAATAGCTAGTCTGATGATGGAATACATATTAAAAACAACAAATAATGGAGTTGAGCAGGTTTTATATAATAGCCAGGAAACTTAAGTACTTAAATGGGAAATACAGTAGCATGAGGATATATTAGAGTCAGATGTATCTGTTAGACTTAAGGAAAACTGAGTTTCAGGAAGAAAACAGCATATAAGTCTGAAATAAAGTGGACCAAAGTGCTGATGACATCGGTCTTTCACTCTTTCCCTCCAAGTCCAGTCGTGTTATGCTTTCGCTTATTTCTGCCCCTGTACATTTCCTTCGTACTCAACTCTTTCTCCCATTGTGTACAAACACACACAATACGTACACATCTGAGTAAGAGAAATCATTTCCGATTTTTTATGATTGGTAACCCTAATATATTCATAAACTATATCCTATATTTTTTATTCATGATAATGTTGTGAACTGTGTATAGGAAATAAAAAAGGAGAAATAGAAAAGAATTATATCAACGGTTAAAAAGTATTCTAAAATATAGTATGAAAATCAGTGTGAGATATTAATGCAAAAATTGGGGGGAAAACTGTGCTATTTTTAATTTTTTGTAACTAAAGAAAGAAATGGGCCAGTCTGAATTAGGGGAAGTAAAGCTATCATAACGATCAGGAGAAGGTGAAACTACGTCATTATTGTTTTGTACAACTGGAGAGAGGGACTAAGGAATTATGTTCAAACCAGAGCATGTATGTGAAGAAAGGCTAGTGTGTGGTGGCTCTGAAGCCACATGGCGGTAGGATATTAATTTGGGTTTCTACACAGAACAATTGTATTGTAGGCTAGAGCAAGACTTTGCAAGTGAAATTTGTCTCACTTTTGGTAACCTCTGATGAACTGTGGAAAACAATTCAGAACAAAATAGTGAAAAATCATTTTGACTTTCAAAGAATAAGCATGACTCCTAAATGTAGACTATTGTTTCATAGAAACATTAAAAACTGTTTGAAGAATATTGGAACTTGTAGACATGGGTGTGATACTGGAAATTACAGTTTCCCTGACTAAGGCCAAGGTCACAGGTGCTGTCCTGGAGTAGGTTTGCTCTGTTCTCTGGTATTCCAATACCTGCAGACTGCCGCCTTCTGTTCCTTTATGATCGCATCAGTTTCCACCTGCATTGAACCACCAAGGACACTGATGGGAGACTGGGGAATCGGGGAGGACAGAGGGAGCTGGGGAGGAGCTGTACATGGGGAAGGCCAAACACTCTTCTTCCAGGAACCAGCTGCATCCAGCGAGACCCCTCATGTTTCTGCCTGAGACTGGCAACTGAGCCTTTGGACTTCAGGAATGTTCTTTACACCCTTTGCCTCTGACGTAGCTTCCTGCTGTTGCTAGCCCCTGGGTTTCCTTGCCACTTCCTGTTTAGCTGCCCATGAGCTGTTATAACAAACCTGTTCCCTGCTTGGAAGTTGCTCAGCTAGGTGTGCCATAAGTTGTTTGTGCTAACGCAGTAATACTGACTAGTGCATAAGCTGGCTTCACATTCTACTTGTCCTTATTATCGTTCACTATTTCTAAGTTGATAGCATGTTGTTGACATTGTTGGTATGCAGCATTCAGTGTCCAGGGTTCAATAAGACATTGGAAAGCTAATTATATGCTTTCTGAACAGAGTAGGAGATTGAACTATAACACATTCTTAGATGGCTAGGGTTTATTAATGTTCAAAACAAAACAGATGAAGAATCTGGAAATTCACCAGAAGGCATGTTCTTGTCACTGTTGTGTTCAACATTGTTACCAGAGGTTTAGGCAAAATCATGAAAAACACTATTATCAAATGTGTGGCCAACACAAAGCTGGAAGGTAATTCAAACTTTGATAGGGTAAGGCTTACAAGGAGAAATTGGAAACCATTCATCTAGATACTAGGTATATAATATACATTTTTAAATACAGAGTTGAGATGACCAGGCTTCTTAGCATATTACTTGAATAAAGAAATCTGGAACTTACAGGAACCAAAGTGTAGTACATTGGGGGGGGGGGGGAGGATTTCATCTGGGCACCATGAGAAACTGCCTAGTATCCCTACTGAGAGTTGTGTGTCTTATCCGGTACTGCAAGAAAGCTGAGTGTCACTTAAGAAGAATATTGCCACATTGAAATATCTGTTCTCCCTAATCATTATGGGGCTCTTATAGTTAACAGGTATTTTCACTTAGATTTTTTTTTTCCTCACAGAATCCCAATCAAGGATATAGTTACCCACTTGTCAGCCTGTTTATTGCTCCTATGAGTTAAATCTAAGCTCAGATTTATTCAATAAAGTCTATTCTTAATTTAGGGACTGTGACAAGTAGGGTCATGAGTTTTGCTCAATATTAAAGTTCTCAAACAAACCTACCACCTCACACAGTAATCAGTTACCTGTCTTTGTGCAGAAATGGATTAACTCTCAGGAGCACCATGTAACACACACACCCGCCTCCCCATACTGGAAAGAAGGTTCTTTTAGGCAACACAGTGACACTCGAGTCTGGGTCAGCTTTGAGTTTTGGTCAGTGAAGAGATTTTTGGTTTGTGGTTTTTAATAGAATTTGTTTTGCTTTTATAATTTTATCTTCAGCAATATAATTATATTTCTTATAATTTAGGATTAACATACTATATTTGAGGAGGGTAAGGGTAGCTTCTGAGAGCCTAAGACAAGTGCTTGGTGTAATTACCTACACAAGAAATATTAGGCTACTTCCCAGAATATATCCCCAGAGTGAATGTCTATATGTGTTCCATTTATTCCGAGTTTAGAATCCTATCAAAGGCGATAAGGAGAATCATTTTGAAATGTATTGAACAGAGAATAGAGTTTGCAGAATACTATTAGGTTTGCTAAGCTGAATCTGTCCTGCAGATGCACACTGTTGGCCTAGTCCTGCAAAAGCCTCTGCCAAGATGAGAAAAATTCCTGACATGGCCCATGAAAGGCCATGTGACAGTGGCGAAAGACACGTTACGTTTGCTTTGAGAGTGTCATTCTGAGCTGCTTCCAGAACTGGCATGTTGAGCCTACCTGGGATAGTTTGTAGATAAATAGGGTTAGGATAGTTGAAAAGAAAAATTATTTTAAACATTCACTCATTAAAATAAAACATCCAAAGAAGAAAAATTATATCAGTGCCTTAGTGTTAACATAAGATAGCGTGCGCTTCAGGTGTGTTTCTGGTTCAGGAAAGGGAAGACCTCAGCGTGCAGGCTTACTAGCCATGTTCTTAAATTTACCTCCTGTCTGTGGGCAACGGCATCTTCATAACGGCATCTTCATAAAAGTTAACTTGCCTGAGTCTGGAGAAAGACAACTTTGTTGCACATCCTTCTTATGGACTGGGCACTCTTGGCATGTTGGGGGGGGGGTGTTTGTTTTTAAAGTAGCAGCATCTGCATCCCCAGCATGTCAATCTAAACATTACAGAATTCTTTCAGAAAGGTTTATGAAGCATTAAAAGTACTTGATATTTAAATCCAGTGTATTACCCATTTAAAACTGAGTTTCACATCTGTCACCAGTCCTAACAACTTGCCGTTTGGAAAGATGACAGTTCTGTAGAACAGTAAGTTTCGCTCCTGTGCTGATTTTGGGCTGAGTCAGCAAGCGCCAGTGGCTCTTTCTCTGCCATGCTGCTAACAGACAATAAATTTCGTATGTTACAGTACTTTGTCCTGTGCTTCGCTTGACCAAATCAGCATCATCGGCCCCTTGGTAAATTCCTCAAAGACAGAAACTAACCCTGTTGTTTTTTTGTATTATTAGTGTCCTTCTTAGGGTCTGGCATTTGAGATGTTAGTTTAGTGTATATGAGTAGAAACGGGGATATTGAAAATAGTTTATAATAAGCTGTTATTTCATCTCCTAGAATATAGCCTGAGTTTCAAGGTAATAGCTGGAGACAGGTGACAACTTTACTCTTAAATATCCTAGATGTGACATTTGGGGGTAAAGAAATTTTAAAGTTGACCAAATTTAGAGCAGATGTATTTTGGTATTCAGAAGTTTTCAAATTCTGAAAATAAATAAATAAATAAATATAATGTACATGCAGAGTAAATATATCTTGCTTTTTGTAGTGTGTCCAGCACATATTCAAATGCCTGAATACTCTTGTAGCAAAAATACAATAGGTGTGATATAAGTAAGTGTGATGAGCTGCTTATGACATGGCTCCAAATCTATAGTCAGGCTCAGATTATATTAGATTTGTCAGCAGTCAAAATCAAAAACAAACAAATATTCCCAGAGCTTCTGTGTTTCTATAACTATTTGTTGGCGTCTATAGACCTATAATTGCATGTTCACTGATGGAAACTTTCATGGTTTTATTAATCATTATAACATTTCTAATTTCAAGTGGACCAGTGGAAGTTACTGCTATTTCTCTTTATCTCTGGGGTGTGGGACTGAACATCAGAAAAGAATGTGGGAATTGTACTGACATAAGTATAACATCTCACTTAGCCTTACAAAATCCTCCAAGATAGGATCTATGTATTTTATAAAGTTCTTGGGCAATAAGGAGTGATATTCTGTTCTCCACAAATATCAAACTAAGAGCCAAGTTTGTCTTTAAGCTCCAGAGTTCATTCTCTATTGAGTCTAATTTTCATAAGAAAAGTTTCTAATGATGCTAGAAAATGATTCAGGGATGTTTACCTATAGTTCAATGAAGTTTGATAGAAGTGAGGTGATTATTGTTAAGTTTGGAAGCTTCCTTAATTTCTACAAGGAATAATTAAAATTAAAGCTAATTTTGATTGCACAATAATGAGGATGTGTGGTGTTTTTGTTTGAATGATTTAGATGTGTCTGGCATCAGAGGGGATGAAAATGGAGGAAGCAGAGGTCGGAAGAACTAAAGAAATGGAGAAGGGGAAGGAAGAAAGAGAGGTACAGATGGAGAAGAACAGTGAAGCTGGGTTCCAGAAGGAAGCAGGATTTGAGAAATCATCTAAGGAAAATTTAAAGGAGTCAAAGAACTTGAGAAATTTTGAGGCGCTGCAAATGGAGAATGTAATGGCTATTAAAATGGACGACCCCAAAGAAATTAGAAAGGAGTCGGAGGATGATCAGAAGTACAGTCACCTCCCTGACTTTTCCTACTCTGCCAGTAGCAAGATAATAATTAGCGATGTCCCCAGTAGAAAGGATCACATGTGCCACCCTCACGGAATCATGATCATTGAGAACCCCACCACGCTAAACAAACCAGAGAAGATAAAAAAGAAAAAGAAAAAAAGCAAGCTGGATCGACACGGAAACGACAAATCTACGCCCAAGAAGACCTGCAAAAAGAGGCAGTCTTCAGAGTCTGACATTGAGAGTGTCATGTACACCATAGAAGCTGTTGCGAAAGGAGACTGGGGTGTTGATAAACTTGGAGAAACCCCAAGGAAGAAGGTCCGCCCCTCCTCAAGTGGCAAGGGAGGCATTTTGGATGCCAAGCCACCAAAGAAAAAAGTAAAGTCGAAAGAGAAGAAGATTTCCAAGGAGAAGTGCTCAGACATCACCAAAGAGTCACAACCTTCAGATTTCCTCAATATTTCTGCCAGCAAGAACGGTCCTGGGGAGTTGCCAGAGGGCATAAAAGCAGAGCCACTGACCCCCACAGAAGGTGCACTGCCGCCTAGCCTACCAGGACAGACCAAGCCTGAGGACAGTGACTGTCACAGAAAAACAGAGACCTGTGGCTCCAGGAAATCGGAGAGGTCTTGTAAAGGTGCTCTTTATAAAACCTTGGTGTCAGAGGGCATGCTCACCTCCCTGCGAGCTAATGTTGACAGAGGTAAGTGACTTCTGTAAAGCCGAAAGGATTAAAGGCCTAGCACAGTCACCCCTTTAGACCTGTTGAAAAAAAAATCCTCATGCACGGTTGAATATTGAACTAGTACTTTGTTTGAGTCATTCCTGTGTCTTACCCATTTCATTTCACCTGTACTTCCTAGCCCTGTTCAGGGAAGGTTTGCATTGTGTAAGCAGTCAGAGAAATTCCAAATACTACATATTTTTGTTTGTTTCTGTTATGGGCTGATTTCATCAGTATTAAATGGCACTTTTAGCTTGAATATTTAAATTGATGGAATTTCCTGAATGGCACAAACAAATTTGTCAAGATCTTTACCTATAGACTCCAAAAGCACATATACTATCTAGCTCTTTTGTTAGGTAACCAAAATTACAAATAGAGCATCATGGTAGCATCTCTAACAGTATTTTATCTGCATTGTTTTATTTTGAAGCATCTGCTAGGGAACTGCTTGTTGATGGGCTGTATTCCAACAAGAGATGATGTGTGGTTCTTAGGTCAAATAAGCTCTGAGTGGAAAGAGCTTGGGAGTACGTAGTTCTTCGGGAATGTCTTTTAGTGAGTTTTTAAAAGGTTAGGATTAATATTGTCTATCAGCAACAGACTTTAGGCTGGTTCTCAAATGGAAAAGATAGGAGCAGCATCTGGAGTATAGCACCCAGGGAACTATGTCACTACTGCTCATCTCAGAGATAGGATTGTTCTTACAGTTCCTTTATTAAAAGCAGTCTAGCCTGAATCACACTGAGTACCCATAGCATCATGGAAATGATAGGTAAAGAGGCCAAGAAGTCACTTGGGAAGGACCTGAGCGGATCTCCAGCCCTTGTATTCTGAGAAAACCCCTTCCCTTGGGTTTCCTAGGGAAACGGAGCTCAGGAAAAGGAAACTCCTCTGATCATGAAGGGTGTTGGAGTGAAGAGAGCTGGGCATTTAACCAGAGTGGGACCAGTGGGACCAAGAAGTTTAAGAAGAAGCTAAGGGAAGATTCCTTCCTTGGGTAAGTGCCTGTGAGCACAGGTGACCTGCACTGCATAGCCTTCTCTGTTCTATTACGTGTTAAGTGAGTCTGTTAGCCCTTGTCTTAATAAGCCCTCTACTGAAAACAGATCAGTAATAATTATGTGATTCCTGCTATTAACCAATCACATGAATGGTAACGTCATTTACACTTTACATATGATACAAACTATACACATTTTTAAGCTCAGGCCTCAGTTTGAATTGAGGTCTACCATAATGCAGAAGTGTAAAAATTGTGGATACTTTATCATCAGTTACTAGCATCCATTTTACCATCTGGAGCTTAGATGAATTTTATTTGTCTATTTACATTTTGCACATTTATGCCATTATTTACATTTTAGCATTATGTGTTTAATATTTCTAATTTTAAGTTCATATGTTTATAAAATAATGATAGTTGAATAATATGAGGTAAATAAATTATGCTCACCTTCCAATGATATTTTAAACAACCTCCTGTTACTCTAAGATAAATAATTCTGAAGATATTAGTCATTGAAATGTGGTACTGAGGAAGCAATGGCACATGTCACTATAAAATCACCTAGGACTATTATTTAGTGATTAACTGTTATGCCAACACACTTAATATCAATCAGCATAAAGCATTTTGTTAGTAAGTTGGTAGAGACAGTACATTATATTGGTGAGAAAAATATCTACACATTCATTTGTGCTACTTTGAAAGACCTTTGAGATTTCAAATGACTAATTTAAAAAGAATACATTGAATACAAATGATTCCCCATATTTTTCATAAGGATTTTTAAAAGTGTACAGATTTTATGCTTTGAGTATATCGTATTTATTTTATTCATAATATTTGCATTTCTATTTGTGGAAAACATATTTTTCCTTGGAAATAAAGTGCTTTAAATTTTGGTTAATTCTAATACTTCAGGACATCATAAAGTGGAAAGGTAGAGACTTACAATGCAGATACTTCAAGATTATTTTATAATACATATATTTCAAGATTATAATGAAATAATATATTTAATAGTTTCATTAGTGGTATTTTAAAAGTCCAAAGTACTCCAAATTAGTTTTATTTACGTTATGCTTAAGTAATGATATGAAAATTCTTCATTTGTCATTGCTAAATGATACTTTCAAGTGTAGGGTTCCTTAAAATAAAATGTGATTCTAAGACATTTCTAGAAAATACTATGCATTTTCTAGAATTGTGAGTCTGAATACCACGCTAGGAAAGGAGCAAGAGGCAGCTCATGACAGAAGTAGGGAAATAAATGAGCAAAGAAAGGGAGGTAGTGCAGCTGCTTTGGTGCTTGCCATTGAAGCATAAAGATCCAAGTTCAGTCCCAGAGCCCAGGCTTTTATTTCTTTTTCTTTTCTTTTTTCTTCTTTTCTTTTTTTTTAATGTAGGCATGGAAGCAAACTCAAAACTAGCAAGTCAGACAGGTAGATTTCAGAGTACACTCATTAGCTAGACTTAATCACCAAGCTCCAGGCCAAGTAAGACTCCCTGTCTTAAAAAACAAGATGGACTGCTCTTAAAAAACACTTGAAGTTGTCCTCTAGCCTAGCCTACACACACACACACACCCACACCCCACACCCCACACACCCACACCACCACACCCCTATGGTAAAAATCAGCTTGCCTATCAAATTGATGATTCCACTCTGAGCATCTGAGCAGCAAGGTTAGCTGGGACATGGAGGCATGTGTCCATACCAGCTCCTTGAAAGCAGAAGCATGAAGATCATGGATTTAAGGACAACAAGGGCTAATAATGGAGTTCCAGGTCAGTCTCAGCAACACAAGACCTTATCTCCAAAACCTAACATGATCAATTAGCTAAACTGCCAAATTATAAGGGAGATATTTCATCATTTACTGAGAAACGTTAAATGAAATGGCCTTTGAAAATATATCTCTAGAGAATAGTGGGGTGTGGGAGTATGTATGTGAGAAGCCCAATCCACCTGAAGCTGCTCTTCTTCCCCAAGCCTTCCATTTCCTGTCTACCAGCTTCCAGTTTTACAGCTCTACTCAGCTGTCTGCAGTGTATCTTTGTTAGTAATTCTCATTGAACAAAAGCCAGCAGTTAGCCTGGATCCAGCAGGCATGCTGCCATTGCTGTGTGGGGCCCTTAGACACAAAACCAGCCCAAGGGTTCTCCAACTTTGCCAGTCATGTGTGATTTTCATTTAAAGTGATATTGCCTTTCTTGTCGGTTCTCATTGGAAAGGCTTTACTTTGTTAGCTGAGTGTTGTTTCTAATGAGTCAGCACTCTGGAATTTCTTTCTAACATTCAAATTTCATATGCTTTCTAAAATTTATCTGTTTTAATCAAGCACTAGTCAATAATTTTAAAAACTCAATTTATAAGGCTATTTTACCACTAAGCTTGCTAATACATGAGCGTTCATATGGATGTTCAAAATGAGCCCCGAGTAGAGTATACTTTGTGTCTAAATTTATGAGACTAAATCATGGCCAATAGAGAGAAAGCCAAATTTTCCACTTCAAACATTCTAAGGTGTGTGAATTTAAGTTGAGAAATCTTCTCAAGAATTTCCGAAAAGATGTTTTTTCCCTCATGCATGATTTTTTTTAAAATACCCTAATTACTAGGGACCTTGTTTTCAAGTTGCAATACTTAAAAATATGATCATTTGTCAATTTCTGTTTAAATATTTGGGTTTGTTTTTGGTTTTTTGTTTGTTTGTTTTTTTGTTTGTTTGTTTTTTTGGTTTTTTTTGGTTTTTTTTTTTTTTTTTTTTTGCTAATTTAATTCCCCCTCTCTTTTTAATAGTTCTGCAAAGCTGGATGAGGAATTTGAAAAGAAATTCAACAGCCTCCCTCAATATAGTCCTCTTACATTTGACCGGAAATGTGTATCTATTCCAAGGAAAAAGAAGAAGACGGGAAACGTGTCCTCAGAATCGACTAAAACCAGCAAAGGTTAGTGGTGGCCCCTCTGCTCCCTGCACTGCGTCAGGCCCTTAGCTGCCCCTTCATCTAACTGCAGTCCCCCTGGAGAACTACAGGGATTAGAGTTAGAATCAAGGGAGGTAGAATTGCTGGTTGATTTTAAAACTGTCTTGGTCCCTGCCTCCCTTCTCATTTTTTCCTTACTAATTCTCTTTAGCCTCTTTCTTTGCATCATGTCTATACATTTCCTCCTAAAAATGTACCCAGGTTTTTTCAGATGTGTTACTCATGGTCATGGTCTGCTACTCCCCAGAGCTGTCTTGGAATTTTGAGACTTTGCCGAGCAAAATCACTAACTGAATAATACTTCTATTTGATGCGTCTGCAAGAGAACAGGCTCTGGGACTGCACAAGCCTTCTGTTTGCCTGAAAAGCAGACACTGTTCTTTACTATCCATATGAACCAAAACAAAATAAATCTACCTAGTCTACTTTAGTAATATACTTTGTTTTGTTAAATTTGGGGGGAAAAAGTGCTTTGTTTTGATATTTGTGTTCAAGAGCATCAGGTTCTCTTTATTTGTGTCAGGAATCTCTTTCTGTGACTTGGTAGTTCTCAACACTCATCAGGAACACATTCCTATTTAATGGGACCTTTTAAGGGTATTGGCTTTCTCAGTGATCTCAGTGGGACAGCTGCTGACATGCCTGCCCTGTGAGACAAGCCCCGGGGCATGATCTGGGTACCAAACATGGGCTTCACTCAGGTACAATGAAGAATGCTCACCCCAGGATCTCAGTATTTCTGTCAACAAGAACTTTAGGCCTAAAGATTAGTTAGGAAAACCTTCCTCTAGTTTTCCCTATAGTTATGTCATTCAGTGAGCTGTCCTGCCAGGAACAGGAAGTGGAGAGATGAAGCACAGGTGTAGCTGGGCTACAGCTGCTTCAGGATAAAATTCTTAGCAGGGTGTGGTAGATGAGTTCTTTGGAATTATCTTGCAACCATGGCTATCTGTTCCCTGCTTGTGTCAAATCAGATCAGTTCCCTGATTTTGTGGATTTTGGGGGAATACTTAAGATACATAAACTACGGAAAAATACATTTCTATTTTCTTCTCTCAAGATCTATAAACCCTTTGCACGCTCTAATAGCTATGACAAAGAGGATCACTTTCAGATGTACATCTCAGGATATTATTGAAGGCTTGTGAAAAACTCTACTCCATGATGAGGCTGGGAGAGGCATAAAAATAATTGTAGAATTACACATCTCCTTCTGTGGTTAGTAAGAAACCTAAAGAATAAAGAATTAAACTGGAAATGCAGCATCAGCAGCTTTTTTTCTTATATGGGAAAATCAAACACTGTTCTGCAGACACCTTCCAAGACGGACAGGACAAGAGCTGAAGTAGACTTGTTGACAGGCAGTTGAAAACAAGAGTCAGTTGCCACATGAAATGACAGTCTTTGTCCTGGAGATACTTGAGAATGGGCCAGTATAGTCCCTCAGCCCAAAGATGCCAGCTGTCTTGACTCCCACGCTTCATGGTTTTAAAGATGCTGATACTTGTCAAGCCAGTGAAATGGCGCTTAATTGATTGTTGTTCAAGACGCATTCCTTACACATTCTTACAGTTCAAGACATTCATTTTACAGCTGTGAAACTGCTGAATTATCTGCCCTGGGTAGTACTGATAGATTATTTTTCTAAAGCTAAAACCCTGAAGTTAGGATCTATTTTCACAGAGTCTAGTCTGTTACATGCTTTCTCCTCACCAGCTACACTAATAGTATTTCCTTGATGTGAAATAGCTCTTTGTAGCTTTGCACTTTCTTTATACAACATCATCTTAACTTGTTCATTATATTTCTCAAGCCACAAAGCCACTGGTTCTTCAGTGGAATGTCAATAATTGTACATGTGGGAAGGTTTCTAACTTTTTAGATTATGTTTTATGTTGTACTTCATAAAACAAAATGGAATTAAAATAAGGAAAAAAATTAAATGATATATTTTATTTAGCAAACTGGAGAAATAGTATTCATAACCAATTTGCAATTTGGCACTAGCAGTGTACTAGACTGCGGGTTATTAATGAAATTATCATACCAGCTGTGCTGTAATTGTCTGATCTTTGGGGGATAGAGAGATTGTTTTCTTAGACTCTAGACCCTTTGCACCTTTGCATAATGAGTTATTCAAAACAAACACTGTGCGTGAGATCATTAGTTCTTTTGTGGAAGAGCATGTGTTCATAGGAAACTCATTTTTTTTCTTCCTTTTAAAGACAGGGTTTCTCTGAGTAGCTCAGGCTGACCAGGGACTCACTCTGTAGACCAGGTTTGCCTCAAACTCTGAGATTTGCATGCCTCTGTCTCTCAGATTCTGGGATTTAAAGCTGTGGACCACCACACCTGGCTGAGAGACTCATCTTTAACCCCAACAATCTCCTATTTGTGTTGTTTTCTCCTGTACATTACTTTCCTCACATGACCTTGGCCCCCCCCTTGGTATCTGTGGGATATATGACGTGTATAAAACTTTTCTGAAATGTAATTTCAGAAAATTGCTGTTTATGACTTCATATAGGTGCATAACTCAGAATCAGCACTACTTGGGTTTACTCCTTCAGTTTTCCATCGGTCTCATTGGTTCTAACTTCTTTCACGCTCTCTGACTTCGTCATGGACTTTTCATGATTTCTACCCCTCCCTATGCCAACAACCTTACAGTGAAGGAAATGCCGATGACTGCCACCTCCTGCAAGTGGGCTTGGTCTATTTTGTCACAGGAGAGTACAGTGTGGTGATTTAGGAATAGAATTTCCACTTGCTCCTAAGAACAAACTATCCAATAAATTGTGATCCATCTAGTCACAGCACAGTTCGGTTACAGAAGCCCAACCCTGCATTATCTCCCAGGTCATCTCTTGGTTCTTTCTGTTGATTTTGAAAGAAGACTTTAAATCATGAGTCTAAACTATAATAACTTCTAAGAGGTGTCCTTTTGGAACATCAATTTATCTGTATTGATAATATATGAAGTGTTGTTTACAAAAAGACTCAGAAGTCAGAGTTTTAGGAAAATAGTAATTTTCAAACAGCAGTAGAATTCTGTTGAAAACATAATTTGAGTTCAAATTGGAATGTTTTAATTAAGCTCCATCTTGATCCTTGACTTCTCCTTATATATCTTTACATATTTCTTTGGCTTTTGTCAAATGTGCTGTTCTTTTTGGGGGGGGGCATTATATTTTAATATTAAAACTAAGTATGGTTATATGGAGGACTAGAGCGATAACTCAACAGTTAAAGGCACTGGCTGCTCTTTGAGAAGACCCAGGTTTCCAGTATCCAGATTGTAGCTTACGACCATCTGTAATTGCAGGCCCAGGGGATCTGACTCCCTTTTTCTGGTTTCCAGAGGGATTGCTTGCTCGTGGTACAAAGACAAAATGCAGCAAAGCACACATCCACATAATATTAGAAACTGGAAAAGAAAGTAAATGGCTAAAGCAGGAGCTAACTAGGTGCAGCACCTTTTAACACATATAAAGCACTAATATAAAGCTAATCCAGCTACTCTTCTCTCCGTAAGATGGCTTAGAATTTCACAGAGTAGAAGATAGAATCTGCTGTTTAAAGTTGAGGACACTTTCAGTTTGTGAGACTAAAGTCTGAGGATAGCGAGGCTAGCCTCCTACTAAGAAGTTGTAGTTCCTAGTTTAGGCAGAACTTTGTCATTGTCCCTCAGTCTATTTGAGAATCTTCATTGCTACCAAAACTTTCTCAGGAAGATGGTAGCAGCAGATTTTCAGATGTAAATGGCACGCTATGGTGGATTTCTAATTCTTATTATATTTATTTTGGTAACTTATAATCTTACAAGTATATGCCCACTTTTACTTATTTATATTTTATTTGTTTTAAAGTCTGATTCAAAGTAATTGGTTTTATAACGGTGTTCTCACACATACTTGATTAAGCCTCTTCTCCAACTGTCCTCCCCCACCTGACAGTCTGGAATTCCTTACTCATGGGTATCCAGCCCAAGTAGCTCCACCCCATTCACAGATACTAAATAATGGCTGATATACTTTCCAACTTACTCAAATCAATGCCCAGCAGCTGGGGGCAATTTGCTACAAATTATTGCAAAATAATTTATTGATGTATTAGTTATGCAACCAAAACAAAAATGCCAGCCTGGTCTTAGGGGGGGAAATCTTTATGTTTTTATATTGTTTAAAACCCATGAAATTATAGAACCTGGAGAAAGTTACTTGGCAGTGGAGTTAGACCTGGCATTTACAACACAACAGATCAGAAGAGCAGGTTCAGCTAAGTCATAACTGTGACCTTGAACACTGAAGTGACTCCTATGTCACTGCAACTAATAACCCAAATGTCCATTTTTCCAGGAGACCCTGAATATGAATGCTATAGGAAGGTTATTGTTAGGATCTCAGCGTCAGTGTTCTTAGCCTCTTGGCTTGTGGAAAGGCTGTACTGTTTGAACCCAGCTGTAAGTTGGAGTGCAGCGCAAAGGATGGATGCCCTCAGAGATCAGGACATCTTTCCTCAAGATGATAACCTGAGCCGCCTTGCACACCAGCACTTTGCAGTGTTGCCCTAAGGCGGCTGCTGCTGATGCCAGCTTTCTCTCGAGCAGTTTGGTAAGGAAGGAGATTGACAGAAGCCTCAAGCATAGTGCCAGTGAAGAACAATTACCTTTTCTTTCTTTTCTGAGTGAGTCTTTCTAGAACATTTCTCCTGCTTTTTACTTCCTTCTCTTTCCCCCAATTTGTGCTCCCTTCTGTGTTAATGTAATAAAGGGAAAAGATAATACTAAGATTCCTTCTATTTTCTATTATTTTTTAGCTTTATTTTGTTTAGACAGCTTGTCAAACACACGAGCCATGCTGGTGAGCAGAAATGAAGTTGTTCATGTGTTGACTCCTAAATCACTGCTTTTTTGCGACTGTGATTAAATCTTATTCATTACTTTCCTCATGTTCTTGTCACTGTCTTTAAAGAAGCCGTCGTTTGTTTACAGTATTTAGAGCCATCTTTTGGGGGATGGTTCAGAGCAAGAAGTTTTTTTAAGTGTAAGTTTATATAAGCACTACTATATCCAAAGCCTGTGTGTGTGTGTGTGTGTGTGTGTGTGTGTGTGTGTGTGTGTGTGTGTGTGTGTGTGTGTGTGTGTGTGTGTGTGTGTGTGTAAACATGAGCAAGTTCATCTTTAGCCTTGTTCTTAACTTACACTCATCAGATTTCTCTGAAATGGGCTCTTTCCTTCTTTTGTAAACCATTCCAAACACCAAGTCAGTTTTTTTATCTCTTTCTCTGGAAGCCAATGCCTTTTAATTCCTACCGGTAAATCAGTAGGATCTCTGTGAGCTCTAAAACTCTCAAAATGTTTGTTCCATGATGCCCACATGTCATTCACGTGTACTAGCCTGCAGGTGCCTAGGTTTTATAAAATATAGGACGCAGTGCTTGCAAACAAATTACAGAGAACATTGCTAATATCGATATAGCAAGTGCTCGTGACAGGTTTACTTTGTGCTTGTTAATTTATTTTCTCTCAGTGCTTCTTTATATGCAAGCATAGAAGCATTTTCTATTTTCATGTCAAAACACTCCAACTAGTTCAGAAGTATTTGCTATTGGTTATTTAGAAGAATGATTTATGGTTATAGCATTTGCAGAGATTTATGGTATCATTGGCAAAAATACTTAAAACATACATTTTAATGCTTAAAAGGTTTTTTAAATTTCAACTTTAAAAACATTTAATACATTTCTCTCACATTTTGTGTCAATTAGTGCTGTAGGAACTCTGTTATTTATGAAGTGAGTCTTATTTGAGTATCTGTCCTACACTACATTGTATTTCTAGGTACTCTGATTTTAACTGTGAAAGAAATGAAAGAACTTGCTGCTATGGAGGTTCCATTATACTGAGAAGACCAGATAAATAAATAAGTAAACAAAGTATATTCTGTGTTTGAAGGTGAAAAGTGCTGTGAACAGATTGACAGAACAACTATACAATGGTCAACAAGGAAAATGAGCCCTTGGACAGCATTCAGACAACTAGAACTAACAGGCATGACCCTGAACTTGCAGACTGTATGAAGACCCTTCTCCAAATTAGACATATGGTAGCCCATAAAACAAACTGATCAGTTTAAAATTAAATTAACTAAGTATTTTCTCTGGCCATAGCAGAAAAAAATTAAAATTAAAAAATAGTAGGGAAAAAAGAAACCTTGAATTATGAGATGAGTGTAGATGAAGACAGTATCATCGTGGGAGGGGAGGGGCTTAAGGCTATGAAGGAAGATCTGAAATCAGTCCGCGGATGAACGAGGCTGAGAAGAGAAAGGCAGACCCGGATGGGAAGGAGACAGGTCAAGGGCATAGCAAACACTTAAAGTCAGTGATAGGAAATGTAACGTTAGAGAAACAACAAAACCATTTCCTTGAAAACAGCAATGAACATTTAACTAGATTGTGACCAAGGCAAACAAAGTTTACACATTCAGATCTGAAATGGAACAGGGCATTACTATCAACTGAACGTGTAAATACTACAAACAATACTATACACTAGTAAATTAAATAAACTTACTTCATATGAAGACATAAACTACCTAAGCCAACTTGAAAATAGACCAGTGACTTGTCAAGAGGTTGAATCATCAGTCAGAATATGCTCAGGATGTGGGGAGCCCTGGCCCAAATAATGCCGCCATTAGATTCTACTAGACATTTAAGAGGAGTGACCTGCATTCATATGGAGCACATACATACACTTAGGCACATATATGTACATGTAAAAAAAAATAAGGAATTAGTATCAATTCTTTATAAATTTAAAAATTTAGAGATGTCAATACTTATGACTCATTCTAACATCAAAGATATCACAGAACATGAAAACTACAGCATATACCTTATATAAATATAGATGTAAAAGTTTTCAACAAATAGTAACATACAAAATAAATAATATACACAATAACTATATTAAATTTTCACCCTAAGTTAGTTTAACACCCAAAAGTCATCTAGGTTAGTAACAACACACCAAAATCCAAAACTACATGAATATCTCAGTGGATAGTAACAGTATTTGGCAAAACCTCATACTCCTTCATGATAAAGGCATTCAGCAAAACGGAAAGAAAGATTTGCCTAATCCTGATAAATGGTATCCATGTTATATTAGCAGTAAAGGAGTAAATGCTATCTATCCTCTAAGTGTCCAGATAATACCAATGTTCACTCTCAAATTTCTGTTAAATCTTTATCCCCTCACATTAACAGAGGATCACTAGACATCAAAAACTCACGTAGCAAAAGACAACACAGACAGTATCAAATTAAATTTTCTGTACTTTAAGAACACTGTCTAGAAAAACAAAATGATATCTTACAGAGTGAGAAAAAAATTGCTACTCATATCTGACAAAGGGCTGATTATTTTTAAAAATCATAAAACTCAACAATAAAAATAATAAAAATGGGCAAGTGATCGAACTATGTATTTCTGCAGAGTTGTGCAAGTCACTATTAAGAGAAAAGTAGCTTGATACCAAATCTCAGGAAAATATAAATCAATATCACAATAAGAGTGATACAGCCTCAGATTCTTTGAATGCGACCATGAAGACTAGAAACAAGTGTTAGAGATGATGGAGAATTTGAAAGCCCTATGAAACTGCCAGCAGGAATATAAACCAGGAATATAAACTGCCAGCAGGAATATAAATTGCCGCTGTTTCCGTAAACAGTGCAATAGTCAGACACACTGACCATGTGACCTAGCAGTTCTATCTTTAGGCCTATGCCTAAGAGCAGTGAACACATACACCCATAAAAATACTTGTGCATTGATGTTTATACCAACATCATGTTAGCCAAAATGTGAAAACAATCCATGCATCCATCAGTCCCTAAATGAAGTACTCATCCAGAGCTGTGCTTCCTGTAGCACAGATGAGCCCTAGAAATGTTAAGATAAGTCTTAAAAATAGTCTAAAATTAATTATTACACTGCCTGTTTAAATGGGCAAACCTGTGGAGATAGAAGGTAGTTCAGTGTGGGAATTTAATAAAAGCTCCAAAAGTTTCAGAGATATCAGAGGGATCTGCCCACAGTCAGTCTAGGAGGATCAGAGAGTGGTGATTCACACCTTTAATCCCAACACAGGGAATATCCTGAGAGTGGTGATATACCCTTAATCCCAACTGAGTTCAAGGTCATTTTAGTTTACAGAAGGAATTCCAGGCTCCCAGGAAGGCAGTGGTGGGGCCACACCTTAATTTACCAAGAGAGTATTTAAGGTGGACATAGAAAGACAGAAGTTAGAGGAAGCCAAGAGAAGCCAGGCTGAGGAAGCTGGAAGACAGCTGGATAAAAGCTGACTGTTGTGTTTACTCTCTCTAATGTCTCCTAAACTTCTGGAGCTTTTTATTAAATCCCCACATAGACTGTGGGTAGATTCCCTCTGATATCTCCAAAACTTTTGGAGCTTTTATTAAATCCCCACAGTTTAGTCGTGGCTTAGGGGCAGGGAAATGCAGGATACGATGGGTAGTTTCTAGCAGGAGTGACATTCATTTTTGACGTGATAAAATATTCTGTAGTTGGTTGATGGTGCCTATATTTCTAGAGGTGACAATATTAACTATATTTTAATTGAGTGATTTATTTACATGATTTCTATTTCAATGGAGCTATTTTCCTGTGCTTGTTTTCTGAAATGAAGGGTTGTCGAGAAAGTGAGATCACAAATGATGGGCATGAGGCATGAGCTGCAGCTTTGCATGGAATAGTCTGGAGAAGTAAGCAAGTTAGCTTTGTTGATCTTTGGATAAAGGCAGAGCGTTTTTAAACAGAGATAACAGCTAACACAAAGGTCCTTAAAGTAGGATTGAGACATGTGCAGCTAGGGAGCAGTGAATAAGGATGTGGGGTTGCAGACATGACAGTTCTCCAAATCCCGTAGGTCTGTGTTTGATTTTGTGAGTTTGCTGACATTTTAAGTACACATAAGTCTGGCTGCAGTGATGCATTTGTGAGTCATCAGCTAAATACTAGAGCTGGTATTTAAAGTGGAGGCTACAAATAATCACTAAGAAATGAGAATAAAGAACAAGCAACAAATCCGTGTTGTCCTCAACTTGGGAAGTCTAGCCAGAGAAGGAAGCAGAGGAAACAGGCAAAGATCCATAGGGAAAGACAAAGCGAAAGGCTTGATCTTAGGAGCCCAGTGAAAGGAAGTGTTGAAGGTAGAAGGGTATAAGCCAAGTGGGCAGTTATTGTGGGAGATGGAGCTGCTGAACAGCCCAGTACAATGAGAATCATCATTTGGTTGTGGGTGACCTGAGAAAACCAGGTTTTGTTGAGTGTTGGGGAAGATACCTAATTGGATGGGTTTCACACACAACAGGAAGAATAAGGCTGTAGGCAACCCTTGGAGGACAGTTTTGCTACAGAGGATTTAAGAGAGGGAGCCATAACTGATGTGAGAAGCTTGAGCAAATGCTCTTTTGTTTTCTAATTGGGAGAGTAGTGTTTGTACCCTGGTGCTCAAGAAAGTGGGTGTCCTCGAGCACAGATGGGAAAACTGAGGACACAGGAACATTGATGGCTTACCACCAGCTAGGGCAGAGCTTGCTGTAGACACTAATAAAAGGAAGATACAACAGGAGGAGCCTGTGACACTTTGGAGCTTTTTGGTTCTCCAAAAACCAACCCTGTGTGCTAGGCACTGTGGTGATCCTTTTATAGAAGGGGTAACAGAAGCCATGTAAAATTACTCAGGCATGAAGGCCTGCAATGTGTAGAAAGCAACTTTCTTCAAGTAGGATGCTGTCAACTCTGATCCTCAACTAGAAAGCAACAGTTTCATTTCATCCAAAAGGACCAAGAATCTGAGCTGTCTCTTCAGCTGTTTTTTTTATTTTAAATCACCATCACCACCCCTCTTCTCGGCCTAGCCTCTGTTAGGACCCGAAAGCTGTCTCATGCTCTTAGGTCAGTGGTTGTCCTGAAAATGCTGTCCTTGGGAGATCAGTTTCGTAGAGTGAGACATGTATTCTACCTTTTCCTTCCAGGCATTTAGGCATCTAAAGTTAAAGCCTTCTCTATTTCATACTGTCATCTCTCTGCTGTTAGCTGATTATAGTCTGTTTCTACCCCACTATATCTCAGCCCTAATGGAGACTTTTGCCCAACACATTTTCAAGGAAAATCTCTCTGTGTGTTAAATAAAAGCCTAACAAAATGGGCTGAGCACTTGCTAACTCAGAAAATCTGCAAGCGAATGATTCTTGCAACTCAGTTTGCTCATTCCATAGACGGGAGGAGGGTGTGATAATTAAAAACAACAAAACAAAACCCACAATATTGTCTTGTTCAATGTTGTGAACTTAAAATATATTTATAATATTGTCTGTAGGTCCTTTCCAGTCTCAGAAAAAGAACTTATTCCACAAAATTGTCAGCAAATATAAGCACAAAAAGGAGAAGCCTAATGTTCCAGAAAAAGGTATTGGTGCCTTCCACCCTCCATTAAGGTTTCTTGGTCACCTCCATTCCAGATTTGTCCTTGAGCGAAGCTTCTGCATAGTTCTTTGCTCAGCTGTGCCTGCTTCAGTGCCATCAGCTCTTGACATGGTGTCTTCACCCTTCCTAGACTCCGCAGCTATGCAAATCTCCTTTATTTAGATTCTTGCTCAAATCCATTACTTGTCTCTCTGATCACAGTTCCATATGAATCCTAAAATTGCTGTTTCTCATTTACATTTGGTGCATTTTATAATTTAGTCTTCTGGGCCTCTCAGCCATTTATTTTGTTTGGCTATTCTTATTTTTCTCATATTTGGCAGCCTTTTGTTGACCACAATTTCTACTACAGTTTTATAGTCATATGAAAGTCCATTTCTGTACTTTCTCTGTTAAGAATTCTCACATTTTTGTTTTGTTTTGTTTTTTCTACTCCTAAACTATAACATCTTTTCCCCATCTGTGCTTCATTGTTGGCTGGACTCTTCAAGCTCCATCAGCCACAGAACTGTTATTTCCAGAGGGTGCTAGGAACTTGGGCATTCATTCTATCACCTTCCCCTTCTCTGAACATCCATTGCTATAGTGAGCTTGATTGACCTTTGAACCTCTTCCGGGTTCATCTTAAGATTTCTATTCTCATAACTCAAGACTTTCATTCCTACCACAAAAGATAAGTTTTCACATCTGGCTCAGTACAGCCCTGTGACCTTGGAGGAGGGCTCTCCTAGGTGTTCTGCATGTCAGTGTCACAGCTACCACAAACCTCACCTGAGGCTTATCCGCACCCTACTTGCATGGCCACATGTGCAGCATGTTAGGCTTCTGTACTGAGGCTTCCACGCTTTGTGTATGGGTCTTTGTGCCTGTGTGTTCCTGTACCTGCAGCCTGTACTTAATTTTGGTTTCATCCCCACATAAACTGGCATTACATATTGATGATCCGCTTTCTTCTGCCTCCAGTGAGTAAACGTTATAATGTAGGTAATGTGTCAGCTTTTGCTATTTCCTTTCAAGGGTTTCCAAATTGTCTTGATTAAAGTCAAGATATTATCCAACATACTTCACAAAGGATAGAATTTGCTTATTTTTATCATTATCTTATAGTCTCATTTGTTTAGTTGGTGAATAGTTTTGAGAATAAAATAGTTGACATTCAATTCTATTTGATATGCATGTTGTCACATGTTCAAGCCGCTTTGCATATAGCTGTGTTCAGCACTGTGTATATCTGTGCTGAAGGGAGCTTCATTGTTCTTGTCTTTTCCATCCTTGTTTAGGAAATGGGGATAAATGGTCACACAAGCAATTCTTCTTGGATGCCATTCACCCTACAGAAGGTAAAAGAAACAGTATATTATTTAATTATATGTTGTCAAAGCTAAAAATGAAATGATTTTTGTAGTCTTTAAAAAATTCAAAATCTATGTTGATTCAACCAACATTAGACATGTATGTTCGCAATGAGATTATTTTTCATTTTAAATCAAAACTGTGTTTTGCTAATAATCATCAGAGTGTGTGTTGTGTAGTGCTCAGTTTTGATAAGAGGAGATTTTCAGTCTTGAAGTCACATTGACCTTTTGTGTCTAAGCATAGGAGCCAGGATTGAAAAGTGGGGCGTCCTCCTGGTTGGCTGAACACGCAGGCTTACAGAAGTGATTTCTGGCCTGACTCTTGGCCTTCACCCATTTCCCAGTACCCTTAACTATGTTAAACAATTCACCTGAGGCCTATGTGTAGTCATACTAGTCAACAGTCTTAGTAAGATGTCATTCTTAAATTCCTCACATGCTGCTTATATATAACATAGTATAGTCATAACTGAACTCTTAGGTGGATGCTGATTTCTGTGAGTGAAAGTGCCTGCCTTCTCTGCATTCACCTGACCCCCTCCCCTGACAGAGACACACAATATGCTCATTTTACATATTTTGAAAGACGTAACATTTTTAGTGATTAGTTATGTTACTTCACTAGAGCTAGTCTGTGTTAGTGAATCTCTGCCCTTGAGAGGTGGCACTTAGGAGAGAGTTAAATGTTGTCCTTAGCTGCACAGTGAGATTGAGTCCAGTTGGGCTACATGAGACCTTATGTCTAAAAATAAAAAGAAAGTTACTTCTTTTAAAAAAGTTAGTGGTATCTTTGAAATATTCCAATTGAAGAGCTATATGATCTTTCTTTGCTCTTTATATCAACAAAATCGCACCTATACATAGTGACCCACTTAATACTAATGCATAAATGGGTCAGGTATGGTGGTGTGCTCTGTAATCCAACACTCAGGAGGCAGGGGTAGGGTTACTACAAGTTTGATAGTCTGGGCTACTCGTTGTGTTCTAAGCTACCCAGAAACTGCTTACGTCTAGAATAGGCACTCGATTAAATCCAACTGTTCCCCCGTCCAATAATATGTGTGTGTTTACCCATGGAGAATGGGGCATAAACACCTGTGCTAAGCTCTCTCAGGACAACAGGTCCCCCGCTCCAACATTCTTCACCTTTCAGACACGGTCTCTCAAAGAATCTGGAACTGGACTGGCACTAGCCAGTCCCAGTGACCTCATGTCTCTGTCCTACACAGCAAGGTTACAAATGCACATAGCCATTCAAACTGAGGGTCTTATGCTTGCACAGCAAACACTGCAATCCACTGACCCTCCCAAGCCCACATCTCTTAACTTCCAAACACACTTTTGCTTCTTTGCAAATGGAGGGTGTGTGTGACCAGTTTTGTATTTGACCTAAACCACTAAGCAGAATTACACATTTAAAAAAAATACTTATCCAAAATATTAAAGTCTGATTCAATGATCAAACTGTTTTGATAAGAACAGTGTTAAGTCACATCTGTTTCTGTCATTTTACTTTCCTAAAATTCCAGCATAGCAACTGCCTTCTGACCCATTATTTCACACCCACAGATTAAATGTAATACTATTTCAGCCTAAGTGCAGGCAAAATAAAATATGAATTATACTGTTTCCAACATTAATCCTAATATTTCCTAACTGAAACATCTCTTCTTTTGCATTGTAAAGATATCTTCTACAGAAATTTCATAATGGTAAGGCCCTAATGAACTGTCAGAGGAGTCTGTAAGAGTCTGAGCTCATGCTACTCATCACTTGAAATGATGTTGTTTTAAATATGATTTGACCCTACAGAAGTGCAGCATACATGTATAGAGTGAAGGGGAGAATTCACTTGCCAAAAATTAGATCTGTGTTCTCAGACCTGCCACTAATTAGCATTTTTGGTAGGGTAATTTGCTTGACCTCACTATAATTTACTCTATATTTGTATAAAACACATGCAAATTCATGTACAGTGCTGGAAATGAAATAGATGGTAAGGTATAAACTTGAAGTTCTGTGTCCTTCTTTTTTTATTTAAAAAAGGTCTTTTTTACCACTGCTCCCTCTCCCTTCCCTCCTCCCAGTCCCTCTGAGTCCTCCCTCAGCCGCCTCCTCCCACCCCATTCCCCCATCCTTTCCCCGAGGAGGGCAAGGAGTCACGAGGTTGGTCAGTTCAGTCTGGCACATCCAGTTGAGGTTGTTTCGAGTCCCTCATCCCAGTATTAAGGCTGGGTTAGGTGTTCCTCTGTAGGGAATGGGCTCCAAGGTGTCAGTTTATGCACCAGGCACATAGTATGGTCCTACTGCAAGAGGCTCCATGTCCTTCTTAACACATGACAACTTTCCTCTAGTGACTTATGGATGCTGTAATTAGAAGCAGCAATGACAGCAACTCTAGTGCTCTGCCATGGGCAGAGGTAGAGAGAGAGGCAATCAGTTTTGAGTATGCCGTTCAGTTCGGAGAGTTTAGGAGAAGTAGAGTTATTGATGGCATGCTCTAAAAAGTATGTATCTTTTATCTACAATTCATGACCAAAAAAACAGAAATCATTTGAGCATCAGAAAATCACTAGTAATTTAATTTGAATTGTTCTGTTTATTTACTTTCATGCCATCCCCAATACTACTTTTGGGGGAAGAGGGTTGAGGTGGGAACCCTGTGGACTGTCCAGGCTCTTACCTCATTCTATATTAAACCTTTGGCTATCTCGCTGCTGTTAAACTTTGTTTCACAGGGTGCAAATGTAGAAAGGCATGGGATGAAACCAAAGTACAGGGTATTTTTAGCATGTATCAAAAAGAGGGGGAAATTGTCCATGCCTAGAATTGGCAAGTGTTCTGGACAACTAAGAAGACCTACCTTAGCCACTGTCTTTCCATGGAATGTGGTGAGTAAAGGTGTCTAATTCCATGACAATGGCCTGATGTTAGTACTTAGTGACACTTAGAGGGCTTTTTATTATTATTATTATTATTATTATTATTATTATCATTAAATTTTGATAGTAACCTATTAAATAAAGAAGAGTTTATCAGCCCCAAACATCTGATAAAATATTAAAGATCAACCAAACATTGAAGAGGAAAGAAACCAGGATTCTCTTTATTTAAACACTTTAAATTACTATTTCATTTTTCCAGACAGATCTGTTGACTTTTAGCCCTCATGTGATTCACTGTAATCTCAGCAAGCAGGACACTAAGGTCCTGAACTTTAGGGCCCCGGACCAAGTCACCCAGGGCTACATCGCAAACTCAGCATCAGAGTAGTTTCTTTTCAGTGTGTAATACAATCTCAGGAGTGACAGGGGTGCTCTATTTGTATAGGTAGACCTTTAGATGTGATCCATCCACCCACGCCTAACTTGGAACTGTTGCTCCATCAAAGTCTTCTGGTACCATGGATCGCCTTCATTTCATCCCCACCCCGTTCCTGCCCCCTCCTTGCCTCTTCTCCCTCCCTCCCTCCCTCCCTCCCTCCCTCCCTCCCTCCCTCCCTCCCTCTTAGTTGATTCACAACTGGCTTGTTTTAGTTCATGGGATCTAAAGGCAATGAGATTTCAGCTACAGCCATAATGATTTCAATGCAACTTTGACTTTCCCAGTTGGAATATAAATTCCTGAATCTAATAGCCTCCTGGGGTGCAGTCAAGTGCAGTACTGCTTTCCCAAAGAATACCCTCCACATTTGGGGAGTAGTTTGGAAAACAAAGCAATCTTTTCCTGCCATGATCCTAATGGCTCCGGGAGTGAGCTGGCTTTATCACCCTCTGATGATGTACCTCACGTGTGTTAGATGGTGGTTGTTGAGTGTGAAAACTAGCCCTGTGGATTTATTCCCATATGCTTAAGTAATTTTGTGTGTTCAGTTGAAAGCTCATAGAGAAATAGCTAATGTACTTCTGAATGTCAAAGTCTTTCTTTTCTCACATATGCTTTGTTTGAGTAGGGGAAGAGGGGCTTGATTTTTCCTCTGAAACTGTCTGCATATATCTTTGCAAGCCAGATGAGAGTATCAGATTTCATTATAGATGGTTGAGAGCCACCATGTGGTGCTGGCAATTGAACTTAGGACCTCTGGAAGAGCCGCCAGTGTTCCTAACCTTTGAGCCATCTCTCCAGCCCCCAAAGCTGTTTTTATGTTGTGTCCACATGCCCTGCCTCTCTAACTTGTTCTATTTTGGGTTGGTTGACTTGCCCATACCTTCTATAGTTCTTTTATCTTGGAGATTCTCACCAAGGGCTGACCCTTTGTGTGGCCATGATACATGGCTGGATTTTCTGGATTTAATTCCAGGTCAGAGCATGAAGCACAACCCTTAACTCTCAACTCTGTAATTTTACAACATGGTCTTATTCTGTAACTTTGTCAAGTGTGAATGATCCATAGGGCTCATAATTACTTTTAGATATGATAGTGGGTTTAGATGAAGCTTCCTCTAAGTAAGCAGTGTAACTTCACTGACAGACTTCCCTTTCAGCTAGTCTGTAACTTGTTATTTCTTTGCCTTCCCCTAATAGGCTGGTATCTACAATTGAGTGTTGCTGATACCCTTTCTTTGACTTCCTCCTCCTGTCTACCTGTGGACTGAATTCTCCTCCCATACCCGGTCCTTTAGCAGCTCTGCCTTTGGTTTCTAATGGGTCTCTATCAGGTCATCTGGAAGAGACTTTGAAAACAGCACCTACTTAGTAGAATGTAATTACTTCAAGGCTCATCAGTGAAAATCAATGGAAACACTGCAAATCCACAATGTCCTTCCCACTTGGAAACCTGGAGCGGAGCTGACTAAAAAGCTTATTTTCCCTGATGTAGACTATGTGGCATCCTTTTAGGTCAGGGTGTCTTCTCTAGAGCTAATCTAGCCCAGTTTGCAACCTTACACGGGACCATCATGGTCCCACAGTTAGGGAACCGCTGTTGAAGAAGAGAATGCTGGTGCCTGCAGCATTGTCTCTGATACCTCCAGTCTGTGGAAGTCAGGTGACTTCTCACCCACTGCTAGGCCTTTTCTGTGGCTCTTTTCACTATCGGAATGGTGTGTTGCCCTTCTTACCACAAGGTCTCGATTTTTTTCTCAAATAGAAGTAGAAAAGTAAAGTTGGTGTGCTTTTGGGATGGTCCACCAGTAAAGCAGTAGTGATATTGGAAAGGTGAGCAGAATTCCCTCTAGCTAGAGTAAGAGGTAAGAGATCTGACCAGAAAAAAACAAAGTTGAAGATTCTGAATCTGCGACAGAGACATTATTTGATGTTCGTTGTAAATTCAGGCCTTAAGTTTTTAGGCTATTTAGTCACTAACCTTTGAGGTATTTCTAACCAAATTATAGTGTTTTTTAATTAGAGCTTTTATTTTTTTATTTTTTTAAATTTATTATTTATTTATTTATTTATTTATTTATTTATTTATTTATTTATTTATTTATTTATTTATTTATTTATTTATTTATACCTTTGCTTATGCTAAAATGTACCAGTAGTCTGAGCCTGAGTGCCTAGCATTGAGACTATTCCATCCTTGAACCTGGGACTAGGTTGGAAATTATAAGAAGGCTTTTTTTCCCCCCTGATTGTGGATTCTTAGAAGCATTGTTTAACAGGTGTTTTGGAGTATTGTTAAATCAGCAGTTGCTGCCTTAAGCCTGTCGCCATATAGCTATGGTGTTGCAATCCTGAGATGTTAATAAAAGGGCAAAGAGAGGCCCTACTGCATTTTGACTTAACTGGAGTGATGTTCCCGTGTGTTTGCAGTGTGACCCACCCTCTTCATTTCAGCTGTTATCAAAAGCAAGGGGCCTTGATTTACACAGAATTCACCTTAATAATTTGTCATCTTCCTTTCACAAGGCAACATCTAAAGTTTCTAAAAATCTAGATTACGGTTTTTAATTAGACTTACAGAGTATTTATGTCAGGAAGTATGTTTGCCACACCTGGAGCTATTCTTATAGGATTTTTCTCTTTATCTTGCTCTCTCGTTTTATATTGTATGCTTAGGGTTGTTTGTTTGGTTGGTTGGTTGGTTAGTTGGTTGGTTTTTGGGAAAGGGATTCTCATTGAAGCCCTGGCTGTCCTGGAACCCACTCTGTAGACCAGTCTGGCCTCAGACCCAGACACCTGCCTGCTTCTGCCTCTTGAGTGTTGGGAGTAAAAGTGTGTGCTACAGTTGTTTAATAAAAAGTCGGTGCTTATGCTCAGATCCATGATCCAATTTATCCTCTTTGTTGGGCTTTCATAGGCTTTGTCCTGTCAAATCTTGATTTCTTTGCCTACCTTTAGGAGACTAAGTGGCCATTAAAGCATTTAACACTTTTCCTACCCAAAAACTTTTAGGCTAGCCACTGGCATTTTCTTTAAAACAAGTTCCAATTATGAAACTCGACTGCTTTTATTTTTAAATCTACTTATCCGTATGTATGTATGTATGCTTTACCTCCATGCATGGATGCTTTACCTGCTCATATGTCTGTATCATGTGTATGCCTAGTGCCCACCAAGGCCCAAAAACATAACTGAATTCTTTGAAATTGGAGTTACTGAGGGTTGCCATCTGCCACATGGATGCTGGGAATCAAATCCATGTCCTCAGGAAGAGCAGCTATTGAGCTTAAGAACTGAGACAGCTCTGCAACCCCATAGTATATTTACTTTTTATGTTTACTACACTAGTAGTAACTACATGTTCCTTATCTTATTTCAAAATAAAGGGACGGGAAGGAAGAATGCCAAAGGAAGTAAGTGTGTAAACCAAGTATCCCACATAGTCAAAGCTCAAGAAGGAAGATTTAATGACATGCACCTTCCTTCCTCTCAATGCCAGACTCACTGAGAATTCAGTCCTGTGCTCTTAAATGATGTGTTGGTTTTGCAATTATAGCACCAAAGCACAGTCTCCCCATGAACTGTGCTTCATTCAGTTACCTCATTGGGCATGTTCAATCTGTCCTAGAATTCAGATTTTATTTGCATGCTGACTCCACCAATGCCTGTCCTATCTTCATTGAGAAATTAATATGCATGAGAAAAGTTTAAACCTCACCATTTTCTTTCCTACTCAGGCCAGCCCCATCCTTAAAGGTAATTTTCCTAGTAAAGAAGCGCATTTACAATCACATTTATAATCCCTGTCTTCAAAAGACAAGGAACTACTGTTACTACCCTGTCCAAGTGAACTGGTCCAAAGGAACTCAGAAAGGTACCCTGAGCACATTCAGGACTGATGATCTCTTGGGATATATGTGAAAGGTTTGCATACATTAGCACTTCTACCCCACCCAAGCCAGCCAAGGATAGTTGACAGTGAGAGGGAGCTGGGATGTAGCTCAGTAACGAAATGCTGGCTGGTCAGATGTGATATCCTGACTGTGTTACTTCAGACCGTAAGAGAGGGATGAGGCTATGGATCGGATTTGAGGAACATATAACTAAGTAGTAAACAAATTGTGGGAATGTTTCATTTCTGTTTTTCTGTCAATATTTTGAAAACCCTTGAGTGTAAATTCTCAGGAGTCAGGAATATGTCTTTGCCTGGATGGTGCTGATGCTTTGTGGTTTTGTGTATTTATCCTATTTCAGCCATATTTTCAGAAGACAAAAACACCATAGAGCCTGCTTACAAGGTTAAAAATGCCCTATCCATTCCCAACACTCCAGAGCCAGCAGCAATGCAAGAACCTTTGGTGGGCAGCCAAAAGAGAAAAGCAAGAAAAACAAAGATCACACACCTTGTCAGGACTGCAGATGGCCGAGTATCACCAGCAGGAGGTACCTTGGGTAAGGAGAGCTTTGGATCAAGATTATGAGAACAAGCCAGTGTCCACCATGCTGCATCGGCCAGCCAGTGATTATAAGCCAAGTGTTGTTTCTCCATGAAAACTGTTCTGCATCTTTTGATTGCCCAATACCTATGCTCTATTTCATGCTCTAAAGCCATAGCTATTTCTCCAAGTGTGTGTCGAATCCCTAGAAGGAAAATAATCTTTTGGAGTATTGGCTGCCATTCCTCAGCATGCCCCCTCCCCAAACACTCTTGATTAAGTCAGTTCCAGAAAAGCCTAGATTTTGAAAGCTACTAGATGAGTCTGTGTAGTTTCATGGTATTCTATTCTTGTCACTACAAGCCAGATTATTAGATATTCAAAGCAATGAATTAGGAAACCTGAAAATACATTTAACACTTTCTATTGGGCTGATTCAAGCCAATAGGGGAGTCTAAGAATGTAGCTGGAAATCTTACTTTCTGATCTAAACAGACAGTAAAATGGCCCACTTCCTATCTTTCAATCTTTTTGTTGTTTCTGATGGTTCTGTTACAGATTTTTCTGAAAGGCTCAAGTTAAAGGGTAAGGTGTGACCGAACATCCCCCCAAAATCTTGGGGTGCCATGCTAGCTACCCATAGTGATCTTTTGCCTTCTAGCAGGTCTAGCATTCCATTTGATCTGATTTTAGTTAATATCAGTGTTTATGGAGATGAATCACTTGCTGAGTTAGAAGTAGAGGGCAGGGGATAGAGAGATAGCTTGGTGGTTAAAGCAGCTGCTGCTTCTTCCAGAGGACCTGGGTTCAGTTCCCAGCATCCATATGGTGGCTCACAACTATCTGTAACTCCAGTTCCAGGGTACCTGGCACCCTCACACAGACATACATACAGGCAAAACACCAACTCACATAAAATAAATAAATGTAAATAGGAAATGGGGGGACAGTTGTTAATTTTGCACTTTTCCTGTGTCTTGTGTCTATTATTGCTAGAACCATAAGGCAGTCTGAAGCTCATAGTTCTAGCTTCATAGCGCAGGTGAAAGTCTAAAGAGGTGGAACTCTGTGTTCGAATGGGAGATCAGAATCAAGACTGATATCTCCGTGTGATCCAACGGGTCCTTCCTCTCTTCATTTTCTAATCAATACTCTGATATGTGACTTATATTTCTTACTATCAATAAGCTTATATTTTGTTGTATAAAATACTAGGTACCATAATGACATCTTTATTCATGTTTATTATGTGCTTTGATTATATTCAGCTCCCATTACTCTATCTCAAACCCCAACTGGTTACCTTTTTCACAATGGTCTTTCTACTCCTTGTGTATAACTTTCATTTTATAGATTATTACATCTTTGTTCATGTATGTCCTTGTTTATTCTCATTTGTTGGAAAAAGAAATTTCAGAGATACTCCCTTTTTACGTAGAAAAGCACCATGCCACTATTATGCCCTAATTATGACAGTCATATTTTTATCAGTTTTTCTATATTTGAATATATTAAAATTTTGTCTCTCTTACGATGTTTGCATGATGAAGAAAGTGTCCTTCTTTTGTCTTTTTATAGGTGCCAGAATGTCAGTTGTCTGTTCCATGAGGTCTTTTGAACAAAGTCATAATATGGGAGCTCAGCAAGACTGATTATCTGTAGTTTAGTCTAGTCTACGTGTTAGAACGACATTGGACCCTAAGTCCACATTATTGCAACAGTATGTGCTATGACTTCTTGAGAAGGGCATAACCATCACAGAAGTCTGTTGGGTTTTATTTTGGTCAGAGTTTATTTTTTCTTTTCACCCCAACACTGAGCCATTCTTGGACTGTGAATAAAACACACCTTCTCTTCTTCCACATTTAGGGCAGAGTCCACAGAAGTTGCTTAATGAAAGAGCTTTGTTACCTTGGAGGAAGAGGCTCCATATAAGCTTTGCTATTCAGAGGGTAGCAGACACGGGAAAGCTCTGCACAGTGTCTGACACAGTGCTTCCTTGGCATCTTTCTCTCAGTGACCCTCTGTGATGGATTTTTCTTCTGTTTCAGATGATAAACCAAAGGAGCAACTGCAGAAGAATCTTCCAAAAGTGACTGAGGCATACTGCAGTGATAATTGCTCACACAATAGGGTTGAGGAGCCATTGAGCAGTACTCCAGAAATGCCTGCTGTGTCTGCATTCTTTAGCCTCGCTGCACTGGCTGAGGTTGCAGCCATGGAGAATGTGCACAGGTGAGTAGACAGACATGAGTGGAGGAAGCAGTGTGGAAACCAACCAACCGTTTTAGAAGTGGTTGGCATTTTATATGCAATGTTCTGGATTTTATCCTGCGTTCAAGAGCATCGCTATTTATATGAGTTGTTACAAAGAATATATGTGAATTAACAGTGTGGCAAACATGAGAGAAAATGGCAACAAAATATTTTATCTTTAATATTATAGTATCCTATGACTAAATTTTATTTTTGTAAAATTCCCATGAGTTGAGAAGCAATATTATCTGAACATTCTGGAGTCATGTCTTGAAACAGAGGGTGTGAAGGAAGAACAGTATACAACCCTTCTCACTCCCTGCATTTGTTTTGTATAAATTGTGAGTGTGTGGCTGTATTTGTTAATTTTCTGTGATAAAACTCCATGACCAGAGCAAGTTCTAGAACTTGGGTCCTAGAGGGAGTGTTTATTTGGGCTTACAGTTCCAGAGGGATAGAATTTATCATGCTGGGGGTCATGGAACAGTTTGTAGGCATGATGGCAGGATCAGGCAGCTGAGAGTTCCATCTCAAACGTGAGCACAAGGTGGAGAGGAGAAATGGAAAGAATGGAGAAACTGTAAATACTCTAAAAACCGTCCCCCAGTCAATGCTCCTTCCGGCAGCCTTCATCCCCAAACAGCACCACTCAGTTGGGACCAAGTACTCAAATATCTGAGCCTGAGGGAATTTTTTTTAACTATCCCAATGGCACTCATCTCATGGAGCTGTTGTGTGGATGACTGTGACAGCTCAGTGTTAAGGATGGTGTCCGTAGCCACTGACAATACCCCCTGTCAAAACACTTGGCATCTGACTCATGGTAGACAGAAGACCATTAGTTTCTTCAACTCTGTGATCTGCACCTCAGTTTTCTTGCCTTATAATGAACAATGATATTCCCAAAGAGTGAAGTTATAGGGATCTGACCAGATTGTGGTCATGAGAACTCCTTGAACTCAGTGAAATTTCATAGAGAGCACATTAAGCTCTACCTTTATAATTGGATCTTCTGCTACTTAATGAATTTGGGGGAAAAGAAAGGAAGGATTTTGTAAGTCCGAGTGTTTTACTTTTTTATTCAAAGTGGATTACTCACTGAAAAGTAACTATAAAACTTTCTATCAAGTATAAAAGCTGAAAGCTCAGCAGCGGATGGACAGGGTGCTAGAGCCCTGGTGGTAGCTCTGTCTTCTGGCCCTTTAGCTGTCAATTCTGGTGCTTCCTCACAGCAGCCTCCAGATGTCTCCAGGAAGTCACATTCCTTCTCACTTGTATGCTACAGCCTCCCACTGGGGAGTGAGGCTGACAGACATTTCTGGCCGATGAGCTAACCTTCCACTTGCACCTCATTGAGAATCACATTGAAGGGCTCAGAAAAAGCCAGCCACCTCACTACCGCAGGCATTCTCATTCTCTATACACAACTGTGACTCCATCATTGTCCTGCCAACTGGCCTTCTAGGACTCATCACGAACAGCAGAAAGCCAAGCAAGCCTTTCCACTCTCAGCACTACCTTCTCCTGCTGTTCCCCATAGCCTTGCTTTACACTCATGGAAATGCTGTGGGGAATGCTTCCCCTTCTAGCTAGGCCGTATTCGCCTTTGTACATCGCCACAGAGAGGTGGTTAGTCCCCTCTCTCAGAGATGCTGCTGGAGCTTGTATGCTTCATGCAACTGTGCACGTACCTTCCTGAGACCAGCTGCACATTTGGCTGTAATTATATAGGCTGGTGTTTTGTCTCTTCCTGATATGTTTTAAAAACCAAACATGGATTTTATTCATTGTGCCCCAGCTTAGGTGATGAATATATGACTGCCTGGCTGTGTAGGCATAGAAAATACTGTGTGTAAGACTTTTCTGTAACTTCTCATTAGAAAAAAAAAAAAAGCTTCAATTACTAAAATTTTATCCTTGGCCTAATAAATCTTAGTATTCTTTTGCTTTTCCTTGTCTTCACTTTTTCCTCTCCTGCTATTGCCTAAGTTATTTTTCCATCTTTAAATATAATTAAATAATCATAAAGATTACAGACAAGCATTTGATCCATTTTTCTTGAGGAAAGAGCTGAACATATTGGACAGTTAGCACTTAATGGCCACACATGAATGAACAAATTAATAGGAATTTTTCTTCGTATGTTTTCTTTTTCTGAAATCTTTAGTTTCTTGTATTCGTCAAGTGTTATATATATCAGTGGAAGCTGTTTCCATGGCTGTGTGGTACAGCGCAGAGCAGACTAAGGACGACAGCCTTAGTGTGCTTGCTTGGGCATGACAAGTTTGTTGGTTCATCCCTGGCTTCTTAGGGTGAGAGAAATTACCAAAATTTTGAATAAGATTTTCATAACAATGAACTGTATTTTTTTACTACTGACCCTTCAAAATTGTGAAAAATTAGCTATATTTTGGCACAGAATCAATCCAAATAGTGGGAGTTTCATGAATTCTCCAGTTCTGTCAGGAATTGTCCCTCCATATTCCTGATTTTGGCCAAGTATTGGGCTGGATGTTCATGCCATTTAAAATTTAATGTCAGTGCTAAATTTCGTCACTGAGAGTCTCTCTCCGGGTTCCCGCTGCGTCTTGTTTTGTTTGTCTCTTTGTTTTTGGTTTTTGTTGTTGAGTGTGAGTCTCTCTCTAGAACTGAAGTATTTGATTAGGTGTATTATATATGTTAAGAAATGAGCCTGGCGTTTCCTATAATCTCCATGCATTAAGAGGGCGGTGTTCCCAGGTTTTTATTTTACAGAGTGGAAGGCCTTCCTTACCCTTGAATGGTAACAAGAAAATACACTGTTAGTGTTTGAGGGGTGGATAGCCTTTTGGAAAAGGAAGGAAAGGAAAAGAAGGAGCAAAGTAAAATTCTAAGGACAAAACCAGACTTAATTAAATGACCAAGTAGCTATTAATTACTATCGTAAGACCATGAACCATTCTTATCACCCATTGTTCATGCTTATCTCAGATTATATGCCCTCAATAAGTGACTTTTTCTCCTTTTGTTTTACAGAGGTCAGAGGTCAACTCCGCTCACTCATGATGGACAGCCAAAAGAAATGCCACAGGCTCCTGTACTTATTTCTTGCGCTGACCAGTGAAGCGCCCTTTAATTGTAAAACATTGTGCTTTACCTACTACCCTAGCCTTGTCTTTACCAGAGATGCTGTCGAGTCCATTTGGTGGGGAGTACAGACTGCAGACAAGTGCTTGTTGCTCCACATGGCCCAGAATCACTTGAAGCAAACTTAGCCTTCTGGGCCCATTTGTTGTCTCAGAAGCCACAATTCTTGAGGACAGTGTTACTATGTGATACTGAGAAAAGCAAGGTGATCTGGAGCTTTGCTTTGCATGGAAAGAAGGCTTTTGACGGTGACCAGTGGTAACTTGGTAAAAGGCTGCCTTTACTGTAGCTCATCCAGCATCTCTTTTACCAACCAGAGAGTGTGAAACTAGTTTCATATATTATCTAGTTATTCTTTCAAAACAAAACAAAAAACCCTGACGCACTGCACTAGTTATTAGATATTCTTAGTCTTTTGTACATGAAGATTTAAGTTCTAAGATGGTTTATATAATAGGTTATACCTACATTTATATTGTAGAATAAATATTAAAAAGCCTGTACCACAGACTCCCAAGCAGCATGGGCAGGCAGACGTACCATTGTTAGCGGTGTATGCTCGGCCTTGTGGTCCATATATTCTGCACTTTTATATTTGCCACCAGAATGAGAGAGAGAGAGAGAGAGAGAGAGAGAGAGAGAGAGAGAGAGAGAGAGAGAGAGAGAGAGGAGAGAGGAGAGAGAGAGAGGGAGGGAGGGAGGGAGGGAGGGAGGAGATTGATTTCGAAAGAGACTATTACAATTCTTACAATCTGAAATTTTTTCTTAGCCTTGAGTGACCAAGAAGAATTTGCTTGGGGCAAATTGTGGCAAATATTTTCCCAGACAGGGGAAGCATCCTGCAGATTACAGATTACTGATGTTTTCATGCCTTGAGGATTCTTTTATTTTTACACAGGGGTCTAAGTGACCAATGGATCGTTCATACAAACAAAAACAAACAAACAAAAAAAGACAAAAATATTATTCAGAAGTGACCTTAGTATTACTTCATTATTCTTAACACATTGAAGATGCTCACTTCATATGGACTTGGAGCTTCAGACCTTTTCCATCTATCACAGACTGGACGGGTTGCAATTGCTATGCACGGCCTAATAGGCACTGCGGGTCTCAGGAGCCATTTGGGGTTTGTGTTGTTGAGGAGGTATTGAGTAAACGAGGGGGAGGTGTCTGAAGTGTGCCTCTCAGTCAGATCCACCTACAAGATTCTATTTCCTTTTTATGTTTTGTTGCTTTTAAGCATAAAAACCAACCATATGCCAGTGCCAAGTGGATTAACTGGCTTACAACATTCAACATATTGACTTAACCACCTGACGTTCACAGTGTCTTGTTTCCTAGCAACAGATGCAAAGTGATACATCAAAATTAATCTGAGGCTACAGATTTTACAGGGTATTTGTTCCATAGCACAAAGTATTTCCCCACTCTTGTATCACAGCACAAACTACTAAATTTTAATTTTTGGATCCCAGCAATAATTTTTAATAGTTTTCAAGCTGGTGGAGTTTTGATAGTGCTAGCTGGAATTTGAAGCTTTTGAATTAGATCTCTAAATGGTGACAGTTTACATGGTTTTATCTAGCTTTCTTATTTATACTTGACCGAATTGTAATGATTTTTTTTCTAATTGTAATTTGACCTAATAGCCATATACAATGACTCTATTAATATTGTCTAGGTCTAGCTTCTCATGGTTGTAGATATCACTTCAGTTCCGGTGCTGGAAAATATGTACAACAATACTAACAGAATTGAAGAAGATAGAGGTTTGGTTTGTTTTGTTCTTATTTTTCCAAAGCAGGGAGGGAGGGCAGCACAATGTTAAAATTGTGTCCTCAAAAATTGATGTTCATTGTAGGGATGGAGGAAACAGGAACTAGTGAAAGGTAAATCAGTAGGTATAGCTTAACCCCACTTACATAGAAATAAATCAAGTGAATAGCCCCAGATTTTAGCATACTATTTTTACTATGATAACTGTTTTAATAATATTTTCTAAATTTCAAAAAAAAGTGAATGTTTGGAAATTGCTGGGTCCTGATGTTGGTGGCTGTTGGAGTTTTGGACCACTTGCTAGCAGTGATTTAAACCTGATAATTAGCTAAAACCCAAAAAATTAATAACAAAAGTAGAAAACCAACAATTGCATTGGTGCAGAACATGCATCTTGACAATGGTACTAACTTGTTACTCTCTAGAATCCATTAGAATAGATCTATTTTTGCCAGAGCGCCCTCCTTCAATCCTCCGAATACATTTCACTAGAGTCCCTTAATAGATTGCTGTATATTCCTGAGACCTTTTTTTTATATATACATATATAAAAAGAAGCAAACTAGAGATGACTTTTTTTTTTTTACATGGTTAATATTTTACTTGGTCTGCTGTTCCTGAACCCTACTGGCGTTTCCCTTAGGCAGGGTGGGAATGGGAGGGACTTACTGGATATGACTGTTTTCAGATCCTTTAAAAACAAACCTTTTTGTAGAAATGCTTAATTTTTTAAGCAGTTAGGCACTGAGAGTAGCAGAAATCCTGCAAAGCTTTATAGTACTCCATGTGAGGTCTTGATTTCAGTAGATGTGTTTCCTATGCCCCGAATCTGCTGGAGAGGGGTGTTGGTCTTTTCAGGTAACATTTGTTAGCACAAGTCCTTCAGTCTGTTGCATCAGTACCATCATCTTCATTTCACCCCTGCTCCTTCTGGAGATTGGCACTGCTGTATTGCTCTGATGTGGATTTACAGTCTGCCAGCAAGCACCATCTACACTAACATTTGCCTCAGAATCCTCAAGAAAACAAGTCATTGCACCTTATGTAAATCTCAAGCAAACCAAAATACAATGTTCTTCTGCTTTGTTACATCCTAAATTGTCGTAGCATCTTCCTGAAACCACTTTGCATTTAGTTGAAATTGTCAGTATTTATGCTTTTACCCCTAATTTCTGGATTTAAACCTGTATATAAATCTTCTTTTGAAGGTTGTCCTTGCCCTTCTCGGCAGTGTTGGAGTGGAAGGTTCTGTCTCAGATGCAGACGTAGGACTCTTCCAGTGTTCTTTAGCCTTTTATTTATTGTAGTTATTCTGGTATTTCCGACGTAATTTTGAAGTGTCTAGAGTATATTATAGTAACTAAAACTGCAGCTCTTAAGCTGAGTGAAAGAAAAATACTGTAAGACATCCTTGAAGTTTTGTTTATTTGGGTACTGTAAATGAGATTGGGAAAAGGAAAAACTGTCCCACAGCCACATTGGAAACTACAAGTTCTTGTCCCCAAATTAGATTAGTCTCAGATACTGGATCATAACTCTTAATTCATTCAGTCCCCTCCTGAGTGAGCTTGTCATTTTGGCAGCCTTTTCCCCACAAGTCTCAGAAATTAATTTTATCGGATGTTTCCCAGAAGCCATGTTGATATTTCCCATATTATCATTGTTATTCTACTTCCTGCCTTTACAGTTACTAGAGAAAAATGATGGCAACACTGTATGTGCAAAGGAGCATCTGAATCAGTCTGGGGGTTAGTGTTCGACGTGCTGATTGCCTATTGTTTTCTTAAAGTCAGATGCTTTGCTAAGTCATAAAAAATGTGTTTGCACTCTGCAGTTTTGGGCTCAGTGTACAGAAGTATTTGCACCAATGTAAAATCTCAAGCAAATCATAAATTGCTATGGAACAGACATTAGCTAAAAACTGAATGACATGTTTTCTTTATAGGGTGGGATAGGGAATACTACATAACTGTTCCAAGCTTGGCATTTGATGTTAATGTGAAGCAGTGGGACCATGCTGCCTGCTAAACTACTGTATGCGTCCTAAGTGTTCTGAAGACCAGCAGCTGGAGGCTGGAGGACTGCACCCATTCAGCAGAGGAGAAGCACCACCTCTGGTTTCTCGGGGAGAGGAAGGAAATCAGGGGAGGCCTGGGATCACCACTTGTAAGGGAAATGTTGGGGTGTACATGATGCTGTTGAGATGCATCTTTGATTGCACTGCTCCTCAGAGCCCTCAGAGAAGACCAATCCTCACGGGCTACCTCGGCTTCCAAAGTTAATTTCAGTAAGTCTGTCTTTCGCTTCTACCTTCGGTGCCATGATTTTCCACTGCAGTGTTTTGACTTCACAAACCGGCTTCTCCAGAGAGAACAACGTCTTGCTGAAATGAGCAGTAGAAGCAAGTGCTTATCACAGTTGACCTGTTAAAGTGTTTGGAGTGACTGCTAGGTGGAAATTGAATTTAGCTTCTTCCCACACATCCTTGTTTTGCACTTTATGCAAAGTGTACTAATTGCTAATTAGATGTTGTTTCTGTTTATGCAGGCATTCCCAAAGAGTTAGACTGGACTTGGTTTTATTTGAGTTTGGGGATTGTTAACGTCTTTCTTAGATTAACTAACAACATGTGTTTAATGAAAACAGAAGCAGCTGTGTAGTTCATGGAACCATGGATCTGGTAAAGCGTCAGGGTTTGATGGACTACTTTGCTTGTGTTTAGAAGTGATAGTTCCTTATACTCCATGCTGAAGGACTGTCCTGTTCAGTGGGGACATTATTTCCTTCTTACATTTCAGAACAAAGAAGCAACAGAAGTAAATGACATACGTTTGACTTCTTTGTGTATCTGCACCTATCTGTGCTACCCTTTCCTTCAAATATATAAAACTATACATTATGAGGGAGGGAAAGTTTCCTCTTTTGACCAAATTTTATCTGTGGTGGTGTGATTTTTGCTGATAAAGTCACAGGAGGAACTTTGTAATTAAAAGTTCGTGGCCACTGTTTTGTTTTGATTTGGTTTTTGTTTGTTTGTTTGTTTGTTCGTTTGACTTTTTTTTCTTGGCTGACAGTGGTCAAACTGATCACGCCTTCAAATTGATTTTTATGCACAGAACTAGTTTTTGTGAACATTACTACTACTTCCAAAGATTTTCTGATAACTTGGGCCAGAACTGGTGACTGAGTAACAAGGATCTGATTGATTGCCTCCAAACCCACCCACAACATGAATCTTACCTCACAAGCTCTAACCTAAATCATAGAGACACTCATGTTCCATGGAATGTCACTGACTTATCTGTTGCTTGCCAGAAGGTGTTTGCTATCGTCTCCTGACTCCTCACATTAGTGCCTCGGCTCTTGGAGCAGCAGAACCTAGGGTCGGGAAGGCTGGGGACCTTGAGCTTAGTGGTTGCTCAGCTACATTCTCATGTCATTAGCACTAAGCAAGCCTCTGGCTCTCAGGAATTTGTCAAAAAGTTGATAAAAACCTCCTGAGATTCCACACACCAGGTTATAAACTGGTTCTCATAGGTTTGAATTGCTTACTTACATGTCATAAATTAACCATAGTTTCATTTGACTCCAGGTCTTAAGTCTGTTGACAGTTTCAGCATGACTGATTCGCTCATTTTATTTTATTTTTATTTTTATTTTGCTTTGGAAATTGGCTTGGTTCTCTTTAGAGTTGGTGTAAACATGCCATGTAATAAATGATTTCCAGTTAATGGTACAACAGAATTATTGCTTTCTTAGATGTATGTGTAGTAAAAGTCAATATACACATTTATATAATTTCTTCAAAATCTTATGCCTAATTTGATATTTCTAAAAATTGCACATGTAAGTCATGTGTATAACATGCTAAAGTACTTTAACTGTGATCTTAAAACTGAATAAAAATATTTAATAAAAATTTGAAATATTTTAAACATATTATTCAAATACATTTCTTTATGTTCATACTACTAATCATAGAATATGTGCCTTCAGTGTACCATGTCCACTAAAAACAGTAGAGAAAATAATAAAGGATTCTTTAACTATGTCAGAACATTGGTTAATGGTTTCCCCTTACACTGTGGTCATCAGAGACTGACCATTGTCTGAGGAACATTGGTTACTCTCCCCTAATGTGGAGTTTGTAAGGTGGAAGGAAATTCATTGGAAGAAAAAAGATTCACTTCAGGTTGACATTTGGGATGAGAGCTTTTAGGGGAGATCAACATACTCTTGCCTTGGATTCTAGTTACATCATGCAGGCAATGGCCACCCGTAAAAGCTGGGACCTCAAGCTAAATACATAGAGTGTTTCTAAATTTTGTCTTATTTTAAAAGTTCTTTAGAGCTGATGGTGCTCACCTTTATTCTAGCACTTGGGAAGGCAAAGGCAGGCCAGTTCCCAATCAACCAGGCTATGTAACAAAACTCTGTCTCAAATACAAAACCCCAAACAGCAAAAGTCCTCAGGAAAACCATACTAGCCTAGATGTGTAATAACACATATTTGATCCCGAAGTTCTGGATCACTACACACTTACCATTGGGTTTTGAACCTCCCTGAACCACTTAATGAAAACGGACATGTTGCTACCTACCATTGCTTTTGGGCTATGAAATGTTGGCATGGTACCTTTAATGTAAATGTACAGTAAGTGCTCACCATTCCATGTCGAAGTTAGCATGCTTGGGTATATTCAAAGGATCTTGAGCCACATATGGTTGCATATGATGTGGTCCCTACACTCAGGCAGGAAAATTGAGAATTTCAGGTTAGCTTGACAGTGTGCAATATTCTAAAGCTAAGTTGCTCTGGGAGGTCTGATGGTATAAAAACTCTACGTGGGTTAAATTTTATCTTTTCATACTTTGATATGTAAAATGTTTTCTGTAAAATTTCCTAATGAATTACCAAAGTCACTCCATCCTTCCTTCCTGTTACTGAGAATAAAATCAAGAAGGGAAGGCTGACGAAAGGGGGGTTCCTTGCTAAAGATACAAATTCTGTTAGAAAAAAAAAGTGACAGTGTATGCATATGTGTAATTATACAGTGTTATATGTATCAATACTGTTGCATCCTTTTAAATAGAATGTGAAATCTCTTGCGAGGAAGAAAGTTATTAACAGTTAAGTGAGGTAAAACCAGTATGACTGACTTCATACACACTAAAAAAATATGCTAGAAAAGAAAATTCTGTAATATATCTCAAATCCTTTTGCTTTGTTGGAATTACAGAATTTCAGTGGATGCAAAGCACAGTTTAGTTCTCAGTCTATGTACCCATCACCAACAGACCATTATCTCTCCAGTCACTGTCTCATCTGTGTCACTCACTGTTGTACAAGGTTTCTGGCCCTGACTTTTGGGACTAGCCTCAAGGTCTAGACCCACAGACCCGCAGACCCACAGTCCCACAGAGACACACAGATGCTTTCATTAATTTGAGGCTGATCGACCTAAGGCCCAGGCATATCACTTGCTAGCTCTCTACCCTTCATCTAACCCATGATTCTTCCTGTTCAGCCATGTGGCTCGGTACCTTTTCTTAGAGCAGCATAGTTGTCCTCTGCTTCTTCTGGCTTCTCTCCAGCATTCTGTTCTGTGCTTCCTGTTCTCAGAGTTTTCCTTAGTCTGGTAGCCCCGCCCACACTTCCTGCCTGCCTTTGGACAATCAGAGCTTTTTATTAAACCAGTGGGTGGGACATAACCTCCCACAACTCACTGTCTCTGTTTGAGCACCAGGGGACATGAAGTATGCTAGAAACATTTCAGACAAAACCTTTGAAATAGTTTGTGTGCATGTGTTTTGTTGTTTTTCAACAATTCCAAAACTTGTCCAAAGTTTAAAATCCATGAGGCCGAGCATGGATATTCTGGAATGGAGTTACTTGGAATTACAGAAGAGCTATAAAACTTGGATATAGCTATTTATCTTTCTGATCCACAGTCTCAAAATAGATGTATATCTTAACTTGTCAAAGAGAATCCTTTCTAAAATCTCTCTCTCTCTCTCTCTCTCTCTCTCTCTCTCTCTCTCTCTCTCTCTCTCTCTCTCTCTCTCTCTCTCTCTCTCTCTCTCTCATGTGTGTGTTTGTGTGTGCGCACTTTTCTTCAGGTTAAGTGACTTAGAAAGCCCAAGGGTTAAAACTTTAAAATGTGTCTGTGTTAATCATATGTCTAAGCCCGCCTACCAGCCCAGTTCCTATTGTCTTTCTCCCACGGTGCCCTCTAGACTTCCAGAGAGTATGGAGACACTTTAGATGTGTTCTGGAAGACAAATTTTTAGGGATTCAGACTCTGAAAATTCTGATCAGCATGCTAGAAATTAAAGCACAGAATAAAATCCCTGTTTAAAAAAGAAGAAAAAGAAAAAATTTGTGTGACTTGCCATGTTTGGAGATCCTTTACCCTAAAAGATTTTGCAACAGGTTTTATTGAGGGTTGTACATAAGAGAAAAATGTGAAAGTTGAAAGTCTCTAAAAAAGTGATGGAAAAGGAAAATTCATGTAAACAGGTCTTAGATGATTTACATTTTAAAAAAATAATTTTAAAAGCAGCATGAAATGTGCTCAAGAAATATTCTCAAATTTTTTTTCTGATGGTTTCAGTGGTGCTTATGAATGGCCAATTAAACAAGCATGGGCTCTTCCAGAAATAAGCATAGAAAGACACTGAGAGATAGACAAGCAGTAGACACATAATAGATACAAAATTAGGTAATGACTGGCCACAGAATTTGAAGCAGTTACAGGAATGCATTTAATGGGAAAAGCAGTATTGATAAAATTTTCCCAAATATATATAATTCTTGACATACTGGAAATTTTTAGTCACTGCTTTGTAGAATAAGTTCCCATATTCTGTATTGGTTTAATCATATGCTAAAAATAGAGCAATAGTCTTCACATAAGCCCTCTAAATATCCAAAGTCTTTCAAAGTAGAATCTGAAGTATTTACCACTTTGATACTAGCCACACATAAGACTTTATTGCATGTCAAAATCAAAATTATACTTAGATGAAAGTTGCTTGAAACCTGCTTTGTTCTACGGTTCTCAAAGCTCATGGAAAATTGCTCCAGGGTGCATTCCTTGGCTCTAGAGAGTTCTTATCTGCCCACAGCTCATGCTCACCAGATTGCTGCATCATGCTTGCTTAATGGCAGTCCTTTCATTTAGCAAATCTGCACTGAGTATGTGTAAATATCAAAACTCAATTCCTATGAAATGTTGGAAGGTACTGAGGCCTGGGAGATAGTTCAGAGGATAAATTGCTTGCTGAAGACGCCAAGTCCAGTACCTTTGGGTCTTCAAATTAGTTGTAACGCAGGATGGGCAGAGCAGCTTTTGCAATGGTGAAGGGGAGACAAAAACCCTGGTCTGGGCTCTGGGTTCAAGTGAGAGTCTGCCTTGGTGTATAAAGAAGGGGGTGGGAGAGACAAAAACAACCAAAGTCTGGGCCTCTATCCATGAGCATGCTTGCTCACCTGCACACCCCTACCCCCAGAGACATGCAGAGATAGATACCAAGTGCTGGAATGCAGGACCAATCAGGACGGAGATGGGAATCCATCCAAGACTTTAAGGAAGCAGAACCTGAGTTTATGGGAGTTTTGATAATCTGTACTTTGAAGACTTCGTGTGATACTGTTCTAAGAACAGTATTTTTAAATCTTTTTCATAGAAGAGATTTAGCATAAGGAAAACACACACTACTACAACAAGGCTACCAAGCTCCAAGACTGGCAAATATAATATGTGATAAAAGTCCTGGGTGAGGCTTGGGATAGCTATCCCAGGGCATGGGAGGTCTCTCCTGACAGTCCAGACTGAGGGTGTTGTAGGGTAATACCCTCACTCTCCCTTTGCTCATGATTTTCTTTCTGCCCCAGCCCTGGATCATGCACATTCCTGGAATCAAAGTACTTTAGTCATTAAATTTCTCTTGAAATAAATTATTGCAGATTTTCCCCCCTCTGGAAGAACATACAAGAGATTTTTGTTTTTCTTTTTTAAATGTGGGTAAAAGACTCAGGAATTTCTGCCTAGAAGGATTCCTAACGCAAAAGACTTTTGGGGGAGAACCAACCTGTTGATAGGTGTTATCCCCACAACATTTTGGCACTAGTCAGAATGGCCTTTAAAGACTTTGTTACAGGAAGCACCCATTCTTGCTTGATCTGGCTTACTGCATAGGGGAAACCAATGGGGGAAGGACAGAAAATCTACTGGTGGGTACTGAAGGTTTTGTACCTGCTTTTGAAACCAAATATCCACTTTAGTGTGGCCAAAGGAAAATAAAACCCTCTGGGGGTTGATATGAAAGTTTAATTTCAAAACCATCTGCTTTAAGAAGCAAGATCATGCCTCTTACATATGCAAACTGCACTGTAATTTATGTATGAGTTCATAACAAATTGTAGAAATTTAAAGAGTTTAATTTGAAGTTCATCAGGCACCTGTCTGTGTCTCCTTCCCCCAGAAGACTCAGACAGTTAAGCTTTTGCTTCCTCTCCCCACTTTCTAAAGGTCTAGTGTGGGAGCAGATAAAGTCTGAACAGATGTAGATTCTTGACATGAGGGAGGCCAACTCAAGGACACCATCACCTCAGACCACCAAAACCTTCCTGGGCTAAGCTTAGGGGAATGTCAAGGCCTTTCCCTGGTGTGGTGGATTTGAATGAAAATGCCCCCTAAAGGGAGTGGCACTTTTAGGAGGTGTGGCCTTGTAGTAGGAAATGTGTCACTGAGGGGAGGGGCTTTGAGGTCTCCTTTGCTCAAGCTACCACTGTGGTAGATAGTTCACTTCCTGTTGCCTGAAAATCAAGATGTAGACCGCCCAGTTCCTTCCCCAGCATCCATGCCTGTCTGCATGTTGCTATGATGAGAATGGACTAAACCTCTGAAATTGCATGCCACCCCAATTAAGTATTTTTCCTCTATTAGAGTTGTCATGGTCATAACTAAGATATCTGGTTAGAGCATAGATATTGGTCAATGGTTAATCTTTAGCTAAAGCAGTAAATGCAGAAGGCACCACCACAGTTACCTCATTGTGGATGACTGCAACCAGACAGCAATCCCCCAACTATGGTTAGCAAACCTAATACCTTATTACCACTGTATATCAACAAATGTTGGCTTTCCCCAATGCTTCTGATGCATTTCTATCCAAGTACATGACCTACTTGATCCCAGCTTTACATAGCTTATATCTGTTATTTCTTCATTTTCCATCACCCCCAAATCCAAAGCTATGTGGTTAGGGCAAGTGGTACTCAAATAGGGGTATTGACTTTGGGGAACTTGTATCCATCTAGGCAACACTTTCATGAAAAGGTCACAAAGGTAAGGGAAAGCATATTTCTATGCATCAAGTATAAAACATGGGGTGAGTAGAATCTGGAGATGGGCAGTTTTTGAGGAAGATTCTGAGAAAATAATGTAAAAAGCTTCCCAGCTTTATCAATTCTTGGCCTACATTCAGAGACAGTCCCTTGGTTTCCAGAAAAAGGCTTAGTAAATTTGGCTAGTTGGAGAAAACATAAGAATTAAGAGATAGATAGACAGCTGAAATACCTAAATGTCTTTATATTTTTACTTTCTGTTTATGGAGTTTTATACGTGATTTTATAGATAAGCCATTTCCTTATGAAAGGGTAGAGGAGTCCAGCCTTGTACCCTTTTCCCTCTGGTTATAAAGGACTGACACCTTGTTCCCAAAAGACAGCCACAGATGATGGGGGCCACAGCTGCAGCTTCACCAGCGACCCATGGGACCTGCAGAGACAGAGAGACAAATATGTTTCACATGTCATACATACTCTGACCAGCCTGGCCCTTCAGATGCTGATTCTGAATAAAGTGATTATAAGAATTTGGTCACCCAACTTCTGGTGAGATTGCACCTTGGATCTGGCTCACGTCAACATTTAAGGTAACTGAAACTTCTTTACAACAAACCTTGTTTAAAGCAAGATATTTGGGGAAAGACCTGCTATCCTGTGTTTAAATGTAAAAAGTCTTTTTCTGTATTCCAGCACCCAAATAATGACACAGAGACTTCTCATTAATTATGAACGCTCAGCCAATAGCTTAAGCTTATCTCAGCTAGCTCTTATAACTTAAATTAACCCATTTATATTAATCTATGTTCTGCCATATAGCATTATCTTTCTTTGTACTGTCCATTCTGATTCCTCTGCATTTGACTGATGACTCAGCCTTTCTTCTTCAAGGATCCTTTTTGTTCCCAGAATTCCACCTAACCTCTTCGTGCCTAGCTACTAGCCATTCAGCTCTTTATTATACCATCACAACAATATATCTTCACACAGTGTACAAGTGTACAGTTGACTCAAATACACACAGCATTTGAGTGACCTGATCCACAGCATCCAAACCACATGGACTGTCCAACAATGAGGGGTAGATTACAGTATTAACCATATATCACTCTACTTTATAACCACCTTGGGGCATTTCTCTTAAAACCTGTAGAGTGTCCTTGCTATGGAACGGTACCTATGTCAAAAATAAACTACAAATAAAAGAAGTTGAGGCCTCCAAGTATACAACGCCTCCCACCTTTTGTGGAAAAATGTAGAGCACATAGGTTGAAGGAATCCCTGACTATGCTCCCTGGAGAACATTATTCAGTGTTCCACTAATGATTCCACAAAAGGTAATAACATAAGCTTTTGGCATGAACCTGAAATTAGAGTAGGTAAAGGACCTTATGATAAGAACCTGGAAATTGACAGTTACTTACTACTGGCCTTTTTAATATCGGTTGTTCAAGTGCAGTCATTGTGAATAAAGGAGGTCTACATTCAATACCGCTATGCTATCTTGACTGACGTGTGTGTGTGTGTGTGTGTGTGTGTGTGTGTGTGTGTGTGTGTATCTTTCTGTGAGTCTCTCTTTGTCTCTTTATCGCTTACTGTTTTACACACACACACACACACACACACACACACACACACACACTCCACTTATGCTCTCAAGGATCAGGTAGACATTGTCCCAAATACAGATGAATTGCTTAGTGCCCACAAAGCCACAGTATTGTTACTGGGTGATGAGATACAGATCCTACAAATTAGACAGGATTTAACAAGTTGAAAATCATGCAGGTCATGGCAGTCTGGCTTGAAGTGAGCAGATGGCATTGGAACAATGCTCTCCAGGACCCTGTGTGTGTGAAAGACTGGGGCCAGTGCATCAGAAGACAACATCAAACAGGCTCATAAGCCTGCCCATCTTGGCCTCCGAGCATCTGACCTGAAGGCAAAGCAGTTGACTCTTGGGCATACTGCCTAAGCTTGTAGGATTCTTTGAGACTGGAATCCGATCAAGAATTTTTGTCGTTTATATGGGCATTTATCCATGTGAAGTACTTTTTTTGGGTTTCTCTTTCACTCCTACCCACATATCCAATATTCCATATGCCTCCTTTTAAAAAGCAAATGGTTTTCTGGTCTGGGTGTGCACTCTTCTCTTTCTGAGTTGCCTTTGTGTGACATTCTAGCTTGCCACCACCAACACCTGCTCTTCAGCCGAAGATCTATTTTAGCTAAAATATGTCCCAGCTTTTGAGCCTACTGCAGAGAACAGCAGCAGCACAGATTGGTGGTGACATTACATTAGCTGATGAATAATGTTTCCAGGGGAGTGGCTAGGTTTGGCTGGCATTCAAAGACAAGGCAGCCCCACTCGGCAGGGAGCTCAACAAGCAGACTGTACTGGGAAATGCAAATCAATCACAGAAGCCCTGTTTGCCTCCATAGCCTGTGAGACAGGAAGCCCACAGGGTCAGGTTTGACCTACACCATCCTTAAGTCCTAGGTCTGGTAATTTTTCCTCTGTAAATTTTATTATGGGGTTAAAATTCCCTCAGTTGAATGTTAACTTTTTAAGCTTTTGTAAAGACAGTTAACCACCATGTATGACTCTGAGTTTGAGAATCAGGCAGAAGGGATATTGACTTTCACGTGGCCTGTGGTAGCATCCCTTCATCTACCCAGCATAGTTCTCTCTCTTGCCAGGGTTTTACCTCCTACACTTAGAGTTACTACAAGTCTTATTACTATTGTCTTGCAGTTAGTTATCCAAGATCAGAAGATATTAATTTGAGAATTTCCAGAAGCAAAGTAAACTTTGTCACAGTACATTTGTATGTTAGCATAAAGCACAGCTCTCTCACTCGAAAGGGAACAAGAGACAGGTCATTCTGAACCAAAAATGAGTGACCTAGACACATAGACTTAGGTTATTCAGAAAGACAGGTTCACCGAGAAAGCGATTACATGAATTTTTTATTGTCACAGAACAAAAGTAAATAATAAATTAAGGTATTTATGAAATACATTGGTGGGACATCAGGGAGAAATTTATGCTATAGGTCTCAGATACTATTGTACTCTTAGATTAGGAATTTGTAGAATCTATAGTCTGCTAATACCTCAGTTATGTAATATGCTCCATGATTTTGCATGACAGTCAAAGGTGAGTGATAAATGATTATTAAAAAAATTAAAAATCACTCAACATAACTTTGGAACTTGATATGAAACATTCTAATTCTCACAATTACAGAACTTTTAATCAGTTAGTTAGTCTGTAGGATTTTCTACATAAATGCAGCTACCTGTATTTTTTTTTTTAAAAAAAAAACCATTTACAGTGTAATCACTATTATTAGTTATTAATATCTCACTGGGCTAACAATCATGTGCATATAAGAAAATGATAATGCATAGGATTTAGTACTCTGGGCTTCAGGCATTTGTGGGCCATATGCCTTGTGGACAAGCAGGGAAGGGAGACTATATACAATAAAAAAGCTGAGTACTCTTTATGCCTCCTCTCCTTCCCTCTGCTTTCTGCTTTGCTTTGGCAATGCTGAGGACCAAACACAGAACTTTATGCATGCTGGGAAGGCATTTCTACTATTAAATTGCATCCAGAGTGCTTCTCTGCTTTCCTAAAGCTAATATTGTAAGTGCCTGTATTGCACTAATGACCCAGGGTGTTTAAATAGGATTACATGTGCTTCAGTTTTACTCACCAGCCTCATCCACCTTTTCCAATTTTAAAACAATCTTCTCTTCTCCCTCCACTGGCCACGGACTGCCAGTTTACTGAGTAATCACGACTGCAAGGTTGAATAAACCTAATTCTGTTCATTCCTAAAAAGCCCTTCCTATGATACCCATACCAAGTAAATGTGGCTCTGTTTATATACCTTGAAGACACAGTCTCCTCAACCTCCTTGTCCTTCCGACAGCTGACTTGGGACTCTATGCCCTCAGAGGTTGAGTAGCCCTGGCTTTTCCCAGATCAATAAGAGTAGTGTTTGCCCTGCCATAAGGCCTCAGGAGAATCAGAGAGTGAGGCAAGCCCGGGATGACTTCCATCCATTTGAGCATTGCATTTGGCCCAATTATCACCCAGAGAATATTCTCCTGAGAGTGCGGAGACCAGGTCTGTTTCAAATGGCTTCAAAAGGACAATGCTCTCATTCTACCCTTGAGGAAATTACTGACTGCACAGAGAAAAGGAAGTCACATTCGGAAGAAAGTGATCATGAACATAACTCTAGCAGGGAAAGCAATTTAAATGTATTACTGGACAAAAACCATTAGCTCAATGAATGTAAATAAGCTTCTAAAGAAGGGCACTGTTCCCAGAGAACTTCCTCTCAAATGTGGAGTGTGGAGGAAATGTCTCTACTGGAAGGTCCTTGAGTACCATTGGAGTGCTTTGTAGCCCCAGCTTGTTATCAAGGAGTCAGCTTGCTCTGCTGTGTAAACAGCCCCGTTGGAATCACTGTGATACTCATTTAGGCAGGGGAGCCAGAAACTACACAGCACCAGAACCAGGCAATTTTGCTGTTAAAGAGAGGCTGTCAACTTGACTCTTTGTCTCAAATTATCTTGAGGAAATGCTGCCAAATCCTGTTGATGTCACCCACACCATTTGCCACTCCATTCGAATCTTTGTGTTCCTAATGCCAAGGCTGAAGTTCAGTCCGCAACGTTGCTCTCAGCAAGCTCTGCCCCTCTGAGTGGGCAGCCTTATGTATGAAGACTTCATGCTGCTTCCCAGGGTCACTGTATGTCCCCCCCAGAGAATCTGGAGCCCCACCCTCCCCCCTCCTCCTCTATCCTCCCCTTCTCCCTCCCTCTCTCCTTCCCTCCTGTTGTGTTTAGTTTTTGTATTTGCCAAAACAGCATAAGGAATGCCCAGGACTTTTACCTTGAAGAAAAATTGTGGAGCTGGTGGTAGAGTTTTGCTTGGTTTTTTGTGGTGTTTTGTTTTGAGTTTTTTTGCCAGCAGGGTCTCACTCTGCTGCATGATCTTCCCAGGCTATCCTAGACCTCACCATGTAGCCCAGAATTCTTGGTGATTCTTCTGCCTCTGCTCCTTCATGCTAGGATTACAAATACGTTAAGGTTACAGTTGTGATTATACGTTGCACACACTATTTTTTTTTAAGTTTTAATTTTACTTGCCATTTAAGAATTGTGCCTGTTTGTGGGCTAGTCCTGTGGTATTTCATGTAGATGCGCACCTGTGTTGACAGAGTAATATGAATACTCATCTGCTTCAGCCTTACTGCTTTGTCTTGAGGACTGGCTTTTTGAAATCCACTATTTAGTCTCCATACTTCTATATCCACGGTGTCATCTAATCGCACACCAGGAGTTGCTTTCCCAGCTATCTGCACCCCTCTAAGCATCCATTTCTTAACTATCACCAAAAAGGAACAAACAAGTGACTTAAAAGCCAGGCTATTTTCTCATTGCATTTATAAATTAGGTAAACCAAGTATTTAAAACAAAACAAAACAAAACAATTTTCCTTTTAGGGGAACTCAAGAAGGCTTTCTTTCTCTCTTTCTCTCTCTCTCTTTCTTTCTCTCTCTCATTCTTTCTCTCTCTTTCTTTCTCTTTCTTTCTTTCTTTTTTTCTTTCTTTCTTTCTTTTTTTCTTGCTTGCTTTTGCTTTTTTCCTTCACTGTGAAGGTAGAAAATAAACTATTAGTAAGCTTTTCCTGAATAGGCCTAGGAACAAAAATGACCAGTGAACACATCTCTAGATGAGTCGCCATCCTCGGAAGAAGCAGCCAGCTTCTCAGGGTGTCCCAGCTTTGTTTCCGGTATAGAGTAGGATTCTGGGAGCCTAAGCGCAGTCCTCACGGAGTCTTGTTGGTCTGTATCCCATGTTTACCTGCGCCACAGCAGTGTTTAGAACAAGAAAGAATGATAAACTCTGCTCCTGCTGTGACACCACCTCATGCCGGGTGTGCCAACAGGGCTAGTGACTAAGCAAGGCAGCACCTCCAGGGCAGACTCCCTATTAATGCCGCGCAGTCTTCTTCCCTTTATTTCCTGGCCAAACCTTCCTGTGCCAGGTGAACATGCCCACAGGCATTTTGTTCTTTCCTTTGGTTGGTCGGTTTATTTTGTTCTTGTTGAGACAGGGTTTCTCTTTGTAACCCTGGCTGTCCTGGAACTCACTCCGGCCTCAAACTCACAGAGATCTACCTGCCTTCGCCTCCTGAGTGCTCAAGTGCCTGGCTACCCAGAGGCCTTTCTGCCCATCAACTTAATAATACGTGCTCTCAGACTGAGCTAAACACACATACTCTCCTTTCTTTTTAAATTCTGACCTTAATTTGAGCATGCCCGAGGAACTGGCCCACTCTTGGGTGAATATGTAGAGACAGAGACTGCTTTCTTGAGTGCTTTGCCTTGGAAATGACTTTCCTTCTCCACTGCAGGTAATGAATCTCTACCCATTCTTTGATACCTTGGCCATGCTGTTCTGGGTTTTACATTCACAAAGACACAGCTTGTTCATTTGGCTATAATATGACACTTTTAGGGGTCAAAAAAATAAAAAGAAATCAGTGAATTAGAGGTCATATAACCCAGGCTGGCTCAAACTCCTTAAGTAGTTAAGCTAATCTGGAATTCCAGACCCTCAAGCCTCCACATCCTAAAAACTGGGAGTGCAGGCATGCACCACCATGCAGGACTGTGTACCTCAAGTCTGTTTTAAGAGCTGGTATCCTTTCATGCTGAGCAATTTTATAACAACTTAACACAAGCTGGAGTCACTTCAGAAGCGGGAACCTCAGTTGAGAAAATGCCCTTACCAGATTGCCCTGTGGACCAGCCTGTGGTGCGTTTTCTTCCTTTATGATTGATGGGGAAAGGCCCAGCTCAATGGGGACTGCCACCTAAAGGTGTGGCCCAGCTTTCTTGTAAGTCTTCCCACTTCAAATGATTCAATCAAGAAAATCCCTCACAGTCCTGCCCAGCGGCTTGGGTTTTAGGTGGTTCCGGCTGTAATACTGAAATTCAAATCATTTTTATTCAGTTAGATTTTTATAATAAAAATTTTATGGTGTTCTGTAATGGCTACAGGAGAAATGGTAATTATGCTTTGAATTTCCATATGAAAAATGGTAACTGCTTTTCTGTCTACCACTCTTGGCCTAGGCTCCCGTGTGGGTTATCAGCCACTTCGAGGGCCTCCTGAGAAAGAATACAGGGCAGATGCTCTTACCTACAAAATTCACTGCAATACAAACTGGCCCTCACTGAGAGACTGGATTACTGAGGAAAAACTTTACTGTCTACTGTTAAAGCAGCCACAAGGCTGAGGCATCAAAGGAAACAGGTTAGCTGTAATTCAATAGTTGATATTGTAGAGGAGGAAAAATATTTTCCACTATACACTCTAGGTTCATGACCAAGGCTCCTCATTAGCAATGACAGAGATAGCACACAAATGTACTGAATATTAAGTCCCACGTAACTAGAGAACCTTGATAAAGAAATGAAAGATGGAAGAGTTAAATCTATGTTTCTTTATGATGGAGAGGGAGCCTCATAAAGGCATTGTGGGGCAGGAAATTTTAAGAGAGAGGTTAGTATTTTGGGAACCCCTCTCATAATCATGCACTTTACTGCCTAGTAATGCTCTTCACTTATGCTCTTCACTTGCATGTACTATGTACATAAACCCTTCTCAAAAGGAACCTCATGACCCCAGAGCCCTCTTGTAATCCCATACACTTGCATTAGCCACACACACTGCAACCTCTGAATAATTATACAAGATTTCCTGACATTGATAACACTTAAATCTAGACAAAATTGAAGAATATTCCTAGCTGTCTGGGAATGAAGACTAGAAGGATTGATCTGGCCTGGACTGATTTGGGATGCATGGACAGTAAGCAAAACTGTGTCTTTAGTAACTCTTAAGGAAACTCCTCTGTTTACCCTCTTGCACTCATTTATAATTAATTGTAAATACATATAATTAAAACCAGATGCCTTTTAGGAAGGGGTATGCACAGTAGATAAATGATTATATAATCCATCTATCCCTTAAAATAGAAACTAACAAACCATGCCCCTCATTAATGAACTCCTTCCTTGAACCCCACAAAAAGAATCCCTGAACAATCATCTGGACCCTTGCAAACTCTCACTCATATGGCCCTCTGTCAATCTCAACATAGCCTCTCTTTGATCTGCAATATCACTTTGCTCCAAACACAATTACCTTACTTCTTTTGCAAATCTCAGCGGGCCCATATTTTCAGTTACTTGGCTAAGAGGCCAAGAACTACAAATACTGGGTCTAAATGCGGAACTCCCAGTAACAATTTGACAGATCATAAAGGATTTGATCTATCAACAATATACTTGGAGGAGGGTTTCTCAGCAAGGCCCACTGATTCATATTCTCCGAGACCCTCATCTTTAGCGATAAAGCTGTACTTGCCCTCCAGTACAGGAAAGATCTTTTCCACATGAGGGCCTAATGACCTGCTTCAGGATGAGGTCAGGCAATCACCCAGGGTCTTTTAACTGCTTTAAGAGAGGAGGCAATGAGAAGGGGGAGAGAAAGTAACATGCCTATATTTCTCAACTTTCTTTAGTGAAAAATATTTACTATGCTAAGATGCCCCATTTAGGGATAGTGTGTCCTGAACCTTATCAATACTGTATTAATCAAGCTTCAGCAGGTGATGGATAGTGTAGTTGAACAGAGCAAATGTGAGTTCTGTAAAGGAATTATTTACCAAATCAAAAGAAAAAAACTGCAAAAGAAAGTGTGGTGCCTAGGACCAGATCTGCAAACATCAGGCCTGAAAAGTGAGGTCCTCTAAGGGTGACCAGAGCCTAGAAGGATAAGGAAGGGGTCAATTAAAGAATCGTATAGAGCATAATATCTACCAACGGTCTATTCTCCTGCCTTCTCCCACAGCACACACACCCCTGTCGTCCCATTTCCTTCAAAAGGGAAATAGCAGCCAAACTTATTTAAATAATTCATTAATGCAGGGACCCCAACACAGCAAAATGGGGAGAGGTAAGTAGAAGATGTATTCCTTGATGGCATCAAATGAGCCTGGAGTGGTTTTACATCTCAACATGTTATTTTTAAATATAGAGTGGCAATGAATGAAGTCACTAATTTTTTCATGCTTCCAAGAGTCTTCATTTGGCCTAGAGTAATCTAGCTTGGGGCAAGGCTGTTATAAGCTGGTATGTGTCATTTAATTTCTAACACAGAATCCCTAAGACTCTAGAAGAAGGACCACATGTTCTGTTACCCTGACAACGCTGGATGATTCCAACTTGGACAAACAGAGATGCTGTCACTAGCACCCATCACATCTGTTCACCCTCCCAGACCAGAGGGAGATTCATACTTCAGGAGACAAGCTATCCATCCCATTGAATGGGAGGAGAGAGAGATGATCCATTGGAGGAGTCTACACACAGCCAATTTCAAAAATAATCAAGGTCACTCTACAGGGCTCTGATGGAATTTTCTAGGGGAAAAAATATTTGTGTTTTATTTAATACTGTTGATAATGTTTACTAGCTCTCACCTCTAAAAGGCAGCAAAGCATTTTCATCTGCACTAAGCACCAAAACAGAGCATCTGTATTTAAATATTTGAGTTAAACATGTTTTGTGTTTGCAGAGCATAATGCTGTTGACATTGCTCCACAGTTACACTCTTTAGGGAGTTAAAGTCTGTCTTCAATATTAGTCCTCAAGTCACATGAAACATTTTAATGCGGATCAAGACAGCAAAGCTACCCCCAAGGACCCTTGAACTGAACAAAAGAAGTTGGTTCAGGGAGGGACAGAGAAGTAGTGGTCTACTTCCGCTCTCATAGCTGCTAATCTCACAAGAGAGAACAGGCATTCACCCTGGGGTACCTCCACAGGTGCGGCTTCCAGAGAACAATTGGGCTCATTTGTGGGGATATGCTCTCTTTCCCTGACAGTGTTGACTTCCTTGGCCACCTAGGAACTTAGGACAGTGGACTAAGAATGTTGGTCAGTGGCAGAGTGCTTGCTTAGTATGCATGTGGTCCAGAGTTTAATCTCCAGTACTGAGAAGGAAGGAAGGAAGGAAGGAAGGAAGGGAGGGAGGGAGGGAGGGAGGGAGGGAGGGAAGAAGGAAGGAAGGAACGGAAGGAAGGAGGGAGGGAGGGAGGGAGGGAGGGAGGGAGGAAGGAAGGGAGGAAGGAACGGAAGGAAGGAGGGAGGAAGGGAGGGAGGGAGGGAGGGAGGGAGGAAGGAAGGAAGGAAGGAAGGAACGGAAGGAAGGAGGGAGGGAGAGAGAAAGGAAGGGAGGGAGGGAGGGAGGGAGGAAGGGAGGGAGGGAGGGAGGAAGGGAGGGAGGGAGGGAATGAAAAGTATCAGCTCAGAACCTCCAAGGCCAAGTTCTGAGCACAAAGGAGATTTATTTGCGTCACAGGGACAGAAGTCAGAGAACAAGAAACAAAGACAGGAGATAGAGGGCAAGGGAGAAAGGGAAGGGAACAAAGGACAGGGGCAAGGATTTGTTTCCAAGGGACACAGGAGTCTGGATAGAGAGGAGACAGATGTGCCCCATAGGCAAATGGTGGTTTCTACAGGTAAAGAGGGAAACCCTGTGTCAAGATGAGGTGTTTAATTTAATTAGGCATGTTAATTAGGTGAGTCAAAGGGGGCTTCTGGTTGCTGGACTTCAATGCTTTGATAGCTGGACCTTGATAGTCAATCTCAGGAGGAAGTGGCCAAATAAGGTAATAGACCTTGATGGCCTAGCTTTAGGATGGTTTTTTTAGCAAGGCAGAGGGCTTGGGGAGAGGGGCGAATTCTGCCAGAGTGATGCTCGCCATGGTCTCTAGAGAAGAACGGATGGAGGGAAATTTATCTGACACTGCCTTACACACAACACCACTTTCCTCTACTCAACTTGGCCCCCAACCCCAAACCAAGTATATACAGTATACACACAGTATATACACAAGGAAAGGAAGTCAGTGTGAGCTTGGAGCATCCTGCAGGGATGCTACCTCCCGTGTCTTCATGGCTCTGCATCCTCTGTATCTCCATTTCACTGATCCTGATTTGACTCCTGGGACCCTGTATGTCAATCGAGGCCCGTAGGTGACTGGCTCCAGTCTCCTGGAGTGTGCACAGAGAGGAATGGGTTGAGCATCTTCTTTCCTATTCTGATCACGCAGCCCTATGAACCATTTCTGTTTCAAGAGCCCAAGTATCAAGAGTGCTTAATTTAATCGGCCTCATGTGGGTTAAAAAGGAAATTACAGAGCCGTCTGAGAGCTGTAAGTTTCCGCCAGAGACTGGAGCCTGGCCCGAGACATCTGATTTGAAGAAACAGGACTAGCAAGGTCAGAGCTGTATTGTTGAGAAGCCCAGATCGACCACGGTGATAGCGGTGAGGGGTGTCAGTTACCAATCAGCACTGTTACTCACAGTACTCTGCAACCCAGTCTCCTGGGCTTTCCTGCTTCCTTCCTTCTTTTCCCTATCTCCTACTATACCAGGACCACCATGGAGGGTCCCACTGCTCTATGATGTAGAACCTATTATTGTGATTTGACACCAGGACCAGAGGTCAGGGTATCCCTCCCTGTATATATGACCGGCCAAAATAAGAAGAAGCCCAAGTATGGTTGTGACACCCTGGCTGTGGAGTTTTGGGGATGAGAGCATTTTTCTATCACTCAGAGGTATGCAGTATGCATCGCTGTCTATTTCCCCAGAGAAGCAGGCATTTGGTCAAAGGAGTCACATATATTTTTATGTCCCAGCCTGTCACTCTCCTCAACACTGTCTAGGGGATGCTGACATTTCTTCCCAGCTTCAGAAGCCTTCAGGGATACAGAAAGCCAATATCACCACCTTTCATCTGTTACCCAGAAACACTGCTGCTCTCAACACCAAGGCTAACGTGGCCCCACTCACTAACCTTGCTGTTTCACCTGTTGACCCCTCAGCCTTGCAGCCTTCTCTTCCCTTAATACTTTTGGCTTCCCAGTGGCTTACCTTCCCTGCCTCCCTAAGCCTCCTTGTCACCTTCAATATCCCCACCAAGTTATTGAAGCCTTGTGGTCACGAGCTCCTGCCACCAAATCAGCACCTAAGGCTGCTGCATAATAATCTCCTTCCTTGATTAGGGCGTCTTAATTATGCTCAAGGAATTTGCTCAAACAGATTAATCATTCTTGAGCACAAATTTAGAAGCTGTGCTTGCTGAGGGACCAGCTCTGATGTCTCCTGAGAAATTTGCTGATTACACCTGCCTCTTAGGCTCTTGCCAAGAGCTGTGTTGCCACAGGCTCAGTCTCTGGCTGGAGGCTATCTACCACTCCAGTCCCCTTCCAGAAGGCTGGAGCTGTGACCCCGGCTGTGAAATGAGGTTGGAGTGTAGAGTGGGAGCCACGTTTTTTAGTGAAGACAAAGCCCAATACATTTGTTGATTTGTGAGTCTCATGGTGGCTCTTAACGGATCCCCGCTTTCCCCCCACTGCTGGCCTTGGGAACCTCATCCCAGGGTAACTTCATGAGAATCCCTAGGGCAGGGCATAGATAGCGTTGGTAAAAACAGAACCTAAAGTATGGCCTAATCTACAGAGAGTGAGATGGCTGTCTGAAGGCCTTTGAGGCTGGGAGGCAATGATTTGTGATACTTCAGACTTCTTATTAAAATGGTCCCTACTTGATACAGTTGTCAAGGTTAGCCAGATTTGCATCTGTGAAGATGTTAGCTCAGGGCCCATCTTACAGGAAGCCCTCAGAAAACACTGGTTCACAGTACTTACCTCATACTACACCAGCATACACTCAATAATGAGACAGAATGTTTGTACAGGAAGCTGAGTAGATAAAGACAACATGGTATTCATTGTGGAATTTTATTCCATCCTAAAGAAGAATAAAACTCTTTTCTGCCCAAGAAAATGGATGAAAGTAGAAATAAGCTCTACTCTCAAAGAGAAATAGTTTTCTCTCATTTGTGAAATCCTTTTTTGTGCAGCTTTTGATACAAACTATTTTTCATTTTTTTGAGATTAAAATATAATTACATTTCTGTCTCCCCTTTCCTCCCTCTAATATCCTCAAAGGTCCCTCCCTCCTTGTCAGGCTTTTAAATGTGGACCTTGAGGGTACAACTCAGGTCTTGGGCTTGGACTGAAGTGAGCACTTTATTGACAGATATCTTCCCAACTCTGAAATCTTTATTTTGTTTACTAATTATTTTTTGTTGTTATTGCTGTCTAAAGAAAAAAAAAAAAGTAAATAAAGAATCGGAGTCAGGAGACTGCCCGTTAGCGACTGATGAGGCTCAACCTGGAGCAAATCAAGCCAATATGCGGTTCTTCAGATCTACACCCACATGTTGAAAAAGAAACAGGTGTGTCTATTGTTTTATGATTCACTTTGGGGAGAAATTAAGAGTTTTGAAGAGAAAGTTAATCCATAAAACAGAGCTACTCTACTGAAAATGTGAATTCGAGAAACAGATGCAAATAATCACACCTGCTTCTCAGGTTATCATCATGGTCAAACTATGTCTTATCCTTTAAATTTGGTTCTGGCGAAAACTGCTGAAAGTCCACAGTTTCACACGCTATCAGTGAGAGGCTGGCAAGCCGGAACCGGCAGAGCTCAGTGTGGTCTGAAGAAGACGTGTAGCTCGGCCTGGCTAACTATGCATAGCGCCCACAAAAGGACAGAGGGGGACACGGGCAGGTGAGATGCTGATCTTCAGTCACATTCTGCTGCCTGGAGGCCGAGGGATGCCCTTTCTTTAAATAGCAAGAGGAGTGTATGAAGGGTTTATAAATATTTGGAAAGACTAGAAACATAAATCTGATGAGGAAATGTGCTGAATCAAAGAAACAGACAGATGTGAGCTGTTTAGGTACTTTTTACAGTTGTTCTTAACACATCCATGTCTTTGGGGAGAAAGTATAAGCAATGAGTTTTTAACCCACAAAATATCTTTGGCACCAGCAACTATGTTAAATAAGACTATATTTTTAAAGAAATAGCAAATACCTTTTTTTTTCTCCCCTCATGTTGGGAGTGGCAATCAGGACTTTGCCCAAGCTACCCGAGTGCTATAAACTAATCCAGGCCCCTAACTCAGAAATTGAAATCATAGGCTGAATTGTTTCTATTCTTTCTTAAATTTTGCTGTTTGGATAGACAATAAGTTATCAACAGAAAGACATTCAACATCTTATTTCACCTTAACAAGATGGAAAACCAGTCAACAGTTCACTTCTGTAGATCTTAACATAAATGCTACTGTAGAAAATTATAGGTTAAATCCTAGTAAGGACAGAAAGGAAGGCAGGTAGATAGTTCACCTTAAAGGAAGTACTGTCGCAGGAAAGAAAGATACACTGGGCAATAACATGTTAAGTCTGAGAATTCTTAACAGGTAGAGTGCAGCATCCTGGAGGGGTGAGGAGTGAGAGCAATTGAAGTAGGAGCCTTACCCTGTCAAGGACTGCCAAGGTCAGCTCTGCTCTAGGTCAGGGCTTTCAGCCTCAATCTCTTTATATACATCACAGCTGCAGCCCTTGGGCTGGACCATGCTGTTCCATTCTTGTTTTTAGGCCCCAGCAGGAAACTTCACCCACGTCTCCATCAAATTTCATCTCAGTAGCAATTTTCAAATGGGTGAAAGTTCACGTACCTGTGAAGGATTAGACATGGTCCACATCATCAGAATTGAGATAGGAGGCAACAGAAAGGTGGGTAAAGAGTCAGTATGGAAAAGTAATTTTCTAACCTTCAGAACAAAAATAGAAGATGTCCTTAGTGTCAAGAGGGATGAATTCATGTCACCAGAGGTGACCTGCCATGAGCTGGAGGTAACTGGAAAAGAGAGGATGGAAGCGTTAGATGAGATCTTTGCTAAAAGCAAGCAAATAAACAAACAAAAATCATGGCATCTAATAAAAATCCCATTCACATGCAAGGAGGATGATGGAGTTCCAAAAATTTGGTAGATTTTTTCCTTCCGTGAACTGATGTTAGTCTAACTCTTTTCCATTTTCCTATTCTTTTCTCAGATAATTCCATTCTGAATAAGTTTTGAAATGTGTTTTTCCTGCATTCAAATACCAGGCCTCTTTTACTGAAGGCAATGAATCCAGAAGAAAATTATTTATCCTTAAATACCCAAAGGAAACTTCAAATATTAAATCATTAAAATTTCTTCTGCCCTCAGGGAAGGTGTATACAAATAAAAATTTTTGCTCATTTCTTTTAACTTTCAAGATTATTCTGTCATTTGTTTAACAACTGAATAATAAGAAAAATGAATTTTTATATTTATTTATTTTATATATGTGAATGTTTTATCTAAATGTATATATGGGCACCACATGTGTCAGAAGAGGGCATTGGATAAGTTGATAGCTGTGAGCCCCTATGTGGATGCCAGGAACTGAACCCAGGTCCTCTGGAAGAGCAAGTGGTCTTAACTGCTAACCCGTCTTTCCAGCCAGCTTTTTATTTTCATAATGCACTAAATTTCTGAGAATATAGCAAAAGGAATTAGCTGTAGACAACTTAAGTTGTGAAACTGACTCAAATTCTTAATTTTTATGCCCCTCACATCAGTCTTTTGAAGATTTGCTCTTCTGGCAATGAGTTTTGAGACAATGGCTAGAAATGACTTGCTGCATGGTCTCTGAACGCTCACTGAAAAGGGAGCATCTGTTACTGTGTTATCATTCCAAGATCTTTTTGAGTGTTCTTAGAGATGATCATGTGGAGTATTTATGTCAATGAAACTAATTAAGAAAAGGTTCATAAAATACCGTGTATATGAAATGCCAAATTTATCTCTGGGATAAAATGTTCTCTATAGAGGTTGGAGTTGCTATGTCTAGCCTAAGCTCAGCTCTTGTTTCTCTGACTAATCATGCACATCACCCTGCAGAGGCCCATCAGAGATGTGCACATATGCCCCAAGTCTGCAAGAGTGTCCTTAGTCAGCAGCCATGACTGGCTTTCTCAGAGGTGTGTTTGGGTTGTAGGGACAGCTTTCCTATAGACGGAAACATTATGCACTTTTTTATTCTAGAAACTTCTTCTGTTTTATGTCTCAGAAGTCATATGGCAGTACTATCTCAGTGATAACATGTGTTTTAATCTCTGGAGATTTTAACAAATGCACATATGGATCAGTGGTCCTTAGCTCTCAGCATTACCTAGAGAGTTGGCAATGATGGTTTAAATGAAGATAACTCCCATAGGCTCTGACATTTGAACACTTGGTTCCCAGTTGGCAGTGCTGTTTAAGAAGCTGAAGGTGATGTGGCCTTTGTGGAGAAAATATTTCACTGGTGGCAGAGATTTTAAAGCCATTTCTAGTTAGCTCTCTCTTCTTCATGCTCCAAGTTCAGCTTCCTACAGGCACCTTGATACCACCTTCCCAGCATGATAAACTCTTCTCTTTCTGAACTCATAAGCCTCAATAAAATCCTTCCTTCTATAACCTTCTTTCTACAAGTTTCCCTGGTCATGGTTCTTTATCACAGCAACAGAAACTAAGACACCATTTAATTCTAACCCAAGGAGAGCCTGAAATTTTGCCTCTCTCCTTGGTGATGGGGAAGGTCCTGGTTCCATGACCACATCTGAGAAACACAGAGAAATGGAGCTCCTGTCATCTCTTAATGTTGTAAGAAATAGTGGTTATGGTCAATTTTCAGGGTGAGTTATGCCCAGAGCTCATCCAAGACTCTAAGCCCCTGGTACACTACCTGGTAGGCAGAGTCTGCTTGTCTCACAGTTCTGAGAGTTGGAAAATTGCAGGCAGTCTACCTCCTGACAGAGCCCACAATCAGAAAAGTGGGCAACCTCAAGCCCCATTCATTAAGATAATGTTTTTTAGGGGCTGGAGAGGTGGCTCAATGCTTAAGATTTCTGACTGCTCTGCCCTCTTGTGGCCTCCTCCAACACTGCACTCCTGGAACTAGCTTTGTAGACCATATCGACCTTGAACTCAGAGATCAGTCTGCCTTTCCCTCCCAAGTGCTGGGATTAAAGACAGGTACCACCACACTGGCTAATAAAATAAATCCTAAAAAAACAAGTAAAGCTTTTCATCTTGAATTATTAGGATGAGGATTGGGAAGGGGGCTATATTTGAAGACTTGAAGACTATAGTTCTCTAAAGTATCAGTCCGTGGGAATAGCAGGTAGGAGTTTCTTGAGATTGGAGTCTGTAAAAGCCACTATCTTGGGCTGGAGCGATGGCCTGGCTGTTAAAGGTTAAGCTCACAACTCAAAATCACTATCTTATGCCAAATCAGGACAGGTTTTTTTTTTTTTTCTTTCCTTTATGCTGTTGCCCATTCTGCAGAGTGGTATATTAAAAACAGTTTCCCTTTCAATAATCTTGAATTTGTTATTACAGATGAAGGGTCTTGTTTCTCACAATGTCAACAAAGGATTGGGGCCAGAACTCTCCTATGTCCCTAGGACAGTGAAACAGATACTCACATGTTTTATTTGCTTAGGAGTTACACTTATGTCAAATCATGTACACATTATAAAATACCAATTCAATGTGAATGCTATGTGAATAGATGTTCTGTTTTATTGATCGGAATCATTATAGAATAAAGTGATGGTGATGAGATAATATAAATTTTATAAGTAAAATTTACATAAGCTCAGTATGGATGCAATCAGGCTTGCTTTCTAAATTGTGTGTATGTATGTAGATTCTTACTAAATGTGCATCTGTGTGAGCTTGCACGGGTGTGCACACAGGTGCACCAAGGTAAGAGGTCAACTTGGATGCTTGCTCTGCTATTGCTCAACTATTGCTTTGCCACTAAGTCTCTGAGAGAGGACCTGTTAGTGAACACAGGGTTCGCTGGTTGACTGGGAAGATGGCCCATCAAGTCCCCAGAATCTACTTGTCCATACACACCCCCTCCCATTGCTAGGGTTGCACAAGCACAGGTTGCCATGACTGGCTTTTAACAAGAGTACTCAGGATTTGAACTTGGGTCCTCATGCTTGTATAGTAGATGCTTTATCAAATGAACTAAACTCTTCAACATTTTTCAGTCTAAGCTTGGTCGGATCCATGAGTACAGAATCTGCAGGAAGGAGAAACACTAACTGGTCTTATATGGGGCCTGGGCAGCTATAGTTTTGAAACTTTTAAATCTCACTGGTGATTCCAATGGGAAAGTAGGGCAGAGCATGTCAGCCAGATCTGATGGCCATTTCTTAGAATGTGTTTTTTTGATATTGTTATTTGTTTTTATATGAATATGAAGTACAATAAGAAAAATCTTATGCTAAATACAAAGGCAGCATATTTCCAGCTGCTGAATGCTGTGTGGCCTAATTTCAGATTGTCTTCACTATTACACACACAGTATACATAGTTGTTAGCACATATAGTACTTATGAAGCTATGAAGATCTTAAAATAATTCTTATTATATATCAAAAAGAGTAAGAAATGGGCTCACCACACTGAACTCACAGAAACTTCTAGCGTGTTCTACTCAGTCCTCAACAAGGCACTTACAAGAAGCTAGCATTGTTGAACAAACACAGAGAAGCTGAATAAACAAGTGTGCTATTGACAAGAACATGGGAGCAATATAAAACAGTTTAAGCAAACCAGGCTCATCTCCAATTAAAGCCAGCCTGTAAGAGCCCATTAAACCTGTACTCGGAATTAGGTAGGATGCCTTTATCATTCATCATATTGCATCAGTTCTGACAGGATAATCACAAGGATTTGGACAATTAAAAACCATGTTTTAAACAAGTCACTGAAATCAAACACAGGGTGAGTATTGTTAAAGATCCAACAGGCGTGGTTCTCTGTGCCCATGCTCTGGAACTCTCCTTCAGAGTGCCTTGTGGGTATAACAACGCTGTGAAGGAAGTTGTTTTGTTCTGTTTTTCCTGCACTGGGGAGAGAGACCATGGCTTCATACTAGACAAGTGCTCTGCTTAGCTACAGCTCTAGCTCAAGGGAGGTCCTTTGTTTTTTATTTTCATTTGCTTTTAACCGGAGAGCTGAGAAGTTTTGGCTGGCACATAGACTATCCTGTCAGGAACCGTGATTCGTTTCCTCATAGTTATGTATTCCCAGTGGAGTTCTTTCAGACAGATCTGAATAAGTGGGGGAGGAGGCTTTGAAACATTATGTGACATTTGAATTCTAACAATATTTTTGAAAACCAAAAACCTAATGTGAGTAGATATTGCCCCAGTGACAGCCTCGTCATTGCAGATGCTTCCTGCAGCTGGGATGTGGCAGCTGGTGTGCAACACAGCCTCATGTTAGAGCAGGTGCCATGCACTACACAGAGGACCCACACATAATAAAACAGTTCGAGACACTACCCTGGGTATGAAGAAAATAAGATGTTTGCTTCTGTGCAATGACATTTTCCACAGAGTTGTTATGTTTGACAGCAGCTAAACCCAAGCTAGGGTTCCCAGGACACGGACACATGAAGCAGATCTGACAGGATGTGCATAGAGAGAGCTGTTTGCAGGTAAGATGGGAGAAGTCGCATCTCTGGGAAGAGCTGCCAGGAAGGCTCAGCTCCACAGTCTGAATTTGGAGGTCGTGGGTAACTCCACTGCTGAACGTAAAACAGGGGTAGGAAAATCTCAGGAAATAACAGCATCCAAAGAGATTCTAGAGCCAAACAGATGAAAATGGCTGTGAAGAGGTTCACACAATGTATCCAGAGAACAAAAGAATTTAGAAAGTGACACCCTGGGTGCCTGGGCACTGAAGCCCAGCCAGGTGCTCAGGGCAAGTGTACTGGCTTCTGTGACTGTCTCTCGTTTTTTTCTTTCAAAAAATGCAAGCTCATGCTCGCATCTTTCTCAGTTTTGAGAAGTTAGCACCATGGTGCAAAACTTAAACTTACCCATTGGGCTCTAGTCATGATTGTCTGGGTAAGCCATTCTCTGATTAGGTTTCTGTAAAGGAGCCTGCTGTGTTCTGTAATGTCCTCTTCTGCTAAAATAATAGGCTGGTATCTCAGATGATCTGAATACGCTTAAATCGCATCTACTCATAAACCCCAGACATTTTTAACCATAGCTTTTATATGGCTCACAGACAGGTCCAGGTCAATCTACATCCATTCCTGCATCCTTAGAAGCAGTCAGAGAACACCTTTCAATCCCCTCCTAGCAAGGGTATTAGTTTTCTTTTGCATAAACATATACCAGTGAGTCCCTGGTACAAGCTTACAAAGATGGATCCTTGGTGCTCCAGCCACAGAAGAAACCATCTTGCATACTTATTTGCAAGCTCTGTTCCTTTCACCGTCTGAGTCACACTTGTTACTCTCATGTGACAGGAGCTGACTCAACACATCCTGGGTTATACCCCCCTCTCCTTCATCTCATGCAGCAGCAGGAGGGCAGCCGGGAGAAAGCCAGCATTTAAATCCTGCTTTAGAAATGGCTTTGAAGGCTCACTAAATATTCCTATACCCACCATTCCAGCCAGGCTGCAGTAACCAGCTAAGGAATGAGTCACTGGTGTTTTCTGAACACACAGGCTGGCGTTTTCACTGCAGCCACATTCTCATTGTGAAAAACCCTCATGTCTGCAAGTTCTCCTTGAGTGAGGCCTGTGGGAATATGGCCATAGGAGGTTCTGACACAAGTGAACACCAGAATCACTTCTGTCCTTAGATATAATCCTGCTCTGAAGAGCAAGGGGAGTGTGGGTGTGAGAGGAGCCTGTGGGAGCGGACAATGAAGCTCAGGGGTAGTCACCTAGCAAGCGCAAGGGTCTAGGTTCAACTCAGGAGATGACTGGTTCTGGCCCTGGCGTGGAGCAATGCTAGGGTGTGGACTTTGGTACGAAAGGGGGTCCTGGGAGACTGGAGTGGGATAGAGAGGAGGGGCTAAGACAAAAGGCTACAGGGGTTAAGCCAGCCTCTGCCCTGGTCTCAGTTGTCAGGACCACTGGGGCATCCTGATGGCTGACCTGAGTCAGCGGAAAAACCTGAGGCATGGCCTTCCGTGCATGTAGATGTGACAGAGCATCTGTTAGGTGTGGGAGCTGAGTAGCTACACTTCTTGACACTATTTGCAACACTCTTTGTACACGGGGCTCAGTGTCTCTGTTTACACTGGTACAGAATGCTGGGGTGTGTGTGACATCGGGAGGGGCAATTGCTGTCTTGGGGGATTGGTTTTCCAGCCAGAGACGGACATGGAGCAAAACTCCATTCCATCCCATGACCTCCATGCTGCATCCTGTCACCATACTTGATATTCTTGAGGCAACCATCACTCCCCAGCACTAACGTCCTTACTGTTTCCTTGAGTGTGCCCCCCAAAATCAATGTGGGAAACATCATTTTCAATACAACAGTGCTGGGAGGTAGGACTTTTGGTATCATGTCTCTGATGTCACAGACTGACTAATGTTGGTAGCCTAGAAGAGGTTCCCTGTAACACAGTGGGCTTTCTGTCTATCTCTCTGTCATTCTGTTTCTGTCTGTCTGTCTGTCTTTCCTCACTACCCCTCTCATGTTATTCCTTTTGTCAAAGGACAACACAGTACGAACTCCCCTTCCTTTGGGATTGAAAAACATGAGCCAGACAAATTTTAGTTCCTTATAAATTTCTCTGTTTGGAGATAGTGCTATGTCAATGTAAATCAGAAGAAGCCATGGAGTATCTTCCCTCCCCAAGGCACAGACTTCGGCTATTTTGTGTAGGGAATTGTGTTGTTTCATGGTAAATAATTGTGCCACCCACTGGTTTAATAAAAAGCACTGATTGGCCAAAGGCAGGCAGGACGTATGGGCGGGGCTACCAGACTAGGAAAAGTCTGAGAGCAGAATGACAGAGAGAATTCGAGAGAGAAGCCGCAGGAAGCAGAGGACAACCATGCTGTTCTAAGGAAAGGTACCGAGCCACATGGCTGAACAAGAGACATGGGTTAGATAAAGGGTAGAGAGCTAGCAAGTGATATGCCTGAGCCTTTGGCCGATTCAGCCAAAAACTATTGAAAGCATCTGTGTGTCTCTGTGGGACTGTGGGACTGCGGGACTGCGGGTCTTTGGGTCTGTGGGTCTGCGGACCTAAACCTTGAGGTTAGGTCCAAAAGTCCGGGCCAGAAATCTCATACTACAATCTTGTTTACTCTAGATTCTTCAACATCACCTGACATCTGTATATTAGTGAGGTTGAGTGATGATGATTATGCTGAGTGAAGGGGGGGGGACACTTCTAGGCTTCAAGACACAAGGTCTTCAGGATCTCAGAGGAACTGATGGATTCATAGGAAGATGCGCAGTTAGGAAGGAACTCAGGTCTCTGCACGAAGCTTGAACAGTGATCCTCTGCACAGGCACTGGAGGTGCCCTGTATCTCAACGCGACATGGCACTGAGTGCAGGCTTGGGGGGCTGGCTGCTCCTGTACATCACTCAGTCTGTCAGGAACCTGGGGGGGGGGGAGAGTTGCAGGTGAGAGACTCTCTAGGGGAGCTGAGGTGGGTGAGGAAGGCAGTTTAAGATCGAGAATACTCAATTCTTTCAAAACTGCCTAAGGGGAATGTCCAAATTGGCACATGAAATGCCATTCTAAGATGGCTGAGGGTCCAGAGGCAAAATCGAAATAAAAATGTGCTGAATTGTTCTCACCCAAGGCAAGGGAAGCATTTTCAAGAGGTTTATAAAAGCATATGTGATTGTATCTGCTCATAAGGCTTAATTGAAGATCTTACTGAGGAAGCCACCACCTAACATATCAGGATTGTCACAAAACAACTACTATCTATAAGTGTTCCTTCCATGTTCACAGGGTCTTATACACGTCTTCCAATTCCTGTATATAGCAAACAATCACAAGTAACTGAGAGAAGAGTTATTTATTAAAAGGGTTCTATTAGGGAGCAACTTACACAGAGTAAGACAAAACTCAATCGCAGAGTCGCAGGAAGGCTGTAGACCAACCCACTCCACTCACACCACCTGACCTGGTCATCTTTTCCATCCAATAGTGTGAGAGGGAAGGGGCTTACATACTTCTGGATCTTAAACTGACCCTCTGGCCATGTCCTAGGGGTCATAGGTGTTCTCCAGATCTACACTAGCCAAAAGGCGATACCTTGGGGTCAAGGTGGAATAATGTCTGCTCTCCATTACTCCTATAGGTAAGGAATGTCCTGACCCTGGAGTTGAGACAAACCAGGGGGAGCAGCTCTGGTTCTTTGAAACTGCAAAATGTTCCAAAATGAATAGCCTTCCCCCACTTGCACAGTGAACACTCACATGTTCTGTACCCCACCTCAGTCTGGCATGACAGTACTATGATGGGATGAGTAAGTCATAGTAATTCAGAGGAATAGAAAAATGATGTCCTCCCATTGGTCTGATCGACATCTTAAGAAACAATGACAGTACTGTCATGTTGCTGAAGACAATGACTACACAACTCCTTGAACACACGGAAGTCCAACTGGTGTCTACCTTAAAGCCTGCATACCTATGGACTGGAAGGTACTCTGCATGGTACCTACACAGAACAAAGATAAAGACCAAGTCAGCTACAAACCCTTCATTCTACAATGGTGACCTGCCTGCAAGATACACTGGTACAATAGAGGCACAAAGCTTGTGGGAGAGTAACCAAACAAAATTTGATTTGACTTAGGACCCACGCCATGAGATGGAATCTATACTTGAGTGGCCAAGAACCTGAGACTAGATAGGCCAGGGACGTAGGGGAAAACCAAATACTACTGTTCAAAAACAAAAACAAGCAAGTAAATGCCTATCAATAAAATGACATTCTGCTGTTCTTATAGATCAGTGCCTTGCTCAGCCAGCATCAGAGAAGCTTCCTTCTGCAGCAGATGGGAATAAATACAGAGTCCCAAAGCCAGACATTGTGCAGAAATGGAGAGATCCTGGGACATTCAGTCCTAAACGGGATATCTCCATCAAACTCTTCATAAGGGCTCAGGGGGCTCAATGGGAGAGGACACAGAAAGAGTGTAAGAGCCAGAAGGGATACAGGCACCAAGGAAACAAGAGCTCCTAAACCCAGCACAGCAGATACACATTGAAACTCCCAAAAACTGAGGAAGCATGAGCAGGACCTGCAGGAGTCTGTACCAAGATGGGTCCTCGATCTGGGAGGAGATGTGGAGGATGCCCCCATCCCTGACTTAGAAGCTATCTCCAATTGAAAACCACTGCAAATGAAAGATTCATCTTCTGCTTTCTCCAGGGGAAACTCACGGGGGCAACAAACCACTTTTAAGCAGTAGATGGCTAACACAAAATGAACTCAATGGCATCTTTGGAGTTCTTTGTCTCATAGTTCGTGTTAATTATTTTTTTAAAAAAACCTTACAGGTCCTTTGCAATACAATTTCCAGTTACGTTGTATGGGATTCCTGGGTGTGTCTTCATCTATATGTGTTTCTTGTGGTTTTCCCATTGGCTCTTTATCTTCTGGTTTTTCCCCCCATTTTAGTTTGTTTGATTTATCTTATTTTTATTTTATTATTACCCCTTAGATGCCTGTTTGTTTTCTAAGGAGAGAAAGAGAGGGCGTGGATTCACATGGGAGGGGACATGGGAAGGAACTGGGAGGGGTTGAGGGTGGGAAATCATAATAAGTAAAGGAAAAATCCAATTTTCAATAGAAGAAACATACAAAGGAAGAAAGGAATAAAGAAGAAAACAGATAAAGAAAAAAGAAAAGAAAGAAAAAGAAAGAAGGAAGGAAGGAAGGAAGGAAGGAAGGAAGGAAGGAAGGAAGGAAGGGAGGAAATGAGTCAAGCCGTAAAAACCCTCCAAACTCCCAAGGCTGTTACTGGGTCCACCGTCCTCACTTGGATGCTTTAGGTTAGAGTCGAAAGCTCACCAGTTACACTCATTGCCATTAGTGCAGTGGGAATCGTCCAAGACAAGAGAGGAGTGGGATGCAAGTTTCATTTAATAAGAAGGAAATTTTAAGTGTTATTTACCAGTTTATTTGAAGTATAATTGAAAATTGTATGATTATATGTTATAATATACATCATAATATATGTGAATATTTAGTTCATACAATGTGATATTTTGTGATCTGTACACACTGTGAAATGATTATCACAATCAAGATAATTAACATGGTCCATCACTTCACATTGTTGCCCCCTTCTCTGTTCATGCATGTGTGTGTGCGTGCGTGTGTGTGTGTGTGTGTGTGTGTGTGTGTGTGTGTGTGTGTGTGTGTGTGTGTGGTAAGGCCATGAAGGACTTACTTTCAACAAGATTGCAACTTAAAGTCACTCTGCATTTTCTCCATGCTGTTGAGAACCCTCTAGGCCTACCTGAAGCTTTGTGTTCCACACCCAACTTCTCATCTTTGCCCCCAGCCCCAGCCCCTGGGAAAAACCAGTTTACTTTCTGAGTTTGTGAGATCAAGGTTCTTTCATTGTGCTATTGTGTTTTGTTTTGTTTCTGAGATGAAAAACGCCTGCCTTCGCAGGAGTAGTTCCTTAGTAGCTGGGATTATAATAAGTAGCCATGTGTAGCTGGGCCTGGCTAGGCTTGACTTTCCTATTCCACATATTAGCAAGACCATGTAGTATGTTCCTCTCTGTGTTGGGATGGCATCTTTAATATAGCTCAAAGCTCTCACATGGAATGCATGCCTCCCTACCCCCAGCCGATGCCACTCTTGGACAGCGGTGAAACTTCAGGAGGTAGGAAGGACCTCATAGGGCATATTGGGACACTTGTCACTCCCATTCTTTACCTCCTGAAAGTCATAGGAACATCTTTTCTCTGCCATAGGCTAAAAAGTGACTAGGCTCAGTGTCCATGAACTAAAGCCTCTGAAACAGCGAGAGAAGCAAACGCTTCCTGTAAGCAGTGGTTCTCACATCACAGCTAAAGGAATTTGATTACCACAAGGCTGTAGTAGGAGGTTTCTGGCCTGGACTTTTGGGCCTAGCCTCAAGGTTTAGACCCGCAGACTCACAGACCCACAGACTGGCAGAGACACACAGATGCATATGATAGTTTTAGGCTGATTAGCTTAAGGCCCATGCATATCACTTGCTAGCTCTCTACCCTTCATCTAGTCCATGATTCTTCCTGTTCAGCCAGGTGGCTCAGTACCTTTTCTTAGAGCAGCATAGTTGTCCTCTGCTTCTTCTGGCTTCTCTCTGGCGTTCTCTCTGCCATTCTGCTCTGTGCTTCCTGTTCTCAAGAGTTTTCTTAGTCTGGTGGCCCCACCCACACTTCCTGCCTCCTTTGGCCAATCAGCGCTTTTTATTAAACCAGTGGGTGGGACAATTATTTACCATGAAACAACACAATCCCCTACACACGGCTTATTTCACTCAGCATAACCACCCAGGTTCATCCATGGTGTCTCAAATGACTGAATTCCCCTGTTTATTAAAGCTAACCAGCATTCCACTGAATGAATAAATATATATTCATCTCACATTTTCTCACTTGTTCACTGTCCTTGGATATTCAGTTTGTTTTCAGATCTTGGCTATAGTGAGTAGTGATGCAATCAATGTGTGCAGATGTCTTTCTGAGATACTGACTCACCTCCCTGGGAAATATATGTAAATAGGAAGTGCTGGGCTATTGAGGGATCTATATTTGCTCTGCCTGCATACAGTGGCTGAGCCCGAGGTCTTGGAAGCCGTCTCTGACCCTTGTGAGCTCTGTCACATCCATCAATTTGTTTTTCATTCTCACATCTGTTTCCTTCCTTGGGAAATGAATTCTTGCCTTATTGGTAAACATTCAGTCTCTGTCTCCACACACACACACACACACACACACACACACACACACACACACACACACACATGCACGCACTATTTAAAACATAGGATGGAGCTGAGTGGGTCCTGAAAATTCAATTGGCGTTGGCTATTTTTGTTAGTGTAATGCCATTTCTATTATCATCTTTATCATCAGCCTATTTCTTCCAGTGGAGAAATCAGTTTCTCTCATTTAAACCTCTTCAAGGGCTGGATGTTGAGCTGTTTTATGGCTTTTCTCGTCTATGAATCCGTTGGTTAATGAATCAATAAAGATGTCTGCAGTTCACAAAGGCACACGACTCACATTTAGTGTGTTGTATTCGAGGAACACCCCTTCTGACCGTGGAGCTCTGACCTAGTGACAGGCGAATGTTGCTGTGGAGTGTCCCAGAACAGGGCACAACGTCTACCATGTGACAGCAGACAGAGAAGGAATATTGGTATGGAGAATACATTTTTTTTTCACCTAGGGTTCCCTAGAGTCACACCAAATGTAAGAGCGGCTGGAAACAATAGGAAGCAAATACAGCCCACCATGACAGTGGGGCATCTCTTTCCAAGGCCCCCGCAGAAGCAGGCACCCCTCCAGTTCCTGTAATGTGCAAAAACAGAGATGATGACACCTGCCTGAATGTTCTGCCCAGAGACAGTGTGGGATTAATTAAATAATGACTGCCAAGAACACCAGGCTCCTTGGAGATGAATGATCTGCAAATTCAATCTTAGATGATTATTCAGAATTGCATTCTGTAAATATCAAGACAGGCTTTCAGCTCATGAGAACAGGTTCACAAAGACCACAGCTGCGCTGTTTCAGTCTTCTCCCGGAGGACTCAAAGCATAGTGGACGTTCCCGACCACCAAACCAGCACTGTACTAAAGATTATATTGACACATTAAACGAACGGATGATCACATCTGGAGTGCCTGCACGGAGAGTTCTGTATTCAGCGCAACTTCGCATCCTTCTGAATGAGCATCTCTTCTAGAGGAAGGGCCTAGTTCCGCTGATAACACTTCATGTGACTTTATCGTCATCACTGCAAACAAGTATCACCTAGTTTTACTGCATGTAGAACTTCCAGTGGCAGAACTGGGAGGGATAGCCCTGAGGATCCTGGACCAGTTGGTCACTCTAATGGGCATTTTTCTATTTAAGTGCTGAGGATCTAACCCAGGGACTCATATATGCTACTCAAGCTCTCCACCACCGAGCTGCGCCTCTGACCTCTCTAGACGTCTCAGTAGTAATAGGACGGTATTGTGGAAATACTTACTTGCAATATATTGTATAAAGGATTAGTATTTGTTGAGGGGTATACAAACACTTATGATATAAATTGAACTTTAAGACAATTCTTGGAGAGTAGAATGTCCCACAATGGAAGAATTGATCTGTTCCCCGAGAACGCAGGAACAAACAGGAAAGGAAGTTGGTGTTTCCCGGGGCCCAATCAATATTGGCCATGTCCTGTAGGGGTTCTGATTCTCAGGAGCTGCTAAAGCTCCATAAATAACGCCTGAATTCCACTACAGGACCGAGTTGTTTTATGATCTCAGGAATGTACCTGTGAGTCTTTGGGATAATAATAAGTTATTGACACGGTTCTAAGTTTTTTACACATAATACCACCATTCCTGAAGAAAGATGCTGTGGTTGAATTCATGTGATAAAATAGACTCAGGGAGAGAGGGAGAGGGAGTGGGAGCAGGAGTGGGGGGGTGGTGGTTACTGAATGCCACAGAGCTGGTAACCTGGCAAAGCAAGAGGTTGCAGCCAGGTAGTTAGGTTCTAGGTCCACAGGACCATGTTCCTAGGCACCATGTAGTACTGCCTTTCTATGAAATTCTCTAGATGGGACATTCTAGGCCCCACCTAGCCCTTCAGTCCAGACAAATCTCTTCCACCTGCAGTCCCACGGCTGCTTATAAAACTATTACCCAGAGGCTTATATTAATTACAAAGTGTTTGATCTATAGCTCAGGCTATTACTAGCTAGCTCTTTCATCTTAAATTAACCCATTTCTATTTATGTATTGCCATGTGACCAGTGACTTACTGGTACAGTCACATCTTGTTTGTTGGGCTGCTGGATCACGTTTGCCCCTGACCCGGCCTTTCTTCTTCCTCTACCTCTTTTAGCTTCCTCACATGGCTGTCTTCTGTCTTGCTTTATGCCAGAACAGCTTCTTTATTAACCAATAGTATCGACACATATTCTCACTGTACAGAAAGAGCATCCTACAGCAGAATTTCCAGATCTTAAAGTTAAGAATTATTGGGTCAAAAGATGTGAGTTTTTATTTCTGTCTTTTATAAATAACCACTGAGTATGCTCAGAGTACAAATTTCAAAAACCACAAAGCAACCTAGGAATTTGATACCAAATGACCAACAAACTGTTATTCCCCTTTAGATTTCTCTGTCATTGAATTGTCCAGTGCTGCAGGAAACAGTGGGCACGTGAGGAGCCAGCCACATCTAATTATAAATACCCTGGCTGCCCTCTAGCACCGAACTGCCACTGGCTTTGTTGCTGACTCCTGGCTTTCGAATGCTGGGCATCAGACTGACCCACTCACAGCAGGATAAGCCATGACTAGTTCAATTGCCATCTTTCAGAGATTGACCAGATGCTTTCTTGGTGCCAGTGGTTATGACAGATGGCACCATTTACTTGCTGAAGTGCAGCTTAACATGCACGGGGCCAAAATCTTGCTGGTGCATACTCCAATATGGCCTTTCTCCCTTTGTTCTCCAAACACTAAGTATCTCAGGGTCCTGTGCTTATTGCTTTTTAAATAGCAAAGAAAAAGTCCTGGTTGCAGCCGCTTACCATTGAAATTGCGCAATCTATTCACAGTCAAAGAGCAGCCATGTGACTCAGGCTCAGCTATAGCTGCTATGAGAAAATTGCTGTGGGCTGGGTGGTGTAAGGTTCAGGTTCACTTTTAAGAGACTGGGAGTCTAAGATGAGGTACCAGTATGATTAGCTTGTGATGAGACCATTCTTTCTGGCTCAGTGTGTTGTGTGTATGTGTGTGTGTAGAAGAGAGTTTGTGTATGTATGTGAGTGTGTCTGTGTGTGTTTATGAGAGCTTGTGTGTATGTGTATGTGAGTGTGTGTGTGTAAGAGAGGAGAGAGAGAATTGTAGAATCTCTTTTCTATAAACACACTAATGCTCTTGAAGGCCCCACACTTATAATCTTTTAAAAATATAATTATCCTCCAAAGTTCTCATCTCCAAACACCAGTTCAGGACATATGTATTCTGACGGGGACACAATTTAATGTATAACAGCTAACTGATTATCTCTGGAGATCCTTTACGCTCCTTTTCTTCAATTCAACAACTATCTTTGATAGCTTTAAAGTGATTTAATATCCTTATTTTATCTAAGTCAAAGTGACTTCTCCCTCCCTCTATTATTTCTGCAGGAAAAAAAAAAGATTTTAAATTCCAGAAAGTTATCTTAGCCTGTCTGTGAAAAATAGCATCAAAATGATAACTTCAGTTATTCACCTTAGGGTTCAGATTCAAGGCCTGTAGTTTCAAATAGGCCCAGGGTGTAGCTATCATCCTGCCCTTGATTTTGAATTCAAAATAAAGGTGAAAATGCTTCAATAAAAATCAGAGTATTTTCCCCCATTCTGTAATTATTCTTCACCACTCCTTCAGTGGTAATTTTTGTTCCCACCTTGTTTAGTCATCTGGCATACGCAGAACCAATTGTACAAGTCACAAGTATGACACAGACAACATGTGAAAGGCAGGGACTAGAATTGGAATGCTAAGATGAGATTAACAGCTGGACAGGTTGTCCCTGATTAAGTCTGAGGCAGGCTTTGAGGTCTTGCCTGCCTGACTGGAGGTGCTCTGCACATCTCAAATCCCAGTGCTGCTTCTAACATCCAGTTGATGTGTACTGGTTTCTTTGTATTGCTATGTCCCATCCATCTACTACTCCGTCTACCCCGCCCCCCAAGAATAGAATCTAAAAGGTTAAATGCTTTTCAAAATTTATTGTGAACACCATTTACTTTTTGTTTTCTGGGGAGGTTATGTGTTGGTTATAATGAGAATGAGCTTCAGAAGCTCATGTATTCGGATGTTTGGTTCTCAGACGGTTGAAGTATTTTGGAAGGATAAGAGGGTGTGGCCTCATTGGAGTTGGTGTGCCACTGGCTGTGGGCTTTGATGTTTCAAAAGTTGGTGTTAGGTATAATCTCTCTCTCTCTCTCTCTCTCTCTCTCTCTCTCTCTCTCTCTCTCTCTCTCCTCTCTCTCTGACTCTTGCTTGTAGATCAGATATAAGCTCTCAGATACTGTTCCAGAGTTACATCTAACTGCAACCCTGCTGCCGCCATGATAGTCTTGAACTGGAACCCTTTGGAACTGTGATCTTCCAAACTAAATGCTTTGTTTTATAAATTGCCTTCATCGTAATGCTTTGTCACAGCAGTAGAAAAGTAACTAAGGTACAAGGTTACAATCAAACAAGTTAATTGTAGGATAACACAGAAAGTAGCTACTAATCTTATCTTCTTGAAATAGGTATCTATAGGAAACAGTTTAGCACCCTGTGTGGTGGTTGGACTGTAATTGGCCCCAATAAAGCTAATAAGGAGTGGCATTATCAGGAGGTGTGGCTTTGTTGGAGGAAATGCACAAATGTGGCTATGGGCTCTGAAGTCTCATATGTGTGCTCAAGCCTCCTTGCCCAGCACCTTGTCTGCCTGCACACTGCCATGTCCCACCATGATGATAATGGACTAAACCTCTGAAAGTGTAAGCCACCCACAATGAAATGTTATCCTTTATAAGAGTTGCCATGGTCATGGTGTCTCTTGGCAGCAATAAAAACCCTAACAAAGGCAGCCTGGAAACACCATTTGGTTTTGAATTTTGTACTTGTCCCTTCCTCTTATTGCAATGCACTTCGTTCACTCTCTGACACATGGTATGTGTCTTAGTTTCACATCTGAGAGTTTCACATCTTGATCTGCAGCAACAGGAAGTGAACTTAAACACTGGTCATAGGTTGAACATAGGAGACCTCAAAGCCCACTCACACAGTGGCACACTTCCTCCACCAAGGACATATCTACTCCACCAAAGCAACAACTTCTAATAGTGCCACTCCCTGTGACCTTATGGGGGGGCCAACTACATACAAACTACCATAGTATGTAGACATATTCTTCTCCAAATAATCCACTTAGAAACCCCAGAACTGTCCCCAAGCCTCCACTTGCATATGGCTACAGACGCTTTCATCTCAGAATATTTATTGAAGTCTACTAGCTCCTGGAAGCAAATTTACAGTTTCTATTCAAATATAGTCCCTGTATGTCTAAGTATGAATAATAAAAGGACCAACACACCCTGAAAGGATTTTGAGCATGTGATAAGTAGCAAAACTGTGTTTTCTAGCAACCTTTTAGGTAGAATCTTTTATTTATCATCTCATGCCTATGATACATATATTTAGTGTGCATATGATTAAAATAAGACACATGTGGGAGTGGACATGCCCAGTAGGGAAAAATATGAATGTATAACCTAATATATCAACCAAAATAGAGAGCTACTCAACTACACACCCGAGTAACTGATTTGTCCTTCTCTAGGACCTGATAAAAGGAAGCTCCAGACAATAATCAGGATCCTGTGTGTTGTTATCTATACAGCCTTCTATTAATCTTGACACTCCACCCTATTTGCCCTTCACTGTTGCTTTGCTCCAAGAAGGTTTCATTGTTTCTCCTGCAAATTTGTGTGAGTCCTTATTTTCTATTCTTTGGATTAAGATGCCAAGAACCTGAAACACTTGGCCAGGATCACAACTGGTTCCACTTACTACTTGTAGTTGCGAATCTTTGTTTTAGGACTGTTGCAAAGAAATGAAATCCAATGATTCATACATATAAGCCATTAGCATGATTTGGGGGATATGTATGAATCATTTAATTTAATTTAGTACAGTGGATTTCGGTTGATCTTTTATCTTCCTTAGCCTGTGAGGAAAGTCATTTTTTTCTTTCTGTGACCTAAGAACAGGCAGCTGAATGAAGATTATCTAGACCAATGATTCCTAGAACTTTAGATTTCAAGGCCCATTAAAACTTTAACAAAGAAATTAAGATTGATATTGGGACACTAATTCTTTTAAATTTCTTTCAAACTGAAGCAAGTGGAAATAAATTTTTCACTACTAGCAAGAATGTGGGGCTACAAATAAAAGAAGATGCATTGTAGATATAACATATAATTAAAATGGAATAAATTTAAATTATGGAAAATCATATCTATCACTTACACTTTCCACATAGTGCTGAGGAATAGAGGAAGTGTGGCAGCCGGGAGTGGGGTAGAGGCTCTCATTTAGAAGTCTCCAATCTATCTCAAACCTTTGCCTTTATCATATCTCAGTCACGTGGTTGTCTCTCCTGGTTTGGAGGATTTGGGGACATGAGGATTTTACAGATCTCTTGACAGCCTGTTCTGAAGTTCATCAGGCATAAAGCACATCTGAGCCTCCACAGCCATCAGATCCAACTAGCAAAATCCAAAACCAAACAACCAAACAAAACCCCCCCCAAACCCAACAACAACAACAACCAAAATCTCCCAGCCCGACCCGTCTGCCTTCCAGGTGGGCTGCACCTTATCAGACATTGACATTTCTGATCAAATCTCTTTGGGGGCCACTTGGGTTTGAAGATTCCCACTCAGAGGAAGCATTCACCAAGCGTTAAAATAAAAATAAAGGAAGGGAGCAGTGTGTGTTTCACACTGAAGGGTTTTGCTCATTCTCTCCAGCAATGCTGGTGTTCTGGCCACTTGCATGGTCTACTGGTCCTCTGATCTCTGGGCTCTAAATTTTTTTATTTATCTGACCAAGAATCAAATGTATTTGGGAAAAATTGCTCTAAAAATATATAGATGTTCTCTCTCTCTCCCTACATCCTCCTCTTTCTCTTTCCTCCCCATCATCTGTTTCTTTTTTTTTCCCCCACAAGGTCTTACTCTAGCCACTTGGCCTGAAACAGGGCTCTTGCCTCTCAGCCTGTCAGCTCTGACACCTTTTTCATGTTATCATTCTCTAAACAATACGGTAAATCAGCGAGCAACTGTTGATAAAGCACTTGCTTTGTGTTTAGTATTATAAATGATCTACGGCTGATTTCAAGTATACTGGAAGGTATGTGGAGGTTACATACAATTTCACTTTGGAGACTTGACCTCTGCAGCTTTGGCTTCCACGAGGAGTCCTGTAGCCAGTTTTCTAGAAGATAACAACCTGGACAGTGAGAAGCAAATGGAAGATGCCATTCATCCTTTTCTCAAGTCTTAGGGTCTTCAGCTGGAGTAAGCGTGGAATTAAATCCAGCTCAGGGCTGTGACCTGTTGGCAGAAGTTCTTCACATGAATCCGGAGCAGCCACTGAGATTTCAGAAATTACCTACTTCATCCAAGTTCCTAGGCTCCCTAGCATAGGCCCCAGAGGAAAAAATCAGATCTTTCCTCTTGATACTTTGTAACAATTAGTGCCAGGATATAAAAGTTTGCAGGACATGAAAATGCTCCGTATTAACGTAGACAGGTCTACATTCCCTACAGGGAGAGTAAAGTGGAATGATTGATTTTATGTGTTAAGAAGATTAAGTCATGCTGTAAATAAGCTCTGCAATGGGGCAGAATTTTCTTTATGCTTTTAAAGTAAAACCACAATGCCAAATATCCACGAATTCTTTTGTTTCTTACACCACATCGGCACATGCAATTGGATGATGAATATGCCTCATTATTTGCATGCATTCGGTATCTACAAATAGGCCCAGGATGGTGAGATGGTCAGACAGGTCACATATTTAACTGGCAATAAATTCAGAGGACAATCAAAGGATCGATTTGCTCAGAAAGTCTTCTGGTGTAAGAAATGAAGTAAAGCAGTGGTTGTTTGAAGGGTTCTGACACACTTCCCTCCAGTGAGGCTTATTAGAATCATTGGGCCTGAGGTCCATGACTCTGCCATGAGGTGTGCTGGGGAGCACATCAGACAGAATCAATCCAGTGTATGGAGATGGACTCTTAATCAGGGTGGGCTGGGGGAAGATGAGGCTTCCCTTCAAAGCCTGGAAAGAGAATCTTCACTAAAAGCAAGAGTGAGAGAGGAAGATAGGAAACAAAAAGAGGGTGGGGAGACCATAGGAGCCTCTTCAGAGAGTACCCCTCAAAACAACCTCCCAGGAGGCCTTCTGAAAAGTCTTGGCGCAATTCCCAGAACAAAGAAAAATCTGAATGTTTATAACATTTTAGGACCATGGAAAGTTTCTCCTCATACGATTTAGTTCAGCATAGTGTGTGTGACAAGGAGCATGGAGGAGCCGGGTACCGTAAATTGAGAGTTGCCATGCTACAGTACAGACGGCTTCTTAACTGTCTATCCCAGAAATATATGCAGGGAGGTGTGTCGTGATTCAGGATACGGGATCTGGTCAAAAGGTTCAGGATACTCTTAAAACAAATAAATGTTTTGAAATAAGGGTTGGTGTAAGATTTTTTTTTTTATCATTTCTTTTTAATTTTCATTTAAAACCATTAATTCACTGTATCCCCTTTTGGTATTATTTATGTTTTTAAAAAAAATTTTAAATTTAAATTTTTAGATTTTTAAAAATATGGTATGTTCTAATCACAATTTCTTTTCCCCATATCCCCTCCATTTTCCCTCCCATTTAGATAAACACCCTTTTTCATATTAGAAAAAAATCCAGGCATCTAAGGAATAAAAATAAAAATACACCCTCTTCCCAGTTTACCCAGGAGATTTTTTTTAAAAAAAATCCTTCCTGGGAAAATCCATGTGTATCCCTCTTAGGGTCCTCCTTTCTACTAATTTTTTCTGGGGTTGTGGAATGTAGCCTGTTCATCTTTTGCTGTGTGTAAACCATCTACTATTCACTTAGAGTGAGTACATACTGTGTTTGTCTTTCTGGGTTACCTCACTAAGTATGATATTTTTCTAATTCCATTCATTTGCCTACAAATTTCAAGTTTCATGATGTCATTGCTCCCCCCCACACACTGAGTAATACTTTATTGTGTAAACGTAACCACAATTTCTTTACCATTCTTCGGTTGAAGGGCATGTAGGTTGTTTCCAGGTTCTGACTATTATAAATAATGCTTCTGTGAACATAGTTGAGCAACTGTCCTTGTGGTGTGGTTGGGCATCTTTTCGGTAAACACCCGAGAGTAATATTGCTCGGTCTTGAGGAAGGCTGATCCCCAATTTTTTGAGAAACTGCCATATTGATTTCCAGAGTGGCTGTACAAGTTTACATTCCCACCAGAAGTCGAGGAGTGTTCCCCTTTCTAGATGACCTCTCTAACATAGACTGTCGTCAGTGTTTTTGATTGGAGGATAGGAGGTAGGAACATGAGGGTTCGAGAAGACCAAGTTTGGGGAGGGACGGAGAGAGGAACAGTGAAGGAGATATTCTGCCAGAGTGAGCTGTCATGGGTTTAGGGAGAAACCTGGTGATAGAGACACTCACAGGAATCTACAAGGAGGCCCCAGTTAAGTCTCCTAGTAGTGCTGGAGAGGGTGCATGAACTAGCCTTCCCCTGTAGTCAGATCAGTGAACACCCTAATTATTATCATAGAACCTACATCCAAAGACTGATGGAAGCAGATGGAGACACCCTCAGCCCAGCCCTTGTCCAAAATCCTGGAGTTCAGGCGAAGAAAGGAAGGATGAGCTAGAGGAGCTAGGGGAGTGTCAAGAACACAGTGGAGCTAACCACAGGGACAGCTGACCGGAGCTAATGGGAGCTCACGCACTCTGGATTGACAGGAATTAAATTCACTTTAAGTTAAGTCAAATGACTTTTTGTTTACGATTTATTTATTTTGTGTGCATTGGAATTTTGTCTGCATTTATGTCTGTATGATGGAGACACCTGGTCCCCTGGAACTGAAGTTTCAGATAGTAGTGAGCTGCCACATGGACACTGGGAATTGAACCCAGGTCCTCTGGAAGATCAGCCAGTGCTCTTTGCTACTGAGCCATCTCTCCAGTTCCAAATAAAATGAATTATAATACACATATAAGCTCATACATTCATGTCCTGAACCAGAGGATTCTTAAGAACATGCTTCCATAACTGCTCCAGTGCAGCTATTGTGGACTGGATGGTTTTATAGTTGCAGTGTAATAAAGGCTTCCATTAAGACCAACAAAAGCAGTGCTTCCAGGAATCCCAGCAAATAGAAAACCCGGAAGTGTTCAGCTTTTCCACTATACATTTAAGCAAATGCATCATGGCTGAGAGAGGGAGTGTGCTCTGGCAAGAAGCATGAGACTCCACAGGGGAGTTCTCTCTATCCAGATGACTAGGCCAAAAATTCTGAAAACTGAAGAAACACAGTAAAAGCAGATTTTTTTTGCATGTTGTGGGTATATTTTGAAGAGGGGTCAGATCGTACTTTTTGGTACAATCAAAAAAAAAAAAAACAGATACAATAGTTTTAAAAACTGAAGAATCTAGAAGTACGAGAATTTGCTTAGTAAGACTTTTGACAAAGGACAGAAGGAAGATCTATCATTGCTGAAACAGTAAAGGCCTAGTAGGCCTTCACACCTGGATGGCTCTGCAGTGAACACATTAAAGAGACTAGGACATTACTAGGTCCACATACCATCAAGGGGTAACCGTTCGGATACAAAGCACAGTTCAGACAGCTCGAAGGGAAATGGAGACAGCCACAGAGACACTGAGTGGACAGGATGGCGGCAATGTTTCAAGAAAGCCCTTGTTAAAGCAAGTGGGAAGGCAGAACACGGAGGACAATACTTCCCCAGACATGTTTAAATTATAACCCTCCAAGGTACATGTGTCCGTGTGTGAATGTGTGTCCATAATGCTGCCAGTGTTTGCTACAGCATCCCTGCTATTTATAATCAACAAAATTACAAACACTGTAATCATGCAAGTTGGGTGATAATAATTATGACAGAATAAATAGCAGTCACAATGTCTTTGCTGTGGTTATTGATGTTGAGAGTAAACAGCCAAGGAAGGTTTTCCCTTAAAAAAAAAAAAGAAAGAAAAAAAAAAAAAAGGAAGCAACTCAAGATGGTGGGATCTGCAAACGTTTGCCAGGAGAAAGGGTTTATGTGATATTTAAAAATAGACTTTCAGTGAGGAGATGTCAGAGAGGTGCATTGCCTCTTTAGATGCCTGGGATTTGTGAAGTTAACTCATTAAAAAATAATCACATACACATTTATATAAATCATACACACAAGCATATGCTCACCAGTCCTCGTGGAGAGGCTGTGGCTAATCCAAATTAAGTCTAATCTCACTGGAGAGGGATCATACTGATCTCATCAAAGAGTATGTATGAATGTGTGTGTGAGTGTGTGTCTGTGTGTGTGTGTGTCTGCGTGTGTGTTGTGTGTGTGTCTGTGTGTGTGTTGTGTGTGTGTTTGTAATGGGAATATGTTGCTACATTATAAATAATTGTCCTGCCTACTGGTTTAATAAAGATGCTGATTGGTTAAAGGTAGACAGGAAGTGGGGCGGGGCTACTAGACTGGGAAAATTCTGGGAATAGGAAGAGCAGAGCAGAGAAGCCACGAAGAAGCCAGAGAGACACTACGGGGACAGTATGATGAGTCACCAGCAGATGCAGAGGAAAGAAGTTGAAATGCTGCTCTGAGAAAAGGTACCGAGCCCCATGACTGAACAGGATAAGAGTCATGGGTTAGTTTAAGAGCAAGAGCTAGCAAGTTATATGCCTGGGCCTTAGGCCAATCAGCGAAAAATTAATACAAGTGTCTGAGTGTTTCTGTGGGTCTGCAGGTCTGAGGGTCTGAGGGTCTGCAGGTCTGAGGGTCTGGACCATAGGCCAGATAGGCCAGAAACTTCATACAACATGTGTCTATGAATGTGTGTGTGTCTGTGTGTGTTCGATCCTGGTCCCTTTTGTGCCACTCTGAACATTTCCTTACGTATTTCTTACCAGTGATGTTGGGTAAAGAAAGTCTAGAGACTTCTCTTTAACTAAGAGCTCAGTGCTACTGGTGGTGTTAAGGATTGAGCTGCTGGTGCAACGTACGTTTTATATTTGAGGCTGGTTTTATATCCCTGTGTTTTCAATTATGAGCGCATGTTTTCCTTATTGCTTACTTTCCCCACAAGTAGTCTTTCAGCATCAAAATCATTACTTTCTTAATAACTACCAGGCAATAAAGAGAGATGTCTCTTTGGGAGACAGGGGGCGTGCATTTCAATGACTCCATTCATTCTGATTTCTGAACAGCAAACAGATTTCCAAGCCTAGAGAGAGGGTGGTTTAACACTAAGTGGGTATCCAAGTTTTGTTTCTTGGTGGAGAGGATGGTTCATGATAACTCGGAGATTGAACAGGAAAAGCAAATCAAATATCAAACCCACCCCCCTCCTGTCCCCCAATAGAAGCTCTGCTAAGCCGAACTTTTGAACATTTGCATGGTCTGGTTTGTAAAAGTCCACATCTTTTGACCCTGCGGTGCAGTTTCCTGGGGATTTATCTGGAGGAGGTAGGTACTTTGATGCATGACAGAGGAGCACATTAGGGGACATCTCATGTGTCATTGTGCCTCAGGATCTGGTTTGGTTCATTTCTATGGTGAGCCCAGGAGGCAGAAGGAGTGAGCAGGGGAGAAGAGAAAGATGGATCATGGCTGATACTCTGCTGCTGGGCTTCCCTCCACCAACACTCCTGGGCTTTGTTCCAGGGCCTCTTTGGGTTTCCTTCTGAAAGAAATGACAAGCTCTGCTTTGCAGTGATGGCTGTCTGGAGGAAGGGGACGGCTCTCTGCCGATTCTTTTCTTTCAGGCTCTTCAGTGTTGGGGAAGCTCTTGTGCTTCTTGGGGTAGGTCGCCATCACGAAGACAGTCTGGCCTTTCATAACACACAAATTGCAGTTATAGTTGAAATCAGGGGGCTGGGGAACACAGGCCTCAACTGTGGCTGAAGTTAGCAGCACCACAAAGATGTATGGATTCTTTAAATGATTTTACTCTGTGAGCACAATGGGATAGTTGGCATTCATCAACAATTGTTAATGTATTTATGGACAGAAAAGGCTCGTGCTAGAAAAACAAAAACAAAGCAATGAGGTTATAAGGTAGCATTTATGCTAGCAATTTATTTTTGTTTAAAAACTTATGACTGCAGATGTTTGCCAGTTTATGGAAGTGAGAGTTGTTCCATGCAAATGCCACCAAAAGGCACATATTTTAGACTTAGAGATATGGACATTTTCCCCATCCCAAGCTGAACACAGTTAAGTAGCCCAGTGCTAGGGGAAACAGTGGACCAAGCAAGTCAGAGCCAACAGCAGCTTTGCCATAGGCTCACTGTTTTCATGTGCTTCTGTCCTGCTGTGTCACCCTAGCAGCTATGCTAATTCCTTGCTGTTTGTGCCCCCCCCCCACCCTTTACTGTGTTCTAATGATGACTGGAGAGTAGTGATAAGGACTGAAGTCAGCAGCCTATTTGCAGGTATGGAAGGGGAAACGCTACATTCATAGTTCAAAGTTTGTGCTTGTCATGGGCTGCTGAAGAGCTTTAAAGATCTTGCCCACTTTTTCCCCCCCCTCCTACCCTGAATCATCTTAAAAGGAAAAGGCAGTGTCCTACACTGCAAAACGAAAGCAGCAGAGACAGACCTACAGCCTTTCAATGTATATGCACATGGGAAATGTGATTTGCTCAAGACCTTTGAAAAGCCAAGTGACTGCACAAAGTGGCAGAAGCCTATTTTCGCTGGGAGAAGTGGGTCTCTGCAGAGGATGGGTTTTCAAATTATGTTCCTTTGTTGGATGTTCCTCCAACATTGCGTTTCAAAATTTCTAAAAACTGTATTAATTGAATAACAAAGCATGATGATAGAGAAAAGATGAGGAAGACAGAGCAGCATCTTTAGTCCATTTTATACACTCAGGGAAGGCACTTTTAGACTGTGGGTGTGGGAATCTGTTGGAAATGGCTGGTAACCTATTTCACAGCACTTTACAGGTAATAAGGGAAAATGTCATTCCCAAAATACTATTTTATTATTTTCTTAAGATTAAAAAAATTATGTGCATTTGTGTGAGTCTACATTAGTGTATGAGTACCATGTGTGTGCAGTGACCACAGAGGTCAGAAGAGGGCACTGCTGCATTTCCTAGGACTGGAGTTATGGTTGGAAGCCACCATGTGGTGCTAGAAACTAAACCAAGGTCTTCACAAAAACAGCAGTGCTCTTAATTCCTGAGCCATCTAGCTCTCTAGCCCAAATTTCATTCTTTATCATGTACAACTGAGGTACAGTCCCTGACAAAAATGTAGCCACATTTTCTATTCCATTCCCATCAATCTTTGACATCTAATTCAGCTACTCTGTGGACAGTGCCCCAGTGATTTGCCAAATCAGGAGTCTAGGCTTGAATCTTCTTTCCTTTATGGGACAAATCGGCTTTCTGATCTTGTGCAAGGACAGGAAACCTGGAACATGGCTAATGGGACCTTAAACTAATGTGACTCTCACTGCCTGGCTTCCCTGGCCAGGTAAATCAGTGCAAATAGAGATTCCTAGGATGTCAATGACTGTTCTTCTGCATGAGACAATGCCAGGGGCATCTGGTGGATAATAGCAGTGTAAACCAGTAGACAGTGGATTGTTACATAATATCCACTTTTCTTGAGTTACTTTATAAGTCATAGTAGCTTCTAAATAAACTTAACTAAATATTTTAATTAATACTATTTTTACATGTCATATACATGTATGTATATACATACATATATATGGCACACATACTTTTTTTTTTTTTGAGACAAGATTTCTCTGGGTAGTCCTGGCTGTCTTGAAACTGACTTTGTAGACCAGGCTGGCCTTAAACTCACAGATCCTCCTGCCTCTGCCTCCAGAGTGTTGGGATTAAAGGCCTACACCACCACTGCCTGGCTTTGTGTCATATTTTTTCTTAATGCATCTGTGTCTTGACTGGCTGGGACAGCAATAAGTTCTGTAAAGTGGAGTTAATAAATATTTAGATGCTTCAGAGCATAACAAAGTTGAAGAATAGGGACATTGTTTTAATTTTGTGCATTTTAATGGAAGCGATAGTTCACTCCTCATCCACCCGTTGCTGAGAGCAGTGATTTTTTTTTCAAGCTTGATTTTTCTGCACCCTGTGGTCTCACCAATTATTAGAAGGGAGGATGCAGAACTGCCACTGCCTCATGCCCGGCTCATTGCATTCATTGATTTATTAGGTCCACCTGAACATACTTCAAAGACAGTAATTGAAAATTTGAACATACTTCAAAGACAGCAAGTTGATGGGTTAGCAGGAGCGCAGGGGGCTGGGAGGCCTTCTGCAGAAGAGGCCGGCTGGATGCTGCAGCTTTGGCAGGTGTGGTTACTCTAATGCTGCCACCCAGGATGCCAACCCAACCTCTACTGAAGACTGGGGGGCAGAAGATAATTGCATTCTAGCAGCAGCTCTTCACTGGCCTGAGAGAAGTGTCACATGGCAATTTGCTTGCTCTGCATACAATAAGGCTCAAACCAACCGTGTTAGTGTTATAGAGGCCATGTATTATTTATTCTTTTTCTCTTTCCATTTCTTGAAATTTCCCATTTTGCTTGCTGTTTCCCCCCCCCCCCCAGGTGGGCTGTTTCAAGCTCAACTACTCTAGGTCTAGTCCCACATACTCATTCTGTTTTTCTTTCTTTCTTTCTTTCTTTTGTGAGAGAGGCAGTGGAATTTTAAAATATGAACTTTTGTAAAATATTAATGGAGCCTCCCACCTCAGCTGATTTCAGCTCCTTCGGGTGTCCAGGCAATTCTGTGCTCACTGTTGCCAGGAAGGATGTGACAGTGGAGTCAAGTGAGGGGCAGTGAGCAAACTTGACCTAGGACCCCAGAGGAAAGGATAAGGGCTTGGAGGGAAATTAAAATTTGAGGCAAAATATAACTGATAGGGAATTGTAAGGAAATCAAGGCTTCTCTGGAGATCGGAAGAGATGAGGGGATTTCCTTAGAGCAGGTGAGGTGACAAAAGTACAATATCAATGTTTGTTTCCTGTTAGTAATTAGCTAGTCTAGGGTGTCAGAGGGGAACAGTTGATAGAGCCCATGGGTCAAGAAGATGCTCAAGAAAGACTTCATAGCTAAAAAGGAAGCAGGGCCTCGGATAACCTCACCAACAGACACTTCCTCTCTTTCAAAGGATCATTGAAGCAAGTATTGCTATCACCATAGAGAGTTGTACGGTCCATGGAGGCCAAATAGAGGAATGATGTGATGTGTCCCTGGAAACCCTGGACTGTGTGATGTGTGGAGCCCAGCAAGCATCTATGCAGGGTGATAAATGCCTCTTGCAAGCAGGCACCTGTGGCCCCTGCCACACCCACCCTCAGGGTATCTGAATCCCCAGAACTCTGACAGAAGAGAGAACAAGGGTGAGGAGATAGAGCTTTGAAGCTTGAAACATGTTAGTGTTTAAAAACCAAAACAAAACGAAACAAAAACCACTAGCTTTTTCTACATCGGGTGTGCCGCTGAAGATTTTACTTTGTCAACACGTTTCCAAAAATTAAAAAAAAAAAAAATAAAACGCATCTTCTCCTAAAGATAGTCAGGAAGAGTATTAGCCATAACATAGCCGAGGCAGCCGGAAGGGGGGGGGCAACCAAGAGACTTGTCAACATCCCAGAGCTGGTTTATCCAGTGTCACTGGACCAGAACTTCTCAGCCCTCTTCAGTCACCCTGCCACCATCTTTTACCAAGTATCACTTCTCCTCCTCTTTCCTAAAACAGCAAAAATCCCATATCTTGCTTAACACATCATTTTTGAAATGTTTTAAAAGAAATTAAATACTTCATTTTTTTTTGAAAAATCAAAACTATGAGACGAAGAGCTGATTTGCTTCAGAAGTCTGACCCACCTGCTCACACCGTTTTGAAGTAGTTCTGTATTAGTAAGCTTTTCCAGGACAAAGGCCACCTATTGTTCTTATGCAAGTCAGGGAACCATTCCCATGATTGGTTCATCTATTCTGAGATGTTTAGGGCAACATACACTGAAAGTTCTCCCCCAAAAGATGGCACAAGGAATACATAAGAAGCACCCGTTGGTCCGTTGCAATCTCTATCTATATATGTGAGAATAGTCAGAGACAGGTTGAGTGGGTTAAAACTTGGCTTTCTTATTTCATACTCAATACCCTTTCTTGGATATTTTTGTATCAATTAGAGACACAAAGAGAAGTTCTCATTGATGTATTTAGGAACACCCCAGGAGGGCTGAAGTCAGGGCTCATCAGTTAAGAGCACTTCCTGATCTTCCAGAGGACCTGGGTTAGAGTCCTGACACCCACAGGGCAGCTCACAACTTCCTGTAACACAGGTTCCAGATCTGACACTCTTTTCTCCTCTTCCACACTTACTCATGAAAATAAAATACTTAAAAAGTCATCATAGTCTCATTTATTAAAGGAAATCTAGCCCTTGAGCCCAGGTAATGTTTTTCCTTGCAATATAATGCTTTTCTAATCAAAAATGGTTAAAACTTTTCCTCTATAGAAAAATGATAGTTACAACAAATTTCTCATGTCAGGTTTTATTTGTTGTTTGATGATGCCAGTGACTACAAATATGAATTTCTGGCTAAGGATGTAAACTCTACAGAGAGTTGAATTCCAATATCTGTAGATAAGAGTGATAAGCAAGAGATTGTTTTGTGTGAGTTGTTTTGCGATAGTTGCGACTGCCATTGTTCAAAGCAAGCCTGGATCAGTGCGTGTCTGAAAGTGAGATTGCCACTACTGATACTTGTGCTCACATTTGTCATTGTCATCCGGCTCTCGAGCAGATATTGCCAAAAGGTCTCATTTTCATGAAAGAGATTTGTGCCTAACAATGGGGAGGGCAAGACATTAATATTTGTTGAGTATCTACTAGGTTTAAAGACCATGCTAGGAAAATGGTGTTTTTATGCTATGTAGAAAGCTGGCTAGCCCAAAGTGGCTTGGACACATATAACTAATTCATGCATCATTCTCTGAACAATCATTCAACAGACAATGTACAGGAATTGTTCTAGGTGCTTGGGTGACACGCATGAACAAAGAGAACCATGTTCACCCAGAAGCTACATTCCAGCAGTGAAAGAAGAGACAATAACAAGAAAGCAAATGTTCAAGCTAACTATTTTCTATCCTGTGTTTATTTATATCATTTAATTACCAGAAGAACTTGTGGGTACTACTTTATTTAAAGTTGTAAATGAGCAAAATCAAGGACAAAGAGCAAATAACCCAATGCTTCAAGATTTATAAATGAATTCAGAGAAGTACTAACCCAGGGAATCTTATTTAATGCTTATGCTCAGAGTCACTGTAAACCCACAACGTATCACACATTTGTCTTCTCAGAAATTCATTGGTTGAATTTTATCCCCAATGTGATGATTATACGAGATAACATTGTTAAGTCGTAAGGGTAAAGTTCTCATAAATACATGTTAGCATAGCTGATGTTCAACCAACATTGCAAGATTGTCTACATTTACAATAGTCTAAGAAACATACCTCTTGGCATGCCTGTGAGGTAGTTTCCAGAGAGCTCTAATTGACTGAAGAGTCACTCTAAATGTGGGTGGTACTAATTCATAGGCTGGCACATAGTACTGCATAAAAAGGAAGATGTGAGGCTTGAGAAATGGCTCAGAGGTTGAGATCACTTACTCTTTCTCCAGAGGATTCAAGTTCAATTCACAGCACATACCTGGAGGCTCATAACCATTTATAACTCCTGTCCTAAAGTCTCTAATGCCCTCTTCTGATCTCTGTGGGCACCAGACAGTGTAATACATAGAGATACATACAGGCAGAACACTCATACATCTAAATGTACATCGATATTCATCCCTCTTACTCTTACTTGTAGAACCACAGTTAGAACCACTCATCCCATTATGCCTTCCCAGCTATAATGGTCTGTATTCTCAAGCACAAGTCAAAATAAAGCCTTCCTTTAAATTGCTATTGTCTTTTCTGAACTGCTCCTCCCAACCCATGCTGGAATATTGCCTGGCTTCATGTTGTACAGGTATTGTTCAGATAACCATAGCTGCTATGAATCCATACATACAGTGCTCTGTCCTGTCCAGAAGATACTGTTTTGCAGCAGTCATTCCCAGCCTCTGGATCCTCAATTTTTTTCCACTCCCTTTAATATGTTATTCCTTGAACCTTAGGAAGAGAAGCTGTGATGTAAGTGTCCTGATCATGGCTGCCACTCCACAAACACTCGTTCTCGGCACTTTGCTCATTCTCTGTAGTAACTGCTACCCACCACAAAAAAGAAACTTCTTATGAGAAAAGAACTACATTGTGCTCTGAATAAGAGTGCCCCCATAGGCTCGTGGATTTGAAAGCTTACTCATCAGGGAGTGTCACTGAGGGTTAGGCCTGGTCTTATTGAAGGAAGTGTGTCACTGGGGGTGGGCTTTGAGGTTTCAAAAGCCCAAGTCAGGCCCAGTGGTACTTGCTAGTGCTGCTGCCTGCCAATCACGATGCAGAACTCTTAGCTACTTCTCTAGCATCATGTCCCTGCCTGCTTGACCCCATGCTCCCTGTAATGGTGATAATGGACTTAAAACTCTAAGCAAGTCCCAGTTAAATGTTTTCCTTTATAACAGTTGCTATGGTACCTGTGTCTCTTAATAGCACTAGAACATACATTAGTCTATGAGTATAGAGATTAATGATTTAGAAGGCAATATGCATTTAGATGATACTGTATGCATTTAGCAAATATTAGTGGATTCTCCCCTATGGATGATGAGTTTCTCAAGCACAGGTTCTTGGCCAGATTTACAGCACAAAATGAATTTCCTCCTTTGGAGCAGGCCTTAAGTCCAATTTTTAAAAGTGTTTGGCTACTTCTGTAACAGGCATGCCATTATTGCACCCATGGGCATACATAGTCAGGCCATTATTTTTTGCCGTTCCTCAAGGTTGTCCACAAATACTCAATTGTAAGACCCTATTGCTTCAGCTAACTGGGCACAAGCTGATACTGACCTGGCAGCTTCCTTCCTGCCCATTGCATTTTACAGTATAATAAGGTGTCATGTAGGCTTCTGGGAGAGAAAAGTCATCCATAGCCTTAACCCAGCTCTGCAACTATGTGCCATGAAAAAACGAAACACAAAAAAAGGACAATGACCAGTCATAGGCACTTTGTTTAATTTTTGAGATCTGTTTTTGCTGATGTAGGCTGCCCTCCAACTGCTGATACTGTTGGCTCAGCCTCCTAAGTGCTGGGACTGATGTACACACCACACCCTAGTCCTCACCCTCCTAAGTTGGGACTGATGGACACAGCACACGCTAGTCCTCATTTTACTGACTATATCCACAGATAGATTTGTGAGCTGAGGGTTTATCTCACCATTTCCAAATGAGAAAAATCTGGACTTTTTTTGCATATTAAAGACAAGCAACCTAGTGCTTAGCTGTCTACAACTATATGAGGTGATTTCCTACACAGCCTAGACAATTTTGGTTTGGGTGAAGATATGTTTGAATTATATGTGGTTGAATTAAAAGTACCAAAATGGGATAAATGGAGTCTCAGTGATTTAACACAAGACATGAAATTATTTAAATTCTTAGTCAAAGATAATATGTATTCATGGGTATGAGTTTCCTATTGCGTCTGTTCTGGAAGATCCTGTGTATCTGGTTTTAGATGTGGAATGGACTTCTTTAAAAAAGCATGCAATTCCGTTTCTATCCTCAGAGTTTTTTCTTTTTTTTTGACCAAAATGTAAAAAGCAGCAGGTGAGTCTGTACTTGTGTATAATAAAACCCCACTACAGGAGACATCCATGTTGGAATTGCCACGGAGAAGGGAACCTTAGATGAACTTGGAAGGATTAGTCTCCTGGGATGTGAAAAGACACAAAAATGAATTATTTCTAGTAACAACTGTAATCTCTATTTCTTCATAGCCAGACAGATTCAAATGTTAATTGTACATTGCACTGGAAAAATTAAACAGTGAATATAAAACCAGGAAAACAGGAGCACAACTAAATCCCTTTGCTTAACGTTTGTCTCATGGCAAATCTCCTTCTTATGAAGAATTGTTATGAGGAAGCCGGGTGTGGGAAGTGACTTCTGCTAATAGCAAAATAAACTCTCTGAGGTGTGGAAATGAAATCTGTGCTCAGCTCTGAGGGGGCAGCAGGCCTTGCCACTGTATGGGAACTCCCTGAGTTGTGGCCAGAGCTAGAAAAGAATTTTTTTAAAAAGTGAGGGATGGGATGGGTTCATTTGAATGTTCAGCATAAGAGATGATATAGGTTCTTAAATAATCATCATCCCGAGGATTAGGGCAATAGTTCGGTTGGTAAAATGTTTCCCAAGCAGGCACAAGAACAGGAATCTGACCTTCCGCACCTGTGGAAAAAAAAAAAAAAGCCAGTATGTTTGTGTGATTTTGATCCCAGCACCTGGGAGGTGTGCACAGATGGATTTCTGAGGCTCAGCCTCAAGCCAGTCTAGTTGGTGAGCCCCAGTGAGAGATCTTATTTTGTAAAACAAGGTAGCAGTTTTCTCAGGGGTAACATCCAAGGTGGACCCCTGTCCTTCATCCCACAAATGCACAGGTATATGTCCAATAGTCAGAATAATCATAATTTCTGGGAATAATATCTTCCGACTTGAAAGTATGTACATTAGAGTATAATTATAGAAGCATGCACACATATGAGTATGTAGAAAACTCATCTATGTACACCTAAATTGTTCGATGAATTTAAATATTCCATTGATTAATCTAACACCAATATTTTGTAGCCACTAGTCACAACATCATGGAAACTTGTTCCTGCCTTAGACTTCTACCTTTCTGGGGACCCAACCTGTTGATGCTGTAGGTTTTGAGAAGGGTCTCTTCTCTGGGGAATGGCCAAGAAAGAAGCGCAAAACGCCAAACAATCGATGCTTGCTTGGGCTTCTGTGAAGAGCATTCCTGCCTCTGTATCAGAGGGATTCTTTCAACTTGGAAGCCCTGGGCAATTCTTCCCAGTGAGGTCACTGTCATCCGTCACCATCACCACTCTAATAAAGCTTAACTAATTGATTAATTAGATGCAGACATCAGCTGCTATTGTGGCAGCTCGGGAAGGAGGGGGAAATGTGGTACCCACTTAGGAGGTTTATGGCCTCAAGAAATACAAACAGACCTCAATTTCTGTTTTCCTTGCTTCAATGAATGCATGTATCTTACACTGTTCTGTCAAATCAGAAAAGCTGACCAGGGAGAAGTGCCCTTTTATATGTATGCAGAAAGAAACCAGGAGACAGTGGGCAGGAGTCACCTTTCTGGGGCTCATGAAAGACATGGTCGCCTTAAATCCAAAGGCGCAGTCCACAATGATACTCCAAAGTGTAGTTTTCAAAGATGTAAAATTAATAGTTGTAAATCTTCTTTAAAAGATGTTTTATTTTACTTACTTAAATTACTATTATTTTCATTGCAAAATCACGGCCCTTCAGATCTGCTGTCTGAATGTTGTCATACTTCATGTACCTGAAGGAAGAGGCACCAGGAATCGGAAGAATTGGATGGATAGAAATGGGAATCTTACTGCTTTGCTGGGAGGGAAGCCTCTCATTTCAGTAAGGATTAAGCTACATGGTGCTTTTATGAGAGTAACCTGAGGGGAGGGCCACTGATGGTGAATGAAAGAATTTAAACACGTCTGAGAATAAACAGTGTGGATATCTACAAGGACTCTACAGAGACTCTTTGCTGTTGAGTAATAATTTATAGGTATTTGTTTAAGAGAGCAGCTGGGTTATTTCCTATCTTTTTCTCCCATTGACACTTCAGTTTTCTAAAGTGATGGCTCTACAGTCTGTGCTGTGTTTAGGCATCAGGTCTCAATTTGTGGAACACAGGAAGGTGTAATGGGATTCAGGCATTATTGAGGGAGACCTAGAGGCATAGCTTTGGGGACTCAGGACCCTGAATGGGGCGTGGCCAGCCCCCATTGAGTATCCTGTTATGTTCCTGCTTTCTTGGGGCGAAGAATTGCCTTAAGGTTCAATTTGTATCAGAGAGTGTTTATTTACTCCCCTTAATAAATATTAAATCCTTATGTACCAATTATCAGTAAACAATTCAACAATGCGAAGGAATGCATTTGGGGGCAAAGCCAGCCTTCCCTGTTCTGACACCTCTAAGTTTATCCACAGGCAGGTCTTTCCAGAAGCCAAAGGCACGCAAAGCAAGGCACCTTCAAAATCAGATTTCACGCACTCTCCTCTGGTACCCGACGGTGTGCAGGTCTCCTTTGACGTGGGCTATGATTGGAACTGTCTTATTTGATGCTGGGATGTTTTTACTTTGATTTCTGGTTTGATTTTTCTGGTTCACCTTGCTTCTAAGTCCTCTTATAGGGCAAGGTCAGCCTTTATTGTCTGTTTTTGTGTCTCAGCCCTATACCTGGTTCCTTCTCAATTTTGTGCTATGAAAGCCTTCAATTTTGTAAACTTAAAGGTCTTCCATTTTGCAACTTAGAAAAAAATGCAGTGTCCCTGGGGTTGGAAAGGCTGCTGTGTCCTCAGAAGGATGGCCCAGCCACTAGTCACAGGTGTGGGACAAGCTGGACTTTCCCTCTGACCTGGGAGGTGTACCTCTGAGGAAATGAGATGCTTCAATGAGCATCAAGTTTCTGTACCCCAAAAAAAAAAAACCCAAAAAAAACCAGAATAAAATGTATTCTGGGGCAAATAGTCAGTAAAAAATATTAGGAAACATCTGAGTTCTATGTGGAAGTATGTGATGCAAACTTCCTGATTATCATAAAGAAGGAGTATGACAAAAAGCATTACATGGGAATAACATCTGGCTGTATACACATTATAGGATTAATGAGATTTAAAGATTCTTTTGATCAAAAACATCTTCCCTAGTGGCCTGCCAAAGCATATGAAAATTTACATTTTCGTGTCCAGAGGCCTCTGGGAAGGTGCACATACAAATTAATCAGCATCAATCCATCAGATACAGTAAGTGACTCTGTCTTAGCAGAATAGTGTCTGGAAGAATAAAACATGGAAGAAGACTGTTTAGACGCAGTGAGCATAGAAAATGATGTAGAGCAGTGGTTCTCAGCCGGTATTTTGCATATATCTCTTACCGCACATTCTGCATATCAGATATTTATTTTATAATGTCAACAGTAGCAGAATTACAGTTCTGATGTAGCAACAAAATAATTTTATATTTTGGGGTCACCACAACATGAGGTTAAAGGGTCTCTGCCTTAGGAAGGTTGGGAACCACTTTCCAAGATGATGGACAATGGCTATGTGGCTACTTAAACTTTAAAAAAGGCAATAAATTATTGTCTCAGGCATGCTAGTCACATTTCAAGGGCTTGGCAGCTGCACTTGGCCAGTGCTTACCATATCACACAACGCAGACCAACACACCTCTCATTATTGGAAACTTTGCTGCACAGCCATGATCTACATGGGCTATTGATGTTTTTAGATTGTGCTTAGGACTTGGAAAATAGCCAAGAACCTGCTAAAAGAGATGTAGGATATGGGGAAAAGGTCCCATAGAAAAGTCACATCTTATCAAATCAGGGTGGCAGGGAGACTAAAGACCAGCAATGTCTCTTTCACCATTTATTGACTGTCATTTTCTTACACTTGAGCATGAAAATTTTCAGAAAGTCATGCCGGAGTGAAAAATCTGGGTTCGTCAAATCCTAGGTGGTTATCTATGGATCCATGGATCACTTATGTCTTCTTAGTCTTTCCCACTCTATAGAATAGAGGTTGTGATTCCTACCCAATATCAGTTATCATGATGTTATCATGAAGATAACTGATAATCTGTTTGGATTTGATGTGTCTATGGACACATCACTTAAGCCCTCTTAGTCTTTCCCGCCTATAGAATAGAGGCTGTGATTCCTACTCTATGTACGTTATCATGAAGATAACTGATAATCCATTTGGACCTGGTGTATGATGGGTGTGATAGTTTCAATGAAAAATACCTCATAGGTATTTGAATACCTGGTCCTAGTTTGTGGTACTATTTGGGGAGGTTATGAACCTTGAGAAGCCTTGCTTGAGACTTTGAGCATTTATAACCTTGCTCCACTGTCTGCTCTCTCTGTTTTCTATATGAGGACAAGAATGTGATTGGCTAGCATTCAATTTTGCAGTTTCCTGCCTTTATGGATGTTCCCCTCTAGAACCATAATTTCAAATATCCTTTTTCTTTTATAGGAAATCTTGCTTTAGTCACGGCGTTATATCACAACAGGAAGGTAACTAAGACACTAGATAGGTGCTATGTTGGAGTGATGACCTCATGAAACCCATTCCCACACCTTGGACCACTGACTGGGATTCCCTGCACCTCTAAGTCTGTTCTGTTGTCAGCACATAGAAGACACTGCACATACAGCTGTTGGATTTAATTGAACTGAAGTACCCTAACCTTTCTTCTTACACTCTCATTTTCATTATGAATGAAGACCCAGTGTAAACTCTGATGTTATTAGCATCCAAGGAGTAATTAACATGAAATAGGATCAGAAGACAACAATCCCTTAGAAGCTAATCCTTTTAAGTTAATAGAATTGAAAAATTATAATTCATAAAATAGCACTTAAATAATACTGCTTGGACAGTAACAGCTTGTTATTTATATTTGTTGAATTTTTAAAATTATACCCTTCAAAGAATTGCTTGAGGGAATGAGTACAAAGAATTAATACATTAATTATCATAAATGAATCATTAAACAGCAATAGTCATAAACAGCTTAAGCTAATGTCTTTAAAAAAAAAAAAAAAAAAGCAAACCAAATAGTATTTCTCTACACAGACAAGTGGGCTTGGAAAGCAGCTGATGGGAGAAAGATTGGATGTGAAAGCAGGGCCACCTGGGCTTGTCTGGTCCTTTTCCTTCCTTCCATATTGAAACCAATGTGGAGAGATGGCCACACACTGGCAACCCTTGATAAAAACACAGTTTAGTGTTTTTCTTTGCCTGCACAAATCTACTCTTAGACATCAGTGATCAACTTCCAGTTCTCACTTTCCTTTTTTTTTTTTTCAAATGAGATGGTTTTTGATTTTCCAATGAGAAGTTATACATTTTGGCTCCAGTGAGTCCAGAGCCAATCAAGGCCGTGGAGAGCAAGAAAGAAGAGTAAGAACCATAAGCATATGGTGACCCTTGACCTACACCACTCCTTCCCAGCCTCAGCACCTGCCTCTCAATCTTGCTAAGCCAGCCCAGCCAGGGTTCACCTGCTTAATTAGTTTGCTTTAATTGGGTTTGAAGAAAGGATTCAACAACTTAAAAAAAATTATTATTTTACTAATTACCAAATTAGAAAATTTCAACTATCCAGGCCTGGAATTATCCATTCTTACTGTCAGTTTATGTTCTTATGTAGTCAGATGGAGTTAGTATGCAAGGAACACTAATACCTAAGAAAGCCTATGCAGAGGATCTTAGTTTTGAGTTGAAGCTGAGCTCAGCTTAGTGCTTTCTCTACCTAAGTATCCACTAGAGAATGGAGCTTTGTTCCGAGGTTTGTGCTCACATTCGTTTATTTTTTTCCGCTTATGTTCTTATATACAGCACTACCCCAATCTTGGCACCGAGCCGTCACTGTCGTGACTCTCACATCATTTCCTGTCATCTAACTCCGCTCATTTTTACTTGCTATCGAGTTGCTGCTGTGCTGAATTTAGAAGGTCTTTTTGGGAAATTGCTGTCAACATGTAGATGCTGAGATTGTCACAAATGTCTTATGTGTGTGACGTTTTATGATGACTCTGAACATATTGTCATGCCTTGAACACTGTAGTTCACAAGGAATGATTTGAACTCAGACTGAATTATTTTTAGTATAAAACTTTTTAATGTTTTTTTTTCTCATACCCTCCACTGCTCCCCCTCCCTCAGCCCCCCCTTCACCCCCCTACCCATTCCCAAGGGATCCCAAGGTGAGTCAGCTCGGTCTGGCATATACAGTTGAGGTAGGTCTGAGTCCCTCCCCCACAGTATCAAGGCCGAGTAAGGCGTTCCTCTGTGGGGAATGGTCTCCGAGATGTCAGTTCATGCACCAAGAATAAACTCTGATCCTACTGTAAGAGGCTCCACAAAATTCCCACACTGTTATATTTTTGGAGGGTTTAGTTCCTTTCCATGAAGGTACCTCAGCTGTCATTTCAGAGTCAGTAAGCTCCCAATAGCTCAGGTCAGCCATCTCTGTGGGTCACCTCCTCATGATCCTGATCCCTAAGTTCACATACTCTCTCTTCTCTCTCTTCAGATGGGGCGGGAGCACAGCATGGTGCTTAGCTATGGATCTCTGCTTCTGCCTCAAACTGTTGCTGGATGAAGGTTCTCTAATGACAGTTAGGGTGGTCATTCATTTGATTATAGGGGAAGTTCTGTTTGGGTACCCTCTCCATTATTGCTTGGAATCTTAGCCAAGGACATCTTGAAATTTGCAGGCAAATGGATGGATCTGGAGAATACCATCCTGAGTGAGGTAACACAGGCCCAGATAGATGGACATGGTATGTACTCACTCATAAGTGGATTTTAGACATACAGCAAAGGATAACCAGGCTACAATCCACAATCCCAGAGCAGCTAGGTAACAGGAGGAACCTAAGAGAGACACCCGGGATTCCCCCTGGGAAGGGGAAATAGAGAAGATCTCCTGAGTAAATTGGGATCATAACATGATCGGGCAAGGGGAAGAGGGAAGATCACGAGAGAAAGAGATAGCTGAGTCGGAGGAGCAAAGGGAGAGAGAACAAAGAAATAGATATCCTGACAGAGGGAACCGTTGTGGGGTTAGAGAGAAACCCGGTGCTAGGGAAACACACAAGAACCCAGAGATGACCCCGGCTAGGACTCAGACAGGATTTTATTAATGTGTCATAAAGTGCGTAGCCACTTAGCTTCAGCTACTCCCCACTCTGACCTGCTGCTCACTGTTGCTGTAGGACAAAGATCAGTTCACAAGGGCAACAATCTGAGCCTTCCCTGAGCACTTTTGTGGACTGCATGGATGGCCACAATGTCGATTTGTTCCAGCACCAGAAAAAGAGGACCGGGTAGGATCTGTTCGGACCAAGCATTGGTACAGGCATTCCCCACTCTGGAGACAGACAGTCCACTCTCTCCCGCCTTTTCTCTCTCTTCCTTATAAAAGGCCAAGGAAGCAGAAACATAGGAAACGACACCATAAATACCCACATACCACATACCTTCACTTATCATAAATTTTATTTTTTTTCCAGTATTTAAAGTATTCAATCTGCATTTAGGTTAATAAATAGAAATTCTTCAACAGTGTTGAAGCGGCCTGTGCAGCTGCTCAGTCTAACCAGTGGCTCCCAGGCCTTGCTACACTTTAGAACCACCTGGAGAGAGAGAGACTTTAGACTCCCCTCACCTAATTCTCATCTCATGCTAATTAAATGAGAAATCTAGGGAGGCATCCATTAGTACTCCCTGAGTTCCACAAGCCATTATTATATGTAAAATTAGAGAAAAACTGCCCTGTCCCTACTCCAGAGGGAAGGACCCTGCATGCCTCACTTAATGTTTATATCTAAACTACATGCATATTCATAGGCAATGTGGTTGTGCATGTTAAAAATGACAAATTGTATAATATCATGAGTTCTGTTACATGCTTTCAATACTTATCATTGTTTTATCCATGCTGACATGTGTATACTTTGTTCATTTAAGTATGACATAATTCAGTTTTAAATAAGCCAAATTATTTATTCACCATCCTCTTGGTAGATATTGTTCGTGAATTTGGTTTATTTTTCCATTTATTTTGGTGAGCTTTTTAGATATTGCACATCTAGAGTCTTCTACTTGTCATGGTGTCTATAAACCACTTGTCATTGGTCACTGGCGAGTAAGAATAAGAACAGTTTTACTGGGGTAATTTTGTGTCCTTGTGGTATTTCTTACTTGCTTCGGGAGATTTTGCACAGACTCTCTCAGATTCCATTTGGAAGCAATCATGCTCCCTGTAAAGAGCCACACATTTTTTTTTTCTCTCTTTCCAATCTTGGTAAATTTTGTCTTTTATTTTCTTGCACTGCCTAGGACCCCAGGCATAATATTCAGTAAAACCTGTCACAGAAACCCTTGGCATCCTTCTGATCATGTGAAAGTGCTTCTAATAGTTTACTTTTAAGAATTATATCTGCTTTGGACTTAAGGCCCACTCCATGAGATGGAACCCATCCCTGACACTGCTCTGTGGCCAAGAACCTGAAACCAGATAGGCCAGGGACCAAGTGGAAAATCAAATACTACTGTTCTGCTAAAGGAATATAGAAATAAAATAACTCCTAATGACATTCTGCTATACTCAGAGATCAGTGCCTTGCTCAGCCAGCGTCAGAGAAACTTCCTCCTGCTGCAGATGGGAACTAACACAGAGACCCACAGTCAGACACTGGATAGACAGTGAGAGATCTCGGAATACTCAGTCCTAAATGGGACGTTTATATCAAATTCCTGCCTTTAGAGTTCACGGAACTCCATAAAAGAGGAGCCAGAGGACATCGAGGAAGGAAGGCATTCTAAACGCAGCAGTACCGAGGCCCACATGAACTCACAGACTGGCAGCATGCACCGGGCCCTATAGGTCTGTAAGAAGGGGTTCCAGCTCTGACGCAAGTGCATACAAACCTATCTCTAACCCCAAAGATACTTCCAGTTGTTAACCACTCAAAAGTAAAGGATTGGTTCTCACCAGTGGAGTCTCACTGGGTATATGAACCACTTAAAAGGGCAGGAAGCATGCCTGGCAATAGGTGGTGACGCAAAAGGAGCTCAGGGGTATCATTGAGGTTTTTTGTTACATAATGTTTGACCGGGGTTTGTTTTTCTTTCTTTATTTTTTCCTTTATAGGTCCTTTGTGTATATTCTCTGGCCTCTGGTTTGTGTTTTCACGGGATTCCTGTGAATACAGGCCTGTGTGTCTCACGCCTCTATCTGTTTCTTGTGCTCCCCCCTTTTTTTTCTGTTTGTTAGTTTTGTGCTATTCTGTTCTGTTTCTGTTTTATTATTATGATTATTTAGAGGCCTGCTTATTTACTAAAGAGTGATGGAAAGGGAGTAGATTCAGAAGGGAGAGAGGATGGGGAAAATCTCAGAAGAATCTGTGGAAGGAAACAATAATCAGAAAATATGAAAATATTTATTTTCAATAAAAGAAAAGTAGGGAAAAAGAATTATAGCTACTAAAGATTTTTTCCAAAGTTTCTGGTTTTTTAAATTTAGTTAAGAGTTTCTATTATGAAAGATGATAAATTTTTTCATGTATTTTATGTTACAGCAACTGAAAGATCATATGGCTTTTCTATTTTAATCTAAGAGGATAAATTACACAAATAAATTTCATTTATATATTGTCACATAAAAGTTATGCATATAAGCTTAATTTAATATAATATATAATGTATACTTAATTTATATGTATACTTAATTAATAATCTAATTGTATAACTAATGCTATAATGGGCTCAGTTTTTAAGGAAACTATGTTTCTTTATTTATTCTATATCTATTTATTTTGATACTATATCTATTTATTCTGATACTTTTCTTATTTAAAATAACAAGTACATACTGATCTTTTGTTCTAAAGTCAGCCTTGGCTGACATGATTATAGCCCTGTTTCCTTTGGTTAATATTAAAACAGTGTGTCTTTCTCTGCCTCTTTACTTTTTAGTTTATTTTGAGTCATTATATTTAAAACAAGTTTCTTGTTACAAAATGTAGCTGGAGTTTTTTTTTAATCTACTTTGATAATTTATATAGTTAAAAATTATATAATTATCAGAAATTTATATAACTTATTGTGTATATTGAATATATTTGTATATATGTGGGTTGTTAATCTGTCTCTCTTTTGCACTGATTTTTAATTTTTTCCTTATCTTTTTCTGCCTTCTCTGTTTTAATTGAAAATGTATATATAGCTTACTAATTAGTGTGTGTGTGTGATCTGTGTCTCTGGGTGAGCATGACCATAGTTAACACAGGCCAACATATTGCAGAAGTGCAGAAGCTGCTTTCTTTCTCCACCAGATGGAACTCAGGTTATCAGGCCTGACACTGAATCATCACGTCAACCCAAACTAAACATTTTCCATGGCTGCTATTTTTCTTCTCTCGCAGTTTATTAATTATATCTAAAATTTTAATAATCATTTTCAATGTGCATTTAAAACGAATGTAAACATACTCTTGAGTTACACAATTCCACTTTGTGGATAGTACAAGAATCTTTTTTTCTTTTAAGAGATTTTTATTTATATGTATGAGTGTTTGATCTACACTTTGGTGTGTGCCTGGTACTGGCAAAGGCCAGAAGAGGGCGCCAGATCCCCTGGAACTAGAGTTACAGATGGTTGTGAACTGCCAGGTGGGTACAGGGGAATGAGCCTGGGTGGTCTCTAAGAGAAAGTGCTCCTCCGTTATTACTGTAGCTCTATAACTTGAAGTCAGGGATGGTGATGCCTCCTGAACTTTTAATTGAACAGGATTGTTTTGGAAATCCTGGGTTTCTTGTTACTCTATATGAAGTTGAATATTGTTTTTTCAAGGTCTGTAAAAAAATTGAATTGATATTTTCATAGGGATGGCATTGAATCTATAGATTGTTTTTGGTAAAATTGCCATTTTTACTATGTTGACCCTACCTATCCAGGAGCATGGGGGAGCTTTCTATTTTCTGATATCCTCTTTAATTTCTTTCTTCAGTGACTTAAAGTTCTTGTTATACAGGTCTGTCACTTCTTTGGTTAGAGTTGCCCCAAGATATTTAATGCTATTTGTAGTTATTATAAAGGGTGATGTTCCCCTGATTTCTTTTTCAGCCCTTTTATTATTTGTGTATAGGAGGGCTATTGATTTTTTTTTTTTTTTTTTTTTTTTTTTAGTTAATCTTGTATCCTGCTACATTGCTGAAGATGTTTATCGGATGTAGGAGTTCCCTGGTAGAATTTTTGGGGTCACTTATGTATACAATCATATCATCTGCAAATACAGATAGTTTGACTTCTTCCTTTCCAATTTGTATCCCCTTAATCTCCTCTAGTTCTCTTATTGCTTTAGCTAAAACTTCAAGAACTGTATTGAGTAGATAAGGAGAGAGAGGACAGCCTTGTCTTGTTCCTGATTTTAGTGGGATTGCTTTGAGTTTCTCTCCATTTAGTTTGATGCTGGCTGTTGGCTTGCTGTATATCACCTTTATTATATTTAGGGATTTTCCTGTATTCCTGATCTCTCCAGGACTTTTGTCAAGAAGGAGTGTTGGATTTTGTCAAAGGCTTTTTCAGCATCCAAGGAGATGATCTTGTGGTTTTTTTTTTTTTCTTTCAGATTGTTTATATGATGGGTGACATTGACAATTTTTTATGTGTTGAACCATCCCTGCATCTCTGGGATGAAGCCTACTTGATCATGGTGGGTGATATTTTTGATATGTTGTTGAATTCGGCTTTCCAGTGCTTTACTGAGTATTTTTGCATCAGTGTTCATGAGAGACATTGGTCTGTAATTCTCTTTCTGTGCTGCATCTTTCAGTGGCTTGGGTATCAGTTTCTGGCATAGAAACAGACTTGTGGATCAATTGAATCGAATTGAAGACCACTACCTTAATTTACACACTTATAAATATCTGACTTTTGACAAAGAGACCAAAAAATAAACAATATAAAAAGATAGTATCTTCAAAAAATGGTGCTGGCATAACTGGATTGTAGTATGTACAAGAATGCAAAGAGATCCAAACCTATCACTTGGCACAAAACTCAAATTCAAGTGGACCAAAGACCTCAACATAAACCCAGTTACACTGAACTTGATAGAAAAGAAAGTGGGAAATACCCTCTAATGCATTGGTACAGGTGACCACTTCCTACATATAATACCAGTAGCACAGACACTAAGAACAACAATAAAAGTGGGACCTCCTGAAACTGAGAAGCTTCTGTAAGGCAAAGGACACAGTCAATAAGATAAAACAACAGCCTACAGAATGAGAAGATTTCTTTACCAACCCTAAATCTGACAGAGGGCTGATCTCTAAAATATATAGAGAACTCAAGAAACTAGAGACAAAAACTCCAAATAATCCAATTAAACAATGGGGTTCAGAGTTAAAAAACGAATTCTCAGCAGAAGAATTACAAATGACTGAAAGGTACTTAAAGAATTGCTCAACGTCCTTAGCAATCAGAGAAATGCAAATCAAAACAACTTTGAGATACCACCTTACACCTGTCAGAATGGATAAGATCAAAAACTCGGATGACAGCCTATGCTGGAAAGGATGTGGAGAAAGGGGAACACTCCTTCATTGTTGTTGGTGGTGTAAACTTGTACAGACACTCTGGAACGCAGCATGGTGGTTCCTCAGAAAACTGGGAATCAATCTCCCCAAGGATCCAGCAATACCACTATTGGGCCTATATCTAAAGGATGCACATTCTTACCCCAAGGGCATTAGCTCATCTATGTTCATAGCAGCATTATTCGTAATAGCCAGAACCTGGAAACAACCTAGATGCCCCTCAACTTAACAAACTGTGGTACATCTACACAGTGGAGTGTAATTTTTTGCTCAGCAATAAAAAATAATGTCATTTTAAAATTTACAGGCAAATGGATGGAGTTGGAGAGTATCCAGAGCTAACACTGGTCCAGAAATATAGACATGCTATGTACTTACTCATATGTGGATTTCAGACATAAAGCAAGGAATAAGCAGGCTGCAAACAATAACCCTGAACAGTTATGTAACAGGAGAACTTAAGAGAGACATCCAGGGATCCCCCTGGGAAAGGGAAGATCTCCTTAGTAAGCCGGGATCATAACAGGGATCAGGCAGGGGGAGGTGAGAACAAATCATGAGAGAAGGAGATGGCTGAGTGAGAGAAGCATTAAAGAGAGAGAAAAGAGAAATGGATATCTTAATAGAGGGAGCCACTGTGGGCTTAGAACAAAACCCATTTCAAAGAAACCCCCCAAGAACCCACAAGATGTCCCTGGCTAGGATTCCAGTAGTAGTAGAGAGAGTGCCTATAGAGTACTTTCCCTATAATCAAATGAGTGACCACCCTAATTGTCATTATAGAAGTTTCATCCAGCAATGAATAGAGGCAGAAGCAGAGATTCAGCTAAAGAGAGGGAGAGGAGAGATTATATGAACAAAGGGATAGAGATTATGAGGAGGAGTCCCACAGAGATGGCTGACTGGAGCTATTGGGAGCTACTGACTCTGAAACAATCACTGAGGAACCTTCATGGAAAGGAACTAAACCCTGCAAAGGTAGACGACTCTCAAATGGTGTGGGCAGTTTGTGGAGACTCTTGCAGTAGGATCAGACTATGTTCCTGTGCATGGACTGCCATCTTAGAGCCCATTCCCTACAGAGGAACAGATAACCCAGTCTTAATACTGGGATGAGGGACTTGGACCGACCTCAACTGGATATGCCAGACTGGACTGACCCACCTGGGTCTCCTTGCCCCTCCCTGGGAATAGATGGGGGGGGGTGGAGAAGGAGGAGACTGAGATAGGACTGGAAGGGACTAGGAGGAGGAAAGGGGGGGGGAGCAGAGGTAGATACGGAAACACTTTTTAAATAATAATAATAAAAGAGCAAGTACTCTGAATAGCTGAGCCATCTCTCTAGCTCTTGGACTCCAGACTTCCCACAGTCACTTTCAAGGACTCCGGATTCATGTGAAAAAGGTAAGGAAGTAGGCCCTATTCTGGCTCCACAGCTGCCACAGCCACACTCCGTGCTTCTGTTCACCTAGGAACTGGTTTCCTGTTTCTGGTTTTGGCCACTGGAGATTTCTTTTGTTTTATAGTATTTAGTGATACAAATTTAAAAGGATATTCATTTGTGGTCGGGCATTTTAGGTGTTTGTTCAGGGGAGGGTTTGCTGGCTACTGGTTTTACATTATTGCTAGAGATCAATTCCATCCATTTTTCATAAAATGATTGGATAAACTGATGGGGCTTGTGACTCTTGAAACTAACTGACCTAGACTTAGCCCATGGACCAGCTAAGTCATGAGGCTCTCAGGATGATAACAGGTATAGAGTTCCAACAGACGTGCTGATCTCAGTGGACACTGTCTGTTCTGGTTTCTCCTGTGTCATCCAATAAAACTTGCCTTGCTTTGAGCTCCTTCCATAACCATGGTCAGGCCCGTCCTGGGCACCATCGAGCTACACTCTGGCTGACCCAGATTAGCTTTTCACATCCTCCTTCCTGCCTCTGCCTTATCTAGAAACTCCAGTTTTTGATTTTTCCCCCAGAGAAAGGATTTTTACAAATTTTACCTCCTTCTTGGTTTGTCGTTTGCTCTTGTAAATTATAGAGCTTTGTCCCAGGAGCATATTGAAGTTAAATCTGTGCAGTTACTTTGAAGAACTACGGGTTGGGGGTGTCGAAAGAAATGGTCAATCTCTGAGGCTTAATTTACTTCAATACCCAAGGCCTTATGGGAGAAGAGACTGTATGTGCAAAAAATGAAGTATCCCCCCCCCCCCCCACAAGTATTCTGGTTAATTGAGGTTAGTGACTAAAAGAAGGCATTGGGGAGGGGACACAGCTCTGCAACTTCAGTCCAAAAAACCTTGAATGTTGGAGTACTGCAGCCTCATACTGAGGGGTGTGTGTGTGTGTGTGTGTGTGTGTGTGTGTGTGTGTGTGTGTGGGCTGGAGGGTATTTTCTCATCATCAAACAATCTTTTGAAACTGAACTCAGGCAGGGAGATTATTGAGAACAAGGTGAAGCCCAGAAGGGCCTTATTCAACTAGAACTAAAACTGCAAAGTGACAGCACTTGGTTGCACATACCTGAGATGCCCACAATAAAGAATGCTTTTGCTTTCAAAGGGCTTAACCAAAACAGCATTAAAAACAAAACAACCCAAAACCCCCAAACAAAGAAAATCCCCTGAAACAAACAAGCAAACAAATCCTAAACCCCCCAAAGTTTAAATCCCCAAGCACCGGTGTAAACATTGTGTGCTGATGAGGAGGAGAAAGACAACCTTTAATAAAGAAAAGAAAAAATATTCAAAAGTGGTGCATCATCCATACGGGTGGCTCCGTTCCTGCCTGAGCCTTGGTCTGTGTAGATGGAGGAAACTGAGCAGAAAACACGTATTCACTCCCCTGTTTCTGATGGTGAATGCCCTGTGAGCAGAGAGTTAGTTTCCTACTGTCTTGACATCCCTGCCATGATGACTGTAGTGAATTGTGAGCTAAAACAAACCACTTCACCCTAAGATACATTTCTCAGAGGATTTTATCCCAGCAATAGAAAAAATAGGCCAAAACCAAAAATTTCATATATTTTCAAAAATGTATATTTCATATATATTTTTCCAGCTTTACAGGAACCACCCATTTTCCAGAAAGCTTGCATTGATTTTAACTTCTAGTATCTGTGCTTGAGAGTTCAACAAATGCATTTTGAGTAAATTAATAAGTAAGAGATTTCTTCTCCAAGCTTACTGTTGAGAGGGACAGTTTCCCTTGCCATCTCCAAAAGAAAGGGTTGCTGTTTCTTTCTTCTTTTTAATTTTCTTTTTGTATCTGTTAATGATGATTTAAACTAGGGCTAAATGCAAATTCTCAAAAATGGTTCCTACGAGAGATTCCCAAGTCATTCAACTAAAGCTGTATTGTAGATGTTTCTTTTCCTGTCGATATATTATAACTGACAATCACCATTCTGGGAGCAACTAGCTTTGCTGTAATATCATTTGTGCATAATTCTGAGAGCATATTTAATTTTTCAAACATGTGCGTGAATAATAGTCATCTTCCTTTATGGGATTCCTTAGATTCTCTTCATGCTGTAAACATACGGCAATCAAAAATAACTGTGGATTTAAGCAATGGAGACCAATTAAAGTATAGTTACTATTGACTATGTGAGTTCACCATTGTGAATGCTCCTCTGTGATAGGCTCCAGGTAGGCATAGTCCATCATCTGTTCTAAGCATCCTTAACTCTTAGCAGGTGAAAAGAATTTTATATATATATAAAACCCACCAAAGCCAACAACTCTCTTTTATGTGTCATTAAGAGAGGAAGGTCATACCCCCAGACCCTCCCACCCCCCGGAACCTGTGCTATTCTGATATTGCCACTTCGCTGACTTTCCTGGCCTGAATAATTGTGTAATTTGCTAGAGGGGGGCCGTTGACATTTTAGCACAGGATTCCAGAAAAGATGGCCCCAAGTCAGGCTAGTGCATCTTTTCTTATTCACAAGGAGACTCAACTGTGTAGCCTCCCATGCTGGATCAGCCCTGAGGTTCACCAAGTAGTTGTTCCTACGAATAGCTGGGCAGCCTTTCCTCAACTCACATCTCTTAGACACACAACCTTGCCTGGAAAGCTTGGAAACATGGCTCCTATAAAGCTTAGTAGCATAGTTTCAAAGACTAGAAAAAAATCTAGGAGTGCACACAAAGGCGTAAGCCTTTCAGTCTCTTGTCATCCCTCACTGTCTCAAAAGGTAGGATCATGAAGGGCTTATGAATGTGAGCTTCTGTCTGTTGACATCAGTGTAATAAAATGGTCCATCTCTGAACTGTGGTTTCATTCTCTAATACATAGTTCCTGTAAATAGTGGGATGCAGGCTGAATTAAACAGGCCAGGGAGTTTCATTGTCTCCAAATTGAATCTTTGTGAGCTAAATGAATTCAATCGAGCGGGTGCTGTAAAAGACATGGTGGAAGAGACAAATACATGATTTCTCTCTCTATATTAATCTTTTAATCTCATACTATAGCGACATAGAGTATGTACTCTGGATGGCTGGTGAGTCTTCACTTGTCTTCTTTGAAACATAGATATTCTCTACTTTTATACTCCAAGATAGAGTAAGTCAAGAGGACTGTAGAGCCCACAGTTGTAACTGCATTAACATTTCCTTTCCATTAAGATTTTCAGACACAAGGGCCAGCATCAAAGAATATCTTTTAGCCCATAAGGAAAACATTGGGATATGGGTTAATTTAAATGCTGTTTTATTAAGAACTCAACAATAGCATCAGTGAAGGGTCAATGAGGAAAAAATTTCCTCTACTTTCTTACATAAAGGAAATAGAAATTATAGACCTGAAAATGAAGCTAATAAAAGAGATTAATGAGATAAAAAGCAGACATTGGTAGTTTTTAGGATTATTTATTCATTTATTTTACTTGTAATTATTCATTTATTGGTTGTTTGATTTGTATATGTACATGCATGCATGTGGACATGGAGATTCAGGAATGTCACTTAAGCTGTTAGACTTGGAAGCAAGTGTCTTGACTGAAGAAGCCATCTCCCAAGCCCAAAGCAGACAACTGCATTTTTTGGTTGTTATTGAATATACATATTTATTTGCATATACTTCTATATTTCTAGATACCACCTATTCAGTCCATATGAAGTTTCTTGTATGTATGTTTTCAGGGAAGACTTACTTTGCACTAGCAAGCCAATTGAAGTGTTCATCTCCGGGGAGGACCATCAATTCCTCACTCTGGTTTGTGTTGCTTCTAGTTCTTTGTGTAGGGATAAGGGGCTTTTCCCTTTTCATTATGGCATTCTTGTTGGTGTCCTTGGTCAGCTCATCTTTGGGCAGTCATGTTGGTAAGACTCTGCAAGTAGTTTAATTTCACATGTCACTAAGAGACACAATCTCATGGAAAGGCCCCGATCCACTGGCTCTTACAACCTTTGTCTCTTCTTCTACAATGTTTCCAAGCTTTAGGTGCAGGAGTGTTCTGTAGATGTATCCATCAGGACTGGGATCCACAATTTCGCATATTTATTGGTTGTGTTTTTCAATAGTGGTCTGTCCTTTGCAAAGGGAAATGTCTTTAATGCGGGATAGTGACTAGATTTAACTGTGGGCATAAAGATTAATGTTTATAGATTGTTCTTAGGGATTGTGCTGGTGGAGTAAATTAATGGCTTAGATTCTGTTCCAACAACCATAACATCACTAACTCAGTATAGTTGGCCAGGTTTCCAGCACCAAGCACAGTATCTTTACTGAACAGGTCATAAGTTCAATTTGGGAGCCATTAGCTACTGCCAAGTTACTTACTACTGCACCTGTAAGGTCATTGTGCCATGCTGGACAAAGATGAAAAGCACACAATATTGATTAACATTTCATATGCAAAGCAGCTCACAAAGAAAAAGTGAAATTCAAAGAGGCATTTAGACCCTAGGGGTTCATATTTCCTTCCCGACCAAAGAGACAGGTTTAACGTCAAGTGATGATAAAGCGTTGGGATCTGAATGGGAAACAGATGAGAAAGCTAGCAGGTTATAGAGCTGTTTTTAATAAAGTCCACATCTACAAATTCATCTGGGTAGGGACCTCCTCTGCTCCATCATAAGAGTGGCACTTTCCTCTTCTCAAGGGAGAGTTTATGCCTACTTTAAGGTCAGTGAGGCAAAGATGGGGATGTCACACACAATCTTGTTGTGTCGGTGCTAAAACACAACTCTCACTTGGAAGAGGATGAGAGATGTTTATTCTGAAGCCAACTATGAGTGACCACCACCTAGGAGCACAGATTTAGCTTATCCCCAGTTCCATGTCTTGATGTGGATTCAATCTCATGAAGGTTTTTACAGTAACAGAACAAACAACATATCAAGGCACTTTTCAAATACATAGGTGGGGACATTAGGTAGGCAGGTTACAGTAAAATGGGGGATGTCAACTATTGTTACAATAAGGTTTCCAGACCGGCCAGCTCCATGGTTCAGACCCACCTGCTGCCACTTATCAGGACCAACAATCCCAAAGTTCCAATTAGATTAACTTCGTGCTGTTCGGCCTATGGCTCAGGCACATTGCTTGCGCTTTCATCTTAAGTCAACCTATTCTCATTAATCTGTCCACCATGTGACCCGTGGTTCACCTGTGATCCTTACAAGTTTCTTCTTTGGGCATCTGGTTCAGTCTGACTCCACCCTCTTTCTCGTACCTATTTGTATTTAGCAAAATTAAAGAAAATATTCAATCATCTACCTTACCCATGTGAATCTAAAGTTTCACAAAATACCAAGAATTATTATTATTTCACAAAATAACTAAGAAAAACTATACCTATAACTATCTAATCTTCAACTACATCAAAGACCATAGAAGGATACATTTACCCAAGTAAACAGAAAGTACAAGTAACTTCCAAAATCTAGAAATGACAGAGATGACACCTCTCTGTCTGGACAGTCACTCAAAGTTCCTTTACAAAGTTGGGGCATCTATCTTCAGCCTACAGGCCCAGAGTCTTTTATCATTTCAGTGAAGCAGGAAATCTGCTCTGCCCATTCTGGTACAGTTCATCAGTCGCTTCTCCTTGAGTCCTGAAGAATGTCTGACAGTTTTCTCTGCAAAGTAGGAACCTGAATGACCATCTCAGCTTGTTCTGCCATAGTTCAGAGGTCACCTTCCTATGGAACCTGCATGTCCAGTTTAAACAGCATACTGTCAAGCAGTCAATATAAGAACAGGCTCTTGCCCAGTGGCTAACCATTGCTACAAAGAAAATAAACTCCATATGGAGTTTCTTCGATGCCCATTTTATCTCATGAAGTAGATTGGTGCTGCCAGGAATAGATCTGTCTCACTGTCCAGAAAATTCTAAATTCTTAAAATATTTTAAATGCCATATTCAGTAGGTCTTAGAAGTGTTTGAAGATTACCTATCTAATTGAAATATATCTTTGTATACCTAAAACAAAATCTAACTAACATGACTATAAGCTTTGTTATCATAATCTGCATTTCTTAATTATATGTTACAATTTAAAATCAGTTACATAAACATCATACCTTAAATGAGAGTAGAAAAATATATACAGCATAACAAAATTGACCTTAAATTTGTATCAATAAATCAAATTTAAAATATTTTGAGATTAATAGCTGATTTTTGGATTAAAGTAAATTCAATAATCTAATTTTTAAAAATCACTCATGTATCATAAATATATATTTCAGACACTCTCTGAGGCATTCTTAGCATTTGAGGTGGTAGGTTTGAGGCTATGTTTGTACATTCTGAAAGATTTACCTAATTGTTACAAAGAAGTTAAGTCACATACAGAAGAAGACAATAAATGGTTATTGGTGGATACTAATGATTGGCCAAAGACAATTCGTCTTTGGACTTGTAACATTCCAAACTCTCCACAGTCACTGAAGTTCTAATCTGTTCATTGTCCTGACAGAAGCTTCAATGAAAAGTGTTATCTGTTATCTTCAGTTCAAAAAAAAAAAAAAAAAAAAAAAAAAAAAAAAAAAAAAAAAAAAAAAAAAAAAAAAAAAAAAAAAGCCCCAAACCCCTTTTGTTCTATTTTGAGGTATTGTTGTATTCTGATTCTTTTCAAAAGGTGCCATGTTTGGAACTGTGGAGGTAGCTTCCTGATTAATCTGCATAGTACCCACTGGACCTTAAATCTTCCTTGAAGGCAATCACATAGAAAATGCCTTTAATCCCAGCACTCAGGAGGCAGAGACAGGTGGACCTCTGTAAATTCAAGGTCACCCTGGTCTACCAAGTTAGTTCCAGGACACCCAGGAAAACCCTGTCTCAAAAAAGAAAAGGAAATGGAATATTTGGAAGGATACACTTTCAGAAACCTAATAAGGAAGCGGAGAAAAGTCCTCTGAAGCTTATTAGAGGCAGAAGGAGAAGCAACTTGTAAAACAGAGGTAGGATGGGAATGATGGGACTGGAGCAGTGCTGAACCTGACATAGTCACCAGGACATCTGAGTATGGAAATGGTCTGGGCAGAAACAAAATAGCATTTACATGGACATGTCCTTCAGCATCCACAGACACAGGAGGGTAAAAGGAGGAGGCTTTTTTTTTTTTTTTTTTTTTTTTTTTTTTTTTTTTTTTTTTTTTTTTTTTTTTTTTTGCCTTGAAAACATTTTCTTAGACTAAGAAGATGGGATTCTAATAATGTCAAAGACCCAGAAATTCTGGGTGGCATTTACGACTGCTACCGTATGAAGCAGAAGGCCATCTTGGACTTAGAGCAACAGCTGGGCAGTGGTTTGCATAAAAATGCCCCACATAGGCTCATATATTAGAATACATCCCTCATTCGCCCATATCCTAGAGTTCAGAGGAATGACCAGAGTGACGAGAGAATTTGCAGAGAATAAAACAGCACACAGGGGTTCGAATTAAAGTCTGAGCTAAGGAAGGCTCCAACTGTGCCACTTATTGGCTGTAAGACCCTAGACAGTTTGTTTAATCCTTTTGACTTTCATAGGAAATATTATGTGTCTCATATAACTATTGAAAAAATAGGTGATGTGAAGTATTTTGTGCACATTGAAAAATGCATACAAATAAAAGTAAGATATTACACAAGCATTTTGAAGTAAAAATGATTGCTACTTCACACCCTTAAGATGCCTATAATCAAAAAGACAAATAAGTGCTGATGAGGATGGAGGGAAATGGAGCATTTAGACACTGCTTGTGGGAGTGTAATAGGCACCTTGAGAAACAGTCTGGCAGTTTCTGAAAAGGTTAAATATAGATTTACCACATGACCTAGCAATTCTCATAGGTAGATGCCTAAGAGAAATAAACACATGAATTCACACAGAATCCTGTACATGAATGCTTGTAACAGCATTATGATAATGGATAAACCATAGCACAACCCAAATGTTCATCATCTGAGGAGTGGTTAAACAAAGTGGGAGGTTTTCATACAAGGGAATCTTGCTTGGAAATGAAAAAAAAAAGAAAGAATGAAGCACCAATACACGTACCCTATGAATAAACTGAACACATTATGTTAAGTAAAAGAAACCATTCACAAAAGATTACATATTGCACTTGGTCTTAGCCAAGAGGCCAGAAAGCATTCACAGCCACATATTGCAAGATTCCATTTGTATGAAATGTCTGTCATCGGAGGATATATAGAGATAGAAAGTAGGTTAGTGGTTGCCCAGGGCTGGGAATGGGCTGGGGAGAAATGAAGAGTGACTGCTAATGGGTATTGGTTATTTTGGGTGCAATAAAGTGCAAGAAAATTGATTGTGGTGATTGTGGCTGCAGAGCTCTGTGACTACAATATAAACTACCAAATTGTACACTTAAAGAAACAGTGCTTTCTAGTTCTCTGAAGCCAAACCAACAGAACACTAATTTATTAACAAGAAAAGAGATTAGGAAATGAGCTATTTAAGTAAAGACATTTAAGCATATTTTAAGTTATTTTTGTAGGACTGGGTCAGTGTAACTGAGCTGCATCTCCTGCCCTTATGATTTTCTCGTATTTGGTAAGTTTTACATTTCTGTATTATATACATTTGAGATCTGTAGACTAAGACTTCTGTGACAATACCCTAATCTCTCTGAGTCTCCCTTCTTTCCTGTGGAGCTGATGAAAACAGGATGTAGAAATCTGGCAGGCAGCCGAGGACAGGGACCATGAAACAGTAGTTCCGGAATGTCCTGGAGAAGGGTGGGAACTACAACATTACCCTTTGGCCCTCTAGTGAGCAGCTTTGGGACTGAGTCTTTCTATCTGTCCCTCAGTTTTATTCCAATTCCTTTTCAGAGAAGGGACTGTTATTTTAAAGAATGGGACCTGGGTGGAGAGGTGGCTCAGCAGTTAAGACTGCTCTTCCAGAGAACCCCAGGTCAATTCTCAGCATCCACGTGGCAGCTCATAACTGTCCATAACTCCAGGACCTGACAGCCCCACATAAACATATATGCATGCAAAGCAATGCACATGAAATAAAATAAGTGTATTTAAAAAAAAAAGAAACCTATCCACCCATGTGGGAATATATTTGTGCGTACTGTATCTTTAAATAAAGGAGCTGGTTTGGACCATGGCAGGTACGTAGAATAAGTGGGAGGAGAAATCAGTTTAGGTAGGAAAAGCAGGGCGGAGTCAGAGGCAGACCGCGCGGAAGCCGCCCAAGGAGCAACATATGAGGAGACACGGGTAAGCCACGAGCCACGTGGCCAACAGATTAATGGAAATGGGTTGATTTAAAATGTAAGAGATAGCTAGCAATGTGCCTGAGCCATAGGCCAAACAGCATAAAGTTAATATAAGCCTCTGAGTCATTTCTGGGGGCCTAGGCGGCGGTGGGCGGATAAGCGGTCTGGGGCGGCGGGTCTGTGGGTCCAGGTCTCCGGCCGCCCGGGACCGGAACACAATACAACAGATGGCGCATCCAACGTGGGCCGATTATCCACTTAGAGCCTGACAAAGATTAAAAAGAGTTCTAGATCGCAGAAATTGAGCCAGGGCAGCTTCCAAATTGTGTGTGTAGAGCGGGTCTTTGTACAAACAAAGCATGGTCCGGGTCACACTCAAAATGGCGCCAGCGGCGGGCTGGCGACAGGCAGTGTGAGCTACAATCAGGCGGGTTCCTGAAAACTAACAAAAGACTCAGTAATGTGATTGATTTTAGATTTCTGCTTATTTTGAACAAAAGAGAAACAAATTTTCTTCGTGGCAGTTACGGTTTAAGAAAACTTAGTGATTCAGCCTAATTTGCAAAAACTGTGCTTCTTTTTGGAGAATGTATTTTAAAAGCTCTTAAGGTTAGAAGATGATTAAAGATTCACAATAAAACAGATTCAGATAAAAAGAAAACCTGTAAACGGGTTACAATGTTTGTAAAAGGTACATAGGCCTCAGAGAGAAAATAAAGAGGTTAAAAAAAGTTTTTAAAGCGAAAAATAGAGTGATAAAAATATAATAAGCCACGTAAAGATGAAAAATAGACACAAAATCTGGATTTTGGTTGTTATTGTGTTTTCTTTTAATTTTTTAACTGTTAATGAGCTAACTGCAAAAAGACAATGGATTGCAAAGGCTACTAAGTTAAACAAGAATGTATATTTTAAAGGTATTTTGATTTTAAAATTTGTGTCTAAGGATTTATTGCTTTGGAAGAGTTCTGTTTCTGTTTCCACAGATGAGAACCTGTGGATTGCTTCCAGGCAAATGTGGTTTCATCAACCAAGACCCCCTAAAAAAACCTCTGATAAAAAGAGATGGCCAGAACAGCTTCAGAGCTGCAGACTGATTCAGCCTCAACAACCGTGAGACTTTCAACGCCCCTTAATCAGCAGGAAGTAGTAATAGAAAAACAACGCCCAAATTCCCCAAATATTGTTTCTAAATGTTTGTTTTCATTATAAATGGTTAATGGTCATAGTCAATCTCTTTCTAAGAAAAAACGGGGGATATGGTATGTAAATGCTTTTTTAAAAAATTAGATTATTAAATTTACAGGTAATCAGCTGTTAATCTCAAAATGCTTTACATTGATATAGATTTTGGTTTATTGATACAAATTTAAGGTCAATTTTGTTATGCTGTATATGTTTTTCTATTCTTGTTTAAGGTATGATGTTCATGTAACTGTTTTAAAATTGTAGTGTATAATTAAGAAATAAAGGTTAATAGTCACTTTTGATAATCAAACTTATAGTTAGGTTAGTTAGGATTTTTAAGTATACAAAGATATATTTCAATTAAATAGATAATCTTCAAATACTTCTAAGACCTACAGAATATGGCATTTAAAATATTTTAAGAGCTTAGACTTTTCTGGACAGTGAGACAGGTCTATACCTGGCAGCACTAATTTACTTCAACAGGAAAATGGGCATTGAAGAAACTCCATATAGAGTCTCATCTATTTGTGGTAATGGTAAGCCACTGGAGAAAAAACTGTTTTTATATTGACTGCTTGACAGTATGCTGTTTAAACTGGACATGCAGGTTCCATAAGAAGATGACCTCTGGACTTTGGCAGAGCAAGCCAAGATCATCATTCGGGTTCCTGCTTTACAGAGAAAACTGTCAGACATTCTTCAAGACTCAAGGAAAAACAACGGATGAACTGTGACAAAATGGGCAGAGCGGATTTCCTACTTCACTGAAATGAAAAGAGACTTTGGGCCTGTAGGCTGAAGATGAATGCCCCAACTTTATAAAGGAACTTTGGGTGACTGTCCAGGCAGATAGGTGTCATCTCTGTCCTTTCTAGATTTTAGAAGTCGTTTGCACTTCTGGTTTACTTGGGTAAATATTATATCCTTCTGTGGTCTTTGATGTAGTTGAAGATTAGATAGTTATATGTACAGTTTTTCTTAGTCATTTGAAAAGTATATTAGATATAAAACTTTAGATTCATAAAGATAAGGTAGATAGAATGTTTTCTTTAATTTTGCTAAGTGCAAGTGGACTAGATATTGTAACTGTAATTCTTGCTTGATGGCTATTTTGTTATATGTAATTTTGCTATGTTAAAATTGAAACCTTCCTTTTTGATTAGAGAAAAAGGGGGAAATGTGGGAATATATTTGTGCGTACTGTATCTTTAAATAAAGGAGCTGGTTTGGACCATGGCAGGTACGTAGAATAAGTGGGAGGAGAAATCAGTTTAGGTAGGAAAAGCAGGGCGGAGTCAGAGGCAGACCGCGCGGAAGCCGCCCAAGGAGCAACATATGAGGAGACACGGGTAAGCCACGAGCCACGTGGCCAACAGATTAATGGAAATGGGTTGATTTAAAATGTAAGAGATAGCTAGCAATGTGCCTGAGCCATAGGCCAAACAGCATAAAGTTAATATAAGCCTCTGAGTCATTTCTGGGGGCCTAGGCGGCGGTGGGCGGATAAGCGGTCTGGGGCGGCGGGTCTGTGGGTCCAGGTCTCCGGCCGCCCGGGACCGGAACACAATACAACACACCCAGGTGAAGGCCTAACATTGCCTCCACTCTGAAGAGCTAATCATTATGGATAGATCTATGACCTGACTAAGGGACTACTCCATAAGAAGACAGGGCTACATGGGACTACCCATAGGTTCATCTTAAGCCATGCTAAAGAGGTAGGTGGAATAATTATCCCTTTAATGAGATAATATACTCTTTTTTTTTTCTAGAATTCTGTCCCTTAGTCCAACCTGCCTCCCAACCCCACTCCTGAATTATTGAGAAGATTGTACCTTTTTTTCTTTCTCTTTTCTAGGAATGGTTTTTCTAACATTTTGGGCTTATTCTTTCTCTAAAGCCCCACTATGAGCCATGTGGCTCATATGTCAGGTGTCCAATCTCTATACCAGCTTAACTTAGGTACCACGGGTTCCTTCCTCACCCTCCTCCACTCTTCTTCTGGAAGCTGCTGATATTTATAGCTCACTTACCCTAAGCCTTTTTCTTTTAAACTCAAATAAAGCTAGTTGCTCCTGAGCTCCTGTATCATTCCATTCTTAAACCATTTCTTAATGAGACTAAAAGCCAAAAGAGGACCCCAGTTTTCCCAGTATAACCTGGAAACCACAAAGTGACACCCAAATTACTAGTAACATGATGATGTAAGGAGCTAGTTGTGTATAGCATATGACTACATAGAAAGTTAGAAAATGGAGAATCAGTTCCCCAAAGTCTTCCCCTGACATACACAAGGGGGCACAATGCCCTGTGTCGTGTTCACACACATATACAATAATAAAATAAATAAATAAATAAACAAGTAAATAAATTAAAATGGACACTGTGATGGGCAGGAAGTTTTGCAGTGCAGGAATGTTTGCAGTGCATCCTTTTCTTTTAATCAGGTAGATTTTGGGAAATCTTTGTAGATTTAGGCCAGGGTTGGAATTTGCAGGAATATGTACACATTTTAGGGACGTTTCATATCATACTGATGTTCTCGTGTCTATACCTTTCACTTCCCTTCCCACAAGGCTATCGAAAGGAGCTGTGGAATAGCCTGTGTCTTTGATATTCATGTCTCCCCCAAAGAGGCATCTTGCTCACAGGGATGAAAACAGCAGGAAGAAATGTGTGAGGTCACAAGAGCAGGGTCCTCACAATAGTTCTGGTCTGAAATCAGGCATATCTTTGGTGTTTCTTGATTGCTGGCCAGAAATGCTTAAGGGCACAGGTTCATGCTCTGTTTTCTCATTTTCATCTTTCTTGTCCGTTTATATAGCCACCTAATGAGCAGAGCTGGCCGGAAGCAGTATAATTAGATACTTCCTTAGACCTAGAAGGCATGTACTCAAACTCTAGTCCAGCCATAGGGGTGGAGAGGCACATGGACGTCTCCTGGGGACCTGTGATTGGGCCAGCAGAACTGAACAGCTCACTTCTTATCCCCACAGAGTAAAGCCTTATTGTCTGTACGAGAACTTGCAGTGATGAACCACTTGGGACCCCTCCTATGGGAACTTCTCTTGCTTTCTTTCCATGATAAAATTCTCCTTTAAGATAATAAAACTCCTTTCTAGACTTCACCTTCCCAACACTCACGACATTCATTGAGCAAAGGACAGAGAAGCCACTGGCATGGGGTGGCCTTGGTGGCCTTGCCTCCCACTCCAGTCTCCTGAGCTACATTCACCTGAGGAGAGAAAGTGTCCATGCACTAAGGATCCATCTCCTCATGCCCATGTCCCTTCTCTCTACAGTTGTGATATACCTATGTGAGTGTAAGTGTCAATGACTGAGAGGTGCTTCTTGTGACAGGTTGTGTTTTCCCAAACTGGTTGCGATGATATTTCCTCACCAGACATCCTTGAGGTCTTTATCACACTCTTGTTGGGAGGCAGGTCAATATCTCCTTTTTCCTTGGATCTGGGAGGACTCCGTTTCTAACTTGGTGAATAGAGACATGACCCTCAAGGGTATTAGATGCTGGGTTAGAAATGAATTAGATTTTTTATCTTTGCTTTCTTTGGACCCCTGAACTGTCTTTAAGTTCTTCTTCTGCCCTGCTGCTGCTGTACTAGAGAGGCCAAATAAAGGGACCACACAGGGACAATGAAGCAAATGAAGCAAACATCTGGCTTGGCACCTAGAATTTTGAGGTATCAGATATTAGGATCTTTCCAGCCCATGAGCAGGAGACATGAAGAACAAATTTTGGTTACCACCTAGCTGTTCTTCAACTGCAACTATGGAAATATCTTAAAAAGAAACTACTCAATGAGCCCAACCAACTTTCCGCATCTTGTGAGTTAATGATGTCATGACTGTCTCACACCATTAAATTTTGGTGTGGTTTGTTATGGCATAGATGATCAAAATGTTACTGGTTACTAAGCTCATAAAGGGATACGAAGGTGAGGTTAGCTACGTGGAGAAGTCACATAGACTTATGTAAAGATGGGGAGGTTACACAGGAGCCAAACTCAATAAAAGGCAAAATCTCAGAGAGGATGGAACAGATGTGAGTGTAATCAAGAAAGCTAACTGTGTCAGTGGTAGGGTACCAGATGTGAAGACCAGAATCATGGAGATGGTTGCCAACAGGATTTATCAGTGCTCATCTATCGGTGTTCATTTTATGAACATTCAGTGCATCTGGTGAATTATGGAAAAGGGAATGATTTATGGAACTTCCCCTATGAGCTGAATAATAGTTCTTGTAGGACCACTTTTTTTTTTTTTTTTTCTGCTCTGGGCCACCGAGGATGCTTTTCTCTTCAGATATATCAACAGAGAGAAAATATGAACAGGAGACTAGTAGTCAGAACTGTGACTATCCAAGGGATCTGTATACTCTGCTGAGTGATATGAATAATTAAAATTTAAGCAGTGGTCTTTCTGATATTAGCCAATGTAAACCAGTGACCTATAATCCAAGTACCCCAGAGGGCATCATTAAAAATCAAGCTCCCGGATATGCAATTCTGACAAGTGGAAACAGATCCCAGTAACTTCTCGATGGCTTTGCCACTGTGGTCTCCCCCAGCATTGGCTTCATATAACCCAGTAAATATCTCACCCTCATCTGACCAACAGAATTACTATTGAGATAATCAATACTGTGTAATAGTGTTTTACCTAAAGCTTGCACTTTATTGAATGCTGGTGTATCAGACAGATTCTCACCTTAGGTTTAATCCTAGGTGGATCTGTTCCTAACCTGGGAAACAAGAATGGAGACGGGATTGTCATTAGACACTTGTGGGAGCTGGTTCCATTCTTTCATTGTGTGGGTTTCAAGGCTTGACCTCATATCATCAGGCTTGGTGACAAATGCTTTCTCAACCTGATCAGGCATCTTATCGCTCCTGGTGAGGGTTTTTGAAATCAATATTTAATAGCATCAACATTGGTTTCGGTCGATAAAATTTACAGATGATAAAAATCACCTCTGTAAGTGTCCATTCTCGGATTTTTGATGTATATACAATTATACAAGCACCATGTAGTAAAAATACAGGGAAATTTCATTTACCCTCCCCCCAAAGTTCCCTGTATCTTTTGTGGTCATATTCCAGCCCCTCCCCCCAGACTCTGACAAGCACAGATCTATTGTTGCTTCTTATATCTCTCTGTCCTTACCAGAGTGGTATGTACATGGGATCACATGATGTGCTGTAATTCAAACCCAACTTCTCTGAGACCAATGTTTTTCATTAAGTTTACTTACATTTTTACATTGGTTGTTTACTTCTACTTAATGCTGAGAATTTCTACTTAATACACATTTTATATAGTTATTCAACAGTTGATGGATATTTGGGTTATTTGTAGTTTGGGGCAATAATGGAGGAAGATATTGAAAACTGTGTATGAGTTTTAATGGCAATATCTTCTTTTTTAAGCTGTGGTGGGGACTACCTCCAAGAACTTCCATTGTCAACTTACAAAAGGTTTTAATCATGTACTTGACAGCCTGGCTTGGCGGCATATTGATTCTAATCCCCAGCATACAGAAGGCTGAGGCAGAAGGATCCCTCATTGGAGACCAGACTGGCTATCTGTACTATGAAGAGATAATACATGCATACATAATGCATGCACATTCAGATACATATTTATATGCACATATTCCTCACAAGCAGTCATTTGTAGAAATTATTACTGTTAGATCATTTTAAACTGAAAGCTAAGACATTCAGACATTATGTAATTGTCTGAAATTACACAGCCAGTGAGAATAAACCAGGTTACTTTCCCGTAGAGCCTGCAGTCTTACTGCAGTCTTAACTATTTCTTCCTCTTTACCCACATTCACAGCCAATGTCTGTATTGGAAACAGAAGGAAAGGGTGTGATATCATCACCCCACTGAACAAGTGTGATAAACACTTAGTTTCAGCTGGAGAAATTGAGAGATTAAAACACGGCATAAAAACCTTTATAGAGTCAATTGAGGAGAACATGAGCTCACAAAGAAGACAATGTGAGTTAATTCAAAGTTCAGTTCAAGATGAGTCCTGACCTTTATGTTTTTATTCAGTTTAAAAACTATAGGATTGAGCCAAGCTCCGCGTGTAAGCAGCTCTGATAGATGTTTCTTCATAAGGCCTTTCTTCTATTAATGCATACTAAATACCGTGTTCTCACAAAAGCAGGCATAACACGTCTATCCATTCAAATACACCCGTAAATTTGTGATTTTTCTAATGTTCTTTTGTCACATAACAATAGTAATAACTTCAGTATATGAATAATTAACATCTTTAACAGTTGCATTTCCTATTCACATATATACTGCCTTGAATTCCAAAACGATATTCATAATATGAACAAAAGAGAAAATGTAGCAAAGATTAACCTCTAAAAATGCACTGTGGAGGCTTGGGAGCTCTTCCATAGAATTGGAAATAGTGAGAAATTGACAATGAAATATAAAAGTAGATCATGAATAGTTAATACCTAATTTTTCTTTGATAAAGGAATTAAAATACAAACTAAGTAATCATCCCAATGACAATCTGAAGCAAATCTATCATTGCCAGAGCCTAGCACAAGGCCTTGCATTTATTATGTGCAGAATAAACATTTGCTGGACTGAATTTAATCTTTCCAAGATAAATGTTTGTAGGAATAGTGAGATAATAGTAGCAGCTACTCTGTATAAAGCCTATGGGTTTAGCCGTAATACAGGCAATGCATTTTTGTCTTACTAACAGTACTACAAAGGATTGCAAATGTTATTATTAACATGCTAACCAGCTTCCTCAAAGACGTCCAAGATGAGAGAGATATCGACAGTTGTGACTGATACTTGGCCCCCGAGTACTAGTGTATTCTGTATGCACAGAATTTAGCTGGTAAGTATTGGAAATGTGATATAGCATTGCTTTGCATATGCAAGGTCCTGGTCCAGTTTCAGTCACAGAAGTGCTCAACCTTCCTAATACTACAACCCTTTAATACAGTTCCTCATGTTATAGTGACCCCCACAACCATAAAATTATTTTCATAGCTACTTTATAACTAAATTTTGCTACTGTTATGAATCAGAATGGATACACCTGATATGCACGATATCTGATTATGGCTCCTGTGAAAAGGTCGTTCAAACCCCACAGGGATTGTGACCCTGCGGGTTGAGAAGCTCTGCCCTGGTACTACGAAGAAATGGGGAAATCTCTCCTGAAGGTTTTCTGTGAGTCACAGAAGACCCTAGCAGAACAAAAACAAACACAAGGGAATTCAGCTCATGGAATCTTCCACTGCTGAGCAGAGCTCAAGCCACAGCCCAGGAGCGGAATCCATAGACAGAAAGTCTGTTCCCTTGAAGCCAGGACATTGTTTCAGAGTATGGATTCTGCCTATAGCATACACCTGCCTCATGTTTCATTTGGAAATCGATCTCTTGAAGGAGAAAGAGTTTCGTAGAATCTGTTCTCACAATTCTTGGGGAGAGGCAATGTAGCTTCTAGGTTCTGGAGATTTCAGTGGCAAAATTCCAGTGACAACTTCTGGCCTCTGCTGCACACATTATTAGCACACTTTGTGATATTCCCGATGAGCACTGCAGGTAGCAGAGCTGTTTCCTGGGAGTGAACTTTAAGGTGTGGAGGCTGAGTGCTGTTCCAAGAATCTTAGCACTTTAATCTGGAACTAAGAACCTTAATTTATTCAAACATTTAATAGGATAACTGGAAAGAGCCCAAAAGTATAAAGTATTCTTAAGGAAGAAAGTGAGTCAAGGCTGCTGACTCCAGAAGACAACAGAGTAACAACAGAAGTGTGGCTGAGGGCTTGGGACTAGAGTCAACGGGAAGATGAGGTATTCGTTAATGGTTTAGGAACAGTGGTTAGTTATATAGTAAGGATCCTGCATGAGTGGTCTCCTGAAAGCCAGAGCTATATTTTACACACCCAGCCTCCGCAGTATTAGAGACCTGCACACACCACTGGGCCTCTGTAGGAGATAATTTCAAAATTTTACTGTCTGGGTAATATGAATTCGTTATCTACTCAAGAGAAATGATACAGGGTTCATCTGAAAATGCAGGGGTCATCTTCGCAGAATCCATTCTTTATCTCTGTTTGCTTTAATGATTATCTAGAGTTGATTTTACAACCACTCAAGTGATAGCCCTCAGTCATGTTGCTTGGGGCAGCATTCTGATATGTTCCAGAGAAACGCTGGGCATCTTGTGACAGAAGTTATTCTCTCTGTTATGAAGAAAAGTTGCTCCATCTCCCATTAGTAACAAATGAGCGATAATACTGATTGGTCTTGTGACCATCTCATAATCTCGAAGAGTGACAGCTTTAGGCGTTTCCTGATGCTGCAAAGGCTGAGTGGAGACACAGGAGAAAAGTGGGCCCTAGGACATCAGGGTTATTGTCCACCAAGCTTTGCCTTTTATTTGCTACATTGAGTGAGCAGATAGAAAGATGGGCTTATCAGAGATTAAGCTTCACTTTGGGTAGTTCCTAAGAGGGAAAAGGGGAAAGAAAGCCTACAGGAATGGAAACATGAGACCTCTGATGACACAGGGGTCAAGGGGATACATATTGTGTGAGGAGGTACCAGCTGTGATGCAGATTCTAGTTTCACCAAATCTTAATGAGCGCCCCAGGATGGAGTTTTGCTTGGAAGGATGCATGCCACTTTGGACAGAAGTGCCATGTCCCACTGTGCTGAGTTCTCAGGAAGGTCAGCATTGCATCTCAGCTCTGCATAGCTGAGGACTATCTGTTACTTGCACACCTGACAGAAAATACCCTGTCCTCTTTTGAAGGGAGGTCCAAAGAGTTCACCTTTTTAATTTCTGGAGTTCCTCGATTTACCCAAACTACCAAACTCATCTTTTATTTTGTGGATGTTGCTGGTTACCATGATTACTAACACAGCTTGGCTTCAGGTTTCTATTACCCTTCCTGACAGAACTCAGCTAGTGTGTGAAAGGATTTAGTTCCAGATCTTGAAAGGGTTATCAGTTCAGCTCAACACACAATCACTGAGCTATTTTGGTTTCTTCTTATCTTGAAATCCAAACAGATAACCAAACATGTCACAAAGATGGCATGTAGCTGGCACGTAATTAGTGGCAGCTATTGTGACCTGGCCCCACTGTAGCTGTGCTATCCTGTAATGCTTACAGAAGTCAGTTGAGCTGTTAGCGTCCACACGGCACTTTTTTATAGAAAAGATTATAATTATAGTTTCCCTTATTGGCATGTATATTCAACTGATGAAAGATACACACATTTCAAGACCTAATTTTGTAAGTCTATATTTTTAACTTGTAAGTTGTATTACTATATTTGCAAATCGTAACATTTTGGTTCGACCAATTATAAACACTCACTTGTTATTTAATTAATGTTTAATTAGCTTCAAAATTTGATAGATTAAGTCCTCTAAACATTAACACTATTTAGAGCTTTTCCTGATCTTCCAAGCAATAATTACCATTTTAATAAGTGTATTCCCTAAATATCTGAAATACCTAATATTCCAACCTTATAAATCTAACATGCAAGATATTTGCAATCTTTATCAAGCCCTTATAAATTTAATAATTCAGGCTTATAAATTTAATAAAGTCGATTCTGTTATCTCTTTCCAACATCTTAAAATGGAAAAAGTGTCCATGAAATCACACAGCAACTAATAAACAACTTCCCAATAAAGAACATCTCCTTTAAAATTATATTTTTGTGGCTTGTACACTTAGTTGCTGGATGAAATGAGCAGGCACCATACGATCTTGCAATATAACATGGTTATAAACTTAGGATAACCAGAAGTTTGTTAATTTGGGTTAGGCTGGCAAGGAACATGGCCTGTGAATGGAATACTAAAGGTATCTAATAAAGGAGACATAGGCTTGGCTGTCCAGTGGTCCCAGGGCAACGCTAGTGTCTGAGCCCTAGGCTATGACAAGCTCTGACCGATTTTCACTTCTCCGCCCTCAGCAGGTTCCTAGATGTAGTTTTCTTCTGAGGTCAAACTCAGTTTCCCAACTCAACACGTGACACATCTTTTGTAGATGTTTCAAGCTTCATCCTTAATTCAATTTTCAATTCTGTATTATTTGACTAGAGAATCCCTTGCCTAAATTTCAATGTATTTTATCGCTGCCTGATTTGACATAATAAATTCAGCACTTTGTGTTTTACTATTTCATTTTTCTCAAGTTTGTTGCAAAAAATAATTTATTGAGAAGAGAGCATTTCTGTTCTTAGGGAGTTATTTTTCTATTAGAGATAACAAAGACATGTTTATAAATGACCTATCATAAAAGACAGAAGTGGAGGTGGCTGTGAAAGTGGATGAGCATATTTCTGTAAGATCTGTGCTAGAGAGAACTGTAAGACCACTCTCACATCCGTGACCCGCAGGATGCTCATGAATTTGTCACGGTTACAAACCACAAGATAATTTTACAGGCGAGACTAGGAATTCGTCTATTAATGAATTATTCAGGTGGGCCTAACACCAAGTCCAGTTTTTACAGGGACGTACTCCTTACTGCTAGCAAAAGAGGAAGATTAAGAGGTTAAGATCTGAGAGAAAATGGATATTGTATGTCTTATTAAGAAAAAAAATCACTTACAGATGTGCCCACTCATTTGGGCTTTAGTTGATTCTAGATGTTTCTGAGTTGACAACCAGGAATAGCCATCACAGGTTTGAAGTGGTTCTCTGTTGTTAAGATGATAGAGGCCTTTTGACAAGGGCCAGAGAATGGTCTTTATGATCTGATTATGGTTCCTAAGGGACAGCAACATAGGACATGGAGATTTTAGTTTCACCAACAAGGAACTGAATTTTGCAGCAATCTGAATGAGTTCTGAGTACTTTCCCTCGAGGGTCTGAATAAGAGCCCAATTCCACTGACATTTTGATTTTTGTCTTTAATGACACCAACTAGAGAACTTGGTTGGGCCCTTTAGACTTTGGACCTATGGAACTGAGGGCTAATAAGTATACACTGCTTTAAATAATGTTTGTGGGGTTTGTGGCATAGCAATAGAAGATCAGTGCACTCACAAATCAGCTTTCCATTTGGGTCTACAGTCTCAACTTCATGACTTTAAGGAGATGTATAGCAGATGCATCATCAAAGGGGTGAGACTTCACACTCTGCAGTCCAGTGTTTTCAGAGGAACGAGCCGGTGGGACTTGAACTTCAAGATTGAGTTGCTTAAACAGAGGTCTCAGTACCCAAGAAAGGATGCTTAATTGAAGAACTACCCCCAAGTCTACAGCTTTCCTCTATTGGCCTTGATAGACATGGTCTGTGCCAGTCTCTCATTCTTCTGGATAATTTTAGGATTATTAGTGAGAAGCACTCAGCGTAATTTGAGAATAGAATTCAGAATAGGTGAACGTTGGGAAGAAAAGACAAGGGAAGGTAAAGACGTAGAAGGGAAGGTACAGGTGGGGCCTACTGTGGAAAGTTTGCCCCCATACATAGGATGGGGAAAATGGCACAGGGAAGGACATGTACAGAAAATACGTGAAGGAGAAGGACAGAGATATGTCACCACACTGCTGTAGCATGCAACTGTCACCTGTGCTGAGAGATGTGTGAGAACAGACAGGATCTGCTTTTAATTGTCTTTCATGATAGGACATAAAGAAGGTTCTGAAGCACCAACTTTTGTGTGAATGTTTCTCCTGTATTCTTCCTGGGAAACAGCGATGACCTACGTCTTTAACTGACAGAGCACATTCACTTCCTCACAGCAGACTCTGTAGTGACCTTTCATTTCCTGACTGGTCATGACGATGAAGTTGATAGTCATTTTATTGCTAGCAGTGTGACATTTTTATATACTTTCCCATATACAGCCTAGAATGTGCTACCCCCTATAATTGCTTTTATACACTACTTGACTTGAGGATTGTTTCAACAGTTTTGCCCCTAAATCACTTTCATTTTCAGGGACAGATATTTTTAAGAAACACCAATGAAGGATATAGTGTCTTCCCCCCCTTTTCTCTGAACTAAAATTTAGCTGAACTAAAATGCTATCATGTTTTGCTTGTTTTTGTTTTTTAGAAACGGGATAAGAAGACATTTTAGCCCTCAAACTATCTGAGCTCATATTTATAAGTATGTGTGCGTGCGTGTGTGTGTGTGTGTGTGTGTGTGTGTGTGTGTTTATTATACCCCCTTTTTAAAAATTAAGATTGCAATTGGACAGCAAGTCTCATGTTCTCACTAGTGGTATTTTTATAAGTGATGATAACAAATTGCATCTGTGAGATCTCCTTAGCGTGCCAAGAGTTTATAGAATCTGTACCATGGCAAATTTCTACTTACAGGCTTACTAAAAACATGTTATTCTATGCTTCATCATTTGGAGACAAGATGTCACTATGTAGTCCAGAATGGTTATGAACTCACTCTACTTGGCTCTGTTACCATTTTTAAAGGTTGAAATTAATTTAAAAAGTGCTATTATTAATTTTTTTAATCTTTTTTGTTCACTTTATTATGTATTAAGTCTTAAGGGTCCTATTAATTTTGATTATTTTTTTATTTATTTCTTTGTTGTAAAGATCCTGAGAAAAATTTAAGTCTTTCTTATTATGTATTAGGGAGATAGGGCTTGGTTACCTGTCTTTGTTAGGGCATCTATGCTGTGAAGAGACGCTGTGACCATGGTGACTCTCATAAAAGAAAACATTTAATTGGGTGGCTCACAGTTTCAGATGTTAAAGTCCATTATCATCATGGTAAGAGGCATGGCAGCATGCAGGCAGACAGGATGCTGGAGAAGAAGTTGAGAGTCCTACATCTTGATCCAAACGCAACAGGGAGTGAACTGAGATAAGCATAGCTTGAGCATAATGAGACATCAAAGCCTGCCTCCACAGTGACACACTTTCTCCAGCAAGGCCAAACCTATTCCAACAAAGCCACACCTTCCAATAGTGCCATTCCCTATGAACTTATAGGGGCTAATTACATTCAATCTACCACAGTACCTTAGTCCATGGAAATAATTACTCAGGTCCTTGATTCTTGTCCTCAAGGACTCCATCAGAGAAGACAGATCTGAAAACAAATATAATCTGCTGATGTGATATTCATTATATTGACAGTGATTATGAACATATTTATATGCAATGTAAGATAACATCTACATTGAAAGATAGTGTGGATAGTAAGAGTGAGAGGTAGCGACAATTTAGGTGAGGTTGCCTTAAGACAGATTGCAGGCCTTCTAGCTGCCATCACCATCAAGCAACTTTAGATGTTTGCAGTAGCATTCCTGTGCCACGGATTTTCATTTATAGTCATACATACTGCTATTACTATAAAATCATCAATTACACAATTATTGTTATTTATAGGAAAGCTGAATTAAACTTTCTGATAAATACAAATCGGTTGGCAAAAGTACTTTTCCCTCCCATTTGTCCACAATGCCTTTAAAATGAAAATCAATGCTAAACTTTCTACCCATTAGGATTGGCATCTTCTAAAAGTTAAAAGAGAAAAAGTCAAAATACAACTTCTTATTTATGACATCTATTTAAAATTTGAATAACTTGTGCTGTAAGTAATTGACCTTCACTATAATGCACAGAGAAATACGGTTATTTTATATACCACTGAGTTCAAACTGAGTTCAAGGCAGAAGCATCTTCCCACCCATTTCCTTCTTTCTGTTTGGAACGCCATCACTCTGCTCTCACATTGTTTGCTCAAGTCACAGAGATGCCCTGCAGTGGGGACATCATGTCCAAACGCCAGTATCTAAGCAAGAAAAGAGAGGACAGAAGGAAAAAAAAAAACACAACAAAAGGGGAGCTTTGTATGCTTTGTGTTGGTCTTATAGCTACTGTTCTATTGCTGCAGAGACCATGGCAGAGGCAACTTGTAAGAGAAAACATTTAATTTGGGGCTTGCTTGAAGTTTTAGAGGGTCCACAGGCCCACAGGTTTCAGGGAGAGAGAGGGATAGGACAAGGGGAGGGGTGAGGAAGAAGAGGGAGGGAAGAAGGAGGAAGAGGGGGAGAGTAGAAGGGAGGGAGAAAGAGGGTGTTCCTGTGAGCTTTTGAAACCTTAATTCCCACCCTCAGTGATTCACTTCCTCCAATAAGACCGCACCTCCTAAACCTTCCCAAACAGTGCACTAACTGGGGCCCAGACATTCAAATATGTGAGTTTATGGGGCCGTTCTCATTCAGACCGTGGTGTTTCTGGGAAAGCTTTGCTTAGAAAAGCTTGCTTGGCTTCTTGGTTAGTCACACAGCCACATGACCATGCCTTTCTGAAAGAGAGCTGGAAAGCAAATCATTTCCTCCTTCAGACATTATAGTAAAAAATGATCTGTCAGGGATAGAGAGAAAGTCTCTGACTAGTTGTTGAATTAGAAAGTGAAAGTGTCATCCAGGACGTGAGAACAAGACACAAAGTAAGTTCTTTCAGAAAGTACTAGAATGTTCTCCATCAATACAAACCCGGAAGCTGAAGTAGAAGGTTCATTGTCTAAGGGTTGGGGCATTATGGAGCCAGCACGTAGGAGGACCCAGTGCTGCTGAGGGAGATAAGCCACAGTTTGAATATTATTTTCTCTTTTAGGTTTTAGATCTCCTTAAAAAACAGTGAGGTGGCAAGATTTCAAAGTGAGTGAGATATTTATTTATTTAGCATTGGGCTTCAATATTTTTCTCGAAGCCTTTTCACTAGTCTGGATGGACCTCTCACCTTTACAAACTCACACAATTACTCAATAAATAACTCCATTTATTTATAGTAATTACCCACACAAGAAATGTTGGAACCTTTTCTTGAGGAAAAATAATGCAATGAAAATCCAATGATAATCATCTAATAAGTTTTCATGGCATCTCAAAAGACCTCAGAATCATTTTTTTCTATGCATGTGCACCATTTATTTTTATTCTGGTATTGACTAATATTAAAAATATGATTGTAAAAACATACAAATTATCAAGAAAAAAGAATCGCTGTAATTGAGTGGTTATGATGAAAAAAAAATCATAGACTGGCTTCCCAGGGTTAATAACACCGGTGGCACAAGCTAGCATACCTAGACAATGGAATATTTGATTTGTGGCGATTTCATGCCCTGGTGGCTTTACTTCCTAGTGTCTATGAGTACATGTGAAGTTACTTAGGTCTTTGCACTGGTTAATCAGAAACCTAGATCTACCCATTGTCTTAACATCTGAGTGAGCCTTGAACAAAAGGCTCCTGAACTAGAATCCATGAATCCTCTTTCCCTTGAACCGCGCAGGAAGCTAACATTTTCTAAGCAAAATATGAGAGTAACAGCAAGAAGTGATGTCATTATACCAAAACTCTCTGCTACCTTTGTCCAGATTCTACCATTATTCTGTGGTATCTGATGTGGCTGTGTGTTACTGTACCACTACCTCCACTGTGTGGCCATGGTGCGTTTGTACAGCATGAGCACACTATTGACAACATACAACAACACTGCTCGTTTCCCTCTCTCTAGGATTAATCCAATCTGAAGCATGATAAGCTATAGTTGATTTTAATGCTTTGTTATAAAGTTTAAGATTCAAGCTTAGCATGGTGGTACACATCCATAACCCCAGCACCCGAGGCAGGAGAATTTCCACAAGCTAAAGAACAGCAGGGGCTACATTATAAGACCATATATAAAAACCAGTAAAAAGCCAAAAGCAATAAAAGAAAGTTTAAGATTACTGGATATAGGATGCAGAAACACTACGGCTGCAATTATCCTTATGTTACCCTAATATCTAAGACCAAGATTTTTCTTGGGTTTTAATCACAGTTTCTGAAAAAAGCTAGGTGAAAGAGAAGCCATATATTTTTCTCTGAAAGTATGGAAACATAATTACTATATAATTGTTAAAATAATAAAGACCACCTCTGCTATTCATATTATCTTGCAGATGGCCAATAGTGGTATCATGCATGGCTTGTATCTCTAAGGCCATGAGTCTCAAACTTTTTTTAATTAATTTTTTTTCTGCTCTACCCACTAATGCTCCCTCTCCATCCCTTATCCCAGTTCTCCCCCAGCCCCCCCCCCCCCCCCCCATTTACTATCCCGAGAAGGCAAGAAATCCCAGAGTGAGTCAATTCAGTCTGGCCTACTCAGTTGAGGCAAGACTGAGTCCCTCACCCAATTGTCAGTCAAGGCTGAGAAAGGTGGTTTTTTCCTGCTGGGCATGGGCTTCGAGGAACCACCAGTTTATGGACCCTTGGTGTGATAGACTCTGGCCTGATTGCAAGAGGCTCCAGAAACTGCCCATGCCTTTTGACTGTCATCCACATTCAGGGGGTCCAGATCCATTCCATGAAGGTTTGTCAGCTTTGATTTCAGAGTCTCCGAGCTCCCAGCAGCATCAGACAGCCTACTCCATGGGTCTCCCATTGTGATTCTGGTCCATCTGCTCATGCAATCTCTCCTCCCTCTCAGGACAAATAGCTCAGCCTGGTGTTTAGCTAGGGATCTCTGCCTCCATCAGCCGCTGGATGAAGATTCTATAATGGCAACAGAGTGGCCATTCATGTGATAATAGTCCAGGAGAGCCAGTTTAGGTACTGGCTCCGCTGTTGCTTAGAGTCCTAGCTGGGCTCATCCTGTGGGTTCTCGGGTGTTCCCTAGTGTCAGGTTTCTCGCTAGCTAATTCCGCAATGGCTCCCTCTTTCAGAGTATCCAGATTTTTGTTCTTCTCTGTTGATCCCCCCACCCCACTCTACCACCCCATACTCCCCCCCACCATGACCCCAATTTTCTCAGGTCTTCTCTACTTCCCCTTCTCAGAGGATCTATGGATGTCTCTTGTTATATTAAGTTTCTGGCCAAGCCTGGTGACCCAGACTTTCAGACCCACAGTCCCATAGTCCCACTGAAACACACAGACACTTGTATTAATTGTACGCTGATTGACCTGGGGGCCAGGCATATAACCTGCTAACTCTTGCTCTTAGACTAACTCATTATTCTTGTTCAGCCATGGGGCTTGGTACCTTTTCTCAGAGCAGCATTTCAACTTCTTTCCTCTGCATCTGCTGGCATCTCATCGTGGTGTCTCTGTGGGTTCTCTGTGGCATTTCTGTCCTGTTCTTCCTGTTCCCAGAGTTCTCTTTGTCTAGTAGCCCTGCCCACACTTCCTGTCTGCCTTTGGCTAATCAGTGTTTTTATTAAAGCAGTAGCTGGGACAATTATTTACAATGTAACAATTCCACTACAGTCTCTTTTAACTTTCACTTGTCCCAATTAGCTGCTGAGTGTGTGTGTGTGGGGGGGAGGTGAATTGTAGCCAGATTATCCTTTGCTTTACGTTTAAAATCCATTTATGAGTAAGTACATACTATGCCTGTCTTTCTGAGTCTGTGTTACCTTACTCAGGATGATACTCTCCGGATCCATCCATTTGCCTACAAATTTCAGGATATCTTTTTTTTTTCTTTTTCCTGCTGAGCAGTACTTCATTGTAAAAATATACCATAATTTTTAAATCCATTCTTCAGTTGAGGGATATCTAGGTTGTTTTCAGGTTCTGAGTATTATGAATAATGCTGCTATGGACATAGTTGAACTAATACCTAGGGTTAGAATGTGCATTCCTTGGGTATATGCCTAACAGTGGTATTGCTGGATTATTGGGTAGATTGGTTCCCAATTTTCTGAGGAACCACCATATTGGTTTGCAAAGTGGCTATACAAGTTTACATTCCCACCAGCAATCTTGCTCCATATCCCCTCCAGCATAGGCTGTCATCTGTGTTTTTGATTTTAGCCATTCTGACAGGAATAAGATGGTATCTCATAGTTATTTTGATGTGCATTTCTCTGATGCCTAAGGATGCTGCCAGTTCTTTAGTGTTTTTCAGCCATTTGGAGATTTTTCCAATTGGGTCTTTGGTTTTTTGACCTCTAGTTTCTTTCTTGAGTTCTCTATATATTTAAGAGATCAGTCTTCTGTCAGATGTAGAGCTGATGAAGGTCTTTTCCCATTCTGTTAGCTGTTATTTTGTCTTATTGACTGTGTTCTTTGCCTTACAGAAGCTCCTCAGTTTCAGAAGGTCTCATTTATTAATTGTGCACTCAGTGTCTGTGATACTGGTGTTATATTTAGAAAGTGCTCACCTGTGCCAATGCATTCAAGAGTATCTCCCACTTTATTTTTCTATCAGGTTCAGTGTGGCTGGTTTTTTGTTGAGGTCTTTCACCCACTTGGATTTGAGTTTGGTGTAGGATAATGGATAAGGATCTGTTTGCATCTTTCTATATACTACTATCCATTTACATCAGCACCATTTGTTAAAGATGCTATCTTTTTCCTCTAAGTGGACCAAATGTCAAGATTGCACCAAAATCAGTATTACCTTACTCAGCTGATTTTGGTGCAATCTTGACATTTGGTCCACTTAGAGGTATCATATTCTGTGTCACAGTGAGCTATTCTTGGTGTAATAAGAGCTGGCTGATTCTGTGTCTTAGGGATCCAATCTTGGTCCAATATGAGCTCTTGATCCAGAAGGAGCTCCTGATCCAGAAGGAGCTCTTGATCCAATAGGTGCTAGCAAATTGTGGGTCTTAGGTTCCCTTCTTGATCCAATAGGAGCTGACAAACAGTGACAAACTCAGGTCTCAGGTAGCCACTTTCGAGTCAATGCATTCAGGGAATACACTTTGAGAACTGCTCATTTAGGGAAGTTATACTCAAATTCTGGTTCTACACAGAAACCCAGAACTAGTTATGTCCAGCTCTAAATGGGACATCTCTATTAAATCCTTCAAGGTTCAGGGATCCTTGTGGAAGGGAGATTGGGAGAGAGTAAAAGCCAGAAGCAGTGGATGATTTTACAAAGAAGTAATGTTTTCTGGACACAGCAGAACAACTGAATGTGCAGTGGGTTTGACAGTGTGCCCAAGACTTGTGTAAACTCAAGCCAGACAGAACTCCTAGTATGGAAAGGGGAGGTGGCATTAAGTTCCCACCCTTAGCTGAGGACATACTGACAATTGACAGCACCTGGGAGAATCAGTTTTCATTAAGAGCTTAGCCCCTGGTAGAGCAAGCACACTTCAGGGAAAGGCCATACACCCAAGAATGTGGGGGGAGGGCACAACTTAGAGCTTGCTTTAAACAACTAAAGGAAAACACTAAGTTGGGTAGATAAGGAAGGGGGTGTAGATCTTGGAAGAGGTTGTGGAGGGAGCGATATGCTCAAAACCCACTTCACTAAAGTTTCCAAGAACTAATAAAATGAGACAAATAAATAAGTGAATAGAAACAAAATTCCCAACTGAATTGTGATTCCACACATACGCTTTTCCTCTGGCTCAGTACAGTTTCTTAATTATTTGGACTACGTGACAGTGGTGCTAAATTATTCAGGTACTAGTTGTGAGTGAGAATAGAGGGCCAGCAATGACTTTGGCCAGAGTAAAGATTCAGAGTTCTCCACGAATCTTTTAGGAAACTTGGCTAGCCCAAAATATGATGGTATGATTTTAGTTATACACGCCAGGCTTCTAACTTTCGTTAAGGGATGACAGGAGATGATGTACAGATCCCCTTTTCAGGTCCATAGAAGAAAATGTATTTTCTTTGCTCAGTCACAGGGCTTTTCCACACATCTCTGTTTGGGGTTTGTAGAAGTGGCAGCCTCCTGGGGATGTGTTTCTGTCTGCAAGCTCTCAGAGGTGTGGTAAATTATATCTTTGCACAGGTTATATTGACTTGACTTGAGGGAGAACTACATTTATACAAGCCATGCTGTGTTTTCCTGGGGCACAGAAACCATTGTGCATTCCTACCACTCCCCTATTTTTTTTTAAATGAAGAGATTGATTTCTCCATGAGGCTGTGTGTGTGTGAGTATGCATGAATGAGAAAAACCTCCAATACCTTAATTAGGGGTTCCTTAATAGCACTCTGTGAAACCATTTTCAGCTCCCAAGCATTCCTTCTAAGCTGGGTCCTTGGTGAATCTCTGACACAGCTGTCGTGATCACTGAGGTTTCTAGTCCCCTCTCATTTTTTCCCACTTAGCTCTGATGAAACTCATTTTCCATCTGTGTTACAAGCTTCCTGTTGAAGTGTCTAAAAATCTCTAGGTGGGAAAAGCATGGCTAGGGTTTCAGCTACACTAGCATGTGATTTGCACCCTCCTGTTTATGTCTGGAACACTGTTGGGGGGCACACTTAGCAAAGGAGCCTCACTTGAGGCAGGAGACCTATAGTGTGGGTTTCTCACATAGTCGTCAGTGAGCAATCAACTCAGAAAACGAAAAGCTTAAATTCTGGGGTACAACTAATCTTCCTTTCATCTGTACCTCATAACCCCACTTCTGCTCCTGGGGCAACTCTGGTGTGGTTTATAGGAGGACACTACACCTGTCATTGTATTTTAAGAGGCACCAGATGCTTCTTCCAAGAGCCAAGTACCTGTCACCATCAGGTTCCATGGTTGACACCAAATAGGTGTTTTTTAGAGAGATTCATGAATGAGCAAATAAGTGATTATCATCAATAAATGAAGCTGAGCCTGTCTTAAACCTAGAAATATGTTTAATCCATCATACTTTGTGGCTTAATGAGGTCTATAAATTTACTTTCTGTCTTAATAAATATCGCTTCCATTTTGGCCTTAAGGTTATCTTTTTTATAGAATTGCTGAGGGGAGACAAGCCAATTTCTAATATTCTGAAATTGTCTCAAGTCATGGTCAAGGCGTGTATCAGTTATTGTGTGTGTGTTCATATGTGTGTTCATGTTCATGTGCACACTCACACATGTGGTATGGAGGACATAGGACAACCCTGAGTTTCATTTCTCAGGTGCTGTCCACTTTTATTTTGACATATGGACTCTCCCTGGTCTTGGGATTTAAGTTAGAATGGCTGAAGAGTGGACCCAAGGGCTCTGTCCATCTTCCTGTCCCCCGTGTGTAATTATACACATATACTACCACGTATGACTTTTTAAAAAACATGGGTTTGGGGAATCAGACTCAGGTCCTTGCACTTGCAAGGTAATAACCTTATCTGCTGCAGCTGCGAACAAATGGCCTCGAAACCTAACAGCTTAAGATAATGTTTACTATCTGCTAAGAGTTCTGAAGTCAGAAAACTAACTACTCCTTAGCTGGGTTCTAGAACGTTCATCCACTTACAGAGAAAATATTCCAGATGTCACAGTCATTCGAGGACCTGAACAGGACAGCGGGATGTGCTCCTAAGGTGGCTCACTCACCTGCTATTGGCAAAGCACCGCAGCTCCTTACCATATGCCCCTCTATGGAGGGAACAGAAATACCCTCTCAGTCACAGAACTCAGCAGACAATGCAGGAGAGAACAGGGGGGAAACTCTTGTACCAATATTTCTACTTTATTTAGTCCCTTGAAGCTGACTACTCATCACTTTCAACCCTAATTCAAAGAGACAGGCGGCTGGCTCTCCTTAAGAGATGACTACTGACGTTTGCCTTGTGTGTGAGTGGGAGTTGAGCAAAAGAAATATCCACCAACTAGCATTAGAAGGATGCTCTTACCTTCTGCAGAAGGAGCCTGGGCCCACGGAAGAGGGGGTGACTCTTCCCTCCATGGCAGTTGCAGAGAGAGAGTGAGCCAAAGATTAGAAGAAATGGGTCAGAATGATCTCTGAAAGATGAGAAAGAGTGAGCTAGGGAGAAGATAGGAAAGGAAGATCTGGAGAGCAGAGGTGTACAGAGGGGTAACAGTAGCAGGTACACCCACTAAAAAACACCAGGGTTGCACTCTTGGTGACCAAGCATGGCTGCACAGAACACAGGATTGGGGAAGCATTTTACTGCCGGTGACAGAAGATCTTGTGCCTTGTGGCTTCGGAGCTTGAGCTTCATGACTCCAAAGCCTCTGAGTCATCTATTGGTCCAAGGGGAGAAAATGTATGAACTACCGGGTCTCTTGTTTTTCAACATATATGAGATCAACAAAGTGTTGCTGATGCTTGATACATTAATTAAGGGTCAGGTTGCTAGGCAAAGGCACTCTCATGCCTATTTCCACTAGAGAATATAGTGTAGCTGCTTTTAAGGTAAAATTGGTGGAAGGCAATGGTTGAATAGGTATAGAAATTATGGTTCTGAGTCTTCAGCTTTGTTTGAGTAATAAGGTGAGAAACCATTGCTATGAGGAGGTGCTAATCTGCACACCCTGCATGCACCCTGCTGTGGGGGGGTGGGATAGAACCACTTCTTCCCCAAGCACCCCTGTTCACACCAGTGTGGGCTTGGACCAGCCTGGAGAAGCCATGCCAATGTGCTTTGGACCCAGGGTGAGCCTTTGAAACGAAAACTGAGGAAGAATGAGCTGTGGTGCAAGGAATATCTGAGGCTTGATCTTAGACATGTTTTACATGAATTAGAGCCAATCATCAGGAAGACTTGGGTCTGAAGTGCCACAGAGGGATGACAGGAAGAGGGAGTGATTCTGGGCATGATAGCTGAGGTGGCCATTCAGTTACTGCCACGGTGAAGACCACTGGTAGACATGTAGTGTAAAAGGCTCAGGTGTCTTAACTAGCAGTTACACATAAAGAGAGGAGCCAGTGGAGTGTGAGGAAGTATTTGAAATCAGAAAAGAACTCTGGGAGATGGACAATGTGGGAGCTATGGAAGGGAGACTCTCATGAAGGGAATGGCTTGCTGTGAAACATCATGTTAACAAGAAGAAATCCTTCTCCATGGGCTTTCACATAGGATATTTCTTACTCTCCATTGAAAGAGTTCTTTTGGGAAAAATTGAGCATGGATATTTGATCAAAGGACAAAAGAATGAAATGAAGGTAAAAAGTAAAACTTGAATATTTACACTCTATCATATATACACACGTGTGTATATACAATTAGATTATTTACAAAGGAGAGATTAAAGCCACATGGCTCTTGGAATTTCATTGAGCAAGCAGTAGATTCCTCTTGCTCATGAGCAAGCTGTGTCTATCTTCGTTTGTGAATCAGGTTGTGCACCCTCCCAACACGTTTCCCCTGATGAGCTGTCTCACTGAAGTTCTTTATGCCCAGGGCCAAAGCATCTTCTAGATGTGCACACAATATGATTTTGTGCAAAGGCTACTTTCCATTTTGTCTCCAGTCATTGTTCTACCGATCATGGAAAGCATTCTTTCTTTGGACTTCAACAGCACACTCATTGTACATTTGGGGGTTTTTTATGATGCAAAATTATTCCATTTTTTAGAATTTGCATATTTGCACTTTGCACAAAAAGACTCAGCATATTTATTTAGATGAATCCTGTCAGGAGCAACAATTTCGGAGGCAATTTTTGTTCTTATTTTTCTTTCTTAAAAACATTTTCTCTCTTCTCATTCTGAAACTCAAATATCTGACTCAATTGTTTTTCCCAGCATTCCATTATATCATCAAAGCCTCTGCGGTCCTGACGGCGTTCCTTCATTGTGTTCCCCCTTCCCATCATTCATGGCATATATTAAATCACACCTTTCCCTGGTTACCTGTGATACTTATGATTCTGTATGCAGAAAAACATCTGCCTCCACGTTTGTTCGTCTGTCATGATCTCTTTTCCTCCCAGATATATGAGTGTGTGTACGTGTGTTTGCATGTGTGGATGTATGTAGATATGTGTGTGAATGCACATGCAAGTGTGTGTACATTCTTGTGGAGGCCAGAGGTCAGCTTAAGTTTGTCTTCATTGATCTCACCTTGAGTATCAAGGCAGGGTTTTTCACTTGAGTCAAGAGCTTGGCAATTTGCATGTCTAGCATCTAGCCAGTTAGCTGCAGGGATTCCTAAATTATGGGTTTACAGGTGGGTTGTCATATCAACCTGACATACATGTGGATTCTTGGGCTTTTTAAAAAATTATTATTATTTTTACTTTTGAGATTATAATAAAATTAAATTTTTATATTCTTTTTTTCCCCTTCTCCCCTGCAATCTTCCCATATACCTCTTCCCACTCTCTTTCAAATTCATGGTCTCTTATTTAATTAATTGTTATTGCATGTATATGTGTTCGTACATACCTACATACACTCCTAAATATAATCTGTTCAGTACATAAGATACTTGTTTGTATGTTTTCAGGATTGACCATTTGGCCCTGAACAGCTAACTGATGGGCTCTTCCCTGGAGAAAACTACCTTTCACACTCCAAGTTTTCCTCTGTTACCTATGATTCTTCAGGGCGGAGGCCTCATGGGCTTTGCTCCATCCACTTTGGCATGTCTGCGTGTGTTCTCCTTGTTCTGTTCCTGTTTGGGCAGCGATGCTGGCAAGACTTTACAGGTATAGCTTCTGTCATCACGAGGAGACACAGCCTCACAGCAAACTCCCTGATCCTGTGGCTTTTACAGTCTTTTTTCCCATCTTGTTCTCCTGAGCCTTAGTGTGGGAGTGTTTTGTAGATGTGACTAGTGGGGCTGGGTTCTATAATTCTGCATTTTGATTGTGTGTGTGTGTGTGTGTGTGTGTGTGTGTGTGTGTGTGTGTGTAGTCTTTATCTGTTACAAAAAGAAGTTTCCTTGATGATGGGTTAAGACTACACTCACCATGAGTTTGAGGACAGATGTTTACAGATTGTTACCTGAAATTCATGTGGTTGCTAGAGAATTTAACTTCATTTCCACACTGTTTAGTAATTTCCACACGGAACTGCCTTCCCAGCCCCTTAATTCTTACTGTTGATGAACAGTTATCCCATTGGGTTCCTGCCACAATTCAGTTTGACAATATTGAAATTACCCTGGAACCAAATCTTGCTGAAGGATTAAAAAAATGAAGATAAACTGAGTTTCCTGAAATCTTATATTTTGGCACCTACTACCTTCAAGCAGTCTGGTGGCTCTATCAGGAATAATTTCCTCTTATAGAAATTGTAAATTGTGATGCTTTATTTGTGATATGTGCTGAAATGTTAGTGATTTTACAGTTGATAGTATTATAATTTTGCTCAGTATTCTGAGGTCTGTCTGCCAGGGACCTCATTGGCTGTGGCAGAATGCCCATTTTGATCAGTATATACACAATTCCAACTATAAATTCCCTTAAAATACTTGGGCAAGTGCCCATGATTTATTTATTTCTGCTTGCCAATTAGGTCTAGAGAGCCATAATAATAGACTCACTAGAAAATGAAAGAAATTGTTGAGAGAAAAAGGCAAAGCACATAAGAAAAACTTCCCTCTTCTACGTTTACAGTAAACCCACCATTTTTTTTTTTTAAATCAACTAACTTTATCCCTTAGAATTCATCTAGCCTCTAAAGATATCTTACAGCTTGGAGAAATTCTCCATCAGTATGGACTTGGAAAATTCTTGTGAAATGTATAGTGCATGTGATCAGGGAATCTGGGTGTAATGGTAGCTCATTATTATGATGGTGCTCGTGGGCATTGGGAACGATAATGTCTGTATTTAATGGTATTTGTGACTCGCCCCTGGCTTGCAATTACCTGCCAAGTGTAGTGGCTAGATTGAAAGCCTGATGGCAGCAGCCCATTTTAAGAGATCTCCTACTGGCTCCTTGATGATAATTTGACCTAAAGCATAGTCTCTCTCTCTCTCTCTCTCTCTCTCTCTCTCTCTCTCTCTCTCTCTCTCTGTGTGTGTGTGTGTGTGTGTGTGTGTGTGTGCTGAGCAGGTTTACTCTATTCCTTTATTCTCCTTGAGCATTAATAGGAAACTTCCCACGGAACTGAACAATCCAAATAGTATTTTATTTCAATATTAGCCTTATTCAACCAGCCGAATGTTCTTGATCAAGAAGCAAATAGCACTCCTTGACCCCATACCCCAGGCAAGAGACACCTGATCTGTGGAGAAAATATGGTGAGTTTGCATGCGGTGGAGACAGCATGAGGCTGTGATGGACGTGCCTGGTTTCAGGCGGGCTTGATTGTCCACGGAGCTGAGCAGTTGACAGGATGTTGTGTTGATTTAGCCATTTTGCATCCATTGTCTGTGGTGACTACAGCAGCCGCGAGCGACCACTTTCTTATGTTCTTTGCAGAAAGCTCTGCACACCTTGGGCAGCTTGTGGGAGATCACCATCCACCTCTGACTGCTGGATACTGATGTTGCGTTTACAGGGTTGGCTGCAAACAAGCACATACACAGAAGGCAGGATTTCTGGCTCCCACTGCTGTGCAAATGCACAGATAGAAATAATGGCAAAAACATGCATGCAAATACAGACACCTCGGTCCTAAGAGACTTTCTGTTTCTGAATGGAGCTGCTGAAAGCTTACGGCATTGTTCTCTTACATGTTGCTTTAACTGTCTAATTATTTTATTTCTGCATAGAATAGAAATTAATTAAATTGTCTGCCAATTATTAAGAATTCATGTTATAAAGTGGGGTCTTTTTGAATTTACACATTTGTAAAATCAATGTTTAATCACTGTAGAAAAATCACAAAGCAAGAATAAAATCTAACATTTATATTACTGTGTTGCCAGTACTGGGCACTGTAATACATGATTTTAGAAACTCACTTTCTTCTTCTTCAGAGATGATCTCATTATGTATCCCTGGTGGATCTGCTATGTATACCAGTCTGGCATTGGACTCGCAGAGACCCACCTGTTCCTGTCTTCTGAGTGCTTGTGTTTGCTTATTTAATTTCCAAAGTATCCTTATAAAGTAGTGTTTTGATACCTGCCCAGATTCTACAGCTGAGAAAATTGAGAAAAGAAGCCCCAAACCCAGCATGGCTTTGAGGCCTTGTTTATTCTGATGACCTCTGGAACTCTGCATCATGTCACTACAAAGAAGGACTTTAGTTTACTCAAGACAACATTAGGGTCTCTTTCTAGTAGTATTGCAATGAATTACAGTTCAATTGCATATCATATATACATATTTATCTTTTTTTACATGACTCTCAACATCTTCATGTATAACTTGGCTTCCTTTGATTTGTGGCTAGAAATATTAGCTGGGAGAAGTTCTGGAAATCTTGGGACAATGCTCTGATCTTTTGAAAATGGAGATTGTCAGTATGCAATTGAGTGGCGCTTGACTGTTCCTGAATTTCTGTTTCCATCCCATGCCCAGGCAAGCAACTCACTCAATACCTCTTTTGCATGTTTTTTCATGAGAGCCGAACCTGCTGACTGCCGGCTTGCCTCTCATGTGAATCAAAGTCCTCTATAAGCTTCTCTTAACTTCCTTTCCACTGGGACACGGACACATTAGGGGCCAACCCTTAGCATGTACAGGACTAGGATAAAGCATAAATAGGTCCTTGGCTCTCTCATCTTTTCAACTTCAAATTTACCCCACAATAAGAGGCCAAGGGGGTATGTATAAAAGCATCTAGCTAGCATTCTTATCTCCCTAGATTCAGTCTCCAGGCCCTTCTTAACCACTCTTGGATTTAGAGATAGAGACTTGATGGGTGGACCAAAAGGAGACTCCTGTCTGGATCCAGAAAAGTGGTACAGTCTTGAAGGCATCAAATTCGAGAGTTCTGAGTCTAAGTCTGATTGAGAAGATGACAGAAGTATTCGGGCCAATCTTGTGACTCCTTGAGGGGTGTGGCTGGGACAGGGATGAGTGGGACCTTCCCGGGGACGATTTTGAGACAGATGGGAAGTCTTATCAAAATCTAATTCCAATTTTACATTTTAGGCATGGTCTCACACTGTTTCCAGGCATGGTTGCTCAGTCACTGACTGGTTCACTGCCTTTGGGGCAGGATTTTCCTCATCTACCCAAGTACCTTTACTCTCATTCTCGACACCAAGTCCCCCACTTTACACGGGTCAGGAAAACACTGAGGGTCCACTGAGACAGCAAGCCTCTTCTAAATGCTGGAGGTATTTTTAGTTCTTAACCTGAGGCATGGAAGACTGAATCGCAGGGTTTTCCTCTTATTAGGATAAGTTAGAAATAAAGATTTTTCATAGGAAATCTCTGATTTTGAAACATTGAAAACTAGGCATGATGAAAAGCCAACACATTATTCACCAAACTGTATTTTTTTGTGCTTCCATTTGTGATCTGTTTTCTTCTTCCTGGTTGGCCTATACCTACCTGTCTTTCAGCTCTGAGAATCTTTCCAATCTCCCAACAAGGACTCAGACTCTATCAAGACTTTCTGGACCACCTCAAATATTCCCTGAAATGTTATCCTATTTATGACCTCTCCTTTTTTAAAATCTCTAGATGAATTATTTAAGGAGACCAGAGGCACTAGAATTATACTGTAGCGACTCAATAATAGATATTTTTGAATCAAATAAATTACAAATAAAACCAGTATTTACCAAACTTTAAAAAATTTATATTTACTTTACACAAAGGAATGTAATTTCTAGCAGTTTCTACTAGGAAAAGGAAGTATATGTGTACCAAAATGTGTGTATGCAATAAAATATGCATCAAAGCATTACTGGCTAAAATGAAAAGTTGGAAACAATTTTAGTGTTCATCAGAGCTTCCTGAATAAATTAAAACCCTAATGCTCAACTTGACATGTTAAAGAGGTCTCAAATGTTTTGCATTTGTAATTCCACACACTGTCCTATTTCCCTGCAAAGAAACTGACCTGTTTCCCTGGCCTTGCTGATGTAATATGACTGATTCCTATGTCATTTGTATCTCCTATAATTAGTGGCTCGCAGACTGGGTATTTGGGGGCAAGAGTATATTAACACTGAGTTCTTCAGATCTCAGTGACCAAGCACACCCAACACCATTGTTTAGCCTTGGAGTTTTCACCTCAGCCCTGCCCTGTTCCAGGCTCCCGGGTGTGAGTATTCTCTCTGTGTCATTCCATTGTTCTTTATCCAGAACAGAAGCATCTACCAGCTGGTCTCTGATGTTTTCAAGATCATGAACAGAAGCTTAGGGACCTGGGTGGCGTGGGGGGGAGAGGGGGGAGCAAATCGCATTGTGGTGTTTAAAGATTTTCATTGGAAGTAGTGTATTTCAGATTTGCTCATGTTCCCTTACTCAGAACTATCTCATGGCCAAGTTCAAAGTCAGAAGAATGTGTCAGGAAAGCACAGCAAGGCTAGAGAGGAGATAAACAGAATGAGAGCGAGTAGTTTGGTTTTTTGTTCTTATTTGTTTTTTGATGAGGTTATGATCATTTAAATAAAGGCTGAAATATGGTGGTATACCTATCATAACTTTCTCAAACTTGTATATTAAAAAGAATTTTCTTCTTACTAGCCATTTGATTACTTTAACATATAATTTATAAAAGAAACCAAGATGAGTAATTAATACTTTCTCTTTAATTCTGTTTATTACTAAAATAATAGTTTTGTTTCTTTGAAGTGACCCATGATTGCTTTGAAGTGTGTGTGGGGCTGTCTGTGAGCTCATGGGTTTGTACATATTTTAGACTAATCCAATGGAATCATCCTTTTTAGGTGTTCAAATGGCCATACCTTTGGCCACAGAGAGATTGATCAAGGTCTGAAATCCTTTGGAGGTGGCCCTGGTCTTCTATGACTTAGTTTAAGATGTTCCAGATCTATCTTGTTTATTTCTTGTCTATGACCTAGAACTTGGCATTCTTCAAAAATGTTTTATTTTATAAGAAATGATAACTGAGTCTAGAATTGTGACATAATGAGCTATTTTTTCCTAGTTAGGCTACTCCCTGTTTCTAGATCTTTTGAGTATGTATGCCTTAAGTAATTTTTTTATTTTTTTGAATAAAATACATCATGAGCTTATTCAATATTTTCAGCACAAGCTTAGGTTTTTCTTTCTTTCTTTTGTCTAATCTCTAATATACCAAAAATTTTATTTTAGTTTAAAAAGATAAGAAAAATATTAACAGCCATTAGAAGTAAATCATGAATACATGTTTGATGATATTGAAGTATTAGTATTTCTCAGAGATGACCATACCACTGCAACAGAATTCCTGAGACTACTGTGCTGTGCAGATGTTCACAAGCATCTGTTTGTATATGACTTTATTTGGGAACTGGGATTCGCTTTAAGTTAACTCAAGGAGTTTAGTGGGAGAAGTAGACAGTGTGTAGGTGAAAATTGGTCCTGGTTTGATCTCTGTTGAATCTAGATGATGGGTCTATGGCTCTCTTTATTCTAGAGTCCATACTATTTTTATGATTGAAAATTTAATAACACATTTTAAAGAAGAAGAAACACTAAAAATCTAGGACATGGCAATAGGGCAATGCTTCTGTCATGAAATTAAATGAAAAGATAGGGATGCTGTTTTTTTGAAAAAAAAAGGTACAACTTCTACAATAAAAAAATACATATGTGTATATGACAATAAAGGATATATATATATATCCAGAGTTAGCTCTTATTGTCTCATATATATAAGAGCTAACTCTGGATGGTGATGAATGATCCTGTGTGTTACATAGATTAATTTCATGTTAGACTTGTGTTTTCCTGTGCATTTTAAATTTCTGATGTAAGTATGCATGTCGCAGGAAAGAATGAGACTCAGGGATAGATCTCTGAAGAAGTTGGAGATAGCAGAGGGAATAAACACCACAGTCAGATCTTACCCAGCTGTCTTCCAGCTTCCTCAGCCTCGATTCCCTTGGAATGGTTTTCTCTGTGTTTGAATCCCCTCTTAAGTATTCTTTTGGTAATTAAGGCGTGGCCCCACCACACCTGCTTGGGAGCCTGGAATTCCTTCTATAATCTGAAGTGACCTTGACTCAGCTAGGATTAAGGGTGTAGGTCACCACTCCCAGGATACTCCCTGTTCTGGGATTAAAGGTTTGAATCACCACTCTGATTTTCCTAGACTGACTGTGGTTAGAGCTCTGGGACTTTTGGAGCTTTTACTAACCCCTCACATAGACTATGGGTAGATTCCCTCTGATATCTCCAAAACTTCTGAAACTTTATTAAATCCCCACATATCCCCTTTTGTGTCAAATTAAAAAAAAAAAAAAGAAGGTGATAGCTAACATAAGAAAAACGATATATAATAGGTACAATAATTATATACAATATATACAAACAATAAATGAGTAATGTCCGGTCCATTAACAATTGACAAGTCCAAGAAAATATTTCATTAATTATCCTATTATTTTGATGTCTCTTAAACTTATAAACTTTTAACTTCAAAGTTTTTTCCTAAAACTGTCATTAGAAAACTGTAACTATAACTATCTCATCTTCAAATACCTCAGAGACCCAAGAAGGAAATAATATTTACCTAAATAACTAGGAAGTGCAAGCAACTTCCAAAAACTAGAAATGACAGAAATGACACCTATCTGCCTGGACAGTCACCCAAAGTTCCTTCATAAGGTTGGGGCATCCATCTTCAGCCTACAGGCCCAGAGTCTCTTTTCATCTCAATGAAGCAGAAAATCTGCTCTGTCCATTTTGGTGTAGTTCAGTCATTTCTCCTTGTGTCCTGAAGATTGAAAACTCTCTTTAAAGTTCTTTTCAACTTTTCCTTATGGTACTTGTTGGCTATCGATCTTGTGCCATTATTTAGCTTTAGTTGGAGGTTACCACCACTTTGGACTGCATTCCCAAGCAACCCAATTCCAGGAAGATCCAGGCCCAGCGTGCCAGGGGCCGCTACCACCTCACACCATCCACGGCCATCTCTGACAGTTTTCTCTGAAAAACAGGAACCTGAAGGACCATCTCAGCTTGTTCTGTCAAAGTTCAAAGGTCACTTTCTGAGAGAACCTGCATGTCCAGTTCAAATAGCATACTGTTAAGCAGTCAATACAGGGACAGGTTCTTGTCCAATGACTAACTGTTGCCACAAGGAAAGTAGATTCCATATGGAGTTTCTTCAGTGCCCTTTTTTTCTCTTTAAGTATATTGGGGCTGCCAGGAGCAGACCTGTCTCACTGTCCAGAAAAGTCTTTAAGTTCTAAAAATATTTTAAATGCCATATTCTACGGATCTCTGAAATTTTTGAAGAAGACCTGTTTATCTAAAATATATTTGTTTGACCTTGAAAACATATCTAACATGACTATGTCTGAATGTAATGTCTAACTACTGACTTGCATTGCTTTATATTCTAATTAATTGGAAATAAAAACTTTCATGGATTAGCAATTTGGATTACAATGTTAGATAAACTGATTAAGTATACTACCTGAAACAAACATAGAAATATTTGTACAATGACACAATTAATCTCAAGATACACAATTTGTATACAGAAACCAATGCAATGTAAAATATTTAAAACTAGCAAATCCTTTTAAAAGAAGATTCCATAATCTATCCTTATATCCTATATATCTGTATCCCCTTTTTCTTTATATTTTTTTAAAATACAAATCGTGAATCTAATCATTCTTGTTTAACTTTTTTCTAACCATAACCATGAACAATTTTTAACCAATTAACCTAAACAATGACAATCATCCATAACCCATTGAACAACCAACACTAAGCCACCCTACCACTTGGGAACCAAAACCAACCCACCCCACCACTTTGGGAGTGTGGGCACTGGTTCTTAAGTTTACTTCCTGCTGACTGAGGCGATGGCATCTTTTGGGGATCCTGAAAAGAAAAGTTTTGTTAAATGTCAAGTCCTGAAATAAGTGTCTGTGTCATTTGTTGTCCAGTCTCTGCATAACAGGAAAGCACACAGCTTGTCTCAAGTCCTGGCCATAGTAGTCTGTGAAGCTGGTTCATCTCATCGAGCTGCTACAAAATTGTTGTGAGCAGTTTGTAGTCCAAATCTGATCTTTGATTGGTGTTTGTCAGCCTAGTGGCTTTGTCAGAGTTCATGTGAAACCTCATCTTCCTTTTTGGATATTTCAAGTTAGCAATTAGGCCTTGTCCTGGATCACGGCAGAAAACTGATAAGAGACTAAAAACCAACACAATGTACAGGAAACTAAACATATAACAATTTATTGAGCATAGGATTAGTAACAATAGAATAGTCCCTTATTTTTTTGTTATTCTTCTGTCCCATATCAGGTGGCTCTTCTGATATGATACAGAGATTTTTTTTTAATTTTTCTTTAACAAGTATGCTTGAGTTTAGAGAAGGAGAGAGCCACAATCCAACTCTAAAACCAGCTTTAAATTATAATTAAACTGGGACTTTAACTAATAAAAATTTTTGTAAAGGTTAAGTAATGAGATTTTACCATATCAAGTATACTGGTACCAATAGTTACCATATTGTTTTGTTTGCAAATTTTCCTGGATAGCCTCTTTTTTGCTTTATATTTTTTCCTGAATTTTTTAAATGCAAATTTTCTATTATTCCAGTCAGTGTGTCTTTTTAAAATAGGTTTTAACCTTTTTAATTGTTCTGGGAAGGTGTTTCCTCCACAATGGCAGGGTAAGACTGGATTTGACTTGATATGGGAGCTTTTGAAAGCCCCCTTGGGGTGTTTCCCCAAGGGCAGAAAGTTACCTGACCTAGGGGTTTTTGAAAGCCTCCTTGGAGCATTTCTCAAGGGCAGAAAGTTCCCTTGTCTGTCTCTTGTTGACCTGCATTCATTAGTCCAATGTCTTCCTTTTCCACACCTTCTGCATATTCCAGAAGGGAGGGGTGTTCTCTTGGGATTATTCCTACCAAAAGCATTGTTTCTGGGAACGCCTTGTTAAATATCTTTTAATGTGACTTTCCCTTCCACAATTATAACATTTGACATTTTGATTTCTTCTTATACCTCTTGAAATAAGCCCTCCTACCCAGTTATCATCACTGTCATAAGACTCCATATTAATTGTCTCACAAATCCAATCCTCCAAAGGTGCTGACCTTGCTTTTAAAGGTCTAAGTATTTTTCTACATTGTGCATTGGCATTCTTAAAAGCCAGTGATTCAATGATTATTCGCCTGGCTTCTGAGTCTGGCACCATTCTGTTTACTGCTGTGGTTAATCTGTGCAAAAAATCTGTAAAAGTTTCTTTGGGACTTTGAATTATTTTTGTAAATGTTTCACTTTTTTTTCCTATGTCTTCAATACGGTCCCAAGCATTTAAAGCTGCCATGCGACATAAATCCAGAAGATAGTCACTGTATAATGACTGCCTTTCAATATCGGCATAATCTCCTTCCCCAAGGAGTTGGTCTTGAGAGACTAGACCTCTGGCCCTGTTTCTTTGTTCTATTGTTTTAGCCACCTCCCTCCACCATGACTTGAATTGCATGAGCATCCCTACCTCAAGAATGGCTGTAACCATATCCAACCAATCTTTAGGGGTGACCCGGTTACAGCATGACCAGGAGTTCAGCATTTGCTTAACAAATGGTGAATGCATCCCATATGATGCAATTGCTTCCTTTACTCTCTGTAATTCTAATATTTTTACTGGAGCCCAGCTAGCTTCTCTTTCATCTTTTTCATCCTTCATTTTTTAAAGGTTACTGGGTATAATAATTACTGCGTCCGGTTTCTTTGGGTGTCGAGTCTTGTCCAGGCGAGGGGTGTCGAGGTTAAACAATCATCACTCAGGAGTAGTTTAGGTTCCATCATTCAGGATCACAATGAGAGACCCGAGCTTTATTCAGTACATCTTATATCTTAGACCTGTCTCTCCCCTTGCCATGCTTCTCTCCTGCCATGCATCTCGCCTAGCTTTTTTCCCCTCTAGCTTCCCGCCATGTTGGTCTCCTTCTGCCCCTTCTACTCACACTGACTCTACTAACTCTACTCCATGCTTGTCTCCCGCTTCTGCTAGAGTGTCTCTGCCTCTCCTCTCCTCCTGTGTCCCAGCTCTCTACTACCTTCTTAACTCTCTCACACCCTGCCCCCTCATCCGGGCACACCCAAGATCTTGGAGGATCCCAAAAGACTAGCACTCAGCAGGTGGCAGCGATAAGGAGATTTGTAGCGCAGGAAAACATGTTTTTCCTTTTCCCCCCTATTAACATAAGGTTTTAGTCCTTTGGGGAGGAGGATGGGCCATAAGGGCCAGAATGGCACTTATTCAGGAGACAACAGATAATGTTGCCTGTTTTTGTCTAATTTTAGATGACCTTGCTGAATTTGGTTCTTCATATTCCTCTGTTTGAATTTGAGCATCTTTGTGTTCTCTCTCGACAGGCTTTTTAAAGACCTTTTTCTTTGGATTTACATTAGTCAACTTTTTCTGTGATATCAAACAATAAATATTCATAATGAATAGTATGATAAACTATGATATTTCCATCTATCTTATCTATGTTTTCCTTCACTGGTTTTAATATCAAATTGTCTAATGAGAGGTTACAGTATGACCAATCACCCTCCATTGCTTTAAACAAATTCCCTCTTATTTAAAAAAATTGAGTTAGTTACTGTTATTGTCCGTTGATGATTGTGAAGTAGGGCAGCTACCTAGTGTGATAGCAACCCAAGGAGGGGTCCAAAAAGGAAAAAGAAACAACCCACCAGGATAAAGAGGCCACTGTCTGAAAGACTTACCCAGATGAGGGTGAAACAGAAACACGTGTGGCTGGTATGCCTAAGACTGGAGGCTGACCCGGAACGGAAAGCCTAGCAGCTAGTAATTATTCCTCCGGCCACGTATTGTTCTGGCCAGCAAGTACAGTTTTTTGGGTAGAGAGGAGAGAAATTCGTGCCCCAAAGTTGGAAGCCAATTGTCACACGAAAGAATGAGACTCAGGGATAGATCTCTGAAGAAGTTGGAGATACAAGAGGGAGTAAACACCACAGTCAGATCTTACCCAGCTGTCTTCTAGCTTCCTCAGCCTCGATTCCCTTGGAATGGATTTCTCTGTGTTTGAATCCCCTCTTAAGTATTCTTTTGGTAATTGAGGCGTGGCCCCACCACACCTGCTTGGGAGCCTGGAATTCCTTCTATAATCTGAAGTGACCTTGACTCAGTTGGGATTAAGGGTGTAGGTCACCACTCCCAGGATACTCCCTGTTCTGGGATTAAAGGTTTGAATCACCACTCTGATTTTCCTAGACTGACTGTGGTTAGAGCTCTGGGACTTCTGGAGCTTTTACTAACCCCTCACATAGACTATGGGTAGATTCCCTCTGATATCTCCAAAACTTCTGAAACTTTATTAAATCCCCACACATGCACTACTTCCATCATCAGTCAAAAGTACCAACATTGCTGCCTGACAGACTCTAAAGCAATGAGTGCTTCTCACTTCTTGGTTAATAAGCTTTTGTACTGATAGCAGCTCATCTCCTAAACACTGCAGTGCTGTAGCTGTGGACATCCCCGTCCCTGCAGTATCCTATTCAAGTGTCCTTTCCTCCTATTGTATTCCTTGTGACCTTAATCTTTATTTCAATGTTGTTGCCCAGTCATGAGAGTTCGGGCCTTAATTGAAAGTGAGGAAGAATCCAACTTCGCTTTTTGTCTGCTCTCTATTTCCTGTTCCCATTTTGCCCTTTATGTCTCTGTTTTTCTTCGTATCATATCACATCATGGCTTATATTTGGTTACTCATATCCGCAGGAACACAAGGTGTCTGCCGAGCTCTCACAGGCTCACACACTTGGCTCATGTTTTGATGTGTATGAATATGTTTTGGTCCTCTTGGAAGCCTGAGGATTTAAAAATCATGTCTGTTCATTTCTTACAGAAGTACTTTGGCTGTGTAATTTATGGTCACATCAAACAGGGATGCAACTCTGGAGATGTCCCGTTTGTCCAGCCAGACTTCAAGTATAAGGTAGAGTTGGTACAAATCCATGTCTATCTGAGGCCAGAATTCTTAGATTCCCTCTATGCCCGTGACCTTCTTTTTAAAAGAAAAGGAGATGTTTCAATGACTCAAAGTGGAGCTCTAAGAACCTACAAGACTTAGCTGCTATGTTTAATTATTTTATCTTAGATGCATGTCACACTAGCCTTAAAAACTGACTCTCTTGTTCTTAGCTTCATTGTTATAGAAACAGACTCCAGAAAACATGGTGAGGACCTGAGGAATTGGCTCAGTTGGTGGAGTGCTTGTCTACTATTTACAAAGCTCTGTATTTGAGTCCTAGAATCACATAAGCCAGGAGTGGGTAGTACAAATGCCATAATCCCAGCATTCCAGAGGTGAAGGCAGGGGATAAAAAGTTCAATATCCAGAACATGGAAACTTTGAAGCCAGCTTGAGATACATGAGACCTTGTCCCTAACAGCAGCAACAGAGTGCAGTGATAAATGTGAGGGTTAAACTAAGCCTTAATAGGAAGGACACAGAAAACAAACCATCTAAAGACATTTGTGCAGAAGAGACTAACGCTGAAAGGCCAGGGAATATCACTAGAGAGAACAGAAAAAGATGGAGAAGAGAACTGACTGCTAGCAAGAACGGACACTCCCAAGCCCTGGGGACAGACCTGCTTCAAGGATTCTAAGGCAGGCAGTGGAGATCACTAAATCTTTTTTAAAGGATTGCCAGTAAGTCAACTTTCCCATCCACATAACGTCATATTTGGCATGAACTCTTTGTGAAAGTATGTTCTTCCAAATTATAAAAAAATAGAAATTCCTTAAAAACATAAACCTTGCCTTTTAGAAGTTTAAACCAAAACTGAACAGTGTGTCTCATAGGCGGCCCTTTGTCAACAAGTTGATTTTCTCTTGGGTACTTCCTACTGTGTTCTTTGAGACAGCCTAACACTATTAGCAGAGTCAGACTACTGCAGCCAGTTTTTTGGGACCCACAGAGCTGATGGACAGAAGATTTTTTCTTTTTAATGTATCACACGTGTATCCACAGTTCAGTTTGAAGCCCTTGGGGCTGGAGGTCAATCCATCAAGAAAGAACATAATAAATGCTGGCAATGTTGCTAAGGAGCTAACTTTCATAAGGACAACAATTATACAGACCAAAAGTTTTGGAAGAAAATAACTAGATCATGTAAATCTAAGACGTTGGGGGAAGGTAGATGCTTGTGTCTACACGTGTCAGCTCATACTGTGTGTGAAATAGACAAACCTTGTGCCACTCCCTTCTGAGGCTTCTTCCTCAGTGATGTCTCACACTGGGGTCTTTAGTTTTTACCTTCTTCTTGCCTCTCTTCCTATAGCTCTTCCTGGAACAGCATTGCTTTGTTCAACTTCATAACTGTCTTTCCAGTCTACTAAACAGCTACGAGCCTTGCAGGTAGCTAGCTCCTAAAGCAATATTGAAACAAAGAAGAAGAACACAGACCAAAGGATCCTTCAAACAGATGGAAGGTGAAGGTCTTCCTAAGAGGATCATGGGAAACACACCAAGAGACTGATGCTATTTCTTATAACTTGGTAACTCGTGAGAGATGAATTATCATCCCCGTTCAATTGCTTTTCTGTTTTATCCCATTCATTGGCTTCCAAGTCACAGAGCATCCTTGTCATCAGGAAGCAGTTTCTGGGCTGCGGAGACAACCCTCTCTTCTCTCCTACCAATTCTGGAGCTCCGTGTGTGCAGAAAGTTGACTGGGAATGGCACTTACTGGCTCAGTAATGGAGTGCTTGTCTAGCATGCGCAAGACCTGGCTTTGATCCGAAGTACTGCTAAAATAAATAATAACCAGAATGTGCAGAGAGATCAGCAGCATCTGTACCCAGTATCAAGTGGAGCACTTCCTATCCATGTACCCGTCTTTACTCTGCTCAAGAAGATGGAGCCTTTGCTCATTTTTAGCCACTTTCGTATTTCCACCTCATGAAACAAGGTCTTACTGGAGAATGGTGTTGACTGAGGGGGCAGTTTATGTCCCGGAATAGTGGAGAACCCTGCTCATTTCTTTCTGGACCAACAGGCTCAGCTTGTTGATTGGTATGAGAAGGAGCCAATCTTCTGTCTGGGATCACCAGCACAATGGCATTTCTCAGGGCTTCTACATATAAAGTTGGGTGTTCAGGGCTAGTCCGTGGTGGTGAAACATAGTAGGAAGTTGTGTTTCCTTTGACACTCACCTTCTACTTTTCTCCCTACCCTGCTTTTTTATCCTGTATCAAATTCCTTGAGGCTCCTCTTTTTTTTTATTATTTTTCCATATCTAAACTCTCAAAGGATTGTTTGAGAGACCACCATTTGGTGAACATGGCTGATCATTGGTGCAAAAACTGGGTCTTCACTGAGGGTAATAATCTTTAGAATAAGTCTATCTTTTAGCAGATTTTTGCTTTGCTTAGCATGTATAAGGTCCTTGGTTCAATCCCTGTATGCTATACCCCCATATGGATTCTGAGTTTACTGATTCTCAATGTTCTCTGTGACCCAAATCCTGCAAGGCTGGCAGGGAAACCCCATCTGAAACCTAGGCACAATTGAAGATGGTAACAGTTATGGATACTGTCATTTATCAAGCACTATACTGTAGGCCATCATTATATATCCCCACAGTAACTTCTAAAGACACCCAGTCTTCGTTTTATAGATTAGGTTTAGAGAGAGAACAAAATGAGCTCAGGTTTACAATGATATGGGCAGCTAAACCAGCAAGCAAGTTCAAAGATGGCCGTCTTCCCATTAGATCTCTCCACTCACCCATAAAGACAAACATATTTTTAGCTAGCCTTGAGCAACCGAATTCTGTAGCAATCCACATTGCCCTTGAGTTAGGATGGATGCCTGCAGGCCAGGACCATCCTTCACAGCCCTCATAGCCATTCTCCATTGCTCAGCCTTTCTGTTGAGCAATGCGAACAGGGAAGATGATAACATAAGGCTGTCCTGGGTCAGGAATAAAGAACAAACCGTTCTGATTGTTCCATGGCTTTCTAAAGGCTGCATTTCATTGAAGATCCTTTTGCATTTTATCAAAGGATACCTGTACTGTCCTTGCCATGAAGCAAGGCCTAGCATTTTTGAAGATCCACAGCATTCAGAACTTACGGGGTTAGAAAAGCGAAAAGTTCTGGAGCCCACGAGAAATCTGGAAGCATTTTGCTGTCATGTCTGAAGGCCTTTGGTTAGGAAGAAGGCTTGGAGTGCTCCAAATAGTGTGAGACTGACAGTTTAGACTTTTGCATATGTATTACTGAGCTGTGAACCTGCTTAGCAACTAAGCATATGTGGGAATTGTAAATTTTAATCCCAGATAAAGGAGAGATTAAATCAAGGGGATTAGAGAAAAAGTTATTTTTTTTTCAGTACTGCAAATTGAATTTACATCTCACACTTTGCCTTGTACTCTACCACTGAGATATACTCCTCACTAGACTATTAAACTTTACTATAGATATCCATCTGTTCAGTATTCCTTCACTCACTCACTCACTCACTCACTCACTCACTCACTCACTCACTCACTCAAAGACAGGTCTCACTGTAGCCCAGGTTGGCCTTGAACTCTCTATGTAATTGAGGGTGATCTTGAACTTCTGACTCTCCTTCCTCCACACCCTAGGTGTTGTGATTGCAAATGTGTACCAACTGAACTGGCTTTGTGTGTGTTATACAAGTACACTAGCAACTAAGTTCCCTCCTCAGCTGGGTTTATTTCATTTTAAGAGTGAATATGTAAAAGTTCTCATGTGAAGTTGTTTGTAGAGATGACACTGGCCGGTAGACTTCTTTCTTTTCTTTTTTTATTCTCTGTGTTTTTTATGTCATGTATCTTGATTCCATTTATTCCCCATCACTAAAGCAGATTATAGATGGGGTAGATGTTGGGGCAGGCCAAGTCATAACCCTGTGTCTGGGCCTGGGCAGCTATAGGGTTGGTCTGCCGAATGGGAAATGGGTACAACTCTCTCAAGGTCACAGTTTTGGGGCTGGCTCAGCCACACCTGTGCTGGCAGTACTGTCTCTATTGTGCCACCGTGGTGAGGTGTGGGGCCTGTTCTCCAGAGTGCTGCAGCTGGGGAGGTCAGGGATGGCTCTCCCACTCTTATGACCATAGGGCCAGCTCTCCCACCTGCCTTCTGCATTGATAGTTGGGAGAAGTGAAGGGCAATTCTTCCTTGCCCATGTTGCCTAAAGACAGATGGGTAATGGGACCAGTGGGCTGTAATGGAAGAAGGTAATTGTGTTCAATTTTAGATAGACATGGGATAGAGTAACTTTTTTTAAACAAAAAATAAGAGAAGATATATATTTCTATCTTTGTAGAGCCTCAGCTCTGCCACTGTAGCATGGAATGGGCATAGATAGCATATAAATCAGAATAGTTGTGTGCCAGTGAAACTGATGGCAGCTCTGATAAAATGGCTGCCTGTGAAGGCACCTGCCTCAAGCCTGACAACATGTGTTTGATCTTTGGAATTATTGGATGGAAGAAAAGAACTGATTACTGCAAGTTGTCCTCTGATACACACACACACACACACACACACACACACACACACACACACACACACACAAACTCCCCTCAACCCCCTGTCTCATACACACACACACACACACACACACACACTCTTTCTCTCTCTCTCTCCTCATCCCCTCTCTCATACACACACACATATACTCCTCTCTCCCCCCCCCTCTCTCCTCATTCTCCTCTGTTATACACACACACACAAACACACACACACACACATGAGCACACACAAACCATAACCCAAATGCAAAACAAAAACAAAGCCAACCAACATTCTATGTCAGTGGTTGAATTCACTCTGTGGCTATGATTTGCTAACCACTGACACAGAACATAAGATTGGTAAGTTTTCCACTGCTGAAGCAATGCACCAGAGGCTGAGTGATATATAAAGAAAAGAAGATTATTTAGTTTTGGAAATTCAAGAGTGTGACGTTGGCCTTGACTTTTCTCGGAAGAAGACTTCATCATGAATGATTTCATAGTGACAGGAGCACATGGAAGCATGAGAGATCCGTGTTGAGATACAAAAGGAAACTGATCAGGAGCCAATCTCACTCTACATAATGATTCTCTCTCAAGAGCTAGTTGGTGTCTCACAAAAACTATGCAATTCCTTGAGGACAGTGTCCTTAATGTCATCCTGCACAACCTTATCTCTTAAAGATCTCACCTTCACTTAGCACCAGTACAAATACACTCAAATCCCAACTAAGCCATAGCAAAATGTTATCTAGTAGAAATAATTTGTTGACATTCTCTTTTATTAAGGTTCTTGAAAATCTGAAGGGGCAAATACTTCCTTAGATTGTCTTACATACATTATTTCCTCCATTCGACTACTGGTTCCCCTTTGCATGAGAAAGCTCTAAATGCCATAAATACATCATAGACCTTATAGGCACACTAGTGTATCTCATCTTTAATGTTCCAGAGCCACTGAACACCAATATCTATTTTGTTCTGAAGAGATTCAAACCCCAGGGATATATTTCTCCTCGGGTCTTGTCCTACATTAAGAGTACATCTGAATGCCACGAGGAGTCATGGGTACAGAGAGTGGGAGAATCTGAGTCTTGAAATATTAATAGGAGAAAATGAAAATTAATTGACCATTCATTTTACCCCCCAGATAGCAAAAATTCAATAGATTTTTGCAACAAAGAATCCTTCCCAGTAGGGCTGAATTTCTACTCTTCTGCTTCCCTCTGTGTCCCATCCAATTTACCACCCAGAAGGGCTCATGAATAACAAGGCAGTCCCAGTACTGGCTAGTGGTAGCCAAGAAGCACTTTGCAATGTTGATCAGTTCTAGTGGTATTTAAATGTGTACATTTGTAGAACTGTACATATGGAGAGCTAGACACAACTTGCAAAAATTATGATACTGCCTCTTTACATGGGAAGTTAGATACCTATTGGATGTTAAATTATGGATATTTGGGGATAGAGAGAAAGCACTTGCCTTGCTGAGTACAACCTGAGTTCAATGACAGTACTCACATAACAATGTAGGGCATGGAGGAGTGCATATAATCTTGGAGTGGGGAAGTGGAGGCAGAAAACTTCCTAGGGCTCAGTCTAGCATAACTGGTCAGTTTCAGACAAACCTTGTGTCAAAGGAGTAGACAATATGTCTGAGTATGATACTGGCGGTTGTCCTTTGGCCTCGAAATCCATGCACATACCAGGAGAACGCACATATATACCCAGCTACCTGTGCATTCATCAACAAGTGTACATATACACATGCATAAACTTAAAAAAAGATGTTAGCAACTTACTACAAATATGTTTAATAAAGGGAGTTGTTTTTTTCTGAAATTAAAGTTTCGTTTTATAGACATGTGTAGTAGGAGGTTTCTGGCCCGGACTTTTGGGCCTTGCCTCAAGGTTTAGGCCCGCAGACCCCAAGATGCACAGAGACACACAGATGTTTACAATAGTTTTCAGCTAATCAGCCTAAGGCCCAGGCATATAACTTGCTAGCTCTTTACCCTTAATCTAACCCATGACTCATCCTGTTCAGCCATGAGGCTCGGTACCTTTTCTCAGAGCAGCATAGTTGTCCTCTGCTTCTTCCAGCTTCTCTCTGGCCTTCTGCTCTGTGCTTCCTGTTCTCAGAGTTCTTAGTCTGGTAGCTCCGCCCACACTTCCTGCCTGACTTTGGCCAACCAGCGCTTTTTATTAAACCAGTGGGTGGGACAATTATTTACAATGAAGCAACACAATCCCCCTATAGACATGTTTACTTGAAATATATTGTTTATTAGACAATTCATAGCTTCTTAATTTTAATAGGTTTTCCAACATATTTCAGAAAGGAAAAATACATTTTTTTGGAAATGTGAAAAGAATTCCTTATTATTTGGCTTTAACACATTTATAAATATAATAAGATGTTTAGCTCATTAGCCAATTACCATTATATGTATTGCACATTTTATATATATATATATATATATATGTACACTATATGTACTACTATATGCATTGATATATAAACACTATTATAATAACATGATTTTTTATATTAAAGTTTATTTAGTCATATGGAGAAAGTAAATAACTTGTGACTTTTATGTCTTTATTTTATTATTCATTTATTGTGGATATCTAGTCATATATAAGATAATCAAATGCAAGAATATTTTGAAAATGTTTACTATTCAGATGTGTGTGAAAGGTTCACACTGGACTGTCTGTTATCACATGATAGCAATTCTCCATTTGGTCACATCAGGGAAGGACCTGCCTCACATCATTACCTTTTTATGTCAACAGGATATTTTAATTCATGAATAGATGGTTCAAAACTGCTTTTAGTTAAAATACTCTTGTTAAAAATTATTTTAAGCACAATTCCATTTGAAAAGCCCTCTTTCCCAGCAATTCCTGACTCCCCAAATTCCTTTTCCCTGGGGAAAAAAAAAAGTTCCATTAAAAAATCATTTTGTGCCAAACTCTTGGTGGCAAAATTGAGTTAGTTTGACACAGGTTATTTATAGCCATTCTGAATATCATTTGTATTCACATGTTCACTTCTGGGTACTAATGAGCTTCACTGAGGATCTGCCCCAGACCCTGCTTCAAGGATTATGCGAGAGCCAGTTCACGAATTATATTGCCTTTCTAAAATCTGAAACAGCACAAATTTGGAACATGTCTGGTCCAAAGTTTGTTTGCCTTAGTAAAAGAGAAAAAATGATATATGTGAGGAGGGAGGGGGGACATGTCCAGCAAGTTACCTTAGAATAAAGGCAGAGCATAGACAGAGATTCTCATTGTACTGCACAGGACTTTTTTGGCAGAAGCATACTGACAATCATGACAATTTTTAAAAAGATAAATTGTGTCTAATTTTAAATTGTATCTTTGGCCTTCCTAGAGATGTGTTCATATTGTCTAGGTTATCTTCCTTTGTATAATACTTTTTTATAGCATCATAAAAACGATAAGTTCAAAATCTACTCTTTTTTTTAATCTCATTTGACATTTTTTTCATAAGCTGAGCTTGCAAGATAATTATAGCGAAATGATACCATTAATTAGATGATTCTAGTTCATACTGATTTTCATGATACTGAATTTACTTTCTAGAATAAGGTCATGGTCTGCTTCATGTTGTACCCTTAGTAGTCTTCTCTTGCTGTTGCTTAAGGAATAGTGAGTAACAGAACCTTTTCAGAGTTTCTTATGGAGTAATAGATGCCGTTTGCATTCAGGGCAGGGTAGGACTTCCTTTTGTAGTTAACGGGTGGCTTCGAGAAGCCATTCCTATAACCACTCCAGGGCTAACGGAAGTTTGTCATATCCACAGGAAAAGCTACAAATGTAGAACCACAACTCTGCAGATTTTAGTCTCCTGGGAAGCTTTCAATAAACGCAAGTTATCCATTGCCCACCTCAGGCCAACTGCTTCACTCTTCCAGGGAGTTTGACGTGACCTCTTGGGATTACTGTAATAAAATGCTGCAGACTGTGTGGTTTATAAGTTTATGCTTAAAATTCTAGAGGCCCTAAAGTCCAAGGCTGCTAGTAGATCTGGTAACTGGTGAGGGTCTGCTCTCTGCTCCAGCCTTGTTGCCTTCTAACTGTGTCCTTACAAGGTGAGAAGGTAGCCACATAAGTGCAATAATCACATTCATGAGGACAGAGCCTTATGACCTCATTCCCTCCCAAAGACCCCAACTTATGATGCCACATCACCGGGGTTAGGATTTGGTGTATGAATTTTGGAGTGACCCAAATTTCAGTCCATCACTGTTCAGATCTGCAGTGACTTCTTATTCAGTTAATGGCTCTCAAAATATGGTCTCTGGCACAATATGGTAAGCACCTGGGAACTTGGAGATACTTTAGTCTTCTGGGAATAAGATCCCAGCGAATTAAGAACAATGACCTCAGAAATTTTCAGAAATTTAGTCCTACATATGTTGTTCCTATTTAAAAGTAAAGCAAAACTCCCCAAAACAAATAAACAAAAAAACTGGGAGGAGGTTCTTATTATGATGTGATATATCCAGACTCCATTTAAAACTCCTTTTGCAGAATGCCCTTTCATTTACATCCAGTTCAGCAGAGGCATGCTAATATCCCAAACTGGAACCAGGGGACCCACTGGATTACAGAAAGAAAAAATATTATAACTGCTATTTATATGGTTCTTTACTTCGTTCCATTACAATTTCTGTGCTCAGAGATGGTGCATGTGGAATTTAAAGCATTTCTTGAAAACATATCAACATTATGTATATGCATGCTGCTATATTGATAGGAGAAGATTCACTAACATAGATGCATAATTTAAAAAAAAATCTCAGGCTTATTGTATGACACCATAAGCTTATAGAGCAAGGAGATTACAATTTCATCTTTTTTTCTTCCCATAATTCTTTGCCTGCATATAGTAGACATCAGTTGGTGTGGAAACGGGTATTTTGGCTTACTGCTGTATTTTAAGAAAATGCAACTAAAATTTCAGCCATCAGAGAAACTTAAAAGTGCCAAAGCTTTAATATCAACATTCATCCTTCTCCAGTCTGTGGGTGGCTACACACCTATCTCCAAATATAAGTTCTGTCTGCTTTTTGCTTAAAAGTAGCAACCATACTTGACATTGAATTTTTCAATGTCATGGAAAATAATCACACTCTCTTCATTTCAGATTTTATTGCCATCACTGTGTGTCGACATCTTTTGTGGTCTCACTTTTCGAACCAGCATTCCCCCCAAGCATCTCTTCCCACACTGTTGCTCATCTGTGGAGAAACAATGAGTGCAGGGAACTCCTTTCCTCCTCCAGGAGCAGTGGGAATCAGGGCAAAACTTCCCCCCGAAATAATAGTGCAAATGCTGGCAAGCCAGGGAAGGTAACATTAAAAGGAAATCTTTTGTAGCCAATTCCTTGATTCACTCTACCTAAGCACAACGAACATTTCTCCATGCTTACATATTAGAGAACACGTATCTAGAAGTAGAACGTAAATCAAACATATCTTATAAATTAACTATGATAAGGCAAATGATTTACTTCAAAAAATAGGTCATCGAATTCTCAGGGGCAACATGAACATCAGGAGCCTCTATTTTGGTTTCTTCTAACACTGTCCCATGAAAGGAACTGGAACTCCCCATAGAAACAGGTTATTTAAGGGGTAGAGTAAGGAATACTTTATCTGAACGTGGCTCATGCTTAAAGAAGTGCTAAATACACATACGAAGTGGGGGGAGATACAGAGAGAAAGACACACACACACACAGACACATACACACACACACAGAGAATCAAGGATGTCAAATGAACACACAGGCTAACTAGAAAGAATTCACAATAGGTGAGAGATGGAATAAGAAACAAGTTATACAATGAAGTACTGTTTTATAGCCCAAAGTATATAAAATAAATAATCAGTATCTACTATTCAAAGGGATATCAAGAACTTATTAAATAAATCAATGGTATAAATAGGCAAACCTACCTTACAAAAAGTATTTGAGGCAATTTAGTTGACTAAACTTGAGGATCCTCATGCTTGAAACAGGCCTGTGACAGGGACTTTCTTCCGAAGAGTATGACATGGAAATTGAGGAAACGAGAGTGGCTTTTGAGTAGAGAGACCCGATCAATGTATCCATGAGATCAATGTCAGAGCCACAGCACTAAGTCATGTTGACAGCATGCACCCTTGATGCGACCGATAGGAATAGGATCTACTGTCAAGCTCTTTCTCCACAAAGCCCCCCATCTTAGACTAGTCACACGACAGACATCAGTTGACCTCCAGTGAGCTACTTTATAAAATGCCTGATGACTGTTCTTCGGGTCTGAAGTCATCAAAAGCAGGGAGATTGTGAGAAACCGAACGCTGCCCAAGGGACTCCAAAGAAATGCATACACAAACTATATTCATTGTGATAGTTGAGATGGGGCCCTGGAGGATGCGGAGTAGGGAACTGACATAATGTTAAAGGAAAGGGAATCAGAGTACAGCACAAACTTTCCTTAATATCTGCTTATTAGCTATGGTAAATGGGAAACTTAGTGTATAGCATGTAGGGACTCTGCAGTCTTTACTACTTTATTAATCAAAATTATGTCTAGAAAAACCTAACGCATATATGAAAAGACGTTTAATATCATTAATCCTCAGGAAGATACAAGTTAAAACTATCACAGGGTACTCTAGACTCCCAAGAAACATTAACATTATAGACTGATGGCAAGGACTTGGAGCTGGGATTTGTATACCCTTCCTGTGAAGATAAAAACCAGTAGAATTTCACTGTGAAAAAAATAGCTCAGTAATTTCATGAAGTTGTATGTATAATATGATAGGGCCCAGTTATTATATTCCTGTATATTTACTTAAGAAACAGTAGAACATACTTTCACATAAAGGAGTATACATAAGTGTTCATGGAGAGTTATTTTTAATAACCAGCCTTCCTAATGCAAAAAGATGACCCATGTCCATCAGTATATTCACAGATAAGCAACTGTGGAATTGGGGCATGCTCATGCTGCTTACCAACGAGAAGAAACAGACAGCAGCGCTCTGAATGACATCTCAGGACATGCTCAGGGGGGCTGATAACAGTGCACATTCCATCACAGTACTTAAATGAAATGTTAGCAAATATGCACTCTATTGCATGAGACAGAAAGCTGAGCCCTGGTGCCAGCTGGGACCAGCTATTAACATCCAAGAGGCCAGAGGGGACATTTTGAATCAATGAAGTGTTCTCTGTCTCTAAAGTGTGATGATTATGTCACTAAATGACTTTATTAATACCATCAAATAACACATTTATAAAGGTACATTTTTTATTGTGTAAATGTATTATAATGAAATTATAAAGGAGGGAGTCCTTAAGGGTTCTAAAGATGGCTCCCTGAGATGCCTCGACAATGACCAACCTGTTCTTCTGCTTCATGGCCTTTCCACCATACCTATTCCATTGTATTCCATACCCATTTCCCTCTTTGTCTTTTGGCTGTTTGGTAAGTGTCTCTCATCCTTTGTAGACGCCTGACCCTCTGGTTATTTCAAGGCAAAGGTTTGGTGCACTGATTTATGCCAGCGGAGTCTAAAGTGATCGTACAGCATGCTTGGAATGAAGAGAGTGGATCCTTCCCTGGCTTTCTATGACTCACAGGGCACAGGAGAGGGTCTCGGGGAATATAGCATCCAAGGAGGGGCCATCAGGGTGCACAGCTGCTCCTCTACAGGGAAGTGCTCAGCAGGGGCTGTCTTGTGGAGCTAAATATGGTCTCTGGAAATCACAGACAGTCACACGGAGACCGACCAGCAACAGAAGCTGTAGAAATAAAATGGCACGGAGAAGAGAAGGCCAGCTCCTCACTGCTCATTTTCTCAGAGAAGGAGGCTTTGCCACTATGAACAAAAGTGCATAGACAGTGTTGGTTTGGGAAAGCTTGGAACTACGAACTGTGACCAATGTAATAACATTGGATTTTGACAGAACATTCACCAGAGAGATGAGAATTTTAATAATCAACATTGAATTACCAAAAGAATCACTGGAGCAGACTATGGTTTAGAATGATGGTTGATTAAGATGCATACCCTGAACAGATTAGGTTCGTAGTAGTTTTGAGAATATAGTAACTGTGGTTGGTATGTAAAATAAAATTAAAAAAAAACCACTTTTAAATAAAAGAAGATAATGAAAAAAAAAGTAAATTTCATTTAAAATTCTTGCATTGATGGGGCCTGGAGAGCTGACTCAGCAGTTAAGAGCACTGGCTGCTCTTCCCAGAGGAGCAGAGTTCTATCCTACACCCATAGCAGGCACCTTACAAGAGCCAGTGGCCTCAGCTTTGGGGGATTTGATGCTCACTTCTGACCTCTGTGGGCACCTGCACACGTGTGTCATATACCACACACACACACACTCACAAACATGCATGCACACACATTTAAAAAATTACATTGATATATCACAACCACAACCCAGCTGCTTTATTTATGCACTTGGTATTTTGCAGTGGATTTTTAAGGGCTGGTGTACTGTGTACATTTGTCTGTCAAGATATATTTTCTTATAACACAGCATTTAATGTCTATGCAATGTTCCATCACCAGGATGTATGTATTTTACCTAACTGGTGGCTTATTGTTGAACATTAAGTCTCTTTATTCCTATATTATAAGTAAATTTGATGAAGAATTTTACATGTCTTTTCACACCATCCTGAGTGTTCCCATAAAATAAATTCACAGTTAGGAAATCACTGGGGCAGAGGGTGTTTGTGTTTTAGGGTTTTTAACACCATTTACAAGGTGTGTACCAATTTTCACATCAGCTAGAAATCAGCAATCTTTAAAGGATAATTTTCTGTTTATTTATACATCTACTCTGGCTCCGCCATGAGCTGAAAGAATGATCATTACAATTAGGATAAATTTAGAGCTAGTAAAATTAGCTTTACCAACAATACTGAAGCTTAATCTTAGTTGTGCTATGGAACTGACCGTGCCCTCAGAGTGAGTGAGGGTTGGAATAGTGAACTCAGACTTTACTTTATTCAGTCTTTATGGTGGGACTTCATAGCAGGTAGAATTCACCAAGCTTTGCAGACATTAGCAATCTGTTGAAGTATTACCCTCACCCCATTTTAAAGCAGAGGAAACAGACACAAAGTGATAACTATCTTGATAAATGTAGTTTTATTAATGTCCTTACTAGTGGTATTACCACAACCTGGGTTATCTTATCTTTTCTTTTAATTTTCTTTTTTTATATACCTATGTGTATGACATGTAGGCATAGGTATGCATGTGTAGTTGCTCACATGTATGCAAGGCACTGATGTGAGTACCTGTGGGTGCCTGTGAAAGCAAGGTTGATGTTGGAAACCATTTTTTATAGCTATTTCACTTTATTCATCAAAGCAAGGGGACTCAAGTCAAACCCAGAGCTCACCAATGTGGCTGGTGAGAATGTAGCTAGTCAGTCTTGCTAGCCAGCTTGTTCCAGAGGTACCATATTCACACCTTTCAAGGCTGGACTTATAGGTGAGATGCTACACCCCCCTGCATTTATGTGAGTCCTGGGGATCCAAACTGTGATCTTCGTAAAGCAAGATATTTACCTGCTAAATCATCTTCTCAGCCAGCTCTTAGTGCTTCTGCAAGTATTATTCCATTTACTTTGTCTTGAGGCTTGAGTCACATATGAACTGCCAACGCACAGATGAACCTGTGCCTGGAATATGAAACAGTGTGCTTGACTGACCAGTGGGAAGGCTCCTGTGGCAGAATCTGTTAATCACTCACTTCATCTTGAAAATGAGAACAAAGAACAGTTGTAAATCCTAAGTGCAACGTTATGACATACTGTTCTAACTAGCTGTGGGGTTTGTCAAAAACAATTTGTTGCCAGATGTGGTGGTGCATATCTTAAATTCCAGCCCTTCAGAGGCAGAGACAAGTGGATCTCTGTGAGTCTGAGGCCAGGCTGGTCTACAGAGTGAGTTTCAAGCCAGCCGGGCCTACATAGTGGGAACCTGTCTCTAAAAAAATTTGTCATAGATGATAATGTTATGAAGTTTATGAACGGTTCTTTTTATGCCACTTGGAGTGGATGTAGGTTTGTCCTTGTGGCAAGGCCATATTCCTTCCACATGTTCTAGTGTGCCTTCCAGGTAGAACAGAGGATGGTGTAAGGGCTAGGGATGTCTTTTTTTTTTTTTTTTTTTTTTTTTTTTTGACATTACAATGTAGCGTTGTCATGTACAAAACGTGTACTCAAGAACCACACAGTCAGGTTACCAAAACAAACTCACAATAAACCCTCGTAACATTTTGAGTGAGCTTACAACTTTATGTTGGGCTGTATTAGACCAAAGCTTGCAACAGCCTGCACCCTCTCTTGCTCTGCAGCAGGAGAGCGGGAGGCTGGCGCATGCGCAGCCTCTACAAGGGGAAACACAACTCCTAACTGGAGGAAGAAACTGGAAGGAGACTATATTAATCTGAGTAGTAGGAGAGGTCTGTTTGCCTCAACACAGATGTTCCACTTGTCTTCTTTCCCTAATTAGTACCAGGGAGCTAAGTTCAGACTTAACCCACACCAGCAATAAAAGATGAGCTGTTAGTGTCCATCTGGGGATGGAAAGCATCCTGGGGATACTTCAGCATGTTGAAGGCTACTGAGATAGCCACGAGAAGAATGGGCCGTCCTAAAATCTTCATCATTAAAGAAATGTTTTCCCATTGATGAACAGCTTGCGAAAGCCAGATAAGCAGGCTGAAAAGCATAAAAATGGGAGCATTCTTAATAATTCATTTGCTTCCAGTGTCTGGAAAGCCACAGCCATCCTTTCGTTCATCAAGTCGCGGACAGTCTGCTAATGTTTGCAGTGGCTGGGTGTCTCTTTCCTTTGTTAATATTGACATTCCAGGATGAGAATGTTCTTGCTTGTTGATGTCACTGGTAATTAAGTCAATGAATCTCAGGGGATGCGTCATTCATTAACTGTCGTGGTGACAAGCCATACTCTAGTTCCATCCCAGAAAGACCATCTCCAAATTAATACCAGTGTTCAGGGCCAGCACCAGCCTTGGGAGGAATTCAGCAAAGTGCCATTTTGGTGTGCATTTCAGTGTATGGCTGAAAAATTCATTATTCCCTAGATGTCCAGATGTCATAGTAGCCTGGCAACCTGTTTTTCTGAAGAAACTTTCTGTATCGAAGGGAGATGGTTTAGTCCCTAAGAGGAAGCAGGGCACAGAGACCCAGTTTTTTCCTCTCTTTATTTACAGCTCCCTGTGTGACTCTGAGCAAGGGACTCCATCCCTCTGAGTGTTTGTTTGGTGTAATACAGTCCTTTCCAGCTTTAATACTGTGATTCACTTTAATGTAGGACTTCAGTGTTGCTGAATGGCTATGTGAGTTCGACGCAGAGGCAGAGAGTTAGCTATACCTCGAAGAGCTTCGGGTTCCTCTGGAGCCCACAGTCTCTAAGCTCCATACAAAAAGCAAGTATATCCATTGATCTCCTGCGGATATAAGACAAGGCAATGACAAGAGAAAGAAAGAGTCTGTGTGATTCCAGAGGGAGGAGAATCCATCAAATAGGGGAAGCAACAGGTATGGTGGTGAGGGTGGGAAGCTCATGACCTTTACACATAAATTAGAGATAAACTTTGTGTAAGTGGTTCAAAGATTTAAACTCTGAAAGTTGTCCTAAGTGGTGTACTTCCTTCAGCAATGTACACCTCTTCAACCTTCCCAAATAATTCCATCAGCTGGGATCCAAATGTTCAAATGCCCAAGACTATGTGTATGTTTTGGGGTGGGGCAGTTCTCATCCAAATTAACATAACAAGGAAATATACCAGCATTGTTTTCTTTTTTTTCTTCCATTTATTTAGATATTTATTCAGGGTTTTTGAGACAGGGATTCTCTGTGTAGCTCTGGCTGTCCTGAAACTCCTTCTGTAGTTCACACTAGCCTTGAACTCACAGAGACCTGTATACCTCTTATTGTTGTCTTACCTTGCTTTACAACAGTATAGATATTCATTTTTTTTTTTTTTTTTGGTTGTGGAGACACTATTAGTAAATACAGCAAAAGGGGAGATTGCTTCTCAAATGTGTAGGGTTAGAATGTTTGTGTAGAATGTTTGAAATGGGGTATTATGTAGCCAAAGCTGTCCAGAAACTCACAATGAAAAGAAGCTGACTTTGAATTTCTGCCTCTACTCACCAAGTGTTAGGATTATAGTCATTTGGCATTATGTCTGTCTCTAAACAAATCAGTTCAATAAAAATGTGTCAAACCATTCAACATTTATTTTTGAATTGTCTTTCTGTCTGAGGTCAGCAACCGTTTCTCTTTGAATGAGCAGGTGGCTCATTTTGTGATGTCATCTAGATTAAGATGTTATCTCAGTCGATATAGTTTCGTAAGTCAGATACAGAGAGGGCATATGAGCCCCATCTACTCATCAGTCACACTAACACGCCACCAGACACTGAAGACAGTCCACCCACTTTTTTCTATCCACAGCACACCACTTAATCCAGCCCCTGTGAGCTCCCATTGAAGAGAGACTGTATTAACTCCCTGAAAGTCTCTCCAGGCCCCACCTCCCAAGTGTTCTCCTGACTTCAGAGAAAGCAACCTTCCGAAAGCATGAATGACTTTCTTTGTTCTGATGTCTACATTCTAAAAGATTTCAAACTGCACTGAAGCTGTTCATTTCACCCTGCTTTTACAAGGATCCCCTGTGAGTTGGTCAGTATCTCACTCATCCACCATTCTCCCGACACTGCTTCCTCCTTAAGGCTCCATAGTGGGCTAGCTCCCACCCCGACCTGCTAGCTACTATATATGCTTCAGCTTCCCCTTTGAATGCCATTGCTTCTTACTAGCTCCTCTTGGCTCCTTCCCCAAACCTTATATTTTTATTGCAAATTATAATGGGAAGTGTTCTTTTTTTCCTGTTTTATAACCTCTTTCCCTCATGAGGTTCTCTGAGGAGATGGTACACTCTGACTTAGCACCATATTCCTCTTCTGCCTAATGGCCTGTTCACCCTAAGCATATCTTTGTTGGCTGAATAAAGAAGCAAAGAAAGTTCCTCTCTTTTGAGACATAATTTTTGTACTATCATAGATGCTGCTGCATGCGATATGTTTGCAACAGTCTTATTCTGTTTAGGGTTCCCAGAACCACATTTTCATAGTTATCCACCAATGACTTTCCTGACACTTCAGCCTGTGTCACACCAGGAGACACAACAATTCCAGTCCCTTGCTTTTACAAGTTGTTAATTTTGAGAAAACAGCCCCTGGCAAATGGCTTCTAATCCTGCTGCCGTCCCCTTGGCTACCTAGCAACATGATGGTTGCTCTGGTTCTATTTCTGTTGTTGCAATAAAATAGCCTGAAAAAGAGCAACTAATGGGAGAAAGAACTTACCGTAGCTCACAAGTCCAGTTAGAGTTCACTATTTCCGAGGGAGTCAGACGGCAGTTAGTCAGAGCACATCCACAGTCCGGAGTAGAGAGAAATACATCCACATGGGCTTATTTGCTTTACTCTAACAACCCAGGACCCAAAGCCAGCAAATAGTACTGCATACAGTGGGCTGGGTCCTCCCATGCCAATTAACCTAATTAAGGAATAAGTCCCTCCAAGGCATGCCCATAGGCTAGCCTGCTCTAGCCAGTTTCTCTCAGAGATGACAAGGTATTCCTTTCTAGGTACTTGACTTTGGGCAAAGACTGTAGCCTGTTTCTTAAGCTGCAAAATGAGTTAATAATAGAATCTGATAGGTTTTCTTGAGGATTTAATGAGGTAATAAATGTAATTATAATGGCTAGTGCAATGCCTGACCAGCAACAGATGCTTGGCAACCACTCCCTCTAATAATGTTTTACTCAATCAGAGAAGGCAAATCCAAATGTGTGGGGGTCGGGGACATGAGGGCACCTGGAGAGTTCTGTACTCTGTTTTCTGCCCACCTTCTGCATATACCCTATCCAGTACCCCACGACTGAGAAGATAATACGCAAAAAGTGGCCGGCTTTGATTCCCAACCCCATTAAAACCAGCTTTATGAAACAGTAGTATGAAGTTGCTGGTACTCATTAAACGTCGACACTATGAGTTACGTTTAGAAATAATGAATATACATATGATGGACATTTTTTTTCTGTTTTGAGACAGTCTCAGTTTCTAGCCCATGCTTGTCTGAAATAATATTTTTAAATTAAGTCCTTTGCCTGGAGCATTTGGTGATAGCTCAATAAATGCAGAGTGAAGGTGATGTTAAACCTCCTTATGTACAGTGGTTGATACACACAGAATGCGGGGACACCTAGAACTTCACCTTCCCCTTGCCCTGCCTTTGCTGTTTCAGTGTGGGCTTGTGTGTAGGAAGCGCACTCCTGGTGCTCTGTGTAGGTTGTGGAGTGGGAGGCAAGCTTTATTTCTCTCCCTGTCATACAGTTCTCCGCTTTTCTCTGACTTTCATGAGTGATGAGGTCATCCAGTGCGAGAAAATCAAATTCCTATTTTTCAGATTCAATGAAGGCCAGCATTGTTTAGTCTGCGTAAACAGAAGCCAGACCCGTGAAGGCAGGAAGACAGGCAGCCCGCCCCCTAGCGGTCGCACTGGCCAGCGCCCCGTCACTCTCGGGAGCACCGACAGGAAGGCGGGAGCGTGAGGGCTAAAATGTAAGTTAAAATTAGATCAATAGTCAGCTTGGCTGTCTCAATCAATGCTTCGCACGGAGAGCATACAACCATCTATTTATAAGCTAAACCCAGCATTATCTTCCTCTTTTAGGACGCAGAGATCCATTACCGCGCTCAGCGGGGGAGAGGATGCTGCGCGGAGCTGGATCCTGCCACTTTATAGCTCGTTGGCTCGCTGGACCTCACCAGCCTGAAATGGAACTTTGCTGAGCAGAGGGAAGATCCGCCCAGCCTGTGGCCGCTTTCCTCTGCCTTGCAGGATGTGCCTCTGCCGTGTTCCCTAACCAATCACTGCCACCAATCCAGTACCACGATTGACTGCATCCCAGGCTTTAAATTGACGGGGCCAAAAAGGGGACCTGGCGAGAGGGAAGAAACGCAAATACATTAAAAATAACAGAACTCGAGGGCCCTCCTACTGAGGCAGAGCGTACATCAGCTGGATTCTAACCACAGGCTTGACTGCCCTTTGACAAAGGTTTTCAGACTAGCTTCCCCACGGTCCTGAATTATTCAGTCCTTGCTCTAGCAATTATTGCTGTCAATAGCTGTGCTTCCTCCTCCTCCTCCTCCTCCTCCTCCTCCTCCTCCTCCTCCTCCTCCTCCTCCTCCTCCTCCTCCTCCTCCTCCTCCTCCACCACCACCATCATCATCAAAACACAAATAGGAATCGATTTGTGTAGCAGGCCCGGGTAGTTCTTAAAGTCTGGCTGTGGTGAATCTGTGCTCTATTAGCTCCAGCTGGCCCTTGGGAAGGCGGGTCTCAACTATAAACAGATCTACAGGCAGTGTTGTGTTATCATGATTAAGTTGCAGTCTTTGAAATATGCTATAGAAAAAGAGATAAAATTTGATATGCCACCCCCACAAAGCAAGATCAAATCATATATTTTTAAGAAAGAAAAAAATCTAGTCTTGGAGAGGTATATAGCATATTCGACAGATTTACTTCTTTATTTTTGTTTTTCTGTCTCTGATAATTTTCTCTCATGAGCGTGTACTATTTTTATGATAGGAAAACTTTAAGGGTCCAAAGAATTTTAATATTAGAGTAAGTGTACGTTAGATGTATTTTTAGAATCTATCTATTAGCTGCTATATCATTTGACATAAAAGGGGTTTGGACTAAAGATAGGAGTCAACTCACTCTTCATCTAGAAATAGCAGCTTTGCTCCTCTCCCACTTCTTGCTGGCTTACCTCCAAAACAGTCTGCATCTGTCCCTTTCTCACCACCGACACGGCTCCCCTCTTAGGAACCAGTCTCCCTTCATTATCTTTCACCTGAATGCCCAAAATATCTTGTCTGCAATTTCTGTTTCCATCTTTCCCCAATGAGGGTCCTTACTGGCCACTGTAGCAACCAGACTGCTCTTTTAAATGCAAATCAGATACTTCCTCTTCCCTTTAAAGCCTCCCTAGGCTTCTCACAGGATATTGGTTGCACCAAGTTCTCCCCCCCCCCCCAATAGTATGCTATGACTGCTTCTCTTCACTGTTAACTTGCCTGGGTTTGGAATAACCTGGAAGGTATGTGACCCCTGGATGTGTCTGTTTCCAGAGTTTTAACTGAGGCTCTGAGATGGATCATAAATATAGGTGGCAACACTTCATGGGTTGGGGTCTCTGATTGAATAAAAAAGGAGGTTGGGAAATCGCTCAGCAGATAAAAGGGCTTCCTGTTCTTGCAGAGAACCCAGATCAGTACCCAAACCTGTGCTGTGAGTCACCTGACATGGTAACTCCAACTCCAAGGAGATCTGATGCCTCTGGCACTTGAATTTAATACATACACACCCACACACAGACATACTCATACCCATAATGAAACATTTTATAAACTGTCAAACGATAGATGTAAATAAAAACTTAAGGGTGTGTGTGATGGGGCAGGGAACTGAGCACCAGAGTTCTTTCTCTGTTTCCTATCTGAGGACACAATGTGAATACCCAGCTCACACGCCCTAAATCATGGTGGGCCCTATCCTTCAAATGGTGATAAACTGCAGTGAATACTTCCTTAAGCTGCCTTTGTATCTGGTCACAGACACGAGAAAAGGCCCAGCCACCTCTCAGAAAATGTTGAAATCACATGCCTCATAGCACATTTTTATGATTTCTTTGTGGGGCACAAACCTTCCAGCTTCTTCTTCCTCCAGAATCCTAGTCTTCCCTGTCACTCTCTGCAAATGACCTTGGGTTTCAGAGACTCTCAAATCATTTCATATCATTCTAATATTACATATATGAGAGCCCTTTTGTCCCCAAGACTTGGTAACCATATTGCCTCATTTTATCTCAGGATACTTTATTTTACATTTATTTATGTATTTAAGGTGTGTGTGTGTGTGTGTGTGTGTGTGTGTGTGTGTGTGTGTGTGTGTGTGTGTGTGTGTGTGTGATAGGTCCAAGAATAATTTGTGGGAGTTTGGTTTTTCTTCTACTCTGTAGATCCTAAGGATAAAATTCAGGTCTCTGTGGACAGACACCTTTACAGAAGGAGGCATTTTGACAGCCCAGCTTTATTTTATTTCTACACGGCAATGGTCTACAAATGGAATTCTAGTTTTCTCTCACACGTTAGAGTATAATGTAATCCCCATGTAGTTATTCCCCGTTCGTGACTTTCTCTTTTGGTTCTAGGATAATGCCTGACTCCTAGTTGGTGTTCAACAGGTGTTGCTTAAATAAATTAGTGAATATGATTTTTCTAGTAATGGGCTTATAAATGCTGCTTGTAATCTTCTGAGTATGCTGTCTTAAATTTTAATATTTTTTGTGCCCATATGCTTCCTCCATTCAAGTGTGAACTCCATGAGGCAGGATCATATTTAGTTCATTTCATTTTCTACAGCCTTATGGAATCTGGCACATTACAGGTGTTTAATATATCTGTTGAATTAAAAATTGCAGTAAGTGAGATGGATAAAAAGTTGACTAAATGGGCCCTTGTCCCAGGTCTGACCTTTCACCAGGGAAAATGAAATGAACATTGATGCCCAAAGGGATAGATTGTTACTTTGATATCGTTCTCTCTTCTCTTCTCTTCCTTCTTATCCCTGCCCTCCTCAGACACCCACTTACACACTTGTTCAGAGTATCTTTAAAGGATATTATCATATTTTTTATTTCACTTCATCTCCATACCAGCTGATCTGCAGGATCAAAGGCTTGGGACACTGACTGACCTGCTCAAGCTTACATAGTTAAAATAAAGTAGAGAGGCTATAACTTGCTAATTTCAAATACTTGCACAACAATATCAAAATATCCTCAACAGGGTCTAACACATACCAGGCTCCCCATAAATGGCGCTTTCTTAGCCACATAATGGCTCTACCATTGCCCCATCCCAATGAAGAATGCTTCTGAATTAACTTCATTCTTTCCTTGCTAGACTGATATTTCTGATCCTCCTTATGGTATGGTTTTAGTGTATCATATTAATTAGATATTTTCACAGATCTGAGCCATATTAATTGGAGTTTTGTTCGCTGACAACTGATGGCTCTTTTAATCTTTACACTGAGCATACAGCAATGGGTATGTTCAACATACCCTGGTGAATAACCCCTAACTCAAAGACCAAAATATGAGCCAGTGCATGTCAGGGAGGAGGGTAGTACACACAGTGCCAGATCTTGTCAACTTTAACAAAGCAGCAATCACAGAGCAGCCAGAGCAGACAAGTGATGCACAAAATTAGTTTTGCTACAGACAAAACAAATTAGAAGCCTATTTGAATCATTCATTCACTTGTGTGTTTACTTGCTAAGTGTATTTTACATTCCAAGCATTGTAAGAACAGAAAGGCAAGCAGAAATAGACTGAATATCTGCTGATTTGGCTCTAGAAGAAAATGTCAACTTGAAACAAAGAATCACCTAACAGGCTTCAATGTGAGGAAAGCACAGAACAAGAGGTTGGCATAGTTCAGAAACTTTAGAGGTAAATTTCTCAAGGAAGCAATGACTATGCTATGGGATACTGAGTTCCAACGTGGGTTGACTCTCCAATGATTAATAAAAAAGGAGAAGGGGGCAAGAGTGAAGGAACTAGCCATAGTGGACAACTCTCAAAGTTTTGAGTATGTAATATGTGTTTGGGTAGTTGTCTTGATAATGAGTATTATAACCGTGGTCAAATATAAAAAACCCCACAACTTTAGAAGCTTATGTTAGGGAGAAGGTATACATTAAACACAAAACCAGAACAGCATCGAATGTTGAATTGTTACTTTTGTTATGGAGAAAAAACAAGGAAGTGAGTCAAAAGATGAGTGTGGGTGGGGTAGTGAGACAGTGAGGGACTGAATGTCCTCATGAATAACAGAGCAGGCCCCAAGGGACACAGGAGCAAGGAGTGGAAGCCAGTGACTACAGAAGAAAGAGCTCTCTGAAAGGTGGCTTCTGATTCTGTGACTGTCATGCCCCTAGCTGGCGGTAGACTTGAGCAAGTGCCTTTGTGCCTAGTATGCAAGATAGTCACAGCCAGGTTGTGAGATCAAGGATCTAATGAACCTGGAGCATACTACAGATGATACTAAAGAACTTGGATTTTCTTTTAAGAACAATTGGAAGCCTTCAGAGGCCCAAGAATGAATGGCTGCCATCACCTCACTTACATAGTTTCTGGAAGTGTGTGGGAGTGTACTCACTGTATCGGAGGCCTTAACCTAAGGATTTCACTAGTGGCTTCCTAGCTCCTTTACAGTTCTGAGAAATGCTCATCTTAGAGAGGGGAAGAAGTAAGGCATAGGGAATTTAAAGATCTTACTCAAGGTTGCAGATTCACAAGTGACAGAGTTGGAGTTAAAAGCCAATGTCCCTTTACTGCCTAAGTTGCTGCCACAGCGGTGGCTCTTAAGAAAGGTTGGGGGTGGTGAGTGATGCTAAGGACTTACGAGTAACCACCATTTATTCTGGGCTTACCAGTCATTGTCCTATACTTTGCCTTCATTCTATTTTGTTCTCACACTAATTCTATTAGAGTAGTCCAACTGCTTGAGGAAACCCAGACTCATGGGTGCATGCCAGGATTCTACAAATGTTTTGAAATTCAAAAAATCACATCCAAGGTGCTTCGATACCAAGGTGCATGTCTTATTGCTTTCTAGATAATGATATCAAATCTCAAAATAGATGTCTTATAAATAATCTAGAAATGGCTAAAAATGGATTGTGTTAAATGCATTCTCCTCCTCTTCCTCCTCTTCCTCCACCCTTCTTCCTACTGCACACCTTCCCTTCAATAACTCCTTGTGTAGCTCAGGCTGACCTCAACCTCACTGTTTAGCTAAGGATATCTCTGAAGCCAGGATCCTTTTGTCTCTTCCAAGTGCTGAAGTAGAAAGATTGTGAACAGGAGAACAACTTGGGTTCCGTAGTGACATCCTGTCTCAAAGACACAATGTATCCTGTTCTTGTCTTTTCTCTGAGTTAAACGGTTCACAAGCCTCATTCAGTGAGTTCCTGATGTTAGAATTTGTGCTTCAAGCTCATTTTGATTTTCACCCACTTAAATTCTTGTTCAAAAGTCTTAATCTTTTAACTCCCATTTAGTCCCCCCCCAATTTTCTTTAAAACAATAACCTTAATTATTTTAAATTAGCTTTCTTCTTACTTACTCTTCTTCCTCCTCAAGAAGGGACGAGGAAGAAGGGGAGGAGGAAGAGACAGCATGCCTATTTCTATTGGGGTGTGTGTGTGTGTGTGTGTGTGTGTGTGTGTGTGTGTGTGTGCTCGCGTACACGCGTGCATGCATATGCATGAAAAGGCCAAAGGATGACATCAGTTGTCCTCTACATTCTCCACCTTAGGTTTTGAGACAAGGTCTATCACTGAACTGGATGCTCTCTGTCTGGGCTAGGCTAGCTTGTGTTTGTCTCCAGCCCACAACACAGTTTAGAGAGTGCAGCAATGTTCCCGGGCTGCATACTGCATGAGTGCTGGGGTTTGAATGCTTGTCTTCTCATTTTAATGGCAAGCCATATACCCACTGAGAAACTTTCTTAGCCTCTACTTTTTGATTCTTGTTTATTACTTTTAAAACTTATTTAATGTGGATGGACGGGTGTTTTGCTTCCTACGTATGTCTGTGGACCAAAGGCGTGCCTTGTGCCCACCAGAAGAGGGCATCAGATCCCCTGCAACTGGGAGTCACCTTCATGTGGGTGCTGGAAATTGAGCTGGGATCTTCCTGGAAAGCCAGCAAGGCTTCTATTGCGCACTTTTAAACTCTTGGTTATGGAACACATCTTTAGTTTTCATTTCATGCCATTAAATCCGAGTTGGGCTGCAGATACTGGCTCAAGCAACCAAGGAGCTCCATGTTGTTCAGATGAAATCTTGCTTTCTTAGAAGGACTTTTTCCTTTTCTTTGGAGCGCAAAGGTTATGCAGGCAGAGGTTACGCTAGGACTGAGGTTGGTTTAAAGTTTGGGACAAGTCTGAGTGCAGTCCTAGGCTAACTCTGGTTTTGCCAAGTTCACTTTGGAGCCTTTAATGGGAAATATGGCACGACTCCGCCTCTTTGGCTCTCAAAGTTCTGTTCTTTGGGTGTTTCAAGCTTCTGTGCCACGAGGCTTTACTCTACAATGACTCACAGTCTGGTATAAGGTCCAAGGAGAAATGTTTTACACTTACATTTTAAACTCATATTTCTGGTGGAACTTCATTTTTTTAAGCACCACGGAGATTTCATTCTGTCCTTCTGGCTCAGCCTGCTTAAGCTTTCCTCTACACCAAACACTGGAGAGAGTAGTGCATTTTGTATCCTTCTGCTTTCTAGTCCATCACGTCACTTCTGTGCCTCAGCCAAACCTCTTTCTGGCCTCTCATCCATTCATTTGAGTCCTTCTGTTTGGCCTGACCCTAATCTTTGGTCGCCACACCAGATAAGCAACTGCTCTGGGAATCGAGAGGGGATGCTTCCGGCCTTCTGATTTGAGTTTACATCTTCTGTGTCTCTCGTGATGTGCAATTTACCTCTTTTTTCTTCTCTTTGGCTGTAAAGAGAGTGATAGCAGGCTTTGTCCGCCTACACTCTAACCAGGACCGAAAGTCGCTTTCCGCTGTATTATATGGATCAGACATGTTTACAGCTCCAACACTTTCTGTTGTTCCCCGAAAGCACATATACTTCCTTGGGCAAACAAATACAGCTCTGAATAGCGAAATAGTCAGGGCTCAAAATTAATAAGCATTGAGATTGAGATCAACTGTGAGGTAGGTTTCCTGACTTCAGTCCCACTTTTTGAGAGGTCAAAAAGAGGAATACGGGACAGAAAGAGAGAGAATGCATTAGGGGAAGAACTAGTCTGTACAGGAGGCAGGGAAGAACGCTGGAGTCCTTGCTGGAGCGGTCCGAGGGCCCGCCTTCTGAGATTCCCCTGGTAAAGGAAGCCTGGGTTCTGAGTCAACCAGTAAATCAAACATCTGCCTTCTCCCACCTTGTTTGAAAACAGGATTTAAAATTCATTGCCAATGATAAGAACTAACGTGGAGACAGTTGTGGATGAGGCATACAGGGTGGTAGTGTGGAAGGTAGAGTGGCTCTAGAAACAGAAGACTATGACCCTGGGCAGAGAATATTTGTAGCTGATGGAGTTTTAGGACCAGGAGAATTGTAGGCTCATGAATTACAGAGTAACTGAATTGCTGGGCTGAACAAAAGCTGGACCCTTGTTCTTTGAAAACATAAAAGTGAATGTTTTTATTCCTTTCTATATGGAGTTTATCACTGTCAAGGTTTCCTGCCTGTGATTATTAAATAGCCAGAGGATAAAGGGAAGGGGGGGGGGAGAATGTACCAGATTCCGGTGAACAGAGAGGAAAGCCCCATCCTTCCCACAAATCCTCAGCCCTTCCTAACCTCTTACTGTGGACCTCGCCACCTCTTAGGAGAAGTAGGAAAAATTTGAATTTGTAGAAAAGGGAAAACATGAGAAGAAGACTTTACCCAAAAAGTAGTTTTATATTTTATATAGTAGTATTTTATATTTAGCTTTTTGCATAATAGATTTCTTTAAGTTTTATGGTATTCTATACTATTCTGTTCTTGATTGAGATTTTATGTCTCTGCTCAAGCCTAGAGGAGGTTGCTTAGGGATTAAACATCATAAATAAGTGAGAGCACGGGACTCAGTCTGTCCTTATATTCTTAGAAGAAGAAACCATATTTAAGGATATTATTATATTATTGCCTACAAACGAAAGTGCTGCTAATTGTAAATGAGCTCTCTGTCTCTCTGTCTCTCTCTGTCTTTCACTGTCTCTCTGTCTCTCTCTGCCTCTCTCTCTCTCACACACACACTTCCTTATTGACAGTTTGGAAATTTTATATCATGCACCCCAATCCTGCTCACCTCTCAGTCCTTCCATATCTGTCCCGCATTCAATTAAAAACAAAACAAAAAACAACCTTCCTCTCCCTCCTCTTCGCTTATCTATAGCATCAGGAGCTGTAGTGTGTCATCCAGTATACCCCTTTTGTCCAATCAGGCCCACCTGCAAAATGTCGATTGCCGTGAGTCATTGGTCCAGTTCAGTACCTCTAACACACGATCATCACTGGGCCCTCATTAAAATGAGTCATGGAGATCCCACTGCTATTGTTCTGCTGGAACAGTCCCTCAAGCACTCCAGCAGGTCATAGATGTGGTAGATATTAGGGTGGGCCAACCCAAGGCCCAGTATATGGGTGGTAGCTGAGTTGGTTTGTCTGACCACTGGACTGCCCCTTCAGGCAAGAGTCAGCTCTCCTAGGCCCATGCCATTGGAGTTGAATGGGGGAGAGATGATAATCTCTCCCCTGGAGGTGGGACAGCTCTCCTGCTGAAGTGTCCATTGGGGCAGGATCAACTATTCTGGGGCCAATGAGGGTCAGGGTTGACTCAGCATGGCCCTTGAATTTCAACATGCACAGTTCATATGACCCCCTGAAGTAACAGGAGTCATGGACACTAGCCTAGACCCTCATTGCTGTTGACCCATAAACCCAGACATGGTCCCCTGGCAGCAGACCAGGCCCAAATGACACCATGGCCCCATGTAGTTGTGCAGGCCACTCAGATTGGCATGGCAATTCAACACCAATATGACCATTGGTTTTGGCCCAGAATATGAGTATCTGTGTGGCCTTTGGTGGTACCATAGGCCATGGACCTCAAAACAGACACTGACTGTATTAGGACCATGGACCCAGACATTGTTCTCATCAGCAGCTTGGGTTTGGATGTCACTATGGCCCCCAGGTGGCTATGTAAGACACTCAGATCTGCATGGCCCCTGTGGCAATGAGGCCCTTGGATACTAATATGGCCTCAGTTGACAGACCAGATCCCTGCCATCAGAACCACCTCTGATGATATTAGGATCCACAGACGTCCAAACAGACCCTGACTGCAGTAGGGCCACAGACTCAGACATGTCCCTCAGCAACAGTCCTGGTCCAGAAAACACCATGGCCCCAGATGGCAGTAGGGGCCACTTAGATTGACATGGTCCTGGAAGTGACATGACCCTGGGCACCAACATGGCCACCTCAGGTGTCAGCCCTGGGCCAGACGACACCATGGCTCCAGTGGCAGCATGGCCTTAGGACACCAACATGGCCACAGGATGCAGCCTAGACCCTGGGTATCTGTGTGGTCTTTGATGGGAATTGTCTCTTTTTTAAGAGAGGCTGTCTCTGGCCATCCTTACAGCAATTCTGTGATTTAAAAAGTTCCAATTTCCTTCAAATTGTCCACTATTGAGGATAGCTCCCATAGTACTATGAGCCAGGCACATTCCTAAGCAAGGGGCACTTTTTTATAAGCTATTGCATTTAATCTTTACAATAGTATTAAAAGGTAACAGCATACAGTATTTGTGTTTTTTAGCAAGTGAGAAAATGGACACTTACCTTGCTTAGTAACTTGTTAAGGACCATGCAATTGTTAGGGCCCGATTTGGTCTGATCCATGTATCAATGAATTCAAGGATGCTAGAATGATCCTTCAGCTTCTTCAAAGTGTCTGTTTCAGTGACGGTCAGCCCAGTGCCCTGGTTTGTAACTAAGACTTCTCTTTCTTAGCCAGACACTCTGGTGACCTGTCTTTTCATTCAGTCAATGCTGATTAAGCTGCATTTCCAGAAGCTTGGAAAATGGCAGTTTGGGGAAGCAAGACTGATCTGGTATATTGTCAGTATAGAAGCCCCTTGGTTAGTTTCCAGTACATCACTTTTCTAATTGCATAGCCAGAGTCAATTAACTTTGGTAATTTTCATCTACAAAATTGAAATATTATTAGCAACCTTGCAATGTTGCTGGGGAAATGAGAGATACTATATGAAAAGTGGCTCATTCAATGGAGTTACCTGATGATGTTTGTCAAATATGAATTCCTTTCTGCTTCCCTTCTTCAATGCATGGGGTGCTGTATCTGCCTTCAAAGTTGGCAATGTTTCTAAGAGAATCCTGAGTGCCATGTTTGACATACAGACTTCATGTGACTTTGGAAGGATTGTGAGATGATCAATGTTAGCGTACTAACAGTTTTCCTATGTGTGTAATGATGTTCTGATCTCCATGATATCTCCCACTCCTAACAGAGAAACCTCATGACAAGCCCAAGAAATATGAGACTCAACCGCTCCGCTTCTGTCTGTTCATTTGGAGTCATCTGGAATTCAGTGCTGTTCTGGAATGAGTCATTTTTTTCCGGATGGGATGCATTGTCTTCCTTGGCAAACTCAAGCCACTGGCCTCCAGGTGGAGCTGCATGAGAGAAAGAGCGAAGGAAGCGTGAGAGAAAATGTTATGATGGTGCCCCAGAGAAACTGCCAGGGGAAGAGACAATGACATACAGAAATGATCTGTGATCCTAGGGGATTTGCCTGCATGAGAAGTGACATGTGAACTCATTCAGCTGGTTTAATTCCGCTGGAATCTGGAGAGACTCCCAATGTGCCAGCCCAGGGTAGGATGTGAAAGAAATGAGACATGGTCCTGGAGGACCCAACAGTCTGGAGGTGGCTTCTTACTGACAGTAGGATGAACTCTGGAAGATTCTGTGTAACTCAGAGACGGAACTGAGATGCAGGCGAAGACATGGTTTCTAAGGTCAGAGAGAGGCTATTAGCTTTGTGTGTGCTGCTGTATCCCAGGCACTGAATTAGATGAGCCAAATAAATGATCTCATTCAATCTAAGCCCAAAAACAAACCTCTGACATGAGCCTGTTTTGATGGTGAGGAAATTGAAGCACAAAGATTAAATACTCTGCTGGGGATCCAATAACGAGTGAGCTTCAGAATCCAGAGCTGGAAGTGACTAAACAGCTCTGAACTCTCTGAAGGTAGAGAGCCTCTTGTCAGCTACGTGACTCAGCCCTTCTAACTGTACCTCAGTCTAATGTGTGACAAATGGACGTCCTAACGCTATACTTGGGTACACTACATTGTTTGGGGTTGACACTTTACCTTCCATCAAGCATCAAGTACCCTTCACTTTAGTCCCTAACAACTGGGCACTTCTAATGTCTATATTTAAATGGAGGATGCTTAGAGCAGGGTGATCATGTGACCAAGGGAGGGCGGAGTGTCAGCAGGGAGTGAGAGATCCTGTTACTGTATCAGTTTTGTCTGACCTGGGCATGACCTATAGTAACCTCTCACCCCGTGCTGTCCTGTTTTCTTAAGCGGAAACTGAGTTTCTGTTACCTGCGACCAACAAATCCCTAAATAGAAGAAATGTGTTCCCCATTTTGAGGAATCCATGAGATAAGGTAAATTACAGAGGGCAAGGCTGATGAGACCATAGCCATTTTATCTCAGTGAGTCAAATAGCAATTTGGTTTTTATAATTGGGTTCCAAGGTTTTTAGTTCATGGAATGTTTCATTACATCCAAGGGAGGACATGCATAAATTTCCCTTTTCTGGGTCCTGCCAAGAGTAATCAACATGGTTGATAGTCATGTCAAAATCAGGTCTTAGAGCTATCAGCTTCTCTGCATTCGGGACAAGTGGCTTCAAGTCTGGTCATCTGGTAACTGCTTTAAATTGGGTTTTCACTAGAGCCAGACAGTACCTTTCAAAATCTTCTCTAGGGATGCAGATAGTCTGGCTGAGTGACAGATACCCCAGCTGAGTGACTGGCTGGCTGGCCACGCTGCTATCTCTACCTGTGTGATAATGGTTCTGAGTGAGGTTTCACTGAGGATTCTTCCTATTTGATTTGGTTCAGTTGTATTGCTAGTCCGTGTCACTCAAGATCACCAAAGCAACTGCACAAGCATACAAACATGGCGGGAGGCATTGCTGCTTCTCTAGAATGAAAATGCAGGCAGCACTGACACTCAGCTGGCATTCAGGACCGTGGATGCTCTTTTGAAGTTGCATGTATTTAACTGTCTGGGGTGTTGGGGTTGTAAAGAATGTATGTGTGTAGAGGTCAGACAACAACTTGTTCTTATAGGTCCTGGGGATTGAACTCAGGTCCTCAGGCTTGGTGGCAATGATTTTACCCACTGAACCATCTCACTGGCCCTTATCATGGATACTTTGCCTCTGGGTTGATGATTCCATCCTGAGTTTATGGAGAAGGCTGAGAACACTTTTTCTGTTGGCATTTTATGTCACCTAACAGGGTGCATATTGTTTTATATATCATGGTCCTCAGGGTGCCAGATCTCTCCTTGTCTCTTAATGATCTCAGTATCTCTAGGGTGAAGATGGAGGGGTTTTTATCTGCCTCTGTTCCTGGCCCTGTCCACATTTTCCTGGGGATCATATTGCACCTTGAATTCTCTGCTTTGCTAAGGCACTAGAGCAAAGTATTTCCTTAAGTGAAGGTTCCTTTGCCTGTGGCTGCTTTATTACTTAATGTAGACCATGTAAATTACCCATCAGAGGGTTGCCTGTGGGAAACTCACTCTGAATCCTAACGGATTCAGACATATAGGCAGTCTGTCTTCCCGCTCTCCTCTCTGCTCTTACTTTTAGGATCAATTATAATTATTCTTTAAAGTGTTTTTGTGGGGGGGGAGGTTATTTTTAGAGATCTCTCCTCTAAGACAGTGTACACCAGTGCTTGCCTCTGTAGGGAGAATTTTAGAAGGTCTAGGAGCAAGGAAGGAGTGCCATAGACACCATGGTGGCCTTTAAGCAAAGTGATTTCTCAGTTGAAAATGCTGGCTCTGGCTTTGTGTTTGGTGCCCTGTAATACTGGAGGCATCAGAAAATGCTCTGACATCATCTCATACTGTGGATTCTTCCAGAGGCATGAGATAAAAGTTTTTAGGATAGATTTCCTCATGGTTTGTGGGGGTGAAAACACTTCTTTGCATCCCTGTCTTATGTGCTTAGAATCTTGGCTAAGACCAGATTGTAGGATTCAGTAGCTAAGAATACTGGCTGCTGTTGCAGAGGACCTGGGTTCAATTCTCAACACCTACAAGGCAGCTCACAACCATCTGTAACTTCACTTCTCAGGGACCTGACACCCTTTTGTGGCTTCCACAGGCACCAGGCACATAGTTGATATAAAGACATATATGTAGTAAAACATCAATATTACAAAATACAATTAGAGAAACAATTAGGTTGGGTTTACCTGGTCAGTTACAGACTAATATGATACCTGGATGGGTTAACCCAGGACTTGATAAATAAATGTCCACCACGACAGTGAATGGAAAATACAAGTATGGAACAATGCTAGGCATTAGGCCTACCTCATACTACCCTGTGAGGTCAAAATAAAACTCAGACTTTTCAAGCTCTCACTAATACAGATACTATTTCCATCTCCACTCAACACTGTTACCGTCTGGCTGTGAAAAGTCCCTTTATACGTTCCTACATACAAATCCTCAACCTTTCTAGTGGCCTGTTGGAGAGGTTGTAGAATCCTTAGATCATGGGTTAGCTCAAAGAACTAGGTTGCTTGGGACAGGGATATTAAGGGGATATGTGCTGGTTCCAGTTGGGCTCTCTGCTTTCTGATCCCCTAAGATGCCAACAGGCCATGGAACACAGCATATTACCACAGCGCAGAAGGAGCAGACCCAGCCATCCTTCTTATCATAGTGGACTGTATCCTCTGAACTCTGATTCAAAAATAAAGCCTTTAAGTTATTTCTCTTGGGTATTTAGCCACAGTGACAAGAACACTACTAATACAGGCCCAGCGAACTCACCCAACAGACCATGTGCCTGTATGTTTTTGATAGATTTTGTATTATAAGAAAACTGAAGCCCCCAGAGAGATTATAAGACTCTCCCAAGGTCACACTGCTGGCAAACGGCGAAGATGGAATTCAAAATCAGTGGTCTCCTTTCAGATCTACGCAATAAACTTCAGTCTCAGCATGGATGGTGTAGACTGGAAGGAACACGTATGGGGTGTGAAACCTGAGTTCCCTCTGTGATTAAAGGAATATTTGCACCTTCCGTGGGGCTGGGACTTCTCTGTGTCATATCTGTTGCCCCTCACGGTAGATGTCACACTGTTTTTGCCGGGGGCAGCCTAAGGCCAGAATGGTGGATGCTTGTGCACCCCCGACTTGCTATGTGGAGATTATTCTCTGCCACAGTTCATGAAAATTCTCATGTTTCTCTTTAAATGCAGCCCTTTTCTGTTGGCTCCTGTGGTGACTGGCTCTCCCAACACATTCTGCAAAATACCTGCTTCTAATTGCCAAGAAATCCCTCTCTCTGGGTTTGTTTACATGACACTTCGACTCTGTCTGCTTAGAACTCTGCCCTGTGTGCCCCGCATGTGATTCTCTCCTCTATTAGTATTCTCTGCTACATTATGGCTGTGAAAAGAGCCATATTTCCCTGCCTTTGCTAGAAAGAAACATTTTAATATTGGGATCTCGGCTGGAATGTGAAAGTCCTGTGGGTACCTCTACGATATAATTAAATCTCCCCTGGAAATGGTAGCTCTGGAGTATCCTGATTTGTTCTAAGACTCCTGGACCCAATATGAACCCAGGAAACAAAAGTCTGGGACAGAGTGACAAAGAGGAATAAACATGGATCAAATAGACCTAAATATACATCCCAATTCCAACATGTACTGTGTGGCATTTGTGTGTGTGTGTTATGTGAATATGACATACACAGACACATTCACACATATATACATACATACACATGGCATATATATGTGTGTATACAATTCTTCTGAGCTTTCCTCATCCATAAAACATAATAATATAACACCTCACAGAACCCTCTCTGTGTGGTATTTGCTTAATTGTTTATGTGGCTATGTGAATGTATGCAGAGACGTGTGCATGCATGTGCATACATGTGGAGGTCAGGGTCCTGTCAGATGTGTCTGAGGCTTTTTCTTTTGGTCCAACAACCAGTTCCCAAATCATAACATGGAGATTTAATATTAGTTAGGAATGCTCATCCTTATCTGAGCTCTTATCTCTTGCTAGCTCTTTTAACTTAAATCAACCTATTTCTCTTTATCTACCTTTGGCCTGGGGGCTTTTTACTTTTTCTTTCCCTTTTGTAAATCTTTCATTGTGTCTCCTGTCTGGATGCCTGACAGCTGCCTGACTGGCCCTGGGCGCAACCCTCTCTTTCTCTCTGTTCCATTCTTTTTCCTTCCTAAGATTCCTCCTGTTAATTCTCTTGCCCAACAGCCCCATCTATCCCTCCTCTACCTACCTATTGGCCAGTCAGTTTTTAATTAGACCAATCAGGTGCCTTAGGCAGGCAAGGTGAGATAAATGCAGCCCATCTTTACATAATTGACAAATTTACATAATTTACAAATATGACACACTTTTACACAGTTAAAGCAATATTTCACTGCATAAACAAGTGAAACATATCTTTGCATCGCTAAATATTTCACACTTCCCCATTTTTATCTAAATGAAAAGGCAGGTTTAAACTTTAGCATAGTAGGACTACATACATAAGAACCGTTAACAAGGAAGGATTACATTAATAATGTCCAATCCATTGGTATTCAGCAAGTTAAGAAAAAAAATTACTCCGTTATCAATCTTATCTTGGTGAGTCTAAAGTTTTGTACCTAATTTACCTTCTATCATAACTAAGGAAAACTATAATTATCTAATCTTCAACTTTGTCAAAGACCCCAGAAAGATATATTACCTGAGTAACCAGAAATGCAGTGCAAGCCACTTCCAAAACTATAGAACTGATAGAAACAACTGGCTGTCTGAACAGTCACCCAGAATTCCTTTGAAATGTTAAGGCATCTAATCTTTGCCTATAGGCCTAAAATATCTGGCAGACTTTTTATAGAAGCAGGAATTTAAAAGGATTGTCCCATCTTGTCTTGGCAAAGTCCAACAGTGTGTGTGTGTGTGTGTGTGTGTGTGTGTGTGTGTGTGTGTGTGTGTCCCCTGCTTGTTCAGTTTATACAGAATATACTCAGCAGTCAAGGCAAGAATAGTTTCTTGCCCAAATGACTAGTTTGTCACAATGAAAGCAAACTCCAAATGGAAGTTCTTTGATGCCCATCATGTTCTCTGAAGTAAACTGGTGCTACTAGGAACAGATGTATCTCACTGCTATTAAAAGCTCTATGTTAACAAAACATTTTAAAGCATTTGAAGAACATCTATTTATCTAACTTATTTGTTTAATCATGAAAACATACCCAGTATGATTACAAGTGTAATTGGTATAGATGACTAACTAACCTGAATTTCTTAATTATATATTACATTTTCAAATGACCTTCATAAGCAAATACCCCAAACAAGAAAAGGAACACACATTCAGTATAACAAAAATAACTTAAAATTTGTATCGATATACCAAAATTCATACCAATGCAAAATATTTGAGGTTAATAGTTGTTTTTTAAAAAATTTGTATCTTCCTCTAAATGATGGCAAACATCTATAACCCACCAAACGACATAAATCATCACCCACTCCACCTCTTGGGAATGTGGGTATTGTGTTCTCAAATTGCTTCCTGTTATCTGTGAGTGAAGACATCTCTAGGGATCCTGGGAAAATCCTGTTGGAAATGTGCTATTCCGTTAGATCAGTTTTATTCTTTTTGGGGGTGGACATCTTTCCCTGGATGATTTATCCTTCTTCAGATGTCTCATTTGTCTAGCGGTTTTCTAGTTGGATGCTGTTATTCTTCTGGAAAGACAAAAATAAAAGCCTGCCCCAATCCTAACTTTGGGGAGCTCTTTTTTTTTTTTTCTTTTAATAGCAATAGTTTTCCTGGCTGTACAGTGTCTGTGCAATGGGAACGTGTACAGCTTATCTGAAATCCTGGTTAGAATACTCTGTGAAGCTGAATGATCTCAGCCAGCAGCCTTGAAGCTTTTCTGGATGCAGAACTCTGAAGAAACTGAAACAGAGGCACTCTGAGAGGCTGGATCACCTGTTTGCAATGTTATCTGGTCCCCTTGCTCTGAAAACACACAAACTTTCAAAGGTAACATGTAAATCTACATTAACACAAGTATACAAACCAGCCAACAATGATATTTGTTTTGAGCAGGTAAAATATACACCACCTCTCCAGTAGGTTTATTTCTTTGTGTCTGCAGCCAAGATTTTCAAGGGGTCTTCCCTGATCAAACCTGATATCTATCAATCCTTGAATGAAATCACAGCCTTCCATTTCCTGTGTAGACAAAGGCATAAAATCTTCTCCAGAGAAATAAACTTTCTGACTTTGATTTTAAAGTTAAGGCATTTCTAAAGTATCTAGGCTGGTTTAATTCAGCAGCCCCTCTATGATCCATGTCTCTCAGCAGCTGCTGCTCACTCATTAGCATTCAAAAATTGAAAGTCCATACACCATACAGGATCCAGACTCCCGATGTATAAACTATTGACTTTTTTCTCTGACCACTTATTCCCATTTTCTTTTCTCTCTTAAGCCTACACACATCTTTTTAACACACTATAACATGCTTAGAGGTTTTTGTTTGTTGTTTGTTTTATGTTTTGTATGTGTGGTTTCATTTCTCTCTCTCTTTTTTTTTCTGTCTGGACCTGTCATTACTGCTTATCTCTAGCCTTTTCTGTCTGCATTCAAAAGACCTTAGATTGTTAAGCTACTGTTGGGTTCCTCTGCTGTGGCAGATGGCTGCACCCACTCCTTGGGTCTATGAGATCTGAGCTTTAAGTTTGCAGGCCTGGTCCAGGGGTGAGTTTGACCAGAACTAATTCAACCATCCCAGCTCTTGGATGCCGGTGCCTGTGCTGTGGCAGGCGCTTTTGCTTAGCTTGCTGTTTCTACTTAATCTTACCATACAAGCTTTAAAAAATATATTCATTTATTTTTTATTTTTTATTTTTTTGCTTCTCCAGCTAGTTCAGGCCCTATGAGGAAATTCTGGCTCCATCTTGAGCGCTAAATGTTCCAGTTTTTTTTTTTTTTTTTGAACCACTAACCTGCTCCCAAATCATGACACAGAGAATTAATATTAGCTTTTTATTTGACCAATCAGAAGCCTTAGGCAGACAAGGAGAAACAAATGGAACACATCTTTATGTAATTAAATAAATGAGCATAAACAAATGTAACACATTGTTAAATCCTTACCCAAATGCAGCATAAACAAGTGTAACATGCCTTTATACAGTTGAAGTAATATTCCACAGCATAAGCAACCGTAGCACATCTTCCCATAGTTCAGCATTCCACAACATAAGTGTCTTCCTTAATTAATTTTCAATATGATTTTTCAGACAAAGTATCTAACTGAACCTGGAGCCCATGGTTTGGCCAGGCAGGCTAACTCACATACAGTTGCTCCTACTTCCTCTCCCAGCTCTGGGTCACAGATAACATGCCACCACACCTGACTATTGATTTGGATTCTACGAAGCCAAAGACAGGTCTTTATTCTTTTGTAACAGATGCTTTACCAACTGAGTCTTTTTCTCAGAACCCATGGAACTTAAGAGAAACATAATCATTCATTCATCTGGGGAAGGGAGCATGTGCTGCAGTGTGTGTGTGTGTGTGTGTGTGTGTGTGTGTGTGTGTGTGTGTGTGTATGTGTGTGTGTGTGTGTGAACAGCTTGCCATGGGAGTTGTGAGAGTTAAGTTCAGGTGTTCAGGTGAGTCTTCAGCGCAGACGCTCTCATCACTGAGTCATCATTCTGGCCCTAGAGCCTTTTGAGGGTAAGAAACAACGGCAGATGAAATGTGCTCCATATGGACCAGTTAGAACACTGTTTTTCACTTCGTTTTTTTTTTTTTTTTTTTTTTTTTCACTAAATTTTCTATTCTGCCGATATTTAGCTTCTATACTTAATCCCTCGGGAGCTTACTTTTCTAATTCTAAAAATGAGATATGAACCAGGAGAAGCACTGTAAGTTCAAGGCCAGCTTGGGCTGCACAACAAGACCCTGTTTCAAAAATAAATAAAAGTGGAGGAAGAGGAACAAGGGGAGGAGAAGGGTAATATGACAGCCAAGTGTTCTAGCTCTGCTTTTTTCTTTGTGATGCTGTTCTCTTGGCAATTCTTTGAGCGAGGTCCAGCTTATTTCACAGATAATAAAACTGCACCTTGGGAACAATGAGGAGGTAGCTCGAGGTTACTCTACTAGCCATAGACTAGAGTGAAGATTTCAACTCAGAGCCTGTACACACTTCCAGTGCTCTGGACTGCCAGATGGTCATAGCTAACCCATCCTTGGAGAAGCTCAGCAATTCCTGTTGAGCTCTCGAACGTCCAGTCCGCATACCAGCAACGGCAGAACGTGACAGATGTGTCCTTGTCTAGGAGGTTTCTTCACAGCATACTAATCCAGGACAGTTATTTAAACAGAACGCAGGTGAATGGGAAATTTTGATTTTTCACACTTATGGATTAGATTGCATACCATGGGCAGGCGTTATCGATGTCTGTATCCCTCTTTTCGGTACTAGGGCATCTGTCCATACCTCACCCCTTTATCTAGTCCCTTAACTCTAACAATCTGGCTCTAGAGACCAGTTCACCAAAGCCACTGGACAGCATCTTCAAGAGTGAACATGCTTTGAGGGAGTAAGTGCTTCCAGTATCTCTCATAGATACTGGGAATCATCACATTTTGGTGATGTGTTTGGTCTACAGTGATATTCTGCACAGCTGGCCACCTCAACCTGACTGAGAGCAGTGAGGGATTGAGGAACTAGAGACAGAAAGAAAACATGGGGCATGTACACAGAAGTACTGGACTCAGGCACTTTGTTTCACTCTGATGGAGGGGAACCAATTACTACAAGACCCCAGAACCTCAGCGTATTAATTAGGAATAGCACAGGGGAGAGGAATCAGCTAGTGTGGGTGGGAACTGTCTACAGGCACTTTCCAACTGTACACATCCAGGAAGATGAAGCTTCAGTTGCTAGCTTTGGCATGCAATCATCAGTCCTTAGTCAGCACCTGCGCTTGGACCAGAGGCAGGCGTTACCACTTTGAGTCTATCAGGAAAAAAAGCGTTGTCTGTTTCCTATAGGCGCGAGGCATTAATCTTTGCCGGCATCATCCACTCCTTCACATTCCCGCAGGGCTCCCTCAGCTTCTGCAGCCTATCAAATGTTTACGTTAATTTCCATATGTGAGTATATGAGTGTTTACATGTGCTGCACCCACATTTGACTCCACTTAAATGTTCTGTTCCTTAGAGCTGTTGGTCTCAAATGCAAATTCCAGTGATAGCTGTACTCAGTTTTCCCACATACATTACCTAAAATGTGAGGTACTGATTTTGGGTGACTTTATTGGCTTATCTCCCAGTAATCCACAAATCACCCTCAAAATTATTATGTGTTGGTTGGGATCTGATATCCAAATCTCTGGGATTTATAACCCTTTTTTCTTCCTTCCTCCAGGTATTTTGGATGATGATTTAACAATATTACAGATATACTTAAGTACTTCAGTGATAGTAATGTTCTATTTTCTTTAACGTATTTGGTGAAAATTTACTCATCAACAGTGCTTCAGATTGATTGAATTTTATCTCACTTTTTAACCTCAACAAACAGTAGAAAAGCGGAAAGATTCTGAATGGCAGCCAACACCTTTCATCAGAGAAACTTAAACTTCTTCCTAAACATTAATCAAACCCCACTACATTGTAGCCCAGTTGTATGCTGAATTTTTCTTTGAAAGAAAGAGGGGGAAAAAAATCCAACAATATAAGCAAGTGGGTGACAGATGTAAAAGGCAGAGGAAAATAAAAATTTAAAGATACAGACTTGTGTTCATCGTACCAAGGGCATCAACTCCTTTTCAATGAAATAATTCTCAGCCCCTGATCCCATTCTGTTCTTGTTCTCCCACATAGAGCTGCGGATCGAATCGCCCTTTCTACGAGCTAAGAGTCCTTGGCACCGGCTGAGACGTTTGCTTCTTGCTTTTATCATCATTAGTTCTGGTAAGGCTGTGGTCCACAGGAAAGCCTTCCAAAACGACAGAGAAGCTGGGAGTGTTTCCAGGGTGCTGCCTTGTACATCTGGTCCCTGCGAATGAAAAGATTGCAAACCAGGTTGAATCTCTTTGAAGAAGTGGGATCTAGAGATGAGAGCGAAGGAAGTTCCCAGATGGAAGCTATTCTTTCAAACTGAAGCTACTTGAAGGCTCAGTAACTGATGAGAACTTCAGTGTTCATCGGTAATTTAGAATGTTGCATGTCCAGAGCCAAGTCATCTTGGGCTGTCTGTAGCTCTCTTGATAGCCAGCCATTTACTTTGCCTGCTGCTCTGTATTCATCCTGACAGCATTGTGACCCTCAGGTACATCATTTGGAATGTTCACATTATTAGTTTTTCAACCAACCAAAAAGCTAAGCATACCATCGGATAACAGTGGGGCCTGAAGTAGAGGTTTTTCCAGTTTGTTACAACTTGTCTATATGATGTTTTTGCAAACATATTTATAATGTGTCTTGATTTATGATGACTTTATTCTGTTACTATAAAATTGTCCTTCAACTGCTTCTATGTTGGAACATGGAATTTGAGGTGACCTAAATCTATGTTCTCAGGCCACGCTCATTCCCGTTTGGATTCAGAGTAAACTCTCTCTTAGTCCCTTTATGGTGAGAGTTCTGTTTTTGCATTGGCATGGATTACAGAGATGAGGCATGGTTTTCACAGACCTTGGAGTTGTGCTTTATGATCATGTGAGAAGCCTAAGGAAATTTGATGCACATAGGGTTGGGATTCAGGCACAAGTGTTCTCTTCTCCCTGTCATTATTCCGTGGATTTCTGAGTCATTTCCCCTCAAAAGAAAAGTTCCACTGCAGCATGTGGTTCGAGTTTAGTTATCTCAATGTTGGGACAGCAAAGGTGGACATACAGCCTGGGCTTGTTTAGCAGCCTCTTTGCTAGTGAGAGACACAGTCTCCAAAAATAAGATGGATCCTAAGGAAGAAGAGCTGAGGTTGTCCTCTGGCCCCATGTGCTGTGCACCTCTGTGCATTCATGCACGCATGTGCCACACACACACACACACACACACACACACACACACACACACACATACACACACACACACACACACACAGAGGAGTGAAGACAATTGCTAAACTTAAACTTGCAATATTCTTTCTCCTGAAGTCCTCTGACTCACAACAGAGCCCCACAAAACAGATGTCAGTTGGCAGTTCCTGGAAATTTTGAATGATCTTAGGTTGGTTTACTGCTGCAAATCTCTAGACTGATAAAACTAGGCCTCCCGCTGTCACAAGTTCCACAACGACTGGATTCAGTATGTTGAGTACGGTTTATTTACTATTCCTGCATTTCACATCCAGTCTAATATTGTCACCACGGGCGTCTCAGTTGTTGGTTTTTGGTATTAGTGTCCTTGAAACAAGAGCAATGCAGCTCGCCCACAGTCTGTCTGCACAAGCAGAGTTACCCAGCACCAGGATGATAAAAACAGCATTCATTTAAAGATATTTTCATAACCATCATCTCAAATTTGGACTCACTTCTTTATTTGCTCATTTATTCACTCACTCCACCAAGAGACTTCTAGGGTCTCATTGGGGATGGAATGATAATTAAAATAAGATACCTGACTTGCAGGAGCTGACAGGGCAGCCTGAGAAGGAGACAGGCAAACAGATGCTGAGACGTGAGTGCTTCATTTACCTGAGAGAAGGAAACAGCAAAAAAGACCTTGTCAAGGTCACACACAATAGAAGGGAACTTTCCAGATCTCTAGCTATTAAGCCACTGAGGTTTAAGTCCTTCTGCCTCTTTTATTCTTTAAATGAGAAGGTTTTCAAAGTGTAGCCCCAAACCTAACAATATTGGAATCATTTCCAAACTTGTTAGACATGCAAATATTTAGGCTCTGCCTCAGTAATACATAACTGAGAATTTGAGGGTGGGACCTAGGTTGTTTTTTGTTTCTTTTTCCCAAAAGGCTTCCAGCAGTGAAATTTGGATGCTCAATATAGTTTGAAGCCATTGTTTTTTTTTTCTCAGGGCTTCCAAAAATGTCCATGTGTAGAGGAGAAGCACTTGGGACCTTATTAAAATGCAGATTTAGATTCAGTAGTTCTGAGCAAAGTTTTCCGATTTGCATTTCTAACAAGCTCTCTGGCTATGCATGCACTTCTGGTCTCAGAGACCTCACTTAAAGGGTAAAAATATACAGGGAGTTAATGTTCATGGAGAGTCCTGTTTAAGCTCAGCTGATGAGTAATGCTGGGATGTCAAGTGAACTCAATAAAATTGCTGCCTGTCATCTGAGAGCTTAAAAACCAGCACAGATAATACTCAGGTAGATAAAAATTTAAGGCTGTGAAAGCCATCAGCTACTGAATGTGAGTGTGTGTGTGTGTGTGTGTGTGTGTGTGTGTGTGTGTGTGTGTATGTGTGTGTGTGTGAAAGCAGGCACACATACACGTGCACAGAGTACAGACAACATTACAAAATTGCAGCTTTCTTATTGAGATACCTAATGTGCAGGGATTGCGTATTTAAGACTCAGGTGGAGGTAAATATTATTGCTCTATGGTCTTTCTTTTTCCCCCCATATATGCATATGTTTTGCTTATATTATACATTAAAAATGTATATCAGTATCTATCATTTTTACTGACAGATTAATAGATAACTCCATCAAAACACTACTTACAGTTATTTGGGCTTTTCTTAGACAAAATTCTAACACAAGCACTTTAAAGACAGACCATAATAAGTACATAAGACAGACAAGGGTGAAGATGCCATAGGCGAGAACTCAGACATAAAGTAGCCCAGGATGGTTAGATTGGCTTTGAAGGCACATTAAGGGGAAACTCCTAATGGTCAAGAGAATGGAATCTCTGGCCTAGGTCAATCACTAAACTTGTCAGTCACCTAGATTGTCAATTACCTAGCTAGTGGGTCATCTACAGTGAAGCAGGTTCACCTTAAGTCATTCTAAAGAGATAGAAAGAATAATTAGCTAGTTTTAATCAGATAATGTTCTTTTTTTCCCCCCCAGAATTCTCACCCCCTAGTTCAATGTCTCCCAGAGCACAGGTATAAAACTCCATAAATGCTTACAGAAGAGCATAATTTTTCCTTTTCTTCTCTCTATTACATTTTTGAGCAAGCTTTCAATAATGCTTTGGATTTCCCCAATGCTTTGTCCATCAAACACGAGAAGTTATAGGGGGTCCTAAAGGTTAATTTTGTGTCATCTTGGGCCATGTTGTGGCCAGATATTTGATCAAATGTTTCCTGGGTATACACGGTAATCAGTTTAATATCACTGTGAATAGCCAGGAGAAACCACTTAAGGATGCAAAGTTTGTTTTCCTTCAGGAGTTTTGGTCCATGGGTTCTTGTCTGCACTGCTGTTGAGAAGAACATCCTGACAGGGAGTACATGGTGGAGAGAACAGAGGACAAGCAAGGAAAGGAAAGGAACAAAATACATCCCCCACTTCAGTGACTTGCTTCATTCATTTAGGCCCCACTGTATGAAGCTCCACCCCCCCCAAAGGCCCATTTAAACACAAACCTATCATTGGGTTATCCCTGGTCATAGAGGACCAAACTTTCAACCAGACTCTTTGGAAGACATTTCAGACTCACACTAAAAACTGTACGTCTGTGAAGATGTTTCCTGATAATGTTAACATTTCAACTGGTAGACTCCGCCCTCTGTGTGTGGATGGAGTGGGGTTGCCATCCCATCTTTTGAGGACCCAAATAGTACAAAAAGGCTAAGAGAGAATTCTTTCTGTGGATTGCTTTTATTGTTTTCAGACTACAAGATTCATCATCAGCTCTCCAGACTCTCACACCTTCTGACTTGGACTGGAATACACCACTGTCAGTGTTTGATTACAGATCTTGGGACTTCTAAGCCTTTCTAACTGAATGAAATGATCTATTTAAAAATTGCTTGCATGACTTGGAGTAATCGAACTAGAAAAGACCTGGGTGTCTTCTCCTTGAAGTGTGTCTTTCACAGTATCTGAAGATGTTCTGCAAGCTGTCAAGGGAGAGAAGCAATAAGTAGTCCTTACCAGTTGTAAAGCTTATGAACCACAACAATAGTATAAATAGTATAGAATAGCAAGATATTCCCAAGAGTGCAATGGCAGCACTTATAATCTTGAGGGTCACCAACAGCTGCCAGTGGTAGGGAACTCGTACCTGGTACTATAGCAACTACTCACAGTTGATGAGTTCATGGACTCTAGGGGAAACCTACTACGTTCTCTTTCCTAAAGTATTATTTTAACTGAGTAAATACTTAGCCTTATGTTTACAGGTAAATGTAGCTCTTCCCCTTCATCAAAGATGTTTCTTTTTATTGCAGACAGACACCATTACAGAAAACCACTGTAGTGGGATTTTGTTACATTGTAAATAATTGTCCCACCTACTAGTTTTATAAAAACACTGATTGGCTGAAGGCAGACAGGAAGTATGAGCAGAACTACCAGACTAAGAAATCTCTGAGAACAGGAAGAACATAGCAGAGATGCCACAGATGCAGAGTACAACTATGCCGCTCTGAGAAAGGTACTGAACCACATGGCTGAACAAGATAAGAATCATAGGTTAGTTTAAGAGTAAAGAGTTAGCAAGTTATATGCCTGGGCTCTGGGTCAATCAGCATAAAATTAATGTAAGCTTCTGTGCGTCTCTATGGGTCTGTGGGTCTGCAGGTCTGCTGTGGGTTTTGCAAGTCTTCAGGTCTGTGGGTCTGAACCTTGAGGCTAGGCCGGAATGTCCAGGCCAGAAACCTCATACAACAAGCCATAGCTGGTCAAAGTCCAGAAAACAACTAGCCATGGGGTTCACAACCCCAAATGATAAATCTGAAATATAACCTGTACACCTAAGGCTCAAGGAACATCATGGAAGAGAAGAAGCCAGAAGAATGGTACATCTGCTGTGAGATAACATCTCCTATATATGAAGGGAATATGCATCCAGGAAATCTCCAAATATGGTCTCCTAAAAAAAGACTGGCATAATGACAACACAAATTGACATACCGATATGAACTCGGAAACTCTCATAATAACCTGAACTTGGATTAAGAGCTGCAGGCAACTAAGGACTCCTAAGAGAAAGAGAATCAGTCTTCCCCAGGGATGAGCTCCTGATAGCCTATTGAATCCCATTTCTCAGCCTTAAACACGTACATAATGAGCAAAACCAAGTAGAGTCATAAGATTATTTTCTGTATATCTGTGTGTATGTACAGATATACATAATAATAATTAAAGAAGCCATGAATTTGAGAGGATGTCGGGGAGGAACGGGAAGGAGTTGGTTGGACAGAAAAGAAGAAGTGGTGGAAATTACATAAGTACAGTTATTATATATGAAATTATCAAAAGTTTTAAAGTGTGTGTGTTGTTGTCTCCCTGAGATGGCCCTGACTAATGTCAGTGGGAAGTAAAATGGTTGTTAGAGTGCATTTGAACAGGAAATACTCCAGACAAGTTTATTGTCTATGAGTCTCTGTATTGGCTAAAAGAATGTACCGTTAATAATTTATTTACAACTGTGAGCAGAAAAATAATGCAACAAATAATGGCTCAAGTAGGGAATGAGTTCACTAGTCTCACGCCACAGATGATCAAAGTTAAGTAGGCCCGCACCATTGAGTACACCAGCAAGGTCACTAAGGCTCAGTGTCTTTCCATCTTACTTAGCCATCATCCTGGAAGTAAGATTCCTTAACACTGTGAAAGGTCTGCCATACTTCCGAATGTAAGTTCAAGTCCTAGACAGGCTAAAACAGGAAGGCAAAAACCAAGATGAAGAGTCTAGGCATATGGTAGGCAAGTTCTCTTTAAAATGAAGATTGTCCTAGACATTATATATCATAATTCCATTTTTGAACACAGTAGCCCAAAGTGGGTTTATAGTTGTTCTTGGTTGTATGAAAAACTTTTTAAAAAAGTTTTTGTTTTATTATATGCTTTGAAATGGGGCTCACGTAGCCCACACTGACCTGGAGCTTAATACATGGCAGAGGATGACCTTAGACTCATGATTTTCCTGTTTTGACCACATAACTGCTAGGATCACAGGTGTGTACCACTATACCCGATTTGTGTGTTTCTGGGGATCAACTCGAGGGCTCCATGCATGCTAGACAGACATTCTACCAACTTAACTACGCCCCTGCCTCTGATAGCTATTTTAAGTTGGGCAGTTGGACCTTAACTAAGTCAGTAAGAAAGAATGGGTTAGAGTGGATAAATATTGGGTAGACAAACTATTGCACAATGTATGACATTTTTGCCTGTGTTTGTCATGTTTTTTATTTAAAAATTCCTTATTTTTTAGATTGTAATTTAATTACAATGTTTCTCCCTTTCCTTTCCTTCCTTGAAACCCACTCTCTCATATACCACTCCCTGCTCCCCTTTAAGTTCATGGCCCCCTTTTTCATTGATTGTTATGGCATATAAATATATATATATATAATATATTTATAAAATTATCCAGCTGATTTCTTATAATGTTAGTTGTATGATTTACCCATGCACATGCAGGGCGGGGAAGGGGGAACTATTTGGCAATATACAACCAACCAATCAGTGTGCTCTTCTCTGGGGGGGCCCACCTTTCCTGCTCCCAGTTTTGTTCAGTTTCCTCCTGGTTCTTTGTGTAAGTGTGAGACCTCAAAGGTCTTTTCTGATCTATTTTGGCATGTTATTGGTGTCATCCTTGTTCAATGCGCGCCTAGATGGTCATGTTGGTAAGACTTCACAGGTTTAGCTCCTGATGTCATTAGGAGACAAAATCTCATCGAAAAATAGTTCCACCGATACCAGAAGATGACATGCAAACGCCCAAAGGAGGGAGGCTACCAACAGTCCCATCTAGCTATGACACTTATGAACCACATCCATGACCAGCATGCCACAACAAGCCTATGGATTCAGGAGTGGCACACATAGCTTGGTGGTAAACAACAGCTCTCCAACTGTACATAACATTTGCAGGACCAGAGGGAGGCCATGGCTGATACTGAGAACCTGGCTAACTACTCAATTTAGTTACAGTGAACTTGTAGTTATTGAAGGAGAATCTACAACTACCTATTTACACAATCCCTGACAACAACATGTAAACACAGTTGTGTACCTTTGAGGTGATCATTGAGGAGGTACATTTGAAAGGTGTAATAAAGAGAGTAATAGAAGATGAGACATCATTGAGGAAACAAGCATAAGTAAAGAGTCTTTACTAGATTAGATGGCCATAAAACCACAATATGTCTTTAAAGAAGGGTAGAATTGCCTGATTCAAATTAATGCTCTATCTTTGAGGTCTGAAACATGCCATTCTGCCTGATCCTCACTACCCCCAGACTCTTCAAGGGAACAAGAGAAGTGCTGAATGACAAATGCTAAAAATTTATTTGACCTTTCTTATTAGCAGACCAAGTTGCCTCTCAATTCAGTTTAATTTGAGAGAGATGGCTGACGAGGTCTCTGGGCAATTGAAAAAAAATCTATTATGGAGGTGACCCTTTTGATATAGCATTACTTTAACCACCATTAGAGGGAAATGAGAGCATCTTCACAGTTTCTGCAGCAGCCTCAGCTTGTAGCAGTGAAATCTATAATACTCTATAAAACAAATGGCCGTATTACATCAGAAGCTGGTGCGACTCTAAGAAAAGCTCCATAAAAAATCATTTGCACCAGCCTGAAAGGATCAGACGTCAACAGATGCAGACACTGAAATACTTCAAGACCCTGCATCATCAGAGGATGTTTAAATTTTCTTGAAATGGCATAGGTTATAGTGTCATAAAGACTGGCTTACACTTGTTATAAAGAAAGACGCTCCAGAAAACAAAGATAAAATAAGTTTTCGTGTATACCCTACGGGCATTGAGCTTTACTCTGACTCAATACCTAGAAAACACTACTCCAAGTCCTCTGGAGTCATTGACCTTTCATCTGAATCCTAAGACATCTTTTTTGTTATGTGTTTTGTGAGCATGGCCTTCTTTACCTGTCGGTCTTAGGAATAGTCTGATTTTGTTTTATCCTTGATGGGTATAAAGGTGGTGGTTTTCTCCAAGCTCCATCTTGGCAACAGTGTCAGGATTTGCTCCTCTATGGCGTGATATGTTTGGAGAAAAGAGGAAAAATGAGGAGTGAAATCTGGAAAGGAGGTGAAGAACATGTTGCTGGAACATGGACATGGGAGCTGTCCAACTAAGCTGCCAGCTGTGAGAAGCTTCTAATAAGGAAATGAGAGCAGGGTGGTTTCTGGCTGTGTGACTCTCGTTCTAAATAGGTTTTACAAAGAGATTGTGATTGAGCTTGGAAACTCAAAGAAATGGGCTTTGCAGAATAAAGGCCGAACTACCTTATTTTGGCTAGAGAATTAAAATGATTTTGTGGGAGGTGCTCTGGGAGAGTTGAGGGGCTGTTTTAACGACATCATATGCATTTCTGAAACAAATTGACTGGGCTGGACTGGCTTCCCTTGGAAAAGCAGGGGCTGAGAAATTTAAGTTTTTTTTTCCACATAGAATTAAGTCAGTGTGTGTGTGTGTGTGTGTGTGTGTGTGTGTGTGTGTGTGTGTGTGTGTGTGTGTGTGAGTGTGTGTGAGTGTGTGTGTGTGTGTGTGTGTGTGTGTGTGAGTGTGTGTGAGTGTGTGTGTGTGTGTGTGTGTGTGTGTGTGTGTGTGTGTGTGTGTGTGTGTGTGTGTGTGAAATTTCGTGTCTAGATACTAGAAGGCAACATTGGAGAAGAAGCCTCAGTGGATGAAGTACTTTCTGAAAGCATGGGTACTGAACTGAAGTTGAGGTTCCCAGATCCTATGTAAAAAACAAGACAGAAATAGCAGCTGATGACCCAGTACTTGGGAGGTAGAGAAATAGGATCCTAGGTTAAGCATGGTAGCTAGACTTGCCACCGAAGGCCAGTTCTGGGTTCAGTGAGAGACTCTGCCTCATACATAAAGTAGAAAGTGATTGATGAGCACACCTGACACTTATGGTCTCCTACCACACAAACATCCATACATGCATACACACACACACATCCACACATGTATACACACACACATACACACACACACACACACACACACACACACATGCACGCACAACACAAATATATTGGAAAGAGAGGCAACCTTACAGTAAAAGTCACGCCATTCGCAAAATAGAGGGCTTGGAACAATACTATTAATCAAATTAAGCCAATTTTAGAGAGACTAATACAATCACAAAATTATGTATGTATATATGATATGAGAGTAGAAGTAAAATTGTCTAGGGGGATAAATGACTAAGGAGGGAGAAAGGCTATGGAAAGGGGGAGGAAGATGGTGTGGGGGAGAAATACAATATATACTTGCATTAAATGAAAATTAAATTTAAGAAAGCAATAGATCTTTAAATATGAGAAGCTTAAAATAAAGTTATATCACTAATGTCCCTTGATTATTTCTTTTGTCTATAGACACCCAGGGACAGAAGTTCTTCAAGGACAGTGCATTCTTACTTATAAAAATATTCATGCGACCCTCTTCCCTTCCCCCACCCATTTTCCCAGTCCCCGCACACACCTCCCTAAGGACTCCTTACAGACCTCTGAAGAGTCAGTACCAGTCTAGCTGCAAAATCTCTCATAAGGTTCAGGTTCGGTCTCAGACATCCCAAAGCCGTTTGAAAACACCGAAGACTTTTCAGCTAAGATAAAAGGTTGTAAGTGTCTGTGTGTTCAAGCTTATATTTCAGGTGAGAAGATTAGCTTTCTCTGTACCAATGTTCCTGGTTGTTACAGGATGTCTTGGCTTTGTGTGTTTCGTGCTTCACAGGTGAGGAAGTAGATCTGTTGATTCCACAGATGCTTCCCCCGACCCCTTTCTAAGTCAGTTACTTGCTAGGCATGATCCCTTATTGAGTCTAAATCAGCAAAATCTCTCTGGCCACAGCCAGCTTGTTCATTTAAAAATATATTCTATGAGAGCTGGTAGGGACCATGGTGGACACTTGCTTGCAATGCGGCAATTTAGATCCAAGTCGCACACAGTGCATTTTACTGTCTCAAGACGTTCACATGACAGACATGTGATTTAACTATACATTCCCTGAGTGGACTTCTCATTCAGACCCTGAATATTTGTTCATAATAATCTGCAATCAATATAGTCAATTTTCTTCTTTTTAAAAAATTTGGATATGAGTGTGATGACTAATTTTCCATGTCTACTTGATTGGGCTATTGGGTGCAGAGATACCACGTAAAAGACTGTTTTTGGATCTGTTGGAAATGGACCTTTGAATTAGTAGATGCAAAGGGGCCACACTCACCACTCAGCATCCTACAACTTGTAGGGGGCCGGAATGGATCTAAATGGCAGAGGGAGGGCAAATTGTCACTTTTCTTTAGCTGGGTAAGGTTAATCTTCTGTTTGGGGGAAAGCAGAACTTCAGATCTTGGATGTATATCAGCACCCACACCTCCTTCTCACCTTTAGACTTATTCTTTGATTCTCCTGTTTGCCTTATGGGGCTTCCCAGCCCTTGTGATTACATAAGCGAGTTTTTAGGAATAAAATAGTCTTTAAAAATAAACCTCTCATTCTGTGTGCCTCTCTTTTCTACCTTTTTGCTTTCGATTTCTATGAGGAGTATTGGTTAATGCAGGGGGCTTCTTCACTTAATTTCTCTCAGGAAATACTTTTGGGGACCAAGTCAATGCACAAACAGGGGTTATATCTGTACCTGTGGCTATGGCCTTACTTTTTTTTTTTTTTTTTTTTTTTAAAAAATTGCACTGGTAAATTAAATACATAGCTTAAAAAATCTTATATTTTTTGACATTTTTATTTCACAGATACTTTTTTCTTTAATAATTAAACTTTAATGAGGTATTTAGCACTACATTTCAGTTTCCCACTGACACTTGAGCTGTCAAATAAATAGAAATTTACAAATAAATTGCCAGGTGAACTCCTTATTTAAAACAAACACTTAACTCATTGTGAAAATAAAATTTCTGCTTTGTTACTCTCCCACTTGATATAAGCAGTTTATTTTTTATGGTGCTTTCTTAAGTAACAAAACATTTAAAAGTGGCATTCTGTGAACTAGACCAAAGACATGACTCCTCTACAAAAGGGTGATGGGATTGTGTCAGGAACATTGGGAGATGAGCACCCAGACTTTGCCTCCGAGAGGCTGCATTACCAGGATCTCTGTAGCTATCTCTATCTGTAGGGGGATTATGCTGTTCCATTGTAAATAATTGTTCCCGCCTATGAGTTTAATAAAAAGTGCTGATTGGCCAAAGGTAGACAGGAAGTGTGGGCGGGACTACCAGACTAAGAAGACTCTAGGAACAGGCAGAACAGAGCAGAATGCCAGAGAGAAGCTAGAAGAAGCAGAGGACAACTATGCTGCTCTGAGAAAATGTACTGAGCCAGATGGCTGAATAGGATAAGAGTCATGGGTTAGATTAAGGGTAAAGAGTTAGCAAGTTATATGCCTGGGCCTTAGGCTGATCAGCCTAAAACTACGGCAAGCATCTGTGTGCCTCTGTAGGTCTGTGGGTATGCAGGCCTGAACCTTGAGGCTAGGCCCAAAAGTCCAGGCCAGAAACCAAATACTACATCTATCCATCTCTCTATTAGTCTACCTGTATTCCAGCCTATCATCTATCAAGGGGTTTATGTTAATGAATTGGAGTTGGTTTGAATGGTTATTGAGAAAGGCAACTCCAATGCCTGTGCTGTGGACTAGAAACCTGGGCCAACCTGCAGTCTAATTTCAAAGTCATTGCTGGAAGAATTTCTTTCTCTCAGGAGACATTGTTCTTTCTAGTCAAGTCCTCACTAATTGGCTGAAAATCACCCACATTATGGAGGTTAATCTATTTTACTCAAAGTTTACTGAGTTAACTGGGGACTGGAGAGATGACCCAGCACTTCAGAGCCTGTATTACTCTTCCAAGAGGACCCAACTTCAGTTCCCAGCATCCAGGTTTGGTGTTGCACATCTACCTGTTCTCTTTAGGCACTCCCCCAGACACACACACACACACACATAAACACACACATACAGAAAGAGAGAGAGAGAGTTGAAATTTAACAGCAATGAAAACAGACTTCTGACTTTCAATCTCAGAGAATCAGATTCTAATTTATGATTATAGGGAACTCCAGAGGTTGATGACGAGGCAGATGTCCCAGTGATCACTCTTGTACTGCTCTGGGTATGTCACTGTAAGATCATGCCTTTACCTTCTCTGTAGATGATAAAGTTAGAGCCCACAGTCATGAACTGGCTTGCCTAAGGGAGCACACATGGATATTTTAACCTGGATCTTCAAACTTCATTCCAGAATTCTTCCTGCATAACATATTTCTCAACATCTGGTGCAAATAAAACTTTCTGAGGTTGGAATCCAGCCTTGAGACCAAACCTTACTAAAGTTTAAAATGAACTAACAGGATTTTCTCCCAAATGTCACAACCTGATCCTAAAAGGAAAGATAAGAAATTCTGAAGAATAGCAACAAGGAAGCACCCCCATTAGTGGGTGTAGAATAGAGCTGCAGTAAGGGAAGCAATATGGTGCTGAAAACCCCTGGAATAAAGTTGGCAACTAACCAAAGTCATGATAGAGGCGCAGACATTGTACCAGAGAGTTAAGATTCCAATGAACATTGCTAAAAATGGCTTTGTAAGAAAAAAAAATAGCTCTTCTACACATAGCACACTTAGGAATAAATCCCATATGGACCCATAGAGAAACAACATTTTGAGACTTTTAATTATCATATCTGTAGATGCATCTAAAAAGCTGTTGTAATGAAAAGGCAGTATGGTGTTGACAAACATTTCACTGGAAGCCACCAAACCCATGACAGAGGTACACTGTGAGGGAAGCACACACCATTAATGACTGTTGCTAAAAATGACTATCCATGTGTGAAAAAAAAATAGACTTCCTACACATACCGCACTTAGAAATAATTCTAGTTGAATCCATACAAGAACAAAAATTTGAAACTTGTAACAGAAAATTTAAAAGAATATTTTTATCACAGGGAAAAGAAATATTTCTTTCATAAGGCATGAAAAGTACAAGCTGTGAATGAGCAGCATCATAAGAATATTAAGCCAATATTTGTTATCCTATTGTATATATTTTCTGATATTCTGAGTACATAATATATACTAATTCATTTGATACTCATGAAATCAATATTAGACAGTAATCATTACAGTTTTCATAAAAGATGGATGCCTGGTGAGGCCATTAATACATGCATTCTAACTCTATATCTATCTGTTTATACCCCTCAGTAAGAGGAAAATCAACCACATTCAAGCTAAAGGAATCTACAATAATACTTAAACTAATCAAATCAATGGTGTAAATACTAGGGAAAATATTTTCTCTCATGGTAATACATACGTAATATTTTTACTTACAAATCATTATGTAAAAGTAGACCCAGATTAGGAACAACTAGTATATCAGGAAGGCAAGACTATGACTATTACCATATGAAAATATTTGTGCTAATAGGCACATTATTCACTGTAGTCATTTTGGAAGTAATTTGGTTGTATCTACTAAACTAGAAAATGTGGTTTCTTATACTCCAAGAAATCCCTTATGTCATAGGGGTAAAGTGTGGTGATATATTTTATATTTAATAAAGGGAGCCCGGAATATCAGAGAACAGATCCACCCACAGTCAAGCCATGAGGAACAGAGATTGGTGACTCTCACCTTTAATCCCATCACAGGGAATGACTGATGACACATCTTTAATCCCATCACTCAGGAGACAGAGCTCTTTCTGTATTTCTTTGAGTTCAAGGCCTAACAACCAAACAGTAGTAGCTCACATCTTTAATCCTAATTCTAGAATTATGATGTAGAGTTGAATCCAGAAGTGAAACAGCTGGGCGCGGAAGATATTTAAGGCAGGAGGAAGCAGACATTCAGGCATTTGGTAGGAGAGACCAGTAGGCAGAGGACTCTTGAAGACAGCATTTACCCTGTTAGGTCTGAGAAGTCAGCTGGGTGAGAATTGACTGTGGTCTGTTTCCTCTCTCTGATATTCCAGCTTTTCTCCAATATCTGGTTCTGGGTTTTCATTATATGCTAACCAGAGTTTGTGCAATAGTAAACAATGAATTGAACAAACTGTGTGCTAATTACATTTTGGGATATACAACTTTGGTTGAAGTAGACAAGTTGAGTTGATTATATATTGCATGTAATCACTTGGGTAAAGCCTAAAACGGTACCAGATCACCATATACATTATCATGGGTGTCTGCACTGTCATAAGGCTTATGATCAACTTCATAACAACAGTTGTCCTATGTATGTGGAGAGGAGCTTAAGAATGGGTGGGAATAGAGAATAGATATAGAAATGTAACTTTATCATATATATATATATATATATATATATATATATATATATATATGAACATTGCACAAAAAAATACAAGAAAATGTTAAGACATTTAAAATTTTGGGTGGTAACGGTGAACGTGATAACATGATGGTCAGTTTGACTGGACCAGGAAGCACCTCGGAGAAGTAAAACCATACTCTGTATCAGTGAGGACATTTCTAGATTAGCTGAGAGAGAAACCTACTCTGAGTATGAGCTGTAGCTATAGGCTTAAGCCAGGTGGGAAAAAGCCGAGCATCATCATAGGGTCCCCTCTGCTTCCCAACCACCACACATGGAGTGACACCTGCTTTTCTGTGCCACGCCTTTCCTGACGTCATAGGCAGAAGCCACTGGACAGAAAAGCCAAAAAGATCTATTCCCCTTTATCTGTTTGTATCATCTATTCCATCACAGCACTGAAAATCTGATAACACAGTTTCAAAGTTTGGTGTATTTTTTTATTATGTTCTATGTATTTGATATTATTCATAGCTACATTTAAAGGCACATTGTAGCCATTAACTTTCAGAGCCAATTACAGTTCTTTCTTTCCCCTGAGAACTACCTTGCATGGGTTGCAGTTTTCTACATATTAATAATTCTTAGTATCTTTTCCTACTTATTATCAAGGTTTAGAACAGAAGGAAGACCTAGAGGGTATTTATTCAAATCGTCTGAGCTCAAGTTAGTGTTTTGGACAAAACTCTTCCTTAAATTTTCCTTTATGCTTAATAACCTGGAAAATACAGCTTTTGTTAGCTGGATGTTTTGTTTTAAGCCAGTCAAGTTTCATCAATAATGAATTTTTGAAGAAGTAGAGCGTACTTCTTCACATTAATTCTGTGCATATCATGTGGCTCTCTCTACAATGACTCAGAGCCAGTAGGGAACCTCAGGGCTATTAGCATAACCATAATTATTGTTACTTTGGTAACATGTAGAAGCAAAAGTTAAAAGAGATATGATTGGAAGGATGTCAGATACTATAGAATAGATGGAAAAGAGTGAACAGTACGGTTTTTTTGAGGTATTTTAGAGAATGCTTCAGTTGCATAGGTGCATGTGGATCTTGCAGCAACTGATTAGGTAGACATTGGCATCCCTTCTTTTCAGGTGATGGAAACAAAATTCAATAGAAATGATTTCCCCCATATATTAAGAAAAATTATACTAATCCTAAAAGTAGACAAATGATCTCCCAGTTAGCATTCAGACTCGGCCCTGGCCCACTCAGCAGTCTGACAACGTCATCCCACATTAAAGTCCCATTAAGAGGAATCCTCTCTCTCTCTCTCTCTCTCAGCCTCTGACTATTTTCTCTTTCTTCCCCCCTTAATAAAACTTTCTACATGAGTGTTGCCTGAATGGTGTTTTTTCCCCAGCAGCTCCCACCTGTGATGACCTCTGTCCTCTGTGTCTGCAGAGCATCTCTCTCTCTCTCTTGCCATGGGGTCCCTTGGCTCCAATCCACCAAAGTCTCTCCCACTGATTAACAAAAACCCCTATACCTTCTACTCCTAGGGGAAGTCATGTACTTTAATACTGAACATGTTTGCTAAGAAGAAGGTCTTCCAAAGCAGGGCGAGGGGAAAATATCCCACCATTAGAAAAGTAGTCCTGCTTTCTAAATCACACAATAATAAGAGGGGGGGGGGAATCCCATCTCTAGATCTTTTCTTTTCTAACATATAGGTAATGCTATGGTTTGAATTGGAAATGTCCTCCATTGGCACAGGTTTTGAGTACTTGTTCCTAGCTGATGGTGCTATTTTTAAAGGTATAGAGACCTTTAAGAGGTGGTCCTTTGAAAGTCTACTTTGATTCAGGTCTGCTCTCTCTGCCTCCTTATCTGTCAAGATGTGAGTAATCCTGCTACATGTTCCTGCTGCCACAGATAGCAGAACTCACCGCCATGGAGTTCTACAAAAATGGCCTGAAAGCTCTCTGAAGCTATGATCCTCAACAAATCCTTCCTTCCTTAAGTGGTCGCTTTCAGGAACACTGTCACCCTGGCCTTTGGGCCAGGAACCCAAATGGAAGCCTTATCCCTTATATAGGATACAGTTGCTACTTCATGTAAATTTCTTTCCCTTGCCCAATAAAAAGAGAAATGAAAAGAATTATCTGCTACTTTGTAGTATATCTACCTCTTTATGCACTGGATTGCATTGAATGTGGTATAGATACCTAGATTTGAAGTTACAGGCCACTCACTGTTTCTGCTTCCCTACATAATTCATTTCTAGCTCTATAACAAAACTCTATAAACAAATGTTCTTTATAAAGACATAGTCTATAAACTCTAGGCACATATATTCATAGACATATTATGAGAATCCCAAATCATTGAGGGAGCTGAGTGGAAGAAAACATAAAACTACAGCATGGTGGTTTAAATAGGTATGACTCCTATAGATTCATGCATTTAAATGCTTGGCAAACAGGGATATTGTAGAAATTACTCACTGGCAATTGATTATATAAAGGATTAATATTTATTAAGGGGTTAATATAAACACTCACTGATGCAAAATTGAACCTTAAGGCGATTCTTGGAGAGCCGAACTGTTCTAAGCAGTGACAGCCAATCCTCTCCCTGAGAACACAGGAACAAACAGGAAGAGCAGGCAGCATGAAACAGGACTCTCAATGGGGGCTGGCCACGCCTCATTCAGGGTCCTGAGAACCCAAAGCTATGCTTTTAGGTCTCCCTTAATAACGCTTGAATCCCACCACATAGGGAGCGGCACTATTAGGAGATGCGGCCTTGTTGGATTAGGTGTGGTCTTACTGGGGGAAGTGTGTCACTGTAGGGGTGGGCTTTGTGGTCTCATATATGTTCAAACTATGCTCAGTTTACTTTTTGCTGCTTGTGAATCAAGATATAGAACTCTCAGTTTCTTCTCCAGCACCATGTCTGCTTGCATGCCGTCATGCTTCTCACTATGCTGATGATAGACTAACCCTCTGAACTCTAAGCCAGTACCAATTAAATGTGCTCCTTTATAAGAATTTCCATGACCATGGTGTCTCTACACAACACTAGAAACCCTAACTAAGACATATGGGTTGGTTTTAGAAGGCCTGAAGTAGAATTATTTTTAAGAACTTGCATGACAATATTTCAGCTATAAAATAATACCCAGTATTTGTCCTTGGCTTCTTAATTAATGGGAAGATAAAAGTGGTGTGCAATCAGCTTATGAATGGGAAGGAAGACATGGGCATCTTAAATGATTACAAAGATTGTTCTTTTAAGCAGGTTAAGCAGCTCCTAGTTTCTTTATGACCCTTTCCAGATTCTTAATTAATCCAGAGTATCTTTCTTCATTGGAAAAAAAAATCAACAGAAGTGTTTGAAATACAAGCTTGGTATATAAACTAAGAAAGGTCCATCAAGACTACATTTCCCCCTTAAACATTTTATCAACTGACAGAGCTAATTGGCTCAATTCACATTACTAGCAGCACCATCTTGAAGCAAAATGTTGGACAAGGTCTCCTGGCAAACAATGGTCACTGCCCTTTTGCCCAGAGAAGGGGCTAGTGTTGTACCAATTGGAGGCCTGTGCTGGCAGGCAGCAGTCTGAAGCAGTGCCTGCTCCTGCTAATGAACCCAGGCCAGTGTTGCTCTTATTGGAAAGTGGGTGGAGAGAAGTCCATGCCAAATTCTTGCACAAGGTCAAATGTTTCTGAAGAAAGAGAGCCAAGGTTAAATTATCACTCAGACTGAGGCAGGGGTATCAGAGCAGATGAAAGGAACAGTTCACTTCAACCAGGAAGGGTGAATCTGGAAAGTCAAATGGGCCCAGCAATGGAAAGTAATTACTAATGTATTTCTCAGCTTGGAAAGCCAGCCACATCTCACACCAAGGCCAGATTCAGAGCCCTTCTGTTCCAAGGATGTTGGCTCAAGCTCAGGGACAGGAAGGGAGTGTGTAAGCCAGATGCCTCTCCTTGGCTTTGGAACCATGTACCCTCAAAAGCAAAATACAACTTGAAAGAGAAAATAAAGGACACGTCTTTCGGAATCCTCCCTCTAAGACAAACATATTCTATGTTTACAATATACCCATATTTTCAGGACTGATCTCTAGTTTTGTTTTTAAGAAACATCAGTATCAAAGCAAAGGAAGGGGAACCCTTTAAGGGACATATAAGCCATGGCAAACCTACAGTACCTCTTCTTGCCTCTGCTCACCAACATCACTGTGGCAAAGAAGCTGTTTGTGGGCGGGACATCCCAAGAGAAGAGGCAGGAGAATAGAAATAGGAAGAGGAGGAGGAGGCACTGCTCTCTGGTGTCACGGAGAAATTTGTGACAAGATTGACTGTTTGGGATTGACTATTTTGACAGCTGATTTTTATCCCCCGCCCCCCCTCAACTCTGGAATCATGACAGACAATTGCTGAACATCAAATTGATGGGTGAACACTTCAGATCTGGTTGCCTTAACAACCAAAATAGCCAAAATGTTAAGACAGTCAAAAGGGATTGATTATTTTTGATACAATCTGTGGGTGATTGACCCAGGAATTCTCAGTCTAATCATACATATAAACAGAGGCACTATCAGCTCATGCAGAAGCAGCTAGCGGACAAGAAAGGGGGTGTCAGTCACTTGATCACTTAGCTCTCCAACGCCTCTGGAAAGATACGAAGCACCAGCCATTGCAGCCCCTGGATTTCTCTGTATGGGTGGTACAGGAAGCAGCCAAGTGTAAAAGCTGGGATTCTGATCCCTGCAGCTTCTAGCAAGATGAGAGTCTGGCTTAGACAGAAAAAACAGATTGCCCCAAATTGTCATCTAGAGGTGCTGAATCATGCATGAATGTCAGGACATGATGCCAACTATGGCATCTTTTCCAGAGGGCTTTATTGGTATGAACCCAGAGAATTCTGTTAGGATTTTTTTTTTTTAAACACACAGAGATAATTGTTGTGTCATACACCCAAAAGGAAATTAAATCACTTTCATAATTGGATTTGGTATTTGCTGGCTTTTTAAAGAGAAAGTTTGTGTCAGAATCCTTAAAATCTTGAATTAAAACATTTGTATCAAAGCCTGGTACAATGGCACATACCTATACGTCCTAGAAGTCAGGTGGCTGAGGCAAGAGAATTGCAGTTTTGAAGCCTCTAATCTGTGTTACCTAGTGAGCTCCAGGTCAACTCCAAAGTGAGATACTCTCTCAAATATTAAAGGATCTTAAAACTCCAAGTCCATCAACATACCAGAGGTGCCTGCTGCTATCGTGCCAGAGAGGCATACATCTTAGCCTACTAGTAAGGAATTAGGTACAACAGACCCGTGAAGCTTCATTCCTGTTTGCTTATTTGGTTCTTTTTTTTTCATTCTGAATTATGAAATAAATTAGTTAATAACTTGGCAGCAGCACCTGCATGTGTTGGAAAAATAGGAATTAATGAAGAATGTGACTTTGTGAGGGACTGAAAGTGAGTAGGGGAAAAAAATCCTACAGAACATCTTCGGTGCAATTTCAAAATACAGTTGTAGTAGGTAGCATGCAGAGAAACAGATATATTCTCAGACCTTAATTATTGAATAAAGAATAATTTCCGAGTTTTCATTCTTTTAGAAAGAATTTGGGAAAAAGCGATACCATGGTAAGAGAGAAAAGAGTACCCACCACCTTCATTGGAATGCCTATTGCTTGAGAGCTGATCCAGGCTCAATTCTTGGAGGTCCTGAGACAAGAGGCTTGTGGCTGAGTAGCAATGAAGTGCTAAGGAAGCAAGTATCTGCTTTGAAATAGTAGTCTGCTAGGGTGATTAGCGAAGAAGTTTTGAGATATTGATTTGGAGAAATATAATTTTCTGGATACATTTGAAGATGTATTTCAATATAATATTCCATTTTCTTCCTAGAGCATTCTATCATTTACAGTATTTTCACTTTCCTTATTTTAACTGATTCTTCAGAGAAGGTTGACATTTACACGGGAACACGCAGATGAATGCCTAGCCCTCCTGACCTGCCTTCTCTTCCGGGTTTGAATTGCTGGGTTCCGGGTTTATTGTTTTTTGACTGTCTGTTCATTTGTGTCAGGAGAGTGACAGGTAAATCGTAATGAAAAGAACCTAAAAAGAGGGATGCGGACTTGAGTACAGACAACCTTGTTTGAATAAAGCAAACCATCCATCCCTCTCATGGGAATTTAAACCAGCAAATTCCTAAAGAATAAATAAGGCAAATGGAAGGCTGGTGTCGAAATGTCTTAACAACGGTAGGTGCTAAGTCAAGGGAAGGCCAGGATGCTGAGTCAAGTTGTAAGAGAGAAGAAAAATGGAGTCGGTGGAGTTGACAGGGAAGGGACACAGAGATAACAGAAAATGGGGACAGAGCAGGGAGAACACAGTAGGAGGAGCAGAGACTCCATGATGGACAGATGTCAGCCCCACCTTCAGCTCAGGAGCAGCTGTTCTTCCTGCCATTGGCTTGGTTTTCCTGGCACCCTTTGCCAACATGAACGAGTTTCTGTTCTTCACATCTAAAAGTTTGTCTAAAAAGTCTTGTCTAAGTTTGAACAAATTTCCAGTTGAGAATAAGGAAATTTATGCTCATTTGGGCATTAGGGATTACAATCTTCAGAAATACAGATCTCAAAGTCTTGACTTATTTTATTGTAGTTGAAACTACAAAAGAATATACGGCCTTATGGGGACACCATTCCTTTTGGAATATAGTCAGCCCATTGTGAGGGAGCCCAGCTTACAGAGTACATGGAAAGTTTCTGAAACTAGAGAAGGAAAAGATGATGGTGAACGTGAGGAGGGCAGGAGAGTCTGTGCGGCTCTATTTCCATCCTTCTGCCTCCAGCTCTCCATGACCTAAGTCCAGCTACCGACTACGTATATGTGTGATACTCAAACTAGACTTTCTCAAATCAGGTCAGCGGTCACATCACCTATTTTCCTCAACCACTCTCCACCTTGTTATTGATTGGTTTATTTTGAAATGGGATCTCACAGGGATGTAGCATACACTTTTGGTGTTGGATGAGCTGGATAAGCTGATGAGAGAGCCCCAGGGACCTTCCTGTCTCAACCTCCCCAGCACTATCATTATAGCCGCCTGCAGACTTCTCTGACTTTTTATATAATGTATGAGAATGATGCCCAGTAAACATTTCAACTAAGAGATCTTCCTGGGACTTTAAGGTGTATTTTGAGCATATCAATAAAGATCTTTAGAACACTATTGCCAAGTATATAATAGACTATCTGTAGAACCTAAAGAGGCCCACCTAGCTTTGTGCTTTTTGGTGGTAGGAGAGGCAATATACAATTCTTTGTTCTTTACCATTAACACAGTTGCCTAAGTAACTATTGTCTGCCACAAAATTTCCTATCCTATTTAAAATACAACATCATGTTACTGGAGGGATGACTCAGTGATTAAAAACATTCCTCTAACGGACAGGGGTTCAGTTCCCAACATCTACATCAGGTGGCTCACAATGGTTGTGCCTCCAGTTTCAGAGGATCTAATGCCCTCTCAGCTCATCTACACACACACACACACACACACACACACACACACACACACACACACACACACGACATATACTCACACAGAAAGACATATCTATAATTATTAAAGAAACATAGATCACACCTTTGTAAAAAACTCTATGTTTCATGGTACCTTTACTTTCCTCATTTTAACTGATCTATATCACAGTCCTTGAGATGAGGTTGACTTGTGTACTGTCATATGCTAATCCTGTTATCCCCATTTTTTTTAACTTGAATTTGAATTTAGGGGAAACGAGCCTTATTTTACACGAGAGTGTGCAATAAACTATCTGAAAAGAGCCCTTTTGAAGTATCTGAAATACTTAATTTTTCTTGTCTAGAGGTGACACACCCAGCTTTCAGGAAAGGATGGTCACTGTATGTTGAGAAGAGTCAACACAGCTCTTGGGCAGATCATAAACACATAAGACATAGATCTCAACCCTAGTAAATAACTACACGTATCAGAGAACACCAACTCAGTGTGATTGTCCTAGTCCTGACTCCATAACCAACAGAGACTTAGTGGCCCAGTTCCATGGGTTGAAGAAGCTAACTGCAAATCCCATGTTTATAGCTTCTGGCATAGATCACAAGTGGGGATTCCTAAAGTCTGCTCTTTTGGTTTAGCGCACTCACCAAGCTTAGGGAAACTCTTATTTTTGGTATGGATTATTTGAAAGCATAGGTTAACAGCTAAGTACAGATGGAAGTAATAAGAGACACTTGAGATAGTTTACAGAGTTCTAATTTCCCACCAGTGCCTCACCTTCCAGAATCTTACATGTGATCAGACATCTAGATGTCTGTTGAACTCTGTCCTTCTGGTTCAGATAGAGGCCTCATTAAATAGGCGTGACAGAGTCCATCATTCATTTATTACTAACTGGCCTTCAACCTCTCTCCCTCTGGGACAGGGTGTGGTGCTGTATATTAGTTTTATCAACACTGTGACAAATACCTGAGAGAAGCTTAAAGGAAGGACTTGTTTATTTGGGTTCATGTCTTTTGAGATATCATATCAGTCCATCATGGCAGGGTGAGGACACGGTGGAGCAGAGCAGTTTGCATCATGGAGGCCGGAAAGCAGAGCTAGAGCAGGCTGAGCCCTTAGACACACTCCCAGGGCCTTCTGAAAGGGAGGTCTGCCCAAGGCTCACCAACAGGGTGAGCCTTCATAAAGTTGAACACATTGTCTAAATACAAGTGGAATGTGAAATGAGGGCCAGGGCACCAAGGCAACAGAGCTGGACTTTGGTACCATTTACTTCCCAGTCATAGAGAGCAGCAAGGCACACTGGGAAATTCCCTTTGCTTGGAACCAGAAGATAAAGAAATATAGAGTCCGTCTTGTCTTTTTCACTTATTAGCTAAGTTATGCTTTGCAAATCACTTAACATCTCCGATTCTAAATTTCCTCAACTGGAAAATGACTCTCAGATGATAATATTATGCAATACGTATCTTACAGGTGGCTATAACCAGCAGAGAGGTAATGTTTACGAACTATAAATAGCATCATACTGTTTGTTAAAAGGAGAATTTCTTTAAGGATTATAACAAGGGCTCTGAATTGATTTTATCTTAAAACCTCATTAGCTTTGAGTCCCTATCGGGCAAATATTTCTGAATTATACTTACTATTTGGTTGCAATGGGTTTCTCCTTTTTACAGGACGTTAACTGTACACTCAAAGGAAAACATGCCTTGTGTGCCTCATTGACAGCATAGAATGTTTGATTTGGAAACTGTCCCTTGTGGTATAGAAAGAAGTTATTTCAAACAAATCATTTAGTAGTAGATGATACCCAACCATTTCCATAGTAGAAACCTGAAGGAAAGCCACAGACCTCGTTGAGTCTCCTGGGACAGCAAAGCTTTGAAAGAGAAACTAACGACAGAGGCTGGGGGGGGGGCGGAGGGGGGGGAGATGGGCATGGCAGAAATGCTTTATGTTTATAGAGATGACTTCCTCCATTGATTTCCAAGCACTGACAAACTCTAATTGGCTAATCTCCACATATCCCTTTGAGGTTAAGTGGGCAGCAAGCATTATCCCCGATTTCAAAAATACAAAGAGCTTAAGTGTCTCGCCTGAGGTCACAAGAATTGGCTGGTGACAAAGCTAGGAAGTGACCTGCTAAAGGACCCCTGCCTTCCAATCCCCTCCCAGACTCAGAGACCTCACTCAGCAGAGTCATCTGGGGTCTTTTGTTATCTTTCTAAAGCAAAGTCCTTGATAATTCTTTTCACTACTGACAGACAATGTGACATCTTTATTCCTATACAGTGCTCACTTTGTATTAAAGTATGTGTTCTCAGGCACCATGGACTTTTCCACAGTTAAACATTGCTTAGAGGGAGTTAGAGGAAGTGTGTGTGTGTGTGTGTGTGTGTGTGTGTGTGTGTGTGTGTGTGTGTGTGTGTGTGTGTGGTTGCAGGTACAAGCACTCGCACTTGTGTGTTTAATTTTCAAAAAAGATATTGATGCTCTTTCTGGAGTTGAACACTCTTTGAATCCAATATAGCAAGGCAGAGCCTGTGAGCAAAACCATTCCTATTCATTTCAAACTGTAATCTCCTTACTAAACACTCTTCAGAGAATTCCCAGCTTTGTTTAACCAATTTCCAAGGTTTCTCTTCGACCTCTCCAGATGACCCCTGTTCATCTTGTTGCCTCCGAGTTGCCAGGAGAAGCAGACCGTCCTCACTAGATTAAAGCATTAAAGCTTGCCTGGATATGAGACATATTTGCATCTAAAAATAATAGTATCCCAATGTGAATTACAAAAAGCCTTCAGGTATATGGGCAGGGAGATACACGAACAGAATCATTTCACCTTAACACAGAATACCAAGCTTTTCAAACTATCATCATTATGTGGAGAAAATGAAATCTCCAGCCACTTTCCCTTAGGTGCTGGGTTGTATTAGGGCATCTCAGCCCTAGCCAATGGCTTTAGACCCTCCAGCTATAGCCCACAGCCAGCCTGAGGATTAGTCTGTCCTAAGAAAGGAACAAAACCCTGATTCTTTGATTTAACATGGAAAGGGAAAGAGCAAAAAGACATACCTCTCTCTCTCTCTCTCTCTCTTTTTTTTTTTTTTTTAGGAAAAGCACATTGAAAAGGGGGCAGATTGTGCCATTATAAACAGATACTAATTTCCAGTCCTTGATTTGAGTATCCATACTCAAGGTGAGAACTAGTGGGCAATCTGTCTGTATATCACTGGACTTGGCCCCAGAGGTCCTGGGTTCAAAGAGAACTGATACTCACCAAGCTGATGGTCTTGGGCAAGTATTTGGACATTAATGGCTCTCATGCTCCTAATAAATCAAACAAAGGAACAAGACATACTCTAAGTTCCTTTCTCCCAGTCTCAAGCCAGTGACCAATTGGCACCCTGTGAGGGAAGCCCTGTGTAACTTCCTTCATGATCAGTCTATGTCCCATTCGGCCCTGCCACTTAGCCATTGCACTTAGCCTATTAGTACATGATCTTCTTCCTCAGGTGGCTGCCCAGCAGGCATCTTCTAAAGCAGAATGGCTGGGAACAATCAAAGAAGGTGTGGTCAGGGGCTGGAAGGAGGATGTCTTTGTAAAGCCAGCCCGGAACTCATGAATGTCATGTGCTCTTCCAACCCGAGAGGAAACTATCATAAGCATATTTTACAGGTGACAAAAGGGAGTATCAAAAGTGATAGAACCATTGGCAGAATGAAGTTCGAAGAATAAAATTGGGAATGGTACATACATTGTGGGAGTCAAGTGAAACAGAAAATATCTGGAGCCTTTCTCAGAATATTATTAAGACTTCTAGACTGGAGGCTCGGGGGTTAAGAGTTCTTCTTGGGCTTGCACAGGACCTTGGTTTACTTTCCAGCACCCACATGGCAGCTCTCAACCATCTGTAACCTCATCATCTCCAAATGACCTGAAACCCTTTTCTAACCTCTGTGCACACCAAGAATGCACATGATACACATACATACACACAGGCACAGCACCCATACACATATAATAACAAAATAATAGATCTAATATAATTTAAACACAAACACACACAAGCACACACCACGGAGAAAAATCCCTGGAAGCATGAAGGCCCCCAGAAAGTCCCCAAAGGCCCGGTTCTTCAACTTTTTCTCCTATGGGATAGCTACCCAGCGCGTTTCTCAGTTACTTTACCCGAACCTGTCTGAATGGCTTTTCTGGTGCTTCTAAATGATCAGATTCAAACCACTGCCTCCAAAACCCACAGTGAGAATTTGCACTGGTTCTACTGGTCTTCAGAGAGATTCCCACGTAGCCTGAAATGTACCTTCTCTCCATTAGGGACACTTGATAGTGTTCACCCTTGCTGGGAGAGCCACACCGGTGTCACGCATGTATTCTGCAAGAGAGCTTGAGAAGAATAGAAACACATCACAAATGAGTGTAACTTGGAGTATTCTCTGCGCAAACATCCAGAGGTCACAGGCCACAGTTCAGGAGGCATTGATATTTGCAAATGGGGTCTCCATGGAATCTCATGTGATAGCCACAGGCCAGGAACTGGGAAGCTGAGGCTTTCATGGCATCTAATCACGTTGGTTCTGAGGGAGTTGGTACTTTCTAACAACTATGTGGTATAGGTCATGTTCAGGAATTGCTGTGACAGATGGCCTGCTATCCAGCATGTGCAGCTCTAAGAGGTGGGTCCTGTAAAGGCAGGTATTGGGGGCCGAGGCTGGGTTGTTGCATGGCCTGGTTCCATCAGTGAAGTGAGAAAACTACAAAGGTAGACGGAGAAGGGGGCAGATCTCTAGCGACTATCTGCGAGGGACTCTTTTTTCTTTAAAAAGCAACATTTGGGAGGCTGAAAAGATGACTCAGTGGTCAAGAAAACCATGTTTGTTTCCCAGCAGTTACATGTTGGCTGTAATTCCAGTTCCGGGGGATCTGAAACTCTTCTGGCCTTCACAGGTTCTTGCATACACGTGATCCACATTTGTACATGCAGACAAAATTCTCATACACATAAAATGAAAGAGTTAGCAAATCTTTTTTTTAGAAAGGAAAAGAAATGTTTTAGCAGAACGACATTAAAAAAAAAAAAAAAAAAAAACAAAGCCGAAAAACAAACCATAGCTACATAGCCTCTGTGACTAAGATAAAATTGGATGGGGCAGTGGACCATTTTAAAACAATTCTCCACCATTCTCAGAGAAAGCAAAATGGTTATGAAATGGGAGTTAAATATAGCAACGACAAAGTCAATGTCCAATATTCTGTCTCGTGATTCCCACCAAGTGAATTCAAATTTGATTTGGCCACACGCCTAGAGTTGAGTTGTAGAAAAATGTTCACCTCGTGGAGAACACTAGGAGACACTGCCCTTCGGAATAGAGCATAGAGGGTGGGTGACCCTTTTAGGAAGACAGGGACAGTGCCGCACTAGACAACAGTGCTTCAATACTCATGTGTGGAGGAGCATTCTGGGCTTTCTTGCTAAGAAGCCCACTCTGATCCAGTGGGTTATGGCTGTGGCCTGAATACTACATTTCTAACAAGCTCCTGAATGATGCTGGAGCTGCTGATCTGTGACTCACCATAAGCCACAGGGAAGCAGGGCAATAATGCATCTCCAAATTGGTGGCCTTTGGTCAGTAATAAATGTTAATGATAATGGCTTACATGCGAAATACAAATGACAAGAAATGAAGTCATAGAGCTATATGGAAGTTTGCTAGATGCTGTACGGAAACGCTGTTCTGTTGCCATTCCATAAGGGCTTAGTGGAAGCAGGGAAATGGGTGGGAAAGTGTTTGCTTTCAGGGTTTAATGAAAGGCTCAGACCACTCCCAGCCTGAGGTGTTGGTGGATCACTTGACCCACTTCATGGGCAAAACTGTTTAGGATGCAGGCTCAGCCAGATTCGGTAAAATGTATTCTAGCTTAAAAATGCACCTGACATTATAGGCAGGGTTAAACAAGATGGTTCTCTAACCCTGAAGGAAAGGATGATTGGATGAATGGATGCAGAATATCTGAAAAATGGTAGCTTATACACAAAATACAGTGGATTGTCGTGTTCTTAAGGCAAGTAAATGATGACTGTTCTGTATCCCTACAGGCCAGAACTAATGAATTCAGTGCTGACATCTCTTTGTTTCTTCAACTGACAGTAGGGCTACGGTGGGCAAATTATCCCGAAGGAAATTTTATGATTTCAAGCAGTTTTATCACTTAAACTTAAGTTCTAGAACTTTGGTCATGTGATCATCCCAGCTTTTTGTGCTGATTAGGCTGTGGGCTGCACATCTGAGATGACCCACAATCAGTGTTCAGCACTGTCTAGCCCTTGAAAGGCTTACAAATAGATTTGTCTCTCTGGCCTCTTCTCTAGAAGTTTCTTTGTAGCACTCCAAGTGGAAGCTGCTTCAAGCAATCTAGGACACAAGGGAAATTTCTCTTTGATGTTTCTCTGCTGCTTCCCTCCGGACCTTTTGTTCCCATGCTCCACTTCATCCCTTCTGCTTCCAATTCTGCACCCGTGCATAAGCACAGGGAGACGCATGCGGCTTTCAGGGAGAAAGTGGGAACAGCCACTTGGATATCAGAGCTGTTTGTATTTAGTTTATATCTTCATGAAAAATTACCCAGTTTTTCTTGTCAAAAAACAAATAGAATCATGACTTATGTTTTATAATTTATATAACCAATTTCATATACTTGTCAACTTCTTATCAGATTTCTGACAGTTATAAATCATTTCCCCTTCTGGAAAGATGAAAATATGCCCTCCTGCCCACCTGTAACCGTCTCCAAGATTATGTTTTCACTTTGTGGCTCACTGTGGAGTAATCAGGCACATGAAATATTTACTGATGAGAACTCGGCCTATATAGACAAAAGCCTACAGCGCCTGTACACCAGAATGTAGTCATGGAAATGAGGTTTTGAGGGAGAATCACAGGAGTGACAAGATGCTCCCATGTCATTGCCATCTCTGTTCCATGATTGTTGATGTAGAAGAACCTAAAGAAGTCTAAAGACTCAAAGCTGTGAGGGTTTGGAGGGTAAGCTGAGGTATCCTTCTGCTTGTGGGGAGAGAACATTCTGTGCTAAATTCAACAAAAGCTTTGCTGGCAATGGGGAACAACAGCGATTGTCCATGACGAGATAAAGACCGGCCCAAATTATAAAGCTATTAACAAAATCATGAAACCTCCATACAGGGACGCTATAGGAGAAGAAGATAGAGCTTCATATGCTAATAGGAAACTGTATCTAAGCACATTGCTAGCTAAAAATGTAAGCTACTGTAAGCACATTGTTAGCTAAAAATGTAAGATACCATTTCCTTCCAAAGCCTATAAATCTGTTATTGGGATATGTAAGTAACATTTCCTGAGTAATAACAAGAAATATTAATAATGGTTGTAATAGCTAAGAGGAACTACTATCTGTAATATATACCCCTTTGCAATACCTTCTTTATTAATATTATTACTAGGTGGATAATAGTAATGAATGACAAGCACTTGATACATCTCATCTCATCTAACGGCTTGAAGGCCCCCCGTGAGGCAGACTTTAATTTACCATTGCATAAACTTTAGTGTGTTTTTTTTCACTTGCTTTGCATAAACTGAGCCACAGAGATGTTAAATAATCTGCCCCAAGGTCACACAGCTAGTAGGTGGCAGACAAGATACTTGAGCTCCCCATGTCCATCACACCAGGGAACAGCATCTCTTTGCCACCTCTTTCTCACAGATGGAGAACTAAAGGGAACACTCTCGCCATTTAGAAGTGGATTCCTGTTTCCAACTCCAATATGCTATGTGGTATCTCTATTACTCTATTCGATGATGCTGTTGGAAGTTTGAGGTAGGTGCATCAAAGCTTAATGAGTCAATTCTGGCTGACATAGTGAAACCATAGTTTGTTTCTTTGTTTGCTTCCAAAAGAAATCTAGAACAAAAATAGAAGGCTTTTCATAGTTTGAAAAGCACCTTGAGAACCCACCACAGGCTATCTTGGTCCTTAGGACTCACCATGCTGCAGGGGATTCTTGCAAATGAAAAAATAAAAATATACTTTCAGGAAGTATAGGATGCCTTTGTATAGTATAGACTGAGCTTTCAGGCTACAGACACGGGCTGCATAAGAGATAAAAAGGAGACCCCTGACAGTTATATTTGAGCTGGATCTGCAAGGGTAAATACAGAAACGTTAACAAATTAGGAACCTAGAGTGTGGGGTTGGGTCGGTCATAAAGAGGGGTGGGGTGGGCAGAGGCACAAGTACCCCCAGGAACCACAAAGTTTGAGAGGGTCAAACACCAGGTGAAATAGTTTCAATAGGTAGAACGTAGTCTGAAACAGTGGTCAGTAGCCAACTAGTGTTTTCAAATACTCTATCTGCCAGTTTTCTGAATGGCCTGATTACTCCCAGAGAGAGTTGCATCTCCCAGTTCAGAATGTCAGCATCTCTGGCTCACATACCTGGATGTGAGTCACCTCCCAGCACTTGTAAGCTCAACCTTAAAAGCGCATGACAGATAAATCCCACCTGCTCCGAGAACCATGGGTCAACTTTTGGGGGTCATCTGGGCGAGGGATTTATTTTAAAGACAACAAAAAACAGGGACAAACAGTTTAATCATGTTTGTGTTTCAGCAATAATTGTCATGTTGATAAATTCTGTAAGTTTCAGAGCTGAGAGGCGATTAGAGTGAGGGGAAATTATGTAGAGGTCATTGCTTAAGAACAAAGAAGAAATTATAAGAGGTTAGAAAGGCAAACGGGAGCAGAAAACAGATCAGACAGCTGTGGAGATACTATTCAATGTGTCTACCTCCTGGAAGTTAGATATTGGGAAGAACAGAGACAAGAGTGGTCTCTGGGGCTCTTGGAGACTTGAAAAAAAGTAGAAATTTACCCAAAGAATTATGGAAAGAAAAGATCCATGAAAGGAAAGTGAGTTCATTGAGACATCAGATAGTGATATTTGTTACATCTGCTCGTGAATGTCCAGGCCTGGGAGGAGGCAGGCTGAGGTTGGAGCTCCATGCTTGAGAATTATTCGTCTGTGCAATAGACATCATGGACTAAGTAGAAGCAAGTCAAACTCGCACCATGAGTAAGTGCCCCACATCCCTTCCTTAGTGGGAAGAGCCGTTAGGCGACCACATGAGATAACCACCACTTCCTTGTTCTCTGACTTACACTTAACAACCAAGTAGGAACATGTGGTAATATATAATCTACCTTTATATCCTATTATATCATGAGAAGCCTCATCTAGTCACAGCATTGCTTCTCTCTCTCAGCTCCCGAAGTCGAGGCTCAGGCAATGTACCTCCTTCTTAGTCAAGGAGGAAACTTGGAAGATGCTGACAACAGAGGGCCTTGACAGGGTCAGCCAAGAGAAGTGAGCTCTGAAACTACTCTGCCTCAGGACCACTGAGGGATTTATTCTGAGGGTGAGATCTCACACATTAAAGAGAAGCAAGCCCTTCTCCCTTCCTCTGCGAGACATCTAGGGAGACAGCTGTTAGCAAAAGAACACTGTATAAAGAAACCAAAAGGATTTGGATCCAAAGAAGGTGGAAGTCATGATCTTTGGGGTCTACTACCATCTTGGTTTTTGCTTGTTTCTTTTTGTTTTGAAATAGGCTCTTGCCTTGTAGCCCAAGCTGGCTTGGAACCTAGGTAGGCCTAAAACTTAGGGTAATTCTCCTGTCTCAGCTTCTTCAGTATTAGAATTACGACTGTGAGCTGCTATCTCTAGTATGGTGGTCTGAATAAAAATGGCCCCCATAGACTCATAGGGAGTGATAGTATTGGAGGTGTGGCCTTGTTGGAGGAAGGGTGTCACTAAGGGTGGGTTTTAAGGTTTCAGATGCTCAAGCCAGGTCCAGTGCCTCACTCCCTTCCTGCTTTCTGATGGTCATGATGCACAACTCTCAGCTACTTCTCCAGGACATGTCTGCCTGTGTGCCACCATGCTTCCCACTGTTATAACAATGGACCAAAGAACTGTAAGCATTCGCTAGTTAAACGCTTTTCCTTTATAAGTGTTGTGATTATTATGTTGTCCCTCCACAGCAGTAGAAACACTAAGAACTGGCTTTGGGGCTTAATCTTTTTGGAATGGTCCTAACTCCCTCTCTAGGTCAAGAAGAACTCAAATAACCAATTACAATTTAGAGTGAACAAGCACATCCTTGTGTTAAAATATAAGACTCCTCTGAGTCAAGAATCATGTTGTTGTTGGACATCTTGGAGAGTTTCCTCATACCTTTGAGAAATCCACTGGGTGGATGTTTTTCCCCTAATGGTTTCCTTATTAGAATACTCAGGCCTTCTCAGCCTACTATTCATGTTACTGGTCACCATGGCCCTAAACACCATAGCTCCAGTGGCCTTTAATAGAATGTGTCCATATGCCATCAACAGTAAAGGAATAAATAGGAAAGGTGGTCACATTAACCTCCTCTGCTCTCTAGTCTCCAAAATGCTACAATAAGGGGCATTAGAATGTTATAAAATATTCCTGAGAGTTTGTGTATATCTAAAGGGCATTAGGAGAGAGATATTTTTATTTTATATACAGGTATTTTGAGTGAGTCCATTCCCCATGAATGGCTTACATCACTTAATAGTCAAGATCTTCTAAGCAAAAAGCATTTACAACTGAATTTAATCTGTTTGCATAAGGAGATGTTAAGGATAGTAAAGCTCGGAGACATCTCTATCCCTGGAGATGCTTCAAAGTAGGAAAGATAAAAACCTCCTTTTCCTCTACCCAAAGATTAGATGAAATTTCAGAATAAAGATAATGTTTTACTCTGTGGGGAAGATGTGCAAGTCTCTCACAGGGCTATATAAGATCAGAGTTTCCTAATTAACTGGGTTCTCCAATAACTCTCTCAACTGCATGCCTGGTGCCCTAACTCTCACTGCTGAGCTTCTAGAGATGTTATTCTGTCTTGAGTTCCTGCCCAAAAGTCATAAATGAGCTTCGCCTCTGACACAAAGGCCCTATGGATTCTGTGTGCAGTATGTGTATATATACATAGAATTGTTAACTGTATGCATATTTGTAAATACATATGCACATGTATTCATATATAAATGAAACATGCATCTGTGCATATGTACACATATATAAATATGTGACTAGCTAACTTACTTTTAAGTAAGTAACAATTTTTTAGATATTTTACAAATTCTAACTTAGCAGTTTTATATGTAGATACCTTCTAAGTAAAATCACTCCCTTATGGAAGGATCATCCCTGCCTAAAATCCACAATCTATTTTTCTCAGGAAATAGTGTACAGATTTTTAGGGTACTTTGGGATGGATGGATCATGACATTCCAAGGTCAGGGCTATTTATACTGTACCCCGCAGGGGGAGTTACAGATGGTCTCCTCATACTCAAAATTATCCAACAGGTAATCATTGACTCCAAGGCATGCTCTTACATGTTAATAAGGCCCAAAGCCATCATTAAATTTCAGAGATTAAAAGTCCCAAACTTTGGCATTAGACACACCTCTCTCATGGTCCCCCTGGTCCTGACTGGCCATTGCTACCCCTGAGAACCTGCACACACTACACAGACCTGCAGAACAGCCGTTTGCCCTTAGTCAGTTTCAGATGATGTGTATTTCATTGTCTGCAAATGCCATGACATGGCTTCACTGATGGGAATTGTCACTTCCTGGCCTCCTCTTAGCTATATGAAGACCTGGCAGCTGTGCATGTTTCTCCAGACACGGAACAGTTACAGTGGGCTCGAGGATCCTATGTGCCTGCACACAAATACATTCTGCCTACAGCCCATTTTCTCCTCTTCTCACCTAGAACATTACCTACTTTCCACCAGCTCCTAGTGTTCACAGAGATCTGATCTAATCTAGGCATTTAAGCTCTACAGACCATAGAAAATCTATACCAGTTTGTTTATATTCCATTTCCCGAGTTCTAATACATTGGAGCCCCTCTCGATTTTCAATACATAAAATAAAACAGAGCTAAGAACTAGTTGCCTTGCAGGACTCTGCCCAGACACCATTTTCTGTCACCTTCATTATTGTCCTCTGACTTCCCACTTTCTTCCACTTTCATATATTTATAATTGCTCACATCCTTGTAGCATCCTGGATGTGCATGCGATCATGGTCAATATGGAGGATTCAGCATTGCCAGGAGGGAGACAGCAAACCTGTTCTAACAAGCACATTCATAGCTTTCTTCTTGGGAATGAAATTTACAGGGCCTCCCTATTGTCTGTACTGCCATTCGATAATAGAAAAGATTTTGAGTTAATCCTCTCCTTCTGTCCAGGAAGGAGAGACAAGCTCATCCAGGCCCCATTGGGTGGCACCACCTGCCCATTTGTCCAGGACCATACATCTACAGGGCTTTTGGAGATTGAGTGGGAACTAGATGATTTTATGAGTTACAGAAAGTTCACTGGGGAGTCCAGCAGGAGGTTTAGCTGGAATAAAGGATTTCATCTTATTCCATCTATCTGCTCTTTAGAATAATATAAAACATTATCCTCTCATGAGATGGGGGGTGGGTAAATGAGGAAAAACATTTGCTGCATTGGTGGGGTTGCTTTGTGGGTGAAGGTACTTGCTGCCAAGTTTAAAACCTGAATTCTATACCCTGAATCCAACGGTAGAAGTGGAGAACCAGTTTGCACAGGTTGTCTTCTTCTGATCTCTACATACACACTAGTGTGTCCCACATACAGGCATTCACACACACAATGGAGAAGAAGAAAGTTTTATGGTTTAAAGAAAAACATTTTCTCAAATCCCTGGATCAAGTACCTAACAGTAGTGGGGAGGGGGGTGTCTATTTTGTCTCTAATCTGCAGCAGCCAAGGACTTTCTACATAGACTGAAGGATAGCAGGAAGGTATGGGGGGTTCTGGACCAGACAGAGGTATTCTTAGCCAACGCTGTTACCCATGAAGGCTCTCATATTGCTAGCCACTTTCAGGATGTAAATAAAAAACAGCAGCTATCATTAAAATGAAGGCCCTGTCTTGGCGATACTCAACTTTTAGGGACCATAGCACTTACTTTAATTGCCTAACATGGAGTGGCTCAGAGGCCTCTCTAAATCAAAAGCTGGGACTAAAGAACTGGCTTAGTTGGCAAATATCAATAATATATGCCATGACGACTTGTATTTGGAACCCCAAAACTCATATGAAAGGCTAGACACTACTGCTCTTGATTGCCCACCACAACTTGATGGTTAAGACCCTGTTGTTGAAGACACTTCACATGTTGGTCACAAGACATGAAGAAATCAAACTGGGGTTGACCAGAAAGTTTTCTCCCAGCTGGCTAGCTTTCATAGTACCAGAAGGTGTTATATATAAGCTGAGAGGAGGAAAATCATTGACAATCTTACCCGCCTATGAACCCTGTGAACTGTAGTAATAATTGGCAGAGCAAGATATGTCCATGGGTTGAAGTATTGGCATGAATATTATAGAGCTAACTAACTGATTTTCTGATTGGTTTGAAGGCCCACCCTACAGAAGGAATCAAATGCCTCGTGCCATAAAGTTGTCCAAGAAACAATATGTGGGGAGCTCACAGGCTCCGGAAGTAAACCTGTTACTACTCTTTTGCTAAATGAATACAGTGGTGAACACTTCTCTAATTTGTATCTCTATATCCATATACGAATACAGCTGTCAGGCCTCATCAGAGAAATTTCATTGTGCAGTGGATGGTGGAAAACATAGAAACTCCACTGATTGAGTGTAGAGCCTGTCAGCAGAGTGCTCATCCACAAATGGAAGATCTATTTCATCCCTCCTTTGAGTCTCCAGAACAACCTCTCAAGAGGGGCGGAAAGATTTTAAGAGTAGAGATGGGGAAGGACCGGGGATCAGGTTTCTTCTGGCCATGACAAGGCTGCTCCACTCATCAGATCACAGCATTTTTGGAGGCTGGCACAATACCTGTACAAGATCAAGTTAGTCAACATTTTAGGATGAAGTGGAAATGGATATATGAGTCCCCTACCCTTGACTAAAGAGCTATACACAGATAAACAAATTTGAGGGATAACCAGTTTCCTTTAATGGTGTGCCCTGGTAGATCTGCCATGCTTCAGTGGATAACCCCACACCCAGGATGATATAAACAGCACAAACTAGGTCATTAAAAAAATAAAAAGACACAAATTTATGGGGATGGATCTGGAAGGAATTGGGGGAAGAGTGAGGGGTGATTATGGTTAAACCAAACTGAATAAAATTCTCAAAGAATTAACTGAATATCAAAGTCAGATTCAGTTATGAACATCTGTAACTCCAGAACTTGGATTATAGAAATGGGGCTTTTGGAGCTCAGCTTAACTAGCTTATTTGGTGAGCTCAGTTTCCGTGAGAGACTCTGTCTCAAAAACTAAGATGCAAAGCAATTGAGGAAGACACTTTATGTTGACCTCTGGCTTCTCCGTAAGTATGTGTGCGCACACACACCATTAAAGAAAACAGCCCTTGTCGAAATCAGGACTTTTAGTTTATCAGAAGGTTGATTGATGATTGGTGAGCAAACAGAATCTGAGCAAGTACATTAAGTTTCACGTTGCACAGGTCTAGACTGAATTGAGTTGGGAGAACACCCATGTGCTGTGGACATTTAAAGGAGCACCCCACTATAGTTAATGGTCAGAAGTCTTTTGAGAGGTGATGGTAAGAGAAGGGAAGAATAGTGAGGAATTGATGTTACTGATCCAAAAAAGTGGTGCAAACAGAGTCAAGGACATGGGGAATTGTGTTTTTAGTGCAGCTATGAGTGTGTTACCTTCTTCCCTTTTACGGAGATGAGGCATGGCTGTGTAGGAGAATGTGGAGGAAGATAGCTGATGCTTGGTATAGGGAGGCATGAGAAAGCTGTTCCTTTATGTTGCTCTGAGATTTCAAGCTCCTATCTAGGTCTGACCATGTGGATGAGCTAAGAATACTAACTCAGATAAACAGACCTGACCTCCTGGTAAGGAAGGACTGAATTTTGGACTGTTTGTATCCCTTCTGGTGATGCTCTTGTGTGGTGAATAACCTGTACTGCTGGGGAGAAGTACCAAAAACAAAGAAATTCCCATGAAGTTAGGCGTCACCTTCTAGGTAAGTTTTTCCTGAAGGTGCTTGCTATCCAGCCTGTAACACAGCTCCAGGATTTCAGGGCAACCCAATTACATCATGGCAAATGTCACAGCTTCAGAGTGTTATTTTTCCCCCATCAGTAAGACATCTTTTCATCTCAGAGGCCACTGTAATTAACCCGAGAGAGAATAAGTCATCTTTAAAGCCAGAGAAGGAGCTCCCATCATGGTTTGACATGTTCTGAATGAAAATCTGTTTCAGAGACTCCTCCAATCTGTATGTTCTTCCATGTGAAAACAGTTACAGTCGATGCTACTTCAAATTTTTCCCTTTTGTTTTTGAGATCATAATACAATTAAATCCTTCATTTTCCTCCTTCCAAACCTTCCCATAATCCTCTCTCTATTTTCTTTTAAACTCATGGCCTCTTTTCAATAACTTTTGTTGAAGTGTATAAACCCATAAATTTGTAAATATAACCTGTTCATTGTAACAGTTGTTATTTGTATGTATGCTAACAAGGCTGGCTTTGTAAGTCAACTGGTGTGAAGCTGCATCCATGACATTTCACCACCGTGACTGTCTAAACATGAGCTGAACAAGAACAACACCAACAGACCTATCAAGATGGATGGAGAAAGTCCACAAGGCCTCCACCCTTTACAGAGAACTACAGGCAATTTAGGAATGCTGAGATTGGAGAAATAGTCAATGTGATTTTTATAAAGGAAAGAAAAGACACAAAATAATTCCTCCACCTCTGTCTCCCCTCCTCAATATTCACACCAGGTCTAACTGTTCAACCATCCATATGAAGGAGCTGATCTGCTTTTTAAAGGAATTAGACAATGGCAGTCACGTAGTCTATGCCAAGGTGGGGGTGTGCATACATTCCTTTGTCTAAATGTCACAAATTGTTATGGTTTCCTCTGCATTTCAGAGGCAGTATCATCACCTTTTAATTAGCCACAAGACTCCACTGTAACAATCCAAAGGGACAGCAGCATTCCAGGTCCCTGTCCGGTTTTCAATATAATTATTTGTCAGAATCATATTAACCTGATGTATGACAAACCCGTAAAATGGATACATTTAGGTCTCCAGGAGTCCTCCCTCATTAACTCTGATATTTATAGCCAAGGCTTCAACGCTGCAATCCCTCCTCCTGTGAGACACAAAGCAGGATCGCAGCTTTCTCTGATGCTATTAGGGGAGTCATTTGTTTTACAGTGTTGCAAGGAGAGAAGGAAGAACCAGAGCCTTGGTTCCAGGCCCTCGTCAGTCCAGAATGGCTCTTCTGCCTGCTTCTCTCATTTTAGGGATAGGGAAGAAAACTCAGATTAGATATGTGTGTACACATCCTGCGTGGTTAATAAGTCACCAGGGTAATGAGGCAGAACTAATTGGACAGAGCTATTCAAGGGATGGTACTTAGATCAGTCTTTCTGGGATCAAAGCCTGGATTTGCCCCTGACACACTTGGGCAGGATGCTGGATTTCCTCTGTCCTTGGCTTCCTTGTGTGTAAAATGGGGACAGTAACAGTCCCTGACCTAAAATCAAAGTGTGAATTCAATGAATTAGTACAGGAAAAAGAGCTTAGATTTTGGCATGTAGTAAGCATCACAAATATTACATGAGAGTTTCACTGTATCCCCTCTTAGGACAGTGGGGACTGGGGATGCAGCCCCAGCATGCCAAAATCCCTGGGTTCAAATTTGTAGTTATGGCATAGCATCTACTAGACTAATGCTTCACTCTTGGAGTCCAAACACTTGAGGGAGAGGGGGGGAGGAGGAGAAAGAGGAAGAAGAGGAGAAGGGGGAAGGGAAGGGGGACGGGGAGGAGGGGGTGGGGGAGAGGGTGTGGGGGGGGGGGAGAAGGGAAGGAGGAGGAGGACCAAAAATTCAAATCCTTAACTATGTAGCAAGGCCGAGGCCAGCCTGGGGTACATGGAATCCTGTGTACATCATAATAATAATTGCTATAATTTATTGGGATCACAGTTTGACTAAGTTCTCCTTCTGCAGATGTGCAGTCTAGCCAGTCTGTTTTTATACTGTTCTGAAGAGCCTGGGGCTTGGGCACAGAGGACAGCTTCCCAGAGGTGGAGGTGTATTTGCAAAGAGGAGACAAAAGCCTGCCTGTCTTAGTGGGTCTAAGAGCTAAAACAAAACCTACCTTGGCTTTTACTAGTGGCTTAGTCCAGAACTCACTAAAATGGATGGGATAATAACTAGTTTAGACTTTGATGGGCTTATCAGTTCACTGTTAGATTTTATTAGGTTTTGTTTCTTTATTTTACAATCCCTTCAAACACATCTCATAAAAAACAAAGCTCTGCTGTGCATTTAGTCCCTGCTCTGCTGTTTCCAGTCCTGCATAAACCACCCTTCCTGTTCTCTGCTTTATTAATTCTTACAGCTGATGCTCTTTGTTGACATTTCCCCCCAATACAGACACATTTTAGGATACACAATACGTTGCGCTTAGTTAACATTGGTCTTCCGTTTCTGATGCAATAAATAGTGTTTCTCCTCATCTTTATGTCTTTTTTAGGTTCTATACATACATATGGAACAGCAATTAAGGGGGGGAAAGTGCCCGTGAATTTGAATGAGAGAAGAGAGGGGTATATGGGAAGATTTGGAGAGAGGGAAGAGAGAGGGAAATGATGTAAATATAATCTTTAAAATTAAAAATAAAGACTTATTAAGACCTGTATGCTATTTGTTTAGCAAAAACTCTTCAAATTAGGGGATGTGCATAAGGATTCCTTATCATTAGGTTAGCGATGTGAATTTATCTGAAACAACAGTTACCTGTCATTTACTTAAGGCTATGATGCCCCATCTCTCAGTACAGGTGATGCTCTGCTGATATTGGTTAATCAAGGTGGTATGTGCCAGGTTATTCATTGTAAAGTTACTATTTCCCCTATTGTAATAAAAAATAATGTAGGAAAATTTGAAATCACTAAATTCTGTGCTCCTTACTAAACTAAACTTTCTCACTTTCTCTGAAAAAATTTATCAAAAGAAACTCTCTCATAGATGAGGCAAAGTTGCTATACTTTTAACCACTTCATCGATTAGAATTCTAGACACATCTACTTTTCAATAATGGGTTCAGGGATCACTGTACATTGGAAACCCCAGTTCAAGGCATCTATGACATTTACAAATTCCCCTTACCTGTCCAAGGGGCCCTGTGAGCACCTGTTCGTGCTGATCATCCAGAATTCTTCATGAAACTGTGACCAAGAAGTCCAGTTGTAATCAAGAGTTGTCTCTTTTAAATTTTGGAGCATCACATGGATACAACTTATATCCTTGCATGCCAGGGCTTGTTGGGGATTGTAAATGTCAATGTTGGAAGTGCCCACAATGAGAACAGAATGTAAGTGTCAACAGAGATGGGTATTATTAACGATGGGGTTTAATTTTACTGAGATATTTCTTATAATGTGGTCTTCATGTTTGAGCTTCTTCTGCTGATCTTGTGCTCTCAAACTGCACCACTGTCTCCTAGAGATCAAGAATAGGGCATTTGTAGTCAGCACAGGTCTTTGGGGAGGGTCCTATTTATCTCTCACAAAGTCCTTCAGTATTGATCTGTTAATTCTGAACAGTAATGACATTGCAATGAAGCCCTTCCCCTTCAGATCAAATGATCTAAGTCCACAAGGACTTGAGTTTCTTCTCCATCTGATGTCAGATAAAGTCTAAATTCTTCAGCCTGGCTTTTAGTTTCACCTGACAGGATTTAACTTCCCTTCAAAACTTCTGATAGACAAAGAGATTTTATCGCTAGCTTCTTTATCATCTCTTTCTCTCTCTCTCCCTCTCTCTCTTTCTCCCCCCACCCGTGTGTGTGTGAGAGAGAGACAGAGAGACAGAGAGACAGAGAGAGATTCTAAGGAGTCCTGCCCATAATAGGCAGTCTCCACTGAGTTCCACCTCATGCCCTTGTTCTTTTGTGATAGGATTTTCTTAGCCCAGACTGATCTTTGGCTGGCTATCAGCTCCCCGTTCCCTTTCTCTCCCAAGTGCTGGAATTTTATGCGTGTGCCAACATTTCTAGCTTTGATTCCTTTATTTTCTGGGGGCTCATTTGACACATCAAGCAGGATTGTCCTCTTCTGGGCTCTACAGCTGTGTGTCCTACTCACCAGGATCCTTTCAGTGTTTTAGTTTATGGTGACAGTTGAGGACTAAGGGATCAGTAAATCAGAACCCATGAAGGTTCTATACACAGACATAGACAGAAACCCAAAGAGTGGCATCTAGCCCCGGGGCACAGTATGGGTCAATCACCAAACAACCAAAACACTGATGAGGAAATCAGCGTGCTCATTATGAGATAGGCTATTACATGAACGCAGTATCTGGGTTCCTTTCCTCCTGCATCAAAATGTCAAGAAAGCTTAATTGGCCATTAGGAGGTTCAGCAGACATTTCAGCAGAGATGGCAAATAGCTTGTCAACTATAATATGGGTTACAGTGAGGACCAGTTGCACATCCCCATTCCCTAGCAACAATGGGGACCTAGTGACCAAATGCTCAGAACCTTGAACTCACTGTCTCTCTGTTGAATATCATCATGTTGATAATGAAAATATTTGCCTAATTCCTCACTGTCTCAGTTCATAAGACTGATTTCTTCCCTTCCAAGACTCATTAATTTTATTCTTTTATTCAAGAAATACTTGTTGAGCATTATTTCTAGGTGCTGAATGTTGAGGATTATAAGGGTCAGCAGCACCATGGTATTTCCACCACCACAGATTTTATTACACTTGAGTTTTGTTTTAAGCCTAAAAGTTTATATATACATCTTCATTGGTGTGTGTGCATCTGCATGCATGTGCACACATGAGCATGCACATGTAGGTGCACTTACCTATGTGTTGATATTACACAATAGAAAATGACTTGTCTTCCTGTACATCACTACCTTGCTTTTTGAGGCAGGGTCCCAAGCCTAGGAACTAGGCTAGATTGGTTGGTCAGTAAGCCCTGGAATCCATCTGTTTCTGCCTTTCCAGCAGTGAGGTTTTAGACATGCCCTCCCTCCCCTCATTTTGCATAGATTACAGGATTCCAAGCTTTAATTGCTTTTGTTTTGTGTTGTATGTGGTGTGTGCATGTGCGTGATTGTGTGTGTGTGTGTGTGTGTGTGTGTGTGTGTGTTGTGTCTGTTCATAGTATATGTGTACACTGTGTACACACATAAATGCATGTGCTTGTGGAGGTCCAAGGTTGACATCAGGTGTTTTTCTCCGCCATTCTCCACTCTGTTTTGTGATACAGGATCACTGCCTGAGCTGGAAGCTCATCAATTCAGCTGGACTAGCTAGCCAAATGAGGTTCAGGAATCCTTTTGTCTTCAACCTCTCTGCACTGGGGCTGTAGGCACAAGCTGCTACGCTGTGCTCCTTATATGGGTTCGGGCATCTGAATTCACATCCTCATGATTGTGGCAGCCAGCCACTTTGCTAACCAACCATCTCCCCATCTACCTGCCTCTTTCCTTTTAAGGTGACTTTGACATATATGATCATATCTGATGTTTTGGTAACAAATGATGTGTTTCTTGGTTACCTAACTTTCCCAAGCAGAAGTAAGCTGCTTCAGCGATATTCTAAAGTCACAGTATGATGAAAACAACTTAAAATTTATCATAGATTCCTTATGGTGTCTCCAGGAATGTTGTATACATAATAGATAGTAAATATGTATCTCTCCAGGGGACACTGAATTTGGTATAGCCATAAGCAGACTTCAGGGAAGCAGTCTTATATGGTTTCACTTCAAATCATCTTAGAGCATTGGTCCTCATATTAAATCAGCAGACACATTACTTTTGGCATACATTGCGTTTTAGTTTAGAAAATTTTTTTAACAAGCTAATGCTTAAAAATAAACCATCTCTAGACCTCCCCCTTTGACTTCTTTCCTCAGGATTCCGAATGTGTCCAGATTTTTAGCTTCTTTGGAAAAACTGGAAGACTACCACCCTTAGCCTCAGACCTACAGGGCAAAAGTGCTGGCATGCCAGTGTGTCGGCCATGTCAGCCAGCCATAGTCCCCAGGACTCCACAGCGCCTGTCACTGGGAATCTCATCACACAGCCTGCCTGCCTTACATAAGAACACAATCCTGTGATATTGGAATAAGTGTCCTCTGTGTTACCCAAAATCAGGATATGGGAGCGGCAGTGGCTCCCTCAACCCACAGCCAAAGAAAAGGAACAAGTCTGTGCTGCTCCTGTGAGCTGGCCTGAAGAGACAGGCTAGTAGGCTGTCCCCCTGCTCCTTGGCCCTGGGCCTTCCTTACAGGCGGTCTTCTCTGGAATGTTGGCTTTTCCTGCTGTGTTGCCAACTGGGGCTCCAAATGGCCAGTCTCCTCTTATCCGTGCGATTTCAACCTGCCTCCCAGGCTGCTTTCCAGCTACCCTGAACCTCCTCAGCAGCTCAGCTCACTGCTCTGCTCCTGCCAAGAAATCCGCCAACCCTCTTGTCCCCTCCCCCACCCCTGTCCTATCCACTCTTCATGGAGGTCTCAGCCTCAGTGGAAACTGACAGTGAGGACAGGAAGAAACGAGAGAAAGGAGAAATTGAGAATGTCTCAGGTCACTGTACAGAGACACGTGTGTGTGTGTGTGTGTGTGTGTGTGTGTGTGTGTGTGTGTGTGTGTGGTGTGTGTGTGGTGTATGTTTGTGTGTGTGGTGTGTATGTATGGAGTGTGTGTGTGTGGTGTGTGTGTGTGTGTGATGTATGTGTGTGTGGTGTATATATGTGTGTGCGGGTGTGTGTGTGGTGTATGTTTGTGTGTGGTGTGTGTGTGTGTGGTGTATATATGTGTGTGTGTGGTGTGTATGTGTGTGGTGTATATGTGTGTGCGGGTGTGTGTGTGGTGTATGTTTGTGTGTGGTGTGTGTGTGTGGTATGTATGTGTGTGTTGTATATGTGTGTGTGTGTTGCACTTTGTTAAAAACAAAGGAAAAAAAATACAAAGATTAGAACAAATACAACAGATTATTTTTCAATCCAAAAAGAAAAGACATATAACGATTGTAATTTGGATTCCAGAACCCATGTAAAATAATGAGCAAACCATGTAAATAGTAATAAAATTTTTAAAAAGATAATAAACAATAAATACAATAATAAACTTAACAAACCATGTAATAAAATCACATCTGAGTGGGATTGGCACAAACCTACAGTCCCTGGGCTAGGGAGGCAGAGGCAGGGCGATCCCTGGAGTGCACTGACCAGCTAGTCTTGCCAAATTGGCAAGGTTCAATGACAGACTCACCTTAAGGAAGAAATGGAAAGCAACACAGGAAGACATCGACTTCTGGCCTCCACAGGCACATTTGCATGCATGTGCGCGCACACACACACGCACACGCACACGCACACGCACACGCACACGCACACGCACACACACACACACACGCACACGCACACGCACACGCGCACACAGAGAGAGAGAGAGAGAGAGAGAGAGAGAGAGAGAGAGAGAGAGAGAGAGAATAGTGAGCATGTCACATAGGAGGACATATTCAAAGCCTTAGGTGCTTCAAGGAGCCAGGGAGGTATGCACCAGTGCTTATAAAACAGATAAGGCATATGTAAAATTTGATTTTTAGATTATAGATTAATTACTTGCATATTGTAGAAACTTCAATAAATTGTAATATTAAAAAGTAAAGAAAATGAAATAAAATTCAACCATAATCATATCACGCAGAGATAATTTTTCATTGATTTTCCATTTCCATGCATAATATACACATTTTATACAGTTGAAAATTTCTGTTGAAGAGTAGCTTACTTTTTTCTTCTTAAAAGTTATAGATAGATGTATCCCAATGACACAAAAATCTCTTTATACTCATAACTTTAATAGCTCCACTGCAAACATATTGTAGATTTTCTCTGTTTCAAACTCCTGATAGAGTGCATTTAGGCTAATAGATACATTTTTACTTTTATAAGTAATATGCTAAGAAGCATCTTTATGCCTAGATGCTTCATTCAATATTATTTCCTTGAAGGTGGGTTTCTAAAGTTGAGATTACTGGACAAGAAGTACAAATGTATTTAACATTCATGAGTTTCATATTGGCAAATTTTACTTCCTAGAAATAATATTGCTTTATCTTTTCAACATTTTTGTATAGAAATGGATAGTAGAGCCAGGTGATGTGGATTTTTTTCTGTAATCCCAGCCCTTAGGAAACAGGCAGAGGATTACTGTTTGAGGGTAGCCTTGTCTACATAGTGAATTTTAGGTCTGTAAAGATCTCTAACAGTATAATATATTAAGAGGAAGACGACAGAATGCAGACATTTTTTACTTATGTCATATTGATCTAATACGTTTTTCATGTGCGGATTGCCAGAAGGGATCTTCATTCTGGAGAAACCATACTTTGAATTTTTATCTTTTGCTAGTCCACTGATTCATAGTAAGAAAATCTCTTATTGTGGGGGTAGTGGGTTTCTACAGTCCTCAGCCAGCTTCTTGATGATGAAGGAAAAACAGTATTTTTTATCTTATAATGGGTTTGTTACCATATAAGAGCATCATAAGTCAAGCGATTCCTCATAGTACTGGTTTGAAAGACTGCCTCTCCGGGCCACACAGCAAGTCAGATTTCCTAAGAGAAGTCAAAGAGGAGAAATTACTTGACTATTTGTCTTGGTCCCAACTAGCCCCCAAATCCCCAACCATCTCTGATGCCTGTAGAGAGTTGAGGGAAAACCCACTGTGATATTGTGATATATCACTTGTGGAGACATAGGAGACTATGCTACTGTCAGAGGTGGCTCTTGTCCATCATCTTATTGACCAGAGCATGAAATCCCTGGTATACACAGTCTCTGGGAGTTTGTGTGGTCTTATTTTCTATCCACCTTACTGGAAATGCTCATTATCTTCTAACTTGTGATCAATTTCTTCAATTTCTTCTCTCCATATTGAACATCTGTCTTTCAAGGTAGGTTGCCAGTGTCAGAGCAGTGGTATTCTGTGGTTGGATTTGGATCCTTTATTCCTGTTGTGACTATTATCTGAGCTGTGTTACACAAAGCTTCCCCTTTTCATTATGAAACCAGATCCAACAGGCCAACCAACCTGGCATCTACCACTGAACCTCTATCCTTCGATTGTCCTGCTCCTAATTGGAAGGGACATTGCTCTATGGTGTAAATTGCCAGGATTTAGGGGGAACGGAAGTATGTAGAGGGAATCTTTGTTTAGCACTGAGGTCATAGAGATCCAGGACTCAGCATTCATCCTCAGAATCCACAGTTCATTTCCTATGTCCTTGAGGCTCTTTGGTCCCTTTGTGAGTGTCTGCTTAAGGTTTATCTTCCTGACGTTCCAAAAGTTTTAGTTTGTATCAGACATCAGCTTTTAATGAATCCTCTGTTACAGACCGTTTATCATAAAAAAAAATATTGTTAAAATCTAGTACTTTCCTCCAAAAATGTCTTTTTCCTTATCTTTTCACAGGGAAATCAGCCTGATTCTCTATCTTTTGCTAATCCTTACGCTTAATTCAGATCCCCAGTCTGTGTCAAAATGGCCATTGCCTTAATCTTAGTAATTTTTGCATTAATTGAAAAGAACCCCAGGTCTATATCTCTAAGTGCCAATGCTTAGCATTTGGCCATGCATGAAAGTTTTGATATTTCTGATTTCAGTAGCTGAAACGGAGTGACTTTAAGGTTCAGTACTGTTTGAAAAGAAATACCTTATGGTCGGAAGATTGTAGATAGATTTTAACGTCTGAGTCATTGTGTCAATCATTCCTCTGGGACATAGATCCTGAGAGCTTTGCTGTTTCACTAGACTTATTCTCATGATCATGGGTCCCATGCCCTGGTCTCAGAAACTTCAGGTCCAGGAGGCACAAGCCACTGAGCAGACATCACTTATGAGATATCTCTTGGCCTTTTTATTTAAAAAAAAAAAAACAAAAACAAAAAAAACAAGAAACAAAAAAGTCCATCACTGAGATAGTCTGCACAGGTAAAGAACCCACCTCCACAGACTTCTAGCCTAAATTCAATTTATATGTTTTAGAGAATTTTTTTAAACCTCATTATCAATGCTATTAAATTTTGTAATAGAAATAAGTAAATAGCTTTCAAATAATAAAATGTATTAAAAATTAACACACAACTCACCAAAGACATTTAATTTTTAACATGTATCAAATTAAATCAAATCTAGCACAATTAAATTAGGATCGCAAGTCAGATACAGTAGTGCACACCTGTAGTGTCAACTACCTGGGAGGCTGGAGAAAAAAGGATTACTTGAACCCTGGACCGTTAGACCTGCTAAGACACTTTAATAAACTCTTACCTTAAAAAAAAAAGATATTTCTGTTTGACAGTCTTTTGTTTTCTATAATTAATTGGATTCAACAGTGGATTGAACATTCAAATCAAAAATAAGAATTTAAATTTTTTCCCATAAGGAAGTGATATTTGGGCTGATGGGCAGGCAAGAAGCAGCAGTCCTGTAATTCTGGGTTGGGAAGTGATCCATAAGTACCTTATGTTGGAGGGAGTGTTGTCAAGACACAAGCAATGACAACCAGGTGGGTGTCCCAGTCCACTGACATCCCTGCTTCCCTGGCCCCATTTGAGTTTGCGAATCCAATATTTCACAGACTCCTTTTGGTGATGTTATTTTAGCTAATGGTTCTCTCTGCCTTCATCTTAGGCAGTTTATAGACGTCACCTTGCTATAACACCCTACTTTTTCTAATCACTGCCATTTATGTTTGAAACTACTTCTCAAGCTGTATTGTCTGAGACATAGCTTACTTTTAGTTTAAAGGCTGGTATTTTTATATAGCTTACATCATGACACTCAGACATAAATCAAATGAACAAATGTCAAAGATTTTATATTTAAAGCATTAATTAATAAGAAAGTCAGTGAGATGCTCTACTGGATTCAAATGAGAATTCAAAGCAAGCACATATATAAGCAATCATGACTGTTGGAATGAATAGATGAATACCCAAAGGGCAATATTCAATTTAATTGCATAATTTGATTTCCTTTTTATGCACAAGAGAACCTTGCATTATGATCAGTTTCTAGAAGTGATAGATTTGTGAAATGGCTCAAAGACAATAAAATACAGAGATAACTCCTAGACAGGGCACCCAGTAAGTTATGCTTTTTCTCATTTAAAAATCTTTCATATTTGAAGTTTATAGACCCCCACTTAGCTACACAGTCCTCTTCGATGTAGCCAGGTGCCATTGAGCAATGTTGGTTTGTGCAACAGAATATACAGTGTTGACATTCCAGGAATGGTGGTGACGAGCTAGAGGCATGAGAGCAAATGGACTTACCATCCCAGACAAGATATAGAGAAGTTTTATTAAGAAAGTTTATTAAAGAGAATACACTGCCAATAGAGACAGAGACAGACACTCACAGAGACACACAGAGAGACAGACAGCAGAGAGAGAGAGAGTGACAGAGAGAGATGTTCACCCTTCTCTGGGAACAGTGGCTCTTTCAGAACAGTTAAGAGAACTGTTCTTTGGTGTTGTCATTTGCGGGGGGGGGGGGGGGTCCATATTTGTATGGATAAGCTGGTATCTCATTATCTTGTTCAGTAGGGAATAAAATTTGCTGTTGCTTGATTCTTTGTTTCTTTTCCCTTTTTGAATGTTTTGTTTTGTTTTGTTTTGCAATTGGTCATTTGAAGTTGAGGACTATAATGGGTAATTAAGAATTAATTAACCTTAAAATGTTTGTGTAAGACATCACTAGTCACTGGGATCAGGCTCCTGCAGTCGAAATGGATGTTAAAACATGCAACTCTCAACTCTATCTCTCTCTCTCTATCTCTCTCTCTCTCTCTGTGTGTCTGTCTCTCAGTGTAGATCCTCAGTGTGTTGGTTCAGAAGAAGGTATAAAAAGGAACTAGGAAAAGGTTGCCTTCCTGGGTTAGTTCCCTTAGTGACAGCAAAAGGCTCCAGGGAACACTGGAGGCAGAAATCCAAAGGCCACCCAGTCATCTGCACCTTTTTTTTTTTTTTTTTCAAGCCACCTTAGCCCAGCAGGATCTGTATGTGTTTTCATGCAGTGAATTCTGAGGTTATCAGGCTGAACTAGACAGAGCCAGGGGAGACTGAAATACAGGGCAGCTGAGGTCACAGGATTTGGGTGTTGGTTTTGGTGGTGTTGGGATCGAAACCAGGACGTTGCATGTGTTCCAAACTCAGTTTGATTTCACATGCTTTTACAGTTTTGACACTCTGCTATTCAAATAGCCCCTGCCAGTATTGGTTTCACTGGGTGTAATTCATCATCCAGCTTTAGCCACAGTTTTGATAGAATATTCAAATAAAGGCCATGAACACACTCAGCAGATTGTGTGAATACAGATCGCCCAGGGCACTGGACAGTATCTGGAATGTCTCAAGCTAAAGCATGATGACCTTTCTGGTCAGATGTAGCCAGCAAGCCCTCAAGAAAGCCTTGGTCTACTGGGGAACATCAGCCCTCTTAGCTGTAGGTGGGGCCCTCACAGAGTATGTCCTGGAGGCTTTGGTCAGTCTTTGGGTAGTTACCAGTATCGGTTTCCTCTAAGTTATTTTGAAATAAAATACCCTCCATGCATCCCTCAACTGAATAAGAGCTCTGTGTATCCAAAGCAAAGCTCTATCCCTGGAGACCTAGAAACCTGTTCTCTTAGAAAGGTACGGCTTTCACAGAAGAATTGCACAAGGGCTACTGTGTAAATATTGTACAACTTCCTGGCTGCTTGTGAGTCAGGTCATTATTATGCAGAATCATCATTTGGTTTAAAGGGGATTCCCAGGATTGCTCAAGTTTGTACGCAATGCAAAAAAGCCTTCCAAAGTAACAAATGTTGCCACTGAGACTTGAGACTTTGCATTCTTCCATTTCCTCATTTCCACTGATAAACTTATGCATGTTGCATAATTACAGTGGGTTAGGGTACACATTTGCATCTTGTATGTGGTCTGGTAGAACCCTCAAGTTGTGTCTGTGGGCCGATAAGCCTTGTGATCATGGCAAGCTTCCCCGTGGCTTTGTGTCAGTGCACACTCATCTGTGAGCTGAGAGAAGGGGACCAGATGGTCTTTCAACTCCCTCTGACTTTACGCATACACTTTCATCTTCAAACTAAATGTGAATTCTAAAATGAAAGGTTGCCAAGGACCCTGTGGCTTCCCAAGCTCTTGGAGGATGAATGCATTATATTCAGTCCAGTCATTCAAGTAAAGGCAAATATCTCTTACATTAATATTTGATTAAGGCTGATGTCCCTTGCTAGACACTAACCCCCATGCAGACAGGGCCAGTATCTTTCTCACCCTGGGCTCTAGCCACAGAAGCTTGGGATGGCCCAGTCCTGTTGGTGCCTCTGGAGTTCTGTCCATGTTTTAGCTGCTTCTCTACTTGCCCTAAGGAGGCAGGAGCAAATTAACTAATTAACTCTCAGCATTCCAGACCCACCCCGTCAACATCCAGCACCGGGTGCTTTACAACTCTCCTCTCTGAGTGATAACCAGGCTTGAGCCTGCCTAGCTTTTGAGATCACAGGAGATTAAGGTGCATTCAGAGGGATGGCCTTGGAGTTTTCCGGATGCAACTTCAGCAAGTCCAAGCAACTGCATAGCCATCCAGGCTAGTGGTGACTGGAACCCAATCATATTCCCCTAAGCAGGAATACACTATTCCTGGTATGAGACATTTGGTTTTTGTTCTTTTTTCAAGATGTATTTTATTTTCATTTTCCCAGTATGGATGAGTGCCTGCTTGCAAATACGTGTACCTCATGTGTGTCTGCTACCTATCAAGTCTCAGATACCCTGGCACTGGACTTATAAGTGGTCAAGAGCCTCCATGAGGATGCTGAGAACCAAACTCAGGTCCCCTGTAAGAGCAGCAAGTGAACCACTGATGTCTCTCCATGCCCTGGAGTGGAGTTTACCTAGACAAACACAACTTCCAGAGGATTGGTCAGACCAAACTGTGACCGGGAGAGTAACAGCGGCAGACTCTCAGAAGTAACCTTTCTTTGTTTTCCTATAATTTCCTCTTGTCTGATATGAGGCACCCCCCTTTTTCTTTTTTGAGACAAGGACTCACTATGTAGGTATGATACTTATTTAGTAGTCCAGAGAGATTTCCAACTTCCCCAGTGTTGGAGTTACAGGCGTGTGCCATTGTGCTTGGCTCTTTTTTTTCTTTTTATTTCTGTTTTTTCCCACTTTCCTACTCTGGATTTTTACTTCTCTTCTTTCAATATTTTTATTTTCTGCATTTATTGATTGTGTGTGTGTGTGTGTGTGTGCTCATGGGAGTCTGTTCTCTCCTTCTAGGATGTGAATTCCAGGAATCAAACCTGCACCCTCAGGCTTGGCACAGACACCTTCACCCACTGAGCTGTTTTTCTGGCCCTCCTCTTCTGTATTGCTAAAGAGCTAATGGCTCATATGCTGGGTATACATTCATATAGAAACGGAGGATCTGTGAGTTTATATAAAGTGAAGGATTTGCTCTGCTTGTCTCTGCCTGAAGTAGCAGACCCTTACTACTGCTTCTTCACGGATCAACTCCGGGATAGCAAGAAGCTGGAAGAAGATCCAAAGAGGATCTAGTGCTTTCTATACCTTTGCTCAGCACTGTATCTCTGGTGTGAGAGAGCCAGATTTGATGAACACATGTGTCCTCTCTCCAGCATATGAACTGAGGTATTTCACCTATCATGAAGCTAAATGTTAACGACAGTTTTGAGCTTAGAAACATCCCTTAGGATTTCTACTGCATTTTGTTTTATCATGAAGTCTGTGATCTCCACCTGAGAGCTCTGAAAACATACAAAACTAGGAATAGCCACAGTTGGAGGTCACTAGCAGTGATTGCCTGTGGCAGACCGAGACTTGAGCTGTTTTTGACAGGCTCACTTTATGTCTCTGGAGCTTCCAGGACTAAACTATGTGGCTAATATTTTTTTTTATAAACACTGTCCACAGATTATGATGAAAGCCAGTGTTCTCACAAACAAAGAAGTATGCTAATGAGTGCCATTTCTTCCCTTAGCTCTAGCTTACACTCACAATGCCAAGTCTTAGGGGCATACTTGACCATGTCAACATCCATTTTCAAATGCCTGGTAATTTATCTACATCACCAGGAAGGGATAAAAATGAACTGAACATGTCTCTTTTATAAATTGCTGGGAAGAGTATTTGTAATCATAACAGGTATTTGAAGGTCACTTAGAAAAAAAAAGCATTTTCTCAAAATGTACAGGGAACAAAGACATTAGATTTTAAGTGTGTGTGTGTGTGTGTGTGTGTGTGTGTGTGTGTGTGTGTGTGTGTGTAATTTCCACAATGATGGGGAGGGAAGAAGTAGAAATTATAGAAGAAATCCCTTCTATGTCTAATAATAAGTAGCAGACCTGAAAAGATTTGATCTGGGAAGCACCACTGTATTTCTCAAAGCCCTTTGTATATTGCTAAATGATTTGCATACTGCAGGGGCAACCCGGTCCCTGCCCAGAATTCCCCAGGCCCTTCTTCTAGTTCCTGCTTCTGCCTTCATCTCCCACTAGGAATATGGTACTAATTAAGCTAGCAGGAAACACAGAGAACAAAAGACGCAGTGGCTGCGCTCAAAGTCACCTCCTACTTTGAAGTTCATAAAGATCTGGGGACAGATCTGCTCTGTCAGCTTCTCGGGAGAAGAGTCCGCCAACATTATTTTCTCTCCTCTAGAAAGGAAACCTATTCGAGGGATTATGAATGTTACCCCATGTCTCGGTCTGAAGTTTAAATCTTCTCAAGCATGTAGTTATTAAGATGCCAAGTTGCCTCATTTAATTACAACCTTTATTATAGTATTGAATATTTTAAACACACTATTTATCACACCTGAAGAGTAGGTCTTCTTTAATGGACCACTCTCAGTGGGCCATCTATTGATTATCTTCTCCACTGAATTAATTCCTAGTAATCATCCAGTGAACAGTCATTACAGGAAGTGCTTCCAATGAGCTTAGGGCTGGGTTGAAGGAACATGATGAGCCTCTCTGATAACAGCAGCTTTGGCATCCGTGGTGGTTTGAATGAAAAATGGCCTCCACAGGCTCCTGAGTTTTAATGCTTGGTTCCCAGTTAGTGGAACTATTTGTGAAGGATTAGGAGGAATGGCTTTTTCAGAGGAAGTGTGTCACTAGAGGTGGCCTTTGAGGTTTCAAAAGCTCATGCATTCCTAGTTGGCCCTCTCTTTGCCTTGTGGTGGGTGTTCTTTCAGGTACTCAGCTACTCCAGTACCATGTCTGTCTGGGGCCTTCTGGATAGTTGTGGAATCACCCCAGAAACTGTAAACCCCCAAACAAAACCACTGTTTTTTGTAAGTTGCCTTGGTTATGGTGTTTTAGAAAAAGAAAAGTAACTGATGCTTCCCTTGTGTGATTTCCCATGTCCTTAGAGAACAAAAGAACCCTTGGCTGGGGTGAAAATTCTGTCTATAAAGTGTTTGCCTTGCAATCACGAGAACCTGAGTTCCCTTCTCTAGAACCTATGTGGATAACAGCGGGCTATGGTGCCATATACTTGTAATCCCAGCCCTGGGAGTTCAAGATAGAAAGATTCCTGGACCAGGGTAGGCAGCCCACCTAGCCTATGTAGAGTGATTCAAGTTAGTGAGACACCTTATCTCAAGAAGCAAGGGGAAGAGGTGAATTGTAGGGATGGCTCAGTTGATAAGACACTCATGAGGAGCTGAGGTCAGATCTCTAGAACCTACAGGAAAAATTAAACATGACTATGAGACTATGAGCAACCTTAACCTCAAGACAGGGCATGTGAGCTAGGCAGGTCCCTCTAGTCAGCCTAGTCATTTGGTGAGTTCTAAGGGCAGTGAAGGGGCCCTGTTCCATAAACTAAGGTGCAGAATAAGTAATGAGGAAATTCTGAAATTAATCTCTGTCCTCCATATGCAAATGCACAGATACACACACACACACACACACACACACACACACACACACACACACACACACACTGGGCTCTGCATACACAAACATACTCACAGAGAAAAAAATGTAAGGCTTTCATCTACAGGTGGCCCCATCAATACATAGTGAACACCTTCCTCAACAGCTTTGTCTAACAAAGCCCTCTGTACTGTTGGCCCTACTGACAGATCCCTCTGACACTGAAAGAGGGTCTCAGAGGCTGTCCCCAGGTGGAGGCTGGTGTTTTTGGAGTTCCCACCATGGCATTGATACAGTGGTGGGCCTTGCCACAGGACATTGGCCTCATCTCATTGACTTTCAAACAACCATTGAATGAGCTCCGTGCTCAAGAGGCAGACTTCAAAGGGCTTAATATCAGTCTAGGTTTATGGAAAGAGCTCCCTTAGGGTCAGAAGGGTGCTGTGTGATGTTGTCCAAGCAGATAATAGCTGGTAGGTGGTAGCTCTGGTCTGTTTCACAGGGAAGACTGATTTAGTAAAGCAGCATGCCAATGAGAGAGGGAGGGTCAAGTCTACAGCTGCTGGCTCTGCCTTTCCCCAGTGAAGAACAGGGGTCCCCACAGACCCAGGATCTCCCTGATGACCTGGGTTGTCTTGTGCTTTTGTATATCCCATTCAGCAGCTACTTTATAGGACTGCGAGGAGCCTGCCCGTCACAAGCATCAGCCTTTTATAAATGAACTGTCTCCTCTAATTCAATTCCAGTGCAGATCTGGCAGCAGCCAAAGAAGCAACACATTTGCAAAAATAACTGAGGAATTGTCTAGTTGGCTGTTTCTTTCAAATTTCTTTTCTTTTCTTTTCTTTTCTTTCTTTTTTTTTTTTTTTGAGAACCACAGCAAAAAGCAGAAAGGCCACTCCCTTCTTGGACTTTCTTTAAGTCCCAAGTTCCCTTCCTGCAATCCTGTTCCCCTTGTGGCCTCGTACAATAGCAACCATGGTGGTAATTAAAAAAAAAAAAGCCTCCATTTATTAAACATTACTAATGTATGAAGCTCAATGCTTCATATATTATTTCATTTAGGGCTAACAGCACCCTGAGTCGGGCATGGTCATCTCCCTACTAATGAGAGTCTGCATGTCAGCTGTTGCAGCAGATTATCATCACCCAGTTCTTAGCCACCCAGCAGCAGAGCCTAACAACCCATGGTTTCTAAGGGGAGCTTAGAAAAAGCATAAGGCTGATCCCTCATCCCACCCTCTCTGGACTCGATTTGATTGGTCTTGGTTGAAGCCCAGGTGCCGGCAACCATCGTCTTAAGTCTCTCTAGAGAAGTAAAAGGAGCTGTAGAGGTGGAACCCTACAGCAGTGGGTTCGAATAAGGTGCCTGGTATCTGCAGGAATCCAGGAGTGAAGTAGGAACTGGCTAGGCCTGGTTTGTGAGCTCCTGCTATGCCTAACCCTTTTGTTATCTGTCTAACAACGGTGGGAAGCTGTACATTATTTATGGCCTCCTACTGGTACATTTGGTAAGATTTTAAATCTTCCTTTCCTATTTGTGGAAGGGAAGCCACTACCCACCACGAGAAGCATTGTAGGTCCCTGGAGGCTGGTGGAAGCACTTTGGAGGTTAGCAGGAACCAGGGCCCCGCTGCTTCCTAGTCATAGCCGTGTTTGAGCCTGACACCAAGGTCATAAATCACCTAAGGGTGTTTTGAGGCTGGTAGGACCCAGGGCAAAATGTTGGCCTCCTGCACAGCTCATCCTGATTAGCATAGCTGCTCTCAATTTGCAGCTTAATCCTTACTCAAAGGGAAAAATTGCAGTTGAAAGTTACAGTGTTAGAGCTGATGAAAGAGAAGATGTTGTTTTGGACCAGGGAGGAAGAGTTAAGATGGTGATTTGTGTATGGTCTTATTCCTCATGGCTTCTAAAGGCTGGACCCTTGGGATTAGGTGCCTTGTGGAAAGTGAGAAAGGAAGGAAAAGGAGATGGCAAGGGTCATGCCAAGGTTGTGATCCTGAGAAATTTTGAGTAAGTATCTGGCATACTCAGCCTCCTTTAGCTAAGGACTTCTAGCACGCTTGTTTACCATCAGTGCTTCTGGAGGTTTGGGGACGCTGCAGACTGACAGGCTTTTTAGCGCAGGTCAATTCGAAGGCTGTGTCTGGAATGTACTTTCACTGTGATCATTTGCCACTCGGGCACCCAATAAACAGAGTCATTTCCAAAGCAAAAGAAGGGGCAGCAGATGAATGATGCTAGTCATCCATAAACTTCCAGTGTAAACATGCCTAAGATCTGGTTTGTCCTTAGCTCAGGTCTCCACTGACTTCTGATTTCCAGAGAGAAAGAGATGAAGAAAGAGAATATGGGTTCTATTAAAAATCATCCACTCAGAAAATAAATGGGAAAGGAGACAAGAATACAGAAGCTGCAGGGTATAGATGGGAGGTGTAAAATGCTGTCTTCTGGCTACAATATAGCCAATGAAATCTTAAAACCACAGAAGCTGAAGTTACCTGCACTGGACCTCACAAGACTGGTCCTGCTGATCATCATTTATGCACAGGAAAGAAGAAGCTCATTCATGGCGCTCTACTCCAGTCCCATCCCTGCTGAACTTGACAGAAAGATTTTGGAAAAAAAAGAAGTCATTGTCTTGAGTAATGCAGCTATTGGTTGAGCCCACTAAACTTCTATGGATAGTTACAAGCCTAGGATCACACAGACTGCCTTGGTTAAACTCAGTGGGTCACAAACCAGAAAGAATATAGAGAAAGGATTTATAGGGATAGTGTAGGAAAGGATGAGGAGGTATTGACCGAAGTGAGAGGTGCAAGTAATTAGGATGCATTTTATATGTGTGTGAAAATGTCAAAGAACAAATTTAAATATTTATTTTGATTACTTATAAATTATGTGTGTTTGTGTGGGTATATGGGCATATAAGTACAGGTGTCCATGGGGCCAGAGGCCTGAGATGCGTCTGGAACTGGAGTCACAGATAGTTATTAGCCACCCAATGTGGGTCTTAGGAACCGAACAGAGCCATTGTATAAGCAATATGTACTTTTAATTGCTGAGCCATCTTACCAGACCCAGATGAATAAATTGAACTAATAATTCAAACAACTCTCTAGGTCTTCTTCCCTGAACAGCATCCAACTGTGACACCTCCTGGTCCTCACTGCCAGGAAAAAAATAGGATTAGAGAGATTTCAAAACTAACCACAGCCTTGAATGGAGCTTCTTCTATACTGGATGCAAGATGCCTCCTGGGCTTCTGGAAATGCATAAGGATATGATGGACATGCCTGCATGGAGGGAATAACAGCCAAGGAAGTATAGACAGTGTGAGCCTTTTGGGAAAATGTGGTTTTCAAGGAGAGATAGGCCACATGCTCCAAAGAAAATTATGGAGAACCCAACTTGCACACCCGGGGGTCCAAACACAGCTGGGACAGCCCCCAGATAGGGCTGGAGCAGCAAATGACAAGGATAAATTGTAAAAGGAGGGATAGCAGAGGCCTACACTAAGCAGAATAATCTTTAAAGTTAAAATACTGAGGCAGGAGGCGTTTTATTCTTTTGCTTCATTTTTCTTGCTTTTGATCGCAGTTAAATCAGATCACGTCACTCCACTGTTCAGTACCTTCCTACCACTGGCTTTCCAAGTCATCTGGAGTGAAATCAAACCTGGCCCTTGAGGTAACCCTTTAAACACCTCTCCTGTTTTCTCCAGGTAACTTTCTTTCAGCCACAGGGCATCTGGACGCTTCTCTGCCAGCAGTGTTTCCCAAACTATGAATTCAAATACGTACTCCATTATTTTGCATTAAGCTCCAAATTCAGGTTTATAACTTTAGGTCTTTGTTTCTTCATTAATCATATAAAGCCATGTAAAAAAAAATCACTGGGAACAAACCCAGAAGAAATTATCATGGGCAGTTCTCCTTTTGTATTTGGCTCAGGTGGGTTATCTATTATAGTGAGTGGAAGTCATCTGTCCACTTGCTAATAAGAATATCTCGAAGGAATATCTAGATGAACCCTGGGCAAGGTTTGACAACCATTTATGACCACTAAGAAGCAACTGAAGTGTGAATTTACTTTGAAAAATGACTATTAGTAATGAAAATGTCAAGCAGACACTGACATTCTGTAACAGGAGTCGATAGATTCACCTTCATGCCAGGCCACAGCACTCTGAAAGAACAGGCTCTGCTCTTTCCTCAGGATTTCAGCCTATTTAAGACTGTGGCTGGAAGCCCCCATAGCAGTAGCCCAGTGAGAAGCTATGCTGCTATTTAAATTATGGCTCTAGATGTCTGTAAATTATTCTTAGAGCCTGAGTAGGGCCAGCCTGAACAATTGAATATACTCATTTTCTAGTGCAAATATTTCACAGATTGACTGCAACGTTTGGAGATACAAATGCATATGCATATGTAAAGCCTGAATTTTGGTGCCATCTCTGTTGCTGTCTGTTTATATAGTTTATGTTTATCTAGTATTAAGAAAGAAGCCATGGAGGAACGCTGGCTTGGTGCCAACTTGAATGATAGACTAGAGGTTAGGGCAGGATTTGCTATTCATAGGATCTCAGATTCCTGCTCTTGACCCATTAGCTGAGTATCTCTTTGTATTTCCTTAATTACTTAGATTCCCTCCAACTCCACATTCTCTCAATGCTCAGAATTTGCTGCCAGAATTTGAATGTATCAGGTTTACTTTTATGTACCAGCTGACTTTTAAAATCTCACAGCTCTATATTATCAAAGCCTGAGGTGATGGATAAACACTAGCCTATGCTTATCTCTACATACGGGCATCCTACAGTTAACCGCATACTTAATCTCTCCTTCAGAACTGCATATTCAAAAGGAAGAAAATTTTACAAGCTTCTATGTTTGCTTCATGCCCTTACTAGCACACACTTTGGATGTTCTTTGATACAGCAGCCAGGCTGCCAGCAAAGATTTCTTTGAGAAGGAAGACATACTATACTCTTTAGGACAAACCATGTCAAATGAAACGGGCCAGCTGCTTGCCTCTGGCTGAGCCGAGAGACAAAATTTTAAAGCGTAGTCATCTATCTGTTGGCATCTGCCTCTCACCTCGTCTTTTTACTCTTTAGTCCTGCTCCCCTCTTTCTTCCAAATGAAGGTTGAAAATTGAAAAAGATGAAAATAAACTGGGAAATCAAAGGCACTGAGAGTTTGAAGGCCGGAAGGACGGTCTACGTGTAAATAACATCTTTAGGTTATTCCTGAGTCACGTTTGTGTATATTCAATGAATATCATCATTTCTGTTACCTGTGGTGTGCTAGGCCCTAATGCCAATCACTGGAGATGCTGAGGAACATAAGCAGAATGTCTTTTCATAGGGATTCTTTATGATATGGGGCCATTCATGTAAGCAATCATTTTCTGTGACAAATCATAAAAGACATACACAATTAAAACTCAGTCATTTTCCCATAATATTATAAGAGAGGAAGTGATCATTTGAACCTATTTCTAAGAATTAAAAGTCTTCAGTGGTTCTAGAATTTTCTTGGGCATGTAAAAATGTATATTCTATGTACACCCCCAGGGTTCTACAGTTTTCTAGAAGGACTTCAGTTTTGTTCACAGCTAAGATTTATTACAATGAAAAAATAAAGTAAGATGAACCAAGGCAAACTTTGTGAGACAAGGCCTGAAAAATACTAAGTACCGAGGTCCAGTGATACCATCCCAGTCTAACTCTCCAAGATGACATGGGAAATGTCATCTACCAGGGAAACCCCTTAAAGCCTCAGTGCTTAGAATTGGAACTGGAGGTTGACATCTTGGGTAGTATCACTCTGACTGGTACAAATCAAAATTTTAGACACCTAGAAGGAAAGCAGACAATCAACATAAAAACATATTGTTCATAGAAACAGGCATAATGTGCCATTCTTCCTGGGGAGATGAGACTGTCCCTCAATCTCAAGTTCTCTGATGCTATCCCAGTGTATAAGCAAGCCATGATGTCAGTAATGTGGACCTGGGACACAGACCTTTAAGGGATAGCAGCAGAGCCTTCTGTATTGATTTTTTTCCTATACCTTTTGCCAGCTTACTTTATAGCATGGCACTATACTCATCTGCAACCTTTAAAAGATAACACCCAATTCCAGACTAGTTTCCATATCAGTTCTTGGAGGTCCACCTAATTCTCTACCATAGTTTCATCACGTTCCATTTTTCTAGACAAATGGTGTCTTTGTCATTCTTGTACAGACAGCTATTTGTTTTGAAAATGGCAGTATAGTGGCCACCTCTGTGTTTACATTCTTCATGCATATTTTTGTTGCTTCTGTTACATGGGCATCTAGAAATAATATTCCTGGTGTTATTCAGTTTGATAAGGAAGAAAGGTCACTGTGTTGGAATTTTAGTGGGTACATGGGAGTAGAGAAAGAGTATGGGAAAGAGTAGAGTCAGGAGGAGACAGGCACAAGACTGAACCGTGGAATAGAACTTTGAGCAGAAGTGGTGTGGGCTTCATTGGAAGGAAATATGATAGTTCCTGATGACGGACGGAAAGCGAGAGTGAGCAAAGTGTATTGAAGGGGACTCTTTTATATGGCCCAAAGCCAGCAAGTAGACGGGTTGTAAGGACATTAGCTATGGAGCAGTTATAACAGCTCTCAGAGCTCTTCAGCCACCCATTCGTTCCTACACATTGGGCATCTGTTATGTGTCAGTCACTGAATGTGTGCCTACCATTTTCATCTTTTTCTTTTTTGTTTTACTAAAATCATCAAGCTAGCAATGATATTCAATATAGATTCTAGATAACATGGGCATTAATTAACATCATTGCTACTCTTTTGTGAATGGCATAAAGCGCAATAAAAGCTGTAGAGAGTAGTGATGAGTGGGGTCCCAGATGCTTGAGTAATTTGCACACATTTGAGACTAAAAACATGAAAAGGGATTGGAGAAAGGAATTGTGAAAGCTGAGACATCTCTCTTGTGTCTGGGTTTCATGTTAGAGCTCCCATTTCAGACAAATGCCTTTGGCAAACATGCGCCCACCCATGATTAGCCTCCCCCTGCCTGCAAGGGTCCTCTTTCCTGCACACTTCCAAGTTCCCCTGTGTGGGCATCAAGGAGACTTGGGAGAGAGACGTGGTCAGCAGCTCTCTATTCAGTTCATTGACTCACTCTCCCTTTCCTGTTTGTCTCTCTTCTTGCCCTGGGAGCCAGAACCGCACCCATTACCAGAAGCCATGACACACCTTGATGGATAAGGGAAGTGTTATTCTCACAGGGTTTTACTCACCCTTTAGTAGAAATTGAGTGCCACATACATTTTATTTGGCGAATTGTTTGAGTTTGTATTAGGGTTTGTTTGTTTAGTCGGCTGGGACAGAGCACCATCATTCTGCATTTATTTGCACTCAGTGTGTATAGGATATATGATCCCATATTGTCTTTTGTGAAACTCTTATGAGGAGAAAAGGGCACTTTCTTTTGCCTCCTTAGTTATTTGTTCACTCATGTTCAAAACCAAGTGACATTCTCCCAAGAAGATACATAAATAAGTATTTGAAAGGATGTGAAGCATCATTGATTATTAGGAAGGTGCAAAGCAAACTGACAATAGGATATCAATTCCCACCCAGTGGGATAGCTCTTATCAAAACAGCAGACAACAGTAAGTATAGGTAGGATGTGGAGAAGTCAGAGCTCTCGTACACTGCAGGCTGGAAAAGAAAAGAATCCGGTTCCTTTAGAAAGCAGTGTGGTAGTTTCCTCAAATTAAATCTACAGTCACCCTGCGACTCAGCAATTCTGAGTAGAACTTCCCTCCTCACAGGAATAGAAATTGGAGAAAATCTGAGTGGATATTTGTACACTAGTGTCTCAACAGCATTGTTCATAGTAAGGAAAAATGGAAGGGACTCAAAAATGCATTAAGAGATGTTTGGATTAAAAAAGGTGGTGTTTAAAAAAACTCAACTTTAGATGAATTCTAATATACACTGAAACATGGATAAACATTACTCTAGATGAAACTATTCTTGACCCCAAAGGAGAAGGACATCACAACTCTATGTAGCAGGTTCAGGCTGGACGGATTGATAGAGACGGAAAGCAAGATGGTGGCTATCAGGGGCTAGGAACAGGAGAACGTGAGTAATTAGTTATTGTATAATTGGAAGAAAGTTTCAGTTTGGGGGAAAAGTTCTGAGGTTCGATGTGGGGATCCCATCTCCAGGAAAGTTAAGACAGGAGAATTGTGCACTTGAGGCCAGCCTGAGCTACACAGTAAGAATTTATCTGAAATTCACGAACTGTCTGAAAATGGATCACGATGACTTTATAACAGTGTGAAAATGCCTAATGCCACTGAACCAACCAACCACTCTAAAATAGGGCTGGAGTAGGAGATAGTAAAGTCTTTGTCATTCATGCATAAGCACTTGAGTTTGATCTTGAGAAAAAAAAAAGCCAAGAATGATTGTGGGCTCCTGTAATTCTAGTGCTTTATCTGTAGAACTTGATAACTAGACAGCCTAGCCCAGTCTGTGAATTTCAGATGAGTGAGCCACTGTCCCAGTAAACTACTGAATAGTACCTGAAGAATGACACCTAATGCTGACAAGATATATTTTATCATAATTGTATTTTACTACTATTTTAAAAGGTAAGTTAATTGATACAGTCAGGACGTGCCTAGTTATGGTTACTACTGCTGTGATAAAACACAGAGACCAAAAACAACTTGGGAAAGAGGGTTTATTTGGCTTACATATCCTAAGTCACAGTCCATCCAGAGAAGCCAAGGCAAGGACTTAAACAGGAGTGAACCTAGAAGCAGAGGCTGATGTGGGGGCCATGCAGGAGTGCTGCTTACTGGCTTGCTCCTCATGGCTTGCTTTTATAGACCCCAGGCTGGTACCATCCACAGTGGACTGTGCCTTCCTTTGCTGATCACTAATTAAGAAAATACTCTATAGGCTTGCTGACAGCCCATTGGAGCAGACATTTTCTTAATTGAGGTTCTCTTCTCTCAGCTCATGTCCAGTTGACATAAAACTAGCCCAAACACTGAGCAAATGTGCTCTTTGCCCAGTGATTCCTTCCTCTCCCTATTCTTACTTGTAGCACTTTTTCTACAGACAAGCTCCTGAAGGGGGAGTGGCCAACCCCATTCATAAGGGACTGCTGGGATCCTGGGTAGGCCCTTTTTCCTGGTTCCTAACTGCTGGAGAGACCAGTTTGGCATCCATCATCTACCACTTGGATAATCCAGTCTATCAGGCACCAATATAAGCTGTTACATGTATCATGAGTGTTGGTTTATATTTTAATAAATATTAATCTTGGATTGGTGCATTTTAAGTGAAATTCCGCCTACATCTGGCGCCCAACGTTGGGGTTGGCCACTCCCCTTCAGGAGCCCAGGACCCTGCATACGAATCTTCGGACCTTATCAGCTGACACCTGAATCCCACCACAACAAGCTTGGATGTAATTAATGATCTTCAGTGGCTATGGGGGCCTATATGCTGGGCCTATCTGTGTTGCCATTAAAGCTTATATGTATTTTTAAATGTAAGGCCATATTTCCCAGATTGTCTTGACCTGGGAAATAGAACTGATGTCATGAAAAAAGAAGTCACAGTAGGTATTTCAGGTAAAGAAAAAATGAAAGCATTTTCCATTTAAAGGTGAAGTTGGGGGTGGAGCATCACCATTGACACTGGATACTGAAGTCTTCCCTTCCAGCTGACTTAGGAACCTGCTTGCCTCTGAGTCCACGGGACTCTTCACTTCTGCTGCCTACTGAGATGTTACCCAAGCCAGCAGTCATTGGCCACGCCCTGGACGGATGTTCTACCATGGCCACCTCTGTAGAATCAGCATTTGATCTTTGCTTCGCACCTGAAGACTGAAAAAGAGTCCTTGATACCCATTCTTTTCCTAAGAGGGCATCCTTGGGCATAGTCTAGGCTGGAACCCAGTGCGAGAGGAGTCTGAGAAATGGAGTTTACATGTTTCTAGCCTTTGGGATTCTAGAGAGCATAGAAAAATGGTTGCACACACGGGGGGGGGGTGGCTATTTCTTGCAGAAACCCAATCCTACGCAACGGGTAGAGTAAGTGCTTTGCATAGATGAAGCATGATCTGCCCTAGAAGGATTATGGCTCCCATGTCACAGGGCAACAGCAGTAGAAGCTATTTCCCCAGATCCTCCAGGAAGACTCGCATGCTCTGGGATATGGTATAAAGCTTACACCAGCCAGCCTGTGAGGGAAGGTTAATTTTTGCAATTTTAAAGATTAGATTAGACAAGCAATGGAGCATCTGACTGGATCCTGTCGTGGCTTATTCTTTTGTGCTTCAGTTTTCACTCCCAGGGTTATCGAGTTTTCTCATGGCCCTAGAGACCTGTCTATAGTTCCGTGTTTAGTTCCTCATCTCCAAGAATATTGCATTCATTCTACACTGGCTTCTGTTTCCTTCTCTCCTTCTTTTCTCCCTCTCTCCCTTACTTTCTTCTTTCTTTTATTTTGTACCTTTTATTAAATTTGTTCTTGACAACTTAACTCATATATATATATATATATATATATACACACACACACACACACACACACACACACACACACTCACATATATACTGTACTCTGATTATTGTCACCTCCGTATTTCTCTTCTTCTATTACTTTTGCCCCTGACATGTCCCTTTCCCAAAGTCTTTTGACTTTGTTTTGTGACCCACTGAGTTTAACCATGCTGCCTGTGTGACCATGGTTTGGAATGGTTTGGAAGTGTCATTGAACTCATCAGTGGCCATGAGACGAGAGACTAAGGCTGTCCCCTCCCCAAAACCATCAGTAAGCACTCATATTTTCAATAAGCTCCTTTTCCAAGAGCAAGTCCTATATGGTCTCATTTGGTTCTGAAACTCTCCCTTCCTCTGTAGGGTGAGTACAGTCAGCAGTACTGCCTCTGTGGTTCTTAAGAATGCACCCAGAATGTAAGAGAGAAATCAGGAGGCTTCTCATGAATTCTGCTACCAAGTGATGTAATCATTATCGCCTCTATCTTTTTCCAATGTCTGCTGTAAGGAATAGCCCTCAACTTGGTAACTTCCCAAACAGAAATATCTGCTCTTCTGATGACAGAGGATAGGAATCTAAAATGTAGGTCTCTGCAACCACACTGGCAGACAATCTTCTGCCTTCCTGGGGGCCCTAGACATTGTTGGGATCTCTCCCTTTTACTACTATCATCTCTCTATGCGTCTAATCTTTGTATTACTGGTAAGGCTACTTCTGGTCATTTCTGGCCTTACCTGGGTGATCCAGGATAATCTCTTTTCAAGATCTTTACCTTAATCCCACTTACAAAGTCCCTTTTCACAAATTCCTGAGATTTCTATGTGGTTATAGCTTCTGGGATGCCATTAAGTCCACTCTTCTATCTTAGGGAACATAGGAAGAGAGACTGGCTGCTCCCTCCGCCCTGGAGCAATCTTTCGATGTGGACCTATCTCTCTCTCTCTCTTACCCAGTTATTTCTGGACCATACCATTAGGAAAAGAAAATCATCTCTCTTTAGGCACACATTAGAAAGTCTGGTGTTTACAAATGCAGCATTGTTTCCCTGCTCAACTACACAGAATTGAGCTCAATCCAACCTCATTTCCAGCTACTCAGTCATCAAGAAACTTCCAGATCTGCAGCTTGAGGCATTCCTGCACTGTCTGCCTCCCCACAGAAACCAGATGACTTTTTTTTTGGGGGGGGGGCTTGTCCAGAATGACCACATTCCATTCTGCTCTCTTCTCTCTGGACTTTATTTCACACCAGGGTTTCTCTGGATCACCTTACCTGCTTCTGGATTACTTCACCATTAATCTCTGCAGCGAATACCCAAAGTGCAACTTCCTGTTTCCTCCCTCTCAGCCCGACCCGTTCACCACATTTTCATTCTTCATTCCTTTCTAGACTGTCATGATATGCAGCTAAGGTACAGAACTGAAGTCCATGATATCCTCTCCACGAGCGAGAGAAGTGTTACTCTTCTATGGAGAATGTAGAAGGATCTACTACTCTGAATTCTACTCTCTGGAATCTCAGTGCAAAGATGGTTTCCTTTCTTTCAGTGGTCAGTTTCACAAGAAATAAGCTTCAACCTTTTATTGTAGTAGTGTGGTTTCTTGGTCCCAGGTGGCCAAAGGCCCAGACCCTGCTGCACCAGATCCCTTAGCCGCCCGCTGCTGTTCAGGACCCAGAAATGACTCAGACGCTTATATTAACTTCATGCTGTTTGGCCTATGGCTCAGGCACATTGTTAGCTAGCTCTTACATATTAAATCAACCCATTTCTATTAATCTGTCTGCCGTGTGGCCCGTGGCTCACCTGTGTTCCTTACATGTTGCTCCTTTGGGCTTCAGCTCAGTCTCTCGACTCCGCCCTGCTTCTCCTACCTATGCTGATTTCTCCTACTTTTTTTATGGTGCCTGTCATGGGCCAAAACAGCTCCTTTATTTAAAGATTGATATTCACAGCTTATGGAAAGACATTCCCACATCATTTTATCTCACTTATGGACTCAGTTAGGGACTCATCAGGTTCCTCTCCTGCATCTAAACCCAACATTCTGGAGTGTCTGGCTCTGTGACTTCACCCACACTGGCCGCTCTGAGCACAGCTGCTCTAAACACCAAGGAATAGCTCCTATTTGTACATCTCCAGTCTTGGGGAATGTTCATACCAATTTTCATTTAATAGTGAAAAGCATGAAGCAGATAGCTGGAGATCACTACCTTCAATTTGCAAACTGAGGCTCTGTGGTTAGGTGACTGGTACCCAGTCACCAGCCTGGAAGTAGCAAAGCTGTAACCTAGGGATCTCGGCTGTGAAGCCCATTTGCTTCCTATACTTGGACTATTCCCTGCAGTCCTGCTTTCTGCTTGTCCTACTTTATTTTCCACTGTGGTGATAAGCACTGGCTAAAACCAGCTTGGGGGAGAAAAGGATTATTTCAATTTAAAGGTTTACAGTCCGTCTTTGAGGGATTCCAAGGAAAGAGCTTAGAGGCTGGAATTGGTGCAGAAACCCTGGAGGAATACTGCACACTGGCTTACGCAGGTACTTTTAATACACAGTGCAGGTCAGCCTTCGTAGGGATGGCACTTCCCATAGTGGGCTGGGCCCTCCTGCATGAATTAACAATTAAGAAAACACCCATTGATATAACCACAGGCCTTCTGATTCTTCAGAAAGGGGATTCTTCTTCAATTGGACAATTCTTCAATTGGATATTCTCTTTTCCCAGGTGACTCTAGCCTATGTCGACTTCATAAAAACTGATCACTACATCCCCTTTGTTTTTTTTTTCTTCATCTGCCCCCACTTTAACTCAGTTCTCTACCATCTTTCTGCTACAACTCCTGGACTCACACACACTGGCTTTACTATTATCTGTTGTATCAGGCACATTTTCCAACACCTCTGAGACTCAGAGGAATATTATTAATTCCCAAGTAAGACCGCAGTATGTGTTAGAGGAAAACATGCAGGGAGATGAGGAAAGAGAAGATTTGGAGAAACTACATGTGCACAATTAAAACTCTTCGTCCTGCTTGGCAACCAGCGGACATTTCTTTCCTCCATTTTTGATAGTAGGGACTCAGCTCAGATGGCACATGTTTGTCCCCCATTCACCTGAATCATCCTTATTGTAGGACGGGTTGTATCTGATTTATCAGAAGACCCTGGCTGTGCTGCTGTGACTATGAGCTGTGAAATGAGAGAAGCCTCATAGATGCGGTCAGAGTGATTAATAGCAGCCTGTCTCTAGAGCTGTGGGGGTAGTGAGGGATCTGCTGTGCCCTGACTCCCCTTCTAATTCTGTATTATCATTTGCAGATGTTTGGCCAAGCGAAAGCCCCTCCATCTCAGCACAGTGTCTGGCTGTGGGCCTTGGATTTCCTGGATCACCAAGATATATTCTCTGGGCACTGGCATTTACCAAGAGCAGAGTATGAGCACAGGATGTGTGAACAACTGCATGTCTGCACTTGACAGATTGCATTCAGGACAAAGTGTGGGTCAGAGGAGGCACGGCAGAGTCACGCCTGTGTATGTTCGTCACTGCTACTGCAATGCCGTTGTCTGGAGCTTTTGTGATGAGCTATCCATCAATAGCTCCCCATGCCAAGCAATGTTAAGAGCTGAGACAAGCCAGAGAAGGGGCAGGTCTTATTTTCAAATGCTGTGGTTGCTGACAGTGACACATCTTCTGAAAAATGAAATAGTAGTCTTTTGCTAAGCTTGGCATTTACCAGCTTCCCTTCTGCAGACATCCAGATGCCTCTAGTCTTAGGTCAACAGGATTAAACAGGAAACAACAGCAAACAAATCCAACCCAGTGCCCTATTAAAGTTACCCCCCACCCAATGTCTTGACTGCTGCCATTAGAGAACTCGCTGATTTTATTCAAGGGGAAAACAGCAGTGAAAATGGCTGATTCTTCCTCAAGCCAGCTCTTAAATAGAAACCAGAATTTGTGGAGCTGCAATCTGTCAGGAATGGGGAAGCTGAGGTCCTGCCCTGCTGGGCCAGCCTTCCTGATCTCACACCCACCCCCAGTAGAGTTGGAAAAAACACTGCTGTTCCTATTTCAAATTACACAGTTGGATGATGTTTCTCTTGGCTTCAAGTAGAAAGGCTGGTGCCCAGAGCCATTTTTTGGCAAAAAAAAGCAATGCATGAAGTTTGACTTTCCTTCTAACATACTCAGCATCACTCTTAATCACTTTTCTTTTGATCTCTGCCCAAGTTTCCCTAAAGCTCCCCCCCACCCACTTTGCCACATCTTGTGAACTCTGAGGACAATTTCTGTATCTCTATAATGTGGAGCAGTGTCTCACAACTGTGATGTGTATGTGAACCCGTTAAACTTAGTCCTGTTCTGAGAACAAAATACCCAAGACTCGATAACTTAAATAAGTAAAGCAGAGATGTTTATCTAACTCACAGTGTTGGAGGCTGGTAATTCAAACAATATTGCACTAGTTCTGGTGAGGGCCCTCCTGGATACCTTGTGTTATAGTGATAATATTAGCAGGGATCTTTCAAATGAGGAGAGGTGGCCTGGCAAACCAGGAATCCAGAGGGCAGGGAGGGGCCAGGATTGCTTTGTTAGGTCAACCTCTTCCAAGAGCTAACTCAGGCAGCGTTTATAGAGCTGTGTGATTTCTTTCCATTCCTTTTATACCTATCAATCTTCCTCACCTGATTTCTTCCCATTAGGCTCCACTACATACCTCTCAATGGTATAGTATCCTGGCTAAACTCAGAACACAAAAATCGAAGGTGGACGTACTCAAACAACAGCCAAATTATACATAGTATTCATAAAATACTAACTCGATCCAGTAGTTCTAGAGCAGAGTCTGAGTCTGTATTTCTAATATCCTCTTGATGATGATGTGAATTATCTATGGTCTACACCTTGAGCAGCAAAGCGATAAACCAACGCCAGGTGAAATCACCCAGAATAGCTGTGAAAATATTTAAGACAGGAAGGACGTTGTAACAGATGCTGAAATCCCTGGGGGGGGGGGGGGGGTGATGATGACCAAGGCCTGAGCTCCTGGAGGCTATTTTAACTCTAGAAATTGAGAAGTGATTGCTCACACTTCTAGCTTTATGAAGCTCACACTCAGGAAACATCACCAGCTGGACACCTCAGTTCTGAATGTCCCCAGGGAAGTAGGACCAGATCAGACTTCATCCCACCATGATTGAAATGTTCCAGTAATGGGATTTTTGAATAAATTGGCTATTCATCGTTAAAGAGGTGTTATAGATAAATACCATACCTCATTGCTATTCTAAACTGTCCACCAGTCATCTCTTTTAAGGAGAAAAATAGAAGAATTAATGTGATTCTGAACAGTGATCTGCTTAATGATTTCAAGGTTTTTATCTGAAGAGGATTTCAATAAACTACTTTAAAAGAAGTGGAAGGGGAAAAAAATCCGTGAAGGGCTCATATAATTGCTAAAAGGTTGGTTCTCTAAGACTAGAAATCAAGAAAAAGGGTGAATGTTATAGAGAGATGTTTAAGTACTTATTCATGAAAACTAAATAGAAAATCAATCAGAAAAATAAAAAATTCATAAATCCAATTGCTTCTAATTGGCTTAGCACATAGTACAGAATTTCAAATGTTTTGCTGATGCCTCAGCTCAGGAGAGAGCATTTGGGTCTCATTTCTTGTCCTGTCAAAGAACACTCAGTGAGTCAGTTGCAATCCTCCAAAGGTTCAGACTGGAGAAAAACTCCTCATGGTGACAATTTATGGAAAAATTCCCACTAAAAATTTACTTAAGTCAGGGAAGAACACCTTTCATTTCTAGTCCTTTAGACATTTATTAAGTTCCTACTATGTACACAGCACTAGACTGGGTCCCTCAGGAGAGACTCCGTGGTGAGCAAGAATTCTTGGAAATTAGTGATTTTTTTGAAGGGGAAAGAGATGAAAGCATAGTTACTGGACAACAAGATTGATGTGAGCAATTACTAACAGAGATCTCTTTGCACATAGCATGAGAGGAGAGACAGGGATGATTTCTGATGAAATCTTTAATCCCAGAACAGGAAATATCCGGGAGTGGTGACCTACGCCCTTGTCAAATCTGAGTTTGAGTTGAAACATATCCACAGTCTACCCTTCATCTCTGCATCTCCAGTTCTAACCTGTGTGGACACTGAGACTTTGTCTTTTCAAAACAAAAGCCTTCCACTATGGCTGGAGAGACAGTGGGTAGAACATAGACGGCTCTTCCAAAAGCAACTGGAACTCGATTACCAGCATACACATCTGGCAGCTCACTGGCCCCTGTAATTCCAGCTCTACTGTATCAAATATTTTTGGCCCCAGTGGGCATCTACATTGCATATACCCCAACACAAACACATCCAAATAATTAAAACGCAAAGTAAACATTTTAATAAAATACATCAACAACCATTAAACATCTGGTTATTGATAAAGTAAGGTTGTCTCTTCCAAGAAGTACTTGCTCTACTTAAAAAAGGGGGGGGGTGGTTCTTCATTGTATATTTGTTTAAGAACTAGAAGAATTCAAGACAGGGGAGTATTCATAATGTAAATAGTGGAAACAACAAGCTACTGGTCACCTCCCACACACACCCCTCTTTTCACCTTGAGCTTTTCTGTTACTCCACACCTTGCTAAATGTCTCTTTTTACAATGGAAATAAAGGAAAACAATACATTATTTTCTAAGATCCAGTCTTTAATCCCCATGGAGAAATTGTTGGCATCTGAGTGATGGTCCGGTTTTCAGGCCAGGAGATTTACCAGAGGCCACCCTGGGGGGTGTACCTTAGCATGACCCAGAGAGCATGCGTTTTAGAAGCGGAAGTCTCCAGTTTTGATTCTAACTCCATCTCTCAGACCACCGACGCTTCCCTGCTTCTCAGAGCTGAGACATCTCTCCGTGCAAACTTGAAGTGTCTGGTTATGGCCAAGGCCACCATAGAGCACAAAGTCCCTTCTGATCACAACAGGAGATGGCAGATGTAACGTTACCCACAAGCAAGGTCATCTTCAGCACAGATGCAATAGTCATGGCTTGCCAGAAGGGTTCTGGGGGGTCCCAATATAGGTTATAGATCCTCTTCTTGCCATACGCCCCTGCCACAGCCCTTCCCAACCTCATACCACTGTCACTGTCTAGTTCCTGCAGGCTGGATTAGTCATCATAGCCTCTTAGGGAAGATTGCTTCTTTTAGGAGACTTCACCCCACGAAGAACAGGTGGGGGCTGACCTTTTCTCACTCCTTCCAACTCACTAACATTCAGTGTCTTTACTCCTTAGAACATTCACATGGGTCAGTACCAGCCTGGTCTATAGTGAGTGAATACAAAACATTCTTGAGTGAACTAAGAAATAAAAGGGGGGAAAGGAGGATGAAAGAGCCTGTTAAAATTCACTGCACTATAATGTGGGGGAGTAAAGGATGGTGTGTTCAAACCGAGTTGGCAGCCACCAAGGAAGAATCAGAGCTCCCCCCCCCTCCCCGCCCCAATACGCTATGATCTTTCTGAAAAGAACAGAAAAACAACACAGGGCTCACTCAATCCTGCAGGCATTAGCTTTGCCTTATGCACAGTGCTCGCTAATGTTTAACCATCATCACCGGGATCTTGGGGCCTTGTGGACTTTGCGCAATAAATTTCCACAGGCTGACACTCTTCTATGGCTCGAGAGAGAACTTCATAGGATCACTCACCTGCTTTACAAACTGGTTGCTTTTCACTAAGCAGGGTAGATGAATATTTTAAAATAGCCTTTCAGGAAAATATAATAGAATATTCTATCGTAAGGCATTCTGCTTCTGTTTACAATGCAAAATATTTGATGGGGCTTAGGATGGGTAATTTGAAAAGGCCCTGCTCATTTTTATCTTGGCTGCATCCTGGAAGTCCTGGAAAGGAGGGGCCGAGGTTACCAAGAGGTAAGGAGGCTCAGCGAGGGATTTAGAGCTCAGTGTAAGGAGCATCTATGAAGCATTTAGTGGGCTGAGCAACTCAAAATAATGCTAAGCACCAGATACCTCTACCATGTTAATAATTAAAATGTGTTATGCAAGTGTGATGTCGGGTATTACACTGTCTCACTCAATCCTATCACCTCTGCCCCACATTCTCCTCTTGCTCTGGTTTTGCCAGACACAGCAGTATGTATGTATGATCAAACACACACAAAAAGGGCTCATAGTTCCTAAATGGTAAATTCAAGAACTGGGCAGGACGACTGCTTCCTCAGCCTTGGGTAATGGTCAGGACCCGTGAATGGGACTGGAGGGAGAGTGGACTGGGAGGACAGTTCTTATCTTGGAGAAGCGTGAACCATCAGAGCAGAGTTCTGGGAGGAAGGATTCACCCTTGGATATTTCTTATCCTCTACTCACAGCCCCCTGTTGGAAGTAGAGAGAAGTCTATTGTGTGCTTTGGAGCGGCTCTTCCTATAATCCTCTCTTGTCTCTCTGATCCAGTGCCTACAGATGACTGGAACACAAATGCTGAACAAAGAAAACATTTTCTAGGCAAAAAAAAAAAAAAAAAAAAAAAATCGCTTTCCAGGTGCCTGTTGTAATAATGGCCTTGGACCTTAGAAGAATGTGATGTGGAGAGCCGGCAAAAGAAGGAACAGTAAGTCTAGACTCAAATGCTGTCTAGCCAGGCAGTCCAACAGCTCAGCAACCTTTCGAATGTTATCCTTTAAATATTTATTCAGCATTTGTTTAAACAGGAGGCTGAGATATGCCAGGTAAAAGGGCAGGAGAAAGGCATATTCATCTGTCCCAAAGTTCTGGGTTAGCTCTCATCTCAAATATCTTGTTAACCCATCATGGCTGAGGCTCTGTGGTAAAGACGAGCTTCTCCCTATCTCCGGCCACCACCTTCCTCTTTCCGGTTCTTTCTGTTATCATAGTCTGGAGTGGCTTATCCTCCACCACTTCCAAGTGCTGTAAGATTTCAAATGCACGTGGTGGTGACCTCAGGGAAGGGTTGCTTCTTTGTAACCACTTGGTGCCAAACATTTAGATATTTCTTCTAGAACAGTGTTTCTTAACCTGTGGGCTGAGACCCCTGAAATCACATATCAGATATTTATTTACATTGTGATTCATAACAGTAACAAAATTAGTTATGAAGTAGCAAGAAAATAATTTTGTGGCTGAATGGTTGGCACACCATGAACTATATAAAAGCATCACAGCATTAGGCAGGTTAAGAACCACTCTGGAAGATTCTCCTCTGGAACTGAGCCAAGCCTGTCACTCATCTCTGAGAAGAAGGGGTGAATTGAAAAGGTGAGTTTGTGACCATACAGAGCTTTGCCCCCCCAAAAATGGGAGCCTCTGGAAGTTTTAAATAAAAGTAATGCAGTTTGTGTTCTAAGAGGCTGCAGTGACCAGGACTTGTGCTGCCTATGGCCAGGGTGAGCTCTGAGGGCTGTCAATCTTAGAACCTCTCAATCCCTTCAGAGGCATGGCTTTCTTTTCTTTTTTCTTTTTTTTTTTTAATCATTGTCAAAGTGGTCACTTTGGCCACTAATGCAGAGGGCTCAGGATAAAACGAAACTCCAGGCTCTCTTATGAATTTCAAGGTAAATATCAGCCAGGTTAGAGCTGGTTTGAGCCCATGAGACCTGTCATATCCTTCCTGCTTTGAAACTCACTGTAGCATTCCAGTTGTTTCCTGTTTCAACATCTCCATTCTATACTTGCTGACCTTACTGTGACCTTTTCTGTCTTGTCATCTGCTTACTGCTTTTCTGAATGTCACTGTCCTACTGGTGTGTCTCAATAATTCATCCTCAGCCAGAGAGAGCTTGTAAAATTCAAATAGATAGCATCTAATAAGGATTGCTTTTTGTTAAATGAACACGAGCAATAATTAATCTCAAAGTCATAGGCCGATCTCGACTCCTCTGTCCACTACTGGTCAGGCTGAAGCATATGGCAGGGGGGGGGGAGCTGGGTGTGTGAAAGGCAGACACATTTGTGTAATAGATGGCGCTCTTATTAAAACAGAGCCCTTGTTCAAGCTCAGGACTGTTAAAATATGGTTTTTTGGCCTTGGTCTGGCCAGAGTGGACCTACGAATAATAATAATAATAATAATAATAATAATAATAATAATAATAATAAAGACAATAGAGGAGGCTAGAGAGGTGCCTCAGATGTTTAAAATGAGTGCTTCCTCTTCTTTTGGAAGAAGGAAGAAGCACCCACATGGTGGCTCCCAACTCCCTATGACTCCAGTTCCAGGGAATCTGATACCCTCTTCTGACCTCTCTGGGCACCATATGGTAGGCATAGCATGCGTACATCCAGGCAAAAGATTTAGACACACGAAAAAGAAAATAAATAAATCTTTCCAAAGAACAGGGACACACAATAGAGTCCTTCCTATACCCAAAGGCTTATCAAGTTACTGGGGATTAGCTGTTTTCTGATAGTGTGATATAATATCCAAGAATGAGTGACTTATAAAGAAAATAGGTTTATTTGTTTCAATGCTTCAGAAGTCAGAGGGCATGATGAGAGCAACTCCCCTCAATGCCCCCCCCCATCATCTCATGATAAAAGATGGGCCAAAAGAGGAAGAAGAGGAGGAGGAGGAAGAAGAAGACCTTATCACCCAATCAATTCTTAAAGGGTCAGCTATTAACAGTCACTATGGTGTTAAAATTTCAGCGTGAGTTTTAGATGTTACCTTCAAATGGCAGCAGAGAGGTAGGGTATTGGGAGCATTGTAATGGGACAGAGAACCCACAGGTCAGCTGCAGCAGTGCCTTGCAAAGAAGGTAAAGAAAAATGGGTGGCTTTTGGTGATCATTAAGACTAGGGACCACCACGATGGTGATGTATCTGGCCTAGGAAAAGACCCTTCTCATCAGACTTAATTAAATTAGTGTGGTAAGATCTTTGCCCCAGTGGGAGCAGTAACCCAATAGAGGCACATTTTGAGTTTTAATGCAACTGGAAGTTACTTTCCTTCTGGGAACAGACATCATACTTAATACTTCTCCGTAGAATAAAGTGTATACTTGTACATGGGGGTGCTTTTCCCAGGGTGTAGGTGGCAGGGCTCCTTTATCTTTTATAAACTTTGCTTTCACTTCAGAACTCACTGGGTCTACTTGCTGTCTTACGTGAGGAAAAGACCACCCAGCTACTGACAGGAAGACATGCTTCCCAGTACATTCATGTCCATCTCTTTCCCTCCTGGTGGAGTCTGGGAAGTCACCCTACCCACACTATCACTTGGCCTATCACCTGCTGTGCTGTCTTACACATGCTTCTTCATCTCTTTGGACCTCATTTTTTCTCATTTATAAAATTAGTAGAATCGTGATGCGGTCCTGGTGTCACAGAGTTTTGTGGGATAAAATGAGAGATCATCAGTTCTTGGCTCAGTAAATGATTTGACTGAATGTTTTCTATCATAAGCCATACCCCTCTTTCACTGCTGAGTTTTCAAGCCTCTGCTGAATAGGCAATCTAATCTCTCTCCATCCAGAAGAGCCCTGATCCTTAGCACTTGTGATTTCACTCAGGGTATCGCCACCACTTAGGTGTCTCCCTTTCTCTTACTTGACCCACCGTGACCTTCATGAAACCATCTTGGATTGTTTTAACCTCAAGACAGTTTCGGAAGGCAGTGCTGAGCACTCTAGCCCTCAGACCTCAGAGGGCAACCCCTTCACCGTCACGGAATTTGATGTTGGAAAGGTCTAATGCCTCTTTCCCAACCCCCTACTTATTCTTATCTCACATCATGACACTTAATCACCATTGCCTCTGCTTCCTGCTTCCTGTCATGAAAGCTACTCAGCATTCCGCTCTCAGATGAAAAGAATCTTTCAACTTTTCTTTTGCTCCCCAGAACAGACTAATCTCACCAGCTAGCCTCTCGGGCTACCTGTTCTTCTCATTGGCAGACTTCTCCAAAGAGTGCTGGGGAGTGTCTGCTGCAGTTAGGTATCTAACGCCTATCTCCCTCCATCACTGGAATGAAAGCCGCTACTGTTTAAAGATCAAATGTTTCCTGAGCACCTACTGTATGTAGTGTGCTGACTACTAATGACCCAGTGGTCACCCAACTGATTTGTTCCCTGTCTTCATGAATTCTGTACAAATTCTTACAACTGAAAATTGAGGAGTTCCTCCAATTTATGGGATCTTTCACGAGCTGCAAGTACCTCTTAAAAAATAAAAGAGATGTGGGGATTCCCCCCTCTAAACTGAAGTGCAAGGGTGATGGGATTTCTACAGTCAAAGGAAAACTGGAAGAACTATCCTATGTAATACAAAAAAAAAAAAAAAAAAAAAAAAGGAAATATGTTCTTTAGGAAAGGGTTTAGGGTTTGAGGCTAAAGAGGGATACTGAGGTTGACAAGAGATTTATTTGCAGAGGTATTCATGCCATAGATTGACAAACAGACAGTAGCGTGGGTGGTGAAGACTCTGTGGCCAGTGTGGGGTCCTTCCTTACACGTATCAGGGGAAGGAGAGTTCTATGCAGCGTGATTGTTAAGCAGTCCGTAGTACATCCTTGAAGCCAGGCTGTCCCTAATCTGCTATGGGAGTGGTGAGGGCAGGAATCTAGAAACTGTCACATTTCAACCAAAATAGAGGTTTACCAAATGGCATGGTCCTGTTGAACACTTGGGGGTCCTCATTTGAAGGGTAAGACTCAATGTTTGCTTAACTTTTAGCTCTTTAAACCTTAGTGCTGCTTACTTCTCGGCTACTGCTTCTTCTACAAGGAACAGCCTGGTGCTTTGTGAGGAAGATGGGTGGTCCAGAGCATCTGAGCCTTTATCTTCCTTTGCTAACTGACATGGATGTAAATAAAGTTCTTCGCTAAAGTTCCTGAGTTTCCTTTACTGACTTGTTAAAACAACCAAATTCTTGTGAAGTGGCACCGATTTATAAGCATCCCACCCACTAAGGGCTACCTTACAACTTTTTTTTTTTTTTTTTTTTTTCCTGAGACTCCAGATTGCGTACTTAAGGAAACTTCCATCATCTGTTGAGTTTGTTTGGAAATATTCTCTCCAGGGGTTAGGATGTTTGCAGCTAGTTTTGGTCGCCTCGTGGTCAGTTCTGCTTAGCTCTCTGCAGAGATCTCAGTATCAAGTTCCAAATGGAATTATGATTGCGTCTCATATTCCTCGTACTCCTGAGTGACCCTGTGAGTTAGAAATCTGACATGTGCTCCCTATCCAAAGGCAGAAGCTGTTGCTTTTACCTAAACCCTGTTAGAATGACTTTGATCCCCGTTCTACAGCTCCTTTTACCTCCTTCTTCACATGCCTCGGCCCACATACCTTTGTTACAGTGGAAGACACTTGGCCATCCTCACTTTTGGGAAGCCATGATGCCGCTTTTGCCTGGTTTTTCCGAATCCAATCTCCTTAGGTTAGCTCTCTTTGTGGTTACTACCCTGCCACTTCCCATCAAACTCTTCAGTGCTTTCCAGGATGGTGGGCTCCTTTGAAACATCATGAGGAATATGTTTCCGGACTGTCTGTCACACTGCAAAATGTCAACCCCACTCACCATCATTGTGATAACCAATGTATGTAGACAGATTTCCAAATATACCTTGGTACCACTTTTTTCTTTGCGTCAGGTTTTTGTTTCTCAACCACAAGGACATGAGACACATGAATGGAGCGCAGGGAAGGTTTTATAGGAGAAAGAGAACAGTCTATCTCAGCAAGATAGACTGTGGCAAATAAGCTGTGTGTGTCTAATACTGTGATTCTCAATGTTCCTAATGCCATGACCTTTTTATACAGTTCCTCATGCTGTGGTGACTCCTCCAACCATAAAATTATTTTCGTTGCTACTTCATAACTGTAATTTTGCTACTGTTATGAATCCTAATGTAAACATTTGATATGCAAAGATATCTGGTATTTGACACCTGCGGAAAGGTTGTTTAACCTCTAAAAGGGTCCTGGCCCACAGGCTGAGAACTCCTGGTGTAGTGCCTAAGTGAGGGACTGGATCTGATTGGTTTGCATATATGCAAATTAGATGAAAGGACTAATCCAGAGAAAGGCTACCAAAGCAAACCGGGCTCTCTGTGAGATTTGCAGCAGGTTTTACTCCTCCAGTTTGTAGGAAAGCCTGGAGGAAGAAGTAAGCCTTTGGTTGTCTTAATGTCTGGAGAGTAAAGCAAAGCACCTTATATCACATGGTTCTTATAAAGGAGCTGAAGTTGAAGTTTCCATGATTAGGTCTAGAGCGCTGAACACTTCTGATCATTTGCCCACCTCACAGAGAAGACACATTACCATGACTAGCCAGGGACAGGGCCCTTTTCACGTGTGTCTCATTTACAGGGTTCATCTACCCCTTACTTCAATCACCACCCCACTGTGAATTTCCTCTCAGAAAAAAAAGGCTGACTTTTTATTAGTCTCTGACACCCTCTAAAACCCAGTCCCTGGATTCTGGCCGTCCGTCTGCACTAGTTCACATCTGAGGGCTGTTAACAGTGAACTCTTGCGCTCTTGGGCACTTCTGGGGTCACCTCCTTCTTCCTCCCCTAAATGACTCTTCACTTTTCAAGGCACAGTTCAGGATCCTTTTCCAGAAGCCTCCTTCTCCTCCTCCTTCTCCTTTGTTTCTCTGAGTGTCATCCTGCACCCTCCTGACTCCAGTAATGATTGGTGAAGTGTTTTTCTGGGCACATTCAACAGTATAACACCACTCACAATGATGAGCCCTATCGGGTTACAGTGACCTGGTTTTGCCTGATAATTTCAACAGTATTTTGAGGACAGATGTATCCTCCAGACTTTATTTCAAGGCGGATTTTGGTGTCTATATTAGTTTTCTATAGGCCACATAACAAAGTATAGCAACTGAAGTGAATTTCAGAACTGTTATGGAGATCTGAAGGTCAAAATCAGGATTTCAACGGGTCTGGTCTCTTGATGACAGCTCTAAGGGAGGATTGGTTGTTTCTTTTAGTCCTTGGTAACTCCAGGGGTTCCTTAGCTAGTGGCTGCATGATACTAATATTTGCGTCCTTCTTATTGGACTCAGGGACCTCTGGCCAATTCAGAATACTCTTATCTTGAAGATATTACCTGCGGTTAGAACCTGAGTTGGATGTTCCTGGGTTTGTGTCCAAAGAGTTGATATAAAGGTTCTTAAACGTTGCAAAGTAACAAGGAAACTTTACTCAAAGAAAAGCATAAAGACAGTACAGCTCAGAAAGAAACACACTGTCAAGGAATAATAGGAAACCACATGAGAGAAACTACTCCAGGGCTCAATTACTGTATGGTGATTCCTTTAACTGAGTGTATATTGGTTACTTTGCTATGATGAAACACCAGGACCAAGACAACTTACAGAATGGAAAGTTCATTCTGAATTTACAGTCCCGTAGGGTAATAGTTCATGCATAACAGGGGAACAGATGCAGCAGCTGAGAGCTCATGTCTCAAACCACAAACAGGAGGCCGAGAGTGCAACGGGCATCGCACACAGCTTTTGATCAAAAGCCCCCAGTGGCACATCCTGTTCAACAAGATCACACCTCCCAGTTCTTCCCAAACAGTCTCACCAATTTGGTGGCCAAGAATTAAATTATATATGTCTATGAGAGTCATTCTTATTCCAACCGCAACAGGGTTGGAGAGATTGGTTCTTACAGGGTGGATAGGTAGCACATGTGTTCTCTGTTTTGGGTCATAAGTTTGGGTTATGTAAGCCTTTATTTACTGTGCCTGGGCCTTCCCATAATGCATCTGATTGTGTTTTCCTTTGGGAAAAGATTTTGTGTGTGTGTGTGTGTTACATATTTTTTTCATTAGCTCTTTGGGAGATTCATACAATGTGTTTTGATCATATTCACTTCCTATTTCCTAAATCTTCCTTACACACCCAAATTGGTGTCATATATACTTTTGATTCTTCAAGACCAATTTATGTTGCTCAAATATTTTTGGATGTGTAGGTTTCACCTGGATGAGTGGTCAGCTTACTAAGAGCTATACATTCTTAGAACTGTTCCTACCTCTCTCATCAGCTAACAATCATGCATCTGGTTTGAATCAGATGCATACCTAATTATAAGTAGAGATTCTCTAAAGTTCACACACAGGACACAGTTTGCCTTATTGGTTTGCATCCAAAGATGGTGTAGCCTGGATTGAACCATTGCTCATAAGCTCCATATGTGTTCCCAGATGTGTCTGAGTAGAAATGGGCATTACCCAGGGACCACTAAGGAAATAGTTTACTTCCATTTTAAAAAGCAGGTATATGCAGCCTGGTGCAGGTGAGAATCCCAGGTTGCCATCAGGTTGCTACATGTATTGTTAAAAGACTCCTATGGCAGTTTCTGTGCTTGCCTGCCTCAAAGAGAATTAGCTCAATAACATCCTAAACTATCCCTTTTACAATTAAAAATCAAAAAGAACCTCGCACAATCTCAGGTTCCAGAGATTAGGAGAAGGTATATTTTGAGAGGGTCCACTACCTAACTGTGCAGACCAGGCTGTGTCCTGCTATCTTGCTGTGAATTACTCTCTTTCTCTGAGTTGTGTGAGACATTGGCTTTCACACTGTGCCTTGCTCTGAGTGACTCCATTTTAAAAGCATCATTTGGCTCATGTTGAGACAGAATGACTTTGCATTTCCTTTATGCATATATTTGCCATCTGTCCAGCAGCAACCACAAAGAACTAATAACTGATAACTTTTTCCTACCAACAATGGATACTACCTACAAACGTAACAAAGTATGGGTTTATTAAAACCACATGGGGCAAACCATGCTTCTGAACTTGCCGAACACACCAGACCAATGGAGAGTACAATATCCTGAAGAAGAATTCCATAAAAAGAAAAAAAGCAAACACAGCTGTGCCGGCTGATTTTTTGGTATCTTGTTACAAAACTACACATATCTGGGAACAGGCTCATAATTGAGAAAACACCTCCAGAAGATTGGACTGTAGGAAAGCCTGTGGAATATTGTCTTGGCTAATGATTGATGTAGGAAGGCACTGTGGGTAGTGCCACCCTTGGCAGATGGTCCTCTGTTGTATAAGAAAACAGGCTAAGCAAGCCATGGGGATAAAGCCAGTAAGTCGTTGTTATGTTTTGAATGAGGACAGTCTCCATAGGCTGGTATGTTTGAGTGCTTGGTCCTCATTGGGTGGAACTGTTTGGGAAGGATTAGGAGGCGTAGCTTTGTTGGAGGTGTGTCATTGGGAAGGGCTTTGAGATTTCAAAAGATTTAGGCCATCCCCAGTGTGCTGTTTGCCTTCTGCTTGTCATCTGAGACATGAGCTCTCAGCTATTTCTGCCACCCTGTGTTCACTCCCCCATCATGGATCTAACCCTTTGGAACTATAATCCCTATTGAACTCCTTCTTTTGCAAATTGCTTCGGTCAGGATGTTTTTTCCCACCACAGAAAAGTAACTAAATCAACAGTGCTCCTCCATTGCCTTCCAGGCTCCTGCCTTGAGTTCTTAACATGCTTCTGTCGGTGACTGAGTATAAACTGTAAGCTGACATAAACTGTCCTCCCAAAGCTGGTTTTGGTCATGCTGTTTATCATAGCATTAGGAAGCAAATTAATGTGGCTGCACTAGTGAGGGGAACAATGGCCTGTCATGTGTCCACCCTGTGTGGTGTGTGTGTGTTCAAAGGACTGACAGAGAATTCCTGTTACTGAGGATTCAGTTTAGAGAGTTTGACATTCTTCACTCTAATATATTCCCTCCTGATGTGGGAATGCCTTTCTGTATGCTGTGAATCTCAATCTTTAAATAAAGGAGCTGTTTTGGCCCTTGATAGGCACCGTAGAAAAAGTAGGCGGAGGAATCAGAATAGATAGGAAAGGAAGGGCAGAGTCAGACAGACCAGGCCTGAAGCCCAAAGGAGCAACATGTAAGGAGCACAGGTGAGCCACGGGCCATGTGGCAGACAGATTAATGAGAATGAGTTGAGTTAAGATGTAAGAGCAAGCTAGCAATGTGCCTGAGCCATAGGCCAAACAGTGTGAAGTTAATATAAGTGTCTGAGTCATTTTGGGGCCTGAGCAGCAGCGGGCAGCTAAGGGGTCTGGGGCTGCAGGTCTGTGATTCTGGGCCTCTGGCCGCCAGGGACCAAGAAAACACATTGTAACTTCCCACTGTCTGACATTCTTCACTCTAATATCTCTCCACCTCTTCTTCCCTTCAGAGCTGGTCATGTGTCTCCCTTCATGGTCCTTTGCCTCTACTGAAGACCTCAGTGTTAGGCCTCTGTGGTTTTGGTTTAGTTTCCTACCTCTAGCAGAAACTCAGACTGGTTTCAATAATATCTCACCCCTTACAGTGACATCATCTAGTTCCCTGCCTCCAGCTTTAAGTAGTCTTTAAAATCTACAGACTCTTTAACTTTGTAGCCATTCTATGGTGTGTGCGAAGCGTAATACATGTTCTTAGAGCTGATATTACAAATCAGGAGTGAAAAAGATAAAAGTATGACTGTGGGTAGTCACAGTGTTGAGGGAAACTGGTTACCTGGTAAGTTGTAACCAGTGAAACCAGCATAACTTGTGAATTTATTGTGATTCAATATATTCTGATATTATGTAAAGACACAGGGCTGTTTCTGGCATAAAGTACTCCTGATCCCAGGACACTTTCCAACTTCAAGGATACTCCAGTGACCAGGCCTACAGAAAAGTCTTTGTTAGTCTGGGTCACCTGATAGTGATGAGGATGAGTCAGTCACCTTCTGTCTGGGAAATGACTGGGAATACCCTCGACCGACCAAACCAGTTCTCATTTCCGTTCCCTGCTTTATAGATGCATGACTCATTCCCTGTGTTCCTGTCAGAGTGAAATTTCTGAAATCCTTTAAGTCTCTCATCCAAGATGTTGAAGTTGTCAGAGGAGGCAGCTAATAGGTTTCCTGCTCCTTCTGGGCCAACCCTCAGGATAGAAAAACCTTGATTACTTAATGAAGAACAGTCAAATATGAACCTCAGGGAGGAAGGTCAGGTTCTCTGGGGTTCCATTTCCAGGGCTCTGAAGTCAGATTGTACTTTGATGTTAGAAAATTTCCAACACCAGCTCCTTCTCTGAAAGCTTCCACGGGTAGGCTGAATTCACAAAGAAAAGTTTCATACCTGCTGTGGACCCCCACTGGGCTACACAGGTGCCATCAGCAGAGACCAGGAAGGGGGGGGGTGGCTGGTGGGGGGGATGGGTATGTGTGGGGGAGTCCAGAAGCCTCACAAACTAGGGCACAGAGAAGACTGGCGTTTAGATGAAGAGGAAGTGGACTTCCCTGCATAGAACAGGAGGAATTGTCTTTGAGAATGGAGGAACGGGCAACTTGTAGGAGAGGTCGAACTTCTTGGGTTTTAGGACTGGGAGGAGCGTGTCTTTTGGTAGAACACTTGTCTGACACAGGTAATGGGTTTACCCCAAACCATAATGAAATATAAACTGTTTTTGCTTTCAGGGAAATTGTTCAAAACACTCTAAAAAAGTGAAAGGGGAGAGAAAACCATCAGGCAGTGGTGGCTCACTCACGGCTTTCCAGAAGCAGAGGAAGGCAGGCAAATCTTTGAGGCCAGCCTGGTCTACAGAGTGAGTTCCAGGATAGCCGTGGCTACATAGTACATAGAGAAACCCTGTCTCAAAAAAAGTAAAAGACCAACACAATGGGGGGAGAAAGAGAGAGCAGAAATGGGAAAGCAGCTTGAGATGCCCCTGCAGAACCCAGGAGTTTGGCAGACATGCCAGGACTCCGAACTGAAGTACTGTGCTGGTAGAAAGCCTCTGTGGGTTGTTGATTTATTAACTGATGTGAACTTTAAAGGGAGAGAAATCTCAAATCAGGCCAAACAGAAGAGCCTGGGAGACATTTGAAAGTACAGATTTTTTTTTTTTTTTCAAGATGAGCTTGCTTTGGGACATGTTGACCTGCCTTAATGTCGTGAAATTCAAATCGAAATGGCCAGCTGTTTGTTAGAGATGCCTGGTGGCTGCCCTGTCACAGGCTGGTCTAACAGGCTGTCTCTTGGGGAGACAGCTTCCTGTTAATGCTACAAAAGCTTTCTTCATCTTATCTTGAATGTGACCTTTCCCTTAATTTATAATATCTACTCTAGAATCTTTCATTAGGGTGGTATCCATTTTCTACTCTCTGGAACCAAGAAGAAGGTCAGGATGACACACACATTTATTTGTTCAACAGATGTTTATCAACCATTTTTAAGCGAGGTACCGTGTTCGGGCTACATGTTCAAGAACAAATACAAGACACAATCACTATATGGTGGGGCAGATAAATGACATCTAAGGGTGACATGCATGAAGACGAAGGCAGGATTTTTAGCTGTATCATGGGAATCCTGGAGAGCCCAAACATACAGTATGCATTATAGTTAGGTCTTGCAGGAATTTGTGAGCCGGTCAGAATTGATTCTGCCTCTTCTAACTTAGCTTCTGAGACATTAATAATTATAAACCCACTTATCTGTTTGTTAATTTTCATGTGAAATTAGAGTATCTGTCACGAAGACCAAAGATTGACAGCCCAGAGGTGCTGACTCATGCTAAGTAAATTCCCAAGGCATAAATATATGCAAGCCAGCATGCCGATTTGCTAATTTTCTATGAGAACCAGAGTCTGTCTATCAAGCAGACCTGAGATTGACAGCCTGCCCTCTTTCTGAAGAGAGGGCTCCCTGGGAAGCTTAATTATCCTAGTGCTTCGTGGTGAGCCTGGAATCAGAGTCAAGAACAAACAGTTACACAACCTGCAGATTTATGGACCTTGGCCTCTATGTCAGATGTACTCATCTCTCATGGGTCTCTCGTGGGGACAGGCTCAGTGGGCTTGTCAAGAAAAGGAGCAATGTGGGAGCACAGGGTGACCTCCACATCTGTGTTGCAGAGCTCATTAACCTGCTTGATTCTTACACGCCTCTTCCTGGACTTAATGTGTTTACTACACAATTTGATAAAATCCACACTGTGTTGATTTAATAGTTTAGTTCTGTTGTTTACGTTCCTGTGTGGTTTTTCTGCTGTCTTCAGGCCTCCCCATATCTGTAAACTAATTTGAAACCTTAGTGTTTGGTTCCCTGAAGCACACATACTTTTAGTCTCTAATGTAACACTGTTGAAAGACGAGATCTAAATGGAGGTAGCTAGATCCTGAGAGTCGGCCTTCACGGAAGGAATAATGTTATTCTAGCAGAAGTTGGATGGCCATTGCCAGAGTAGATTTTTGATAAAAATGAGCCTGTGTGCCTTCCCCCCTCATGCATACAAAACATCTCATCCTTCTGTGTTCTGTCACGGTGTGTTGCAGCAATATGATCTTCAAAAGGTGTGGACTCTCTACCCTGGGATGCTAGTCTTTAGAGCTATAAGTAATAACCCTCTCTTCTTCATAAATCACACATCCTCAGACATTCTGGGAGAACATTGCAAAACAGGCTAAGATGCTGGATTGTCAGCAACCATAGGGATTGTGAGGAAAGCAGAATGTAAAGCCACACAGAACCAGGGGAAAGGCAAGAGTCATCTTGGAATATCAATTAAGCTGTCTTATCAAGTTAAGAACTCATCCCTAAAGACTTCCTCTCTACTCTGCTAGGACCAGGGTAGATCTGGTCACAGCCCCAGGCTCTGGCTTTCTGTACACTCAGTCCTTCCTGCTCAGTCACACACCTTGTGTGTGGATAGGATGAAGGCCTTTGTCTTACTTTGTGTTGCTATTACAAAAACCACAAGCTAGTGTAAACACTTCAAATCTGTTCATTTCTTTCTTCTAGAGGTAGGAAAATCTAAGAGCCGGAGGTCACATCTGGTGTTGCATCCTAATATTGATGTGGGAATGCCTTTCTGTATGCTGTTAATATCAATCTTTAAATAATGGAGCTGTTTTGGCCCATGACAGGCACCATAGGAAAAGTAGGTGGGGAATCAGAATAGTAGGAAAGGAAGGGCAGAATCAGGTCAGATCGAGCCAGCTGTCTAGAGGAAACATATAAGGAATACCACGGGCCATGTGGCAGACAGATTAATGAGAATGGGTTGAGTTAAGATGTAAGAGCAAGCTAGCAATGTGCCTGAGCCATAGGCCAAACAGCATGAACTTAATGTAAGCGTCTGAGTCATTTTGGGGGGCCTAGTCAGCGGCGGGCAGCTAAGGGATCTGGGGTGGCAGGTCTGTAGTCTGGACTTCTGGCGCCTGGGGCCAGGAAACCACATTGTATCATAAAGTGGCACAAGGCATCACAGGGTGACAGATTACACATGGAGAGTGTCAGTGATAGCTCATATCAATTCCCAACTTGACAGGATCTAGAATCAACTAGAAGATCACTTTGGGCATGCCTGTGAGAGAATTTCTACATTAGGCTGAGATAGAAAGGCTCATGTGGAGTGTGACCACAACTATGCCATGGGTTGTCCCCAGATGAATAGAATATATGAAGTGATCTGGACAATAAAGTCCTCTACATCCTGTTTTCTGACTGTGGGTGCAATGTAGCTAGCTGCCCTGCGCGCTCCTTTTGCCAAGCCTTCTCTGTCATGGTGGACCATAACTGTGAGCCAAAGCAACCCTTCTTTCATTAAACTGCTTATGCCAAGTTTTTTTTTTTTTTTTTAAATCACAGCAACAACAACAACAACAAAATGTAACTAATGCCTACCATCGAATCATCAGCTAGTTATCTCTCAACCCCTCACCGTCACATTGGCCATTACATTTCAAGATGATGAGTTTTGGAGGAGACACACAACCCCAAAATATATACATCCAAATCCCTACAACCTACACATGGAATTTTATGTGATTAAGTTAAGAAATGCTGAGTGAATACTGAGTAGGGGAGAAGGCTGTGGGTTACCTGGACCCAGTGCAAGCACAGTGGTCCATCTCAGGAAAGGAGACAGTATAGAAAGAGGTAGGGGTGTGAAACCACAGATCAAAGATTTAAAGAAGCTATTCTGCTGGCTTTGAAAGTGCATACAAGGATCATGTTCCAGGAGCATGACAGACTTCAGAAGCCTAAAAAGGCAAGAAAACAGATTCTGTCCTGGCAGAAACACAACCTCATTGACATTCTGATTTTAGAACACCTAACACAGAGCTGCTGTCAGATAACACATTTGTACTGTTTTATGCCATGTTTGGAGTTGTTATAACTGACTGGAGGAAATGGGTACTTTTAGCTTCTCTGGTCTCCCAGACCCACACGGCAGTGTTCACTCTACCTTCCAGAACTTTGATCACTATACACATTGAAGGTCCTTTTGGGGGGAGTTAAGTCATCAGTGTTCCTACAGGACAGTGTATTATTTCTTATGAATGGTGCAGCAGCATTAGCTACCAGCTCACCCTCGCCTGTGTGTAAGGGGTGACTCTAGGCCCTGGACCACAAACACAGTATGGTCACCTGCATCTGAAGTCTGACACAGCCTCCTTGGAGTTCTGATGATATGGGTTTCCTTTGAAGCTACTTGTTCGGATCAGCTCTATGGGGAGCCTGGAGCCAGATGAGAAACAGGTCCAAGATTCTCATCATGATGCAGGTTTCATATCAAAATGCACAATCAACTGACTGGAACAGGAAATAATTAATCAGGACATAACAAAGTAGTTAAGTATAATTAATTCACACAAAAGAATGTGAGTGTGCAGTGTTAGCTGCCAGAGTGATTTTATTTCCCTGCAAATTTAACTCAAGATAAACAAACATCAGAATAATATTTTCAATTTTTTTCATGAATCATGGGTTATTAATACTTCCTTTTTAGTTACCAAAAATATTGGCAAACTCATATACAAACACCTTAAAGTCGGTCATGTATTTAAAAAACAACTGTATGCTCTTGGTATGGGAGGCTAACTCTGTAAGATAAATCATAGTTTAGTTATAGTAATAACACTTTGTGTGTGTGTGTGTTGGAAGAAAACTATGCTGTGGGTGCTGAATAAAATCTGAAGGGAAGTTTTCATTTCTGTACAAACAACGTAAAGTCTGAGCAAAACGCACAAAACATTTATGCTTTGAAAGCATCATCTGGGACCGTGGCTTGATCCCAAGGGTACACTTACTGCGTAGGTTTTCTTCCCTAACTTTACCTAGAGCTGGGAACTCTTTACAAAGGAAGAGGTGAAAAACATCCGGCACCCTGAGTTGGCATCAGTGGTATTATTGGTCTTCAACCCAATTCTCTTGTCATAGTAGGGACTCAAGAAAGCCAAAAAATCTGTGCCCTATGCGGAGGGTTTTGTGTAGGGGTGGCAAAATTCATCATGCAGGAGTGTAGGGAAATGATTCCCTCTCCTTTGCACTCCCCTTGACAGCTTTAGGGAGCATAGTGTGCTCTGCTGAGCTGGAGAAATAGAACCAGGTGGGTGTGATGAACGGTTATTGTCTGGAGGTGCAGATCCATCAAGGCCAGAATGGGAAAGGCGGAGTTCAGTCGGCTTGCAATGGACCAGTGGGCTCCTTCTCTCTGATAATACATGTGTACTGTCTTACTTGGGTCTTGATTTACTTCCTAAGTTCACCAGATCACAAATTATATACAAAGGGCTTCTCCGATCACCTGGGTCATCCAGGAGTGTCTTGTCATGTGGCAAATACAGTGGCGTTCCAGTTTCTGGCCCCACCCACAGTGCACAATGTTCATTTCCTTTCTTGTGGCTGGAATCTGTCTGGTACCCAAGAACTTTCTTTGATGCCTTCAGTTTCTACCTTCACTGTAGGATGTACCTTTCAAGATGAAAGCTACGACCCACCTGTGTGCTTTAAAATACATTTAGTAGGTCACAACCAGAATTTTTATTTTATTTTTTGTACAAAGAAGTAGGATAGAAAAGAAAGAGCCGGAATATGTCACACCTAGCAGCAATGATCGTGTTCAAACCTTAGTTTCAAAGGAAACGTGTTTTAATCCATGTATGCGACCTTATATACATTCACTTACACACTTAGAAGTTGCATTTACATAATGAAAACTCACGTGATGAGGCAAACATTATAACATTTCTGCTCTTCTGTGTGTAGCCCCATTGTATCACTAATATTATCACACTTGGTCGACATAGTCTGTAACTGGAGAGAAATCATGGGATAGGCAAAAAGATGGAGACATTCAGAGACACATGCATAGAGGCTACTCTGGCCTCTACAGCTGCCGCTGACCCTGCTGAGGCTTCTAGATCTACCTCACAGACATGACTCTCCCCAAATGCCTAAAACAAGCCTTTTATGCTTTGTTCTGTGAATGTACATGTATGAGTTTTCCTATGCCAAAGGGGATGTAACTGGTTAACTAGGAGGTATATACAGAGTCTCTTAGAATGAACACAGAAGTAGATTGTGTAGGAGAAAAGCCTGATATTTCAGTACCACAGCTCCTTCGTTGTGTTAAAATTAATAGAATCCTACAAAATGCGCTACATCACTGACAGCCTTGAGCATGGCTGCCAAATGGGAGCTACTTGTAGTCACATGCTGTATCTTTGCTCTCTGTGTTTAGGTATTCATCTTATACCCCCAGAACTGTAAAGCAAAGGTGCTGTTCTAGAAATTCCTGCAGTCTCTGTCACCTCTTTGTTTCCGGTTACCTTAAACGAAGGTTTGTACAATGCCGTTTAGTTTAGATGTGGCTCTGTGGACCCACTACGCTTATGTCATGGCAGGGCACCGAGACGTGAACAGAAAGTGCTGCTCTTCCTCATAGTCGAAAGCATCAAAGGCTGAACAGGAAGCAATGCTAGCATGTCAGACTCCGCATTTTTAAGGATATTTGGTGGTAGTTTTAGAATGTGGGGCAGTCATTTCAAAAGTAGTGCTTATGAAGGAAGCTAAGCCATCATCAGTAGCTAATAACAACCAGGCATTACATACTTCCTGACAGACATACAACCCCCCCCAACACACACACACACACACACACACACACACACACACACACGTTAGCCATGCATGTCCCTACAGTGGCCAGTACCACTCACGGGAAACATGGGAAGAAAGGACATGTATCAAACAATGTTATACAAATCCCTGGACGTGAGGTCACAATGTAGGACTCTCCTCACCATGAGACCTAGTTTATTTAACAACAATCAGGGAAATAGGTATGGGCCTTATTCGGATCCTAAGAAAAAAAATAACTTCAAAAAGGAAAAACGATAAAAATTTATGAATAAGAGGAAAAGGAAAATGGAAATACCCCAATGCTACTGATGGATTTATTAATATTAATTTTTGAGGACTGTGGTGATTTTAGGATGGGGTGTTAATGTAATAGTTTTTTAAAATATTACTTTTCTTTTAACAGATATAGTTCCAAATATTTACTGATAAAGAGGTTTTGACAGCTGGGATTTGCTTTAAAATTTATCTGTAGAAGAAAGAGTGTGGGTAGGGGACAGAGGAGACAAGAGAACCCATGCATTGAGAGCATAGGAGCTGCACAAAGCATGCATTCAATTCTCCCAAACCCGGTTGACAGTTTCCTAATGAAAAACTTCAGTGTCTATTTTGTTGAGGTATTTGTTCTTTGGTACTTGTTAGAACAGCTTTATTTTGAAATCAGATTGCACACCAGGTAATGGTGTGGAATATCAAAAGGTCAGACATTCCAAAGATGCTAATTACATATCTTTGAAATATATAACTATTTTAATTGCTGATTTTTTTTATTCTCCTAACCTGAAGATCAGTCACTCTTATTGGAGGAAAAGAGATAAGGAGAAAGAGGAAAAAACCCAACACATTAAAATTATATACTGATTTTTAAAGATATACCCTGGATTTAGATGATCTATACTGTGCATCTTAGAATAAAGAAAGAAGAGTGATTCTTTTCATTCCCCTTTGACTCTATAGTAAATTTCACTATTTATATATTCATTTTTCGATGTGTCAGAACGTAGCCATCAAGTTGAATGGGGCCAATCTGCCCTTACTGCCACTAGGCCTGTTAGTCACTGGAAAGCCGTGGCTGTAGGAAGTCACTCTGATAGGCTCTCCAAGAAGATAGCTGTGGAAACCATGTTGTAGCTGGAGTCGCAGGCACTAAGGGAGATCCAGCGCTTTGAAACCCAAACAGCCTTCCTTGACACTGTGGGAACAGAGGGGGGGCGTTGAGTCAGAGGAACTGGTTTGATATCGACAGAGTGACCCTGGCCAACATTTTTTCCCCTCTGAATTCTGTGTGGTTCATGGATAAAATGTGTCTGAGAGAATCTGCCACATAACACAGAGGAATGATAACAAACCCAAAGTACTTAACAGAGGGTTGGTATGTGGCAGAAGCTTGAGGAGCTATTTCAAATGACTTTCTGGAGCTGGAAGTGAGTTTCCATCAGTCTACACTCTGGGTGGAAGTTTGTTCCAGATTTCTAAAGGGCACTTTTGATTACTGGTCATTCTATAGAGCTATCATTCAGTGAATTCATAACCAAAGAATAGGTTGTATCTTAACTCAGGCTATAGCAATGCCTTGTGAACTAGGTAGCTAGCAGTACAAACATTTATTTCTCATATTCTGGACTTCGGGAAGACACAGGTGTGACAGATGTTGTGTCTGGTTATTCCCTATTTCTGATTTGTAGATGTCTGTCAGAAAGATCCCACTCTTATGACCCAGCCCAAGTCCCTAAGACCACAGGCCCAGTATCATCATAGTGGGGGTTATGTTTCAATATGAATATAGAGGAGGAACATAAACATTCAGTTGAGAGTAGGCTGTTTCTACCCTTACTTAGGGCACAGAGGCCTTGGGATTTCCTCAGATTTTTTTTTTTTTTTCTGATAGGATTCACACAGCAAAGAAGCATCTCTGTGGCCTGAGTGGTCATAGACAGGGATGACAGGGATGCTGTATCTGTCGAAGAACTTAACACACAGTAGGTACGTGTCAAATAAACTTAGTGACTGTGACCAATGAGAAGAATCTTAGAGTCCACAGCTTGGCTTGTATTTTATTACTACTAATAACAATGGTGTGGGCCTTCTCTTTTCGGAGGATGCTTACACACTATTAGCTTTGTATCCCCAGGGGATGCTCTAAATCACAGGTAGTACTAAATCATATATGGGTTTTCTTTTAACTGAAACACACCTATAGAAAAGTTTACAAAGTAGGCATAGTAAGAGACTAATAGATAATAGACAAACTATAACAATCACTACAATAACAATCATGCTATTATTCTCTCTCTTTGAATGTTTTGTACAGTAGTCAAACCCTTGGTGATGTGATACGGAGCTTACATGAGAGGATGAGGTGGAAAGAATGTAATGCATGAATGAGGCTACCCACAGAAAGATTAATTGAACAAAACACTGCAGAACCATGGCAGTTAATCTGACAACTCAGCTGGCTACTAAGCAACAGGGAGGTAATGTATATAGCTTGGAAACACTGGACAAAGGAGTCATTCAGTTGTAAGCAGGATGTTGCAAGATGTCAGTATACTACTCTGAATAGCATGAAATTTCAAACCTTTGAATTTTTGTTACTTTTGAAGTTTTCCATCTAGCGTTTTCAGGAGAGAGTTGCCCACAAGTAATTGAAACCACTATGGAAATTGAGGCTATATATGAGAGCAGATAGGAGCTGCTGGACACCATCCATGTGTTAGGATAGTACCGTGAATAGTCCAAGGCACATGGCAGTTTCAGACTATATTCATTTCCATCTCCAGACCTTTCTGCTGGGATCCAGGTAAAACAGTGGAGCCAGAAGCAGAAAAGGGAGGTGGCTTCTAGTTGTCCTTGTTTCCAAGCAGCTGGTGTCCTCAGGACTTTAAGACCTGGCTCTTATGTGTTGGCAGCGGCCATCTCATCAGGGTGCAGCCGCTTGGCTTCTCTCTGTACCTTGGTCCACTTGCTAAATGGAATGGCATGGAAGGGTCTGGGAAGGGCTAGCTGGTGGGGTAGCATGTGCACATTCTTCAGGAAGAAGAGGGGAGGGGACCACTAAGGGATCTCCTTGCCCTTCCCAGGAAAGGAAGCAGGGACAAGTTCACATCTAGACCAGCTGGTGTTCCATTTCCATCCTTTGGTCAAACTGTTTGCCTGCCTGAGCCTGTATTTCCTTATGCCTATAAATGATGGAAGAGGCAGAAATAGAAACACATCTCTTAACATTCCAAACAAACAAGCTAAAGGTTAGCTTCCCAAATCCCATCCTTTGAAGACTGATGGATGAGATTTGCTACGTTTGCTTCAGATAATGAACCAAGCAAGGGTTGCGGACTGTAGACCTCTTGCCATGCCGTGCTGAAGTAATCCCACCATGATCCACAGAGGAGGAAGGGTCTGGAAGAACAGTCGCAGACTTGCTTCTGAATTCCACTTCCCAACTTTCCCAGAGAGTCGGAGAGACAAAACAAAATCAGTAAGAGCTAGAATAGGTAGTGTGAATGAGCCCAGGGTGCTAGAGGTTTGTGCGGTCAGTATTAGCCTCATCCCTTGCCTCCAAAAAGACACCTTTTCCACTTGTTGGGGAAGCCCTTGTGGAAATATGTGTTGTTTTCTCAAATTGTGTAGACTAAGAGGCACAGAGAAATACTTCTGTACTTAACCATAAGCACGACACTGAAATACACACTCAAACAGCAACTGTAGAAGGAAGGACCAGTGGAGATCACTGCGTCTAGCTAAGGGCCAAGGCTATGCAACTCCAGCTGAGCACTGGGGGCAGGAGAGTGGCGGCAGGGGTGGGGGGTGGGGGGGGTCCATGAAGGCCTAGTATATCTGAGGGTTCTTTTCATTTTGATGTTTGCTTTTCTATTTCACTTCTTTTAATAATCACATATATATGCATTGTGTGTGTGTATTTAAATTCAAATGGACCCTGCCTACCCATGGCCCATTTGCATGCCATCTTGTTCACAGCCCTCTGACTGTTGAACAGTTGTTGCCGAACTTTTCTGAAGGTGTTCTGGCCTTCTCAAGCTGGCTCGAAATGATCAGGAAGGCATATCTTTGAACTTGGTTAAACCTGATTTCCCCAGAGGATGCCTCGGGGCTAAAGCAGCCTGAATAGAGGGGGATATATGTTTCTTCCACCAGGCTTTCCTACCTCTTGCTTTTGCATCAACTGAGGCAGAAGGTGGGACCTTGGTTTCTTCTCTAAGCCACTCCTGCCCCTCTGCAGTCATGAGAAGTACAGACACACAGTCCTGGATTGCTGAGCACACAGTGGAGGTGACTGATGAGGGGAGTTGGATGAGGCAGTGGGGTAACTGGGCCAGACCCTCATGTTACACAGAAGCAAGCCGGGATACAGGAAGCGCTGTGCCTATCATAGGCTGGCAGCTTGTCAAGTGCAGTGATGGAATGAGACACTGAGTACAGCATTGCATGGCCCCTGCCTACATCATGGGCATTGCCAGCTTTCAAGCAGAGGAAATGACTGAACTTCAGGGCTGAAGAACTGTCTTAAGACCAGGGGAAGACATGGGGTGAATGGGGCATGGTAGTGGATTTAGGGAGATTTGAGAGAATTGTTTCTTTCTCCATCTAGTCAAAACCAAAACAAAACAACTATAACAACAAAAAGGATGCTCTGTTGAGGATTTTGTTTGCTATGAGCAACATGTGCCCATGGTACCTATGAGACCTAAGGACCTGGCCTGGGCATGACTGTGCATGTCTTCTTGTTTGCAGAGTGGCTATCATTGGCAGCAAGGAAAGTCATTGCCAGGAATCTGGGCTGTGGGTTCCACTTCCCAAGGTCCCTTTCTCCTTCTTGGATCCTAGGATTTAGATGAGTCCCATTGCTCACTGCTGGGGAAGGCTACCCAAGAAACTTGTCCTTGAACTCATATTGGTTCTGTGATTTCTTGACTGTGAACAACTGTGGAGAGTTAAAGAGCTCATCTTTCTTTTTTTTCTAATATGCAAAAGTTCAATTTCTATGCAACGCAACCCTTAAAATGGCTAAGAAGTGGGAGGAGCCACAGAGATGGCTCAGCATCTTAGAACTTCCGTTGCTCTTGCAGAGGACCTGAGTTTAGTTCTCAAGACCCACACAGTGGTCTCACAGCATCCAGAACTTCAGTTTGCGAACAGCTGGTGCTCTCGTTTGAGCCCTCCTCAGGGGTCCTGCACAGAGTACACACACGGACACACAGGTGAAAACACTCATTCACATCAAGTAAAAGCAAATATAAAAGATTTAAGAAATGGGATGGATGTCGGTTTTTTTCCTTCTCTTCCTATTTGTGAGTTGTAGGGGGAATGAGTACAATTTGTTGAGTTCCTCATCATAGCTCACCAGATACTTTTATATGTCAACGAATGATCTGAAGGGCAATAAAACTGTAGCATTCATTTGAATAGGAAGCAACCTAGGAGCTGGGGAATACCAGAGTGAGAGAGCTTTAGTGTTCTGATGAACTATCAGAGGAAAGAATTTACAAGGAAAATTAGAAACAGAACAAAGAAATCATTTGATTGGCTATCTCCGAAATTCCCTTTTCCATTGCCTGTAAGAAATTCCCTAGCCACACATCAGCTGCCATCAGCTGCCAGGCGTGCGTGCGGCTGAGTTTTGTACCCATCTGACATTTCTAAGTGATGGCTAACAATTACCCAAATGAAGTTTTGCTTTGCAGTTTAACCAAGTAAAGTTATGTTCAAGGTCTAATTGCGTTTGGCTCAAGAATCTTCTAGGCCTTGTTTACATTTTTTTTTTTTTTGCCATAACCATATCTTACAAAGCTCGAAGCATTGCCCCAAAAGGAAAAAGAAAGTTATTCCTCTTTCTTTCTTTCCTTCTTTCTTTCCTTCCTTCCTTCTTTCCTTCCTTCTTTCCTTCTTTCTTTCCTTCCTTCCTTCCTTCCTTCTTTCCTTCTTTCTTTCTTTCTTTCTTTCTTTCTTTCTTTCTTTCTTTCTTTCTTTCTTTCTTTCTTTCTTTCTTTCTTCTTTATATGCTAAAAACTGGGGGTGGGGGGCTCAGTGTACACAGAAGGTCCAAAAATTCAATAAATATCTACATTCTGTCTTGGAAGACCCCCGATTCTGTTAGTATTTCAGCCTCTTTTGTTAGATCTGACACAGGGCATGATGGCTTGTCATTTCCAGTGAGAATGAGCCACTAAACGATATCTTTAGGAAGTGAGGAGGGGAATGTGTGGGATGAAGAGCACAGAAATGAAGCCAATGCAATTAGCAGTGACATATGAAATGACACTGATTTATGTATCGCCCCATCTTTCCTTCCGAGATTTTACGGTATTGGACAGGATGTCTCACCTGTCTGTTAACCAGCCGAGGCAATATTCCTAAAAAGTAAGAAGAAACACATGTGGAATTGTGGTGATATATATTTAATAAAGTTTATTATCCATGAACTATTTGGAGAGGGGCTAAACAGGAGACCCTATGGTTAAGTAGAGTTGCCTCTTGACCCTGGTCTTGCTTGTCTCATACTCTGAGCCTTCTAGGATTGTTGGGGGGGGGGGGGTCTATGTCTCCCCACCTCATCCTGCCACCTACTCACCTTCATGCCATTTAGCACAGATCAACTCAGGTATCACCCTGAGTGCTTAAGTTCATGAGGCAGATGGAAAGAGAAGAAGATAGAAAATGATTCACTGTAAGGCATTTAGGCAAGGCAGGTCCCTAATGATGCCGGGCATCCAACATGAACTGCAATGCTGAAATTATCACAAACCTCTAAACAAAAGCAAAGGTGTCAAGTATATTCTTTCCTGGACATTCCTGTGGTGTGCCTACTGGCAGAAAAATACCATACTAATCATTTTAGCTACAATGTTAGTTCAAAATGATGATTTTTTTCATCAGTGCTATAGACTGAAAGGTACAGAGGAAGTTGCTTATTTCTTTTTCTTTTGGTGTGTTTGTATGCATATGTGCATGCGTCTATGTGTGTATTGGAATATGTTGAGGCTGGAAGCCAAATCCATGTCTTCCTCTGTAACACTCCACTTCCATGGTTTTGAAAGAGTCCCTCACTGAGACCTAGAATCCACCAGTTGACAAGATTGGCTTGTCAGTGAGCTTCAAGAATCAGTCTGTTTCTGTGCCTCCCCCCCCCAAAAAAAAATATTTTGAAAAATTCTGGTAGTAGGTTTTTTTTTTTTTTTTTTTCTTTACCAGATGCAATAAGCCAAGTCAAACCAAATTAGAAGTCCAGATTTTATGAGCAAAACATTTCCAGGTGTTTTCAGGGGGGAAGAAGAGAAACCACGTATAAGGTCCATAGACTGGACCTTAAATACCCTGTAGGAATGATCTTTTTTCTTTAATAAGATTTTTTATTCATTTTACATACCAAACACAGATCCCCCTCACCCATCCTCCTGCCCCTACTCCCTACCTCCCCCTCCCCAACTCACCTCATCCCCTCCTCTGACACCCATGGAGAGTCAGAAAAACCTGGTACATTCAGTTGAGGCAGGTCCAAGCCCCACCAGGCTGTGCAAGGTGTCCCTTCATAGGTAATGAGCTCCAAAAAAAGCCAGTTCGTGCACCAGGGATAGATCCTGATCCTACTGGAAGGGGACTCTTAAACAGATCAAGCAACACACCTGTCTCCCATATGTGAAAGGCCTAGTCCAGTCCCATGAAGGTTCCAGAGCTGTGGGTCTAAAGTTTCAGAGTTCCCACAAGCTTGGTTCAGTTGTCTCTGTAGATTTTTTTATTACAATCTTGACCCCTCTTGCTCAAATAATCCTTCTTACCTCTTTGACTGGTCTCCTGAAGCTCAGCCTGGTGCGTGGCTGTGGATCTCTGTATCTACTTCCATCAGTTACTGGATGAAGGCTCTGTGATGACAGTTAAGATATTCACCAATCTGATTACCAGGGTAGGCCAGCCCAGGCACCCTCTCCACTATTGCTATTAGTCTAAGCTGGGTCACTGTAGGGGTATTGTGTTATTTCATGGTAAATAATTGTCCCACCCACTGGTTTAATAAAAAGCACTGATTGGCCAAAGGCAGGCAGGAAGTGTGGGTGGGGCTACCAGACTCTGAAAACTCTGAGAACAGGAAGCCCAGAGCAGAATGCCAGAGCAGAATGCCAGAGAGAAGCCGGAAGAAGCAGAGGACAACTATGCTGCTCTAAAGAAAGGTACCGAGCCCCACGGCTGAACTGGAAGAATCATGGGTTAGATGAGGGGTACAGAGTTAGCAAGTGATATGCCTGAGCCTTAGGCCAATCAGTATAAAATTATTGTAAGCATCTGTGTGTCTCTGTGGGTCTGCAGGCCAGAACCCAGAGGCTAGGCCCGAAAGTCTGGGCTAGAAATCTCTTACTACAGGTCACCCTCATGGATTCCTGGGAACGTCCCCAGCACCAGGCTTCTCCCTAACCCACGACGTCATCCTGTATCAATATGTCTCTTTCATTGCTCTCCCACTCTGTTCCTGATCCAGCTTGACCATTTCATTCCCGTATGTTCTCCCACCCCCTCCCCTTTATTGTTCCCTCACCCCCAGTTTACTTGGGAGAGATCTCATCTATTCTACTTCTCCTTCCCAGGGCACTCTAAGCATCCCTCTAAGGGTCCTCCTTGTTACTTAGCTTCTCTGGAGCTGTGAGTTGTAGTCTGATTATCCTTTGAATTATAGCTAGTATCCACTTATGAGTACATACTATGTTTGTCTTTCTGGTCTGAGTTACCTCACTCAGGGTAATATTTTAAAGTTCCGTCCATTTGCCTGCAAATTTCATTATGCCTTTGATTTTTACTTCTTAGTAATACTCCATTGTGTATTTCTTTATCCATTCTTTGAATGAGGGACATCTAGGTTGTTTCCAGGTTCTTCTAGCTATTATGAATAATGCTGCTATGAACATAGTTGAGCAAGTGTTCTTGTGGTATGCTATAGCATCCCTTGGATATATGCTTGAGTGCTATCATTGGATCTTGAGGTAGATTGATTCCCAGTTTTCTGAGAAGTCACCATGCTGATTTCCAAAGTGGCCGTACAAGTTTCACTCCCACCATAAGCAGAGGAGTGTGCTTCCTGATCCACATCCTCTCCAGCGTAAGCTGTTACTAATGTGTTTGATCTTATGCCTTCAGCAGTGTGGGAGAATACAGGATTAACAAAAAATAAATAAACAAAAAATCAGTAGCCCTCTATACACAAATGACACATGGGTCGAGAAACAAATCAGAGAAACATTACCCTTTTCAATAGCTACAAACAATATAAAATATGTTGGAGTAACTATAACTAAGCAAGTGAAACACCTGTATGATAAGAACTTTAAGCCTTTGAAAAAAGGAATAGAAGAATATATCAGGAAAGGGAAAGATCTCCCATGCTCAACATAATAAATGTGAAAATCTTACCAAAAGCAATCTACAGATTCAATGCAATCCCCATCAAAATCCCAACACAATTCTTTGCAGACCTTAAAAGAATACTCAACTTCATATTGAAAAACAAACAAACAAACAAACAAACAAAAACCCAAGGATTTTCAAAATAATCCTGTTCAGTAATAAAACTTCAGGAGGGATCACTATCCCTGACTTCAAGCTGTACTATAGAGCTATAGTAATTAAAAACAGCTTGGTATCGACATGAAAACTGACATGTGGACCAATGGAATCCCATTGAAGACCCAGACGTTAATCTGTACACTTAGGAACACCTAAGTTTTGACAAAGAAGCCAAAACTGTACCGTGGAATACAGAAAGCATCTTCAAAGCATGGTGTAGGTGTGATCTTGAGGAGCTGCTGTTCGGTGAGCTTTCTTTGGGTGGGATTTCGGGTGAAAGGAGCGGGACCAAGCCCCACCACCCAAACATCTTTGGGGAATTTGGAATGGAGCCTGAGCTGGGGATTCTCAACACCCTTCACCCAGACTAGGGTTACAGATGCCTCCTGTTACACCAGCTATTATGTGGGTTCTGAGGATAGAAGTCAAGTCCCCATGGTTGCACAGGAAGCACTTTACCCACTGTACCACCTCTTCACCCCAGAAATAGCTTCACAGTCCCAGTTCTGGATTCTTTATCCAGAATGGGCATCTACAGACCTGAACACTGGAAGGCAGAGAGAGTTTATAGGAGATTTCCGCACACTACTACCCATTTTAAGAGCTTAGATGCAGAATTACTGATTAAATGCAGAAGATAAGATGTCCTGAGTTGATTTTTTTTTCTCATTTCACATTAGACTCTCTTGGTTTAAGCAGCTCAGTAAGGGGTATAACATAATTCAGACTCACTTTTAATTATGCATATAGCTAGGCATTTATTTACTAATTCCAGTGAGATATTGCTTAATTTTCATTAATGCTGTTGACTTCTATCTTCCTGTAGCACATTCTTGTTAATGTTTCTCAAATGCAGTTAGGTTTTTTTTTTTTTTTTTTTTGTGTGTGTGTGTGTGTGTGTGTGTGTGTGTGTGTGTGTGTGTGTGTGTGTGTGTGTTTATCTAGACGGTTCTGTCATTAATTCCACTGCTGAACAAATACTTTTCTAGTCTTCCTGATGGATACATTCCTCTCACTGTGAATTCACTAATAAAGCTATGAATTACAATCCACTTCTGTTTCTGGGAGGAAAGGAATGAATGACAGGTTTGGAGGAGAACATGAGATGGAAAATGTGTGTTACACTCCCTTGATTTGGTACATTAGAACTGCAGTGTTCCCAGTGGGGGATGCCAGTGGTCACCCTTTGATGTGATTATGGTGCTGTGACTGGCTCTCTGTAACATTCTGTTCTTCAGGGACGGTGAGGAAGGACCCTAGAAGAGTGACTGTGTTTGCAAACATCAAGCAAAACACAGAGCAACACACAAAACAAAAATACCATGAAGCATCTTTTAGTGTTCCATGAGCTACAGACTCTTCATAAGAGCCAGGGGCCAAACACTGATATAGGACAGTTCAGCCTTCTCTCAATAGGCAGTACATAGTATTGTAAGCCTTGAGAACTTATAGAAAACCATGCTGTACATGGAACGTACACTCTATGAACCAGGCACTCTTCTAAATAAAAGTTTCTGTGCTGTGCCTAAAGGACTTAGACACTTGGACTACATGATACTTCGGTCCTACTTGAACTGAGCACTGTGAAGATATGTTTTATATTTAATAAAAACCAGTCTGAGATATCAGAGGATCTACCAACAGTCAGTCTAGGAGGATCAGAGAGTGGTAATTCACACCTTTAGTCCCAGCACAGGGAATGTCAGGGAGTGGTGACCTATGCCCTTAATCCCAGCAGATCTGAGTTTGAGGCCAGCGTGGTTTACAGAGAGAATTCCAGGCTCCCAGGCAGGCAGTGGTGGTCAACGCCTTTAATCTTAACCTGGATGTGAAAGAACTGGGCGAAGAGGATATTTAAGGCAGGCACAGAAAGACAGAGGAGACAGAAGAAGCCAGGAGGAGTGAGGCTGAGGAAGCTGGAAGACAGCTGGGTGAGATCTGACTGTGGTGTTTCCTCTCTTTGATATTTCAGCCTTTCCCTGAGATCTGACTATGAGTTTCCTTTACTCATGCAACAGGGCACATACAATCTCTGGCCATAGGAGTGGATGAGAAAAAGTAAACAGAAGCCACTTCCAGTTCATGGCATCTCCCCAGCTGCTTTTCCTTGCTCCCCACAGTACTTGAGAGGGTGGATAGAGCAAAGGCGTCAGTCATTTTTGGAGAAGGGAGCAGGCTGATTTCTGTGTAACCTAAGCCTCAGCAAAATTTCCAGCCATAAATGCTTCCATTTGTGAAGTAGTATAATGAGGCTTCAATTTCTTCAATATGTAGCTCCACTCCCATATACTTTGATTTGGTTGCTGCTGGTTATTAGGCTTAGACAGCTCCGTGTTCTTAATCACATTCTGTCTAGCATGATTGGAGGATCCGCTCTTAACATATTTTTCAGAAGTCTTGAGAATCAGTCACTGGTATGGAAGAATAAATTAGGTTGAGCACTGCTGGCGGAAGTGGAGCCCCAAGTACCCTCTCTGTGCTACAGGGATGGGCTCCTCCTCCCACAATTCTTTGCATTGAAGTATAAGAATCATCTGCTGCCTAATGTCACTTCCTGTCTTCTGGTTTCACTAACCAGAATATTGTGGCTGGGACTGGTGTTTAAGTCAAGCCACGGTGGCTGTTTATCCTGTCAATCACCTGTTCCATTTGGTTCTTTGGCAATAACAGTGAAGGACAATACAAACTTCAATGTATGTATGCTCATTGCTAGATTTGGCTATGGCTGCTGAGCAAGAAGCAGAAAAAGGGAAATTGCTTCTACTTCCTAAGTGTTAACACGGAGCCTGGTGGTGCTGTCAACTATACTTCTTCTCACTGAACCTCATATTGAATCTTCATTTGTAAATGGAGAAGCACAGAGAACATAACTGTGCAAGATAACACAGCCAGGGAGACACAGGGCTCTGGAACCCTCACTGTGTGCATGTCAGGCCTTCACAGCAAGGAGTCCTTTAAGATGCTCAGAAGATGGGAACATAGGAACCATCCTTCTTTCATAGATAAGCAAAGATTATCAGGAGACACCAGAGCTGCTGTGGCCTTTTTCCAAGGGCAACAACACATAGGATGAGCCATCCTTTATGACACTAATAACTGGGCTTCTGAGCACCACCATGGCTATTACTGCTTCCATCTGGCACTTGGCCAGGTCTTTCTGTTCTTTACTTACAGGCTAATAATTAGATTTAAATCCTTGACAGAACTCTAAACATCACCACAGGGAGGTCTACATTTCCTTACTATTGCTTACAAAGATTTCATTAAAAAAAAAAGGTTCTTTGAAATTATCAGTAAGTTATACCCAGCGATAGCTTTTTAAAAATCTGTTACCTTACTGAGTCTTTTGAAAGACACTCGATGCGCTCTCTCTTTTTGTCTAGAGAGATCATCCCTTCTTTTTAATCTCCAGCTGGAAGAATTAAAATGCCCAGGAGGAATAGGGTGGATTGATCTAGACAGCCTCTATGGTCCTAGAAAGTGTGAATTCAGGGATCTTGTCCTCATTTCATTACAAAACAAATTTGTTTTCTATGCCTAGTGAAATTGTGGTTGCTTTGTTTCTCAGGGGAAACATGAAAAACAGCTGTTCATCACAAATTACTCTCTCAACCTCTGCATGCATCTCAGTTGCATGGATCAGAGCTGGAGAAGGCTGTGCAGAGGAGTGTTAGCATAGCACTGTTCTATTCTCTCCATATTCACCTACCCATCTCCAAGGCGGCTGTGATTATGGAAAGTCATTTTTCTGTCCTTAGAGGAATAAGATGGAGTCACATAAGATAAGCCTGAGTGGCAACATGGGCCTCATTAAGGCAGGTGAGTAGCCTCCCTGGAGTCTCGCAGCCTAGAAAAACCTCTGTTCTAAGTTCTTCTAAACAGGACTGAGTGCTTAGGAAAACCCCAGTTGCTCTTTCTGGTCTTGCTACTGAATCCAGTTGTGCTGGCTGGTGTGTGTGTGTGTGGTGGGGGTAGTTGTCAACTTGACACAAGCTCGAGTCACTGGAAAGAAGGGAACCTCAAAACGCTTGTGTAAGATCCAGCTGTAAGGCAGTTTCTTAATTAGTGACTGACGAGGGAGGGCCCAACCCTTGTGGGTGGGGTCATCCCTGTTTGGTGGTCCTGGATTCTGTAAGAATGCAGGCTGAGTAAGTCTTGGGGAGCAAGCCAGTAAGCAGCACCCCTCTACAGCCTCTGCATCAGCTTCTGCTTCCAGGTTCCTGTCTGACTTCCTCTGATGATGAACTGTCCTGGGGAAACTAAGCTCAATCAACTCTTTCCTCCCCAAGATGCTTTGGTTATTGGGTTTTCATAATGGCAATGGCAGCCCTAACTAAGACACCAGCCTATCCACACAACAAAGAAAAACAATTGTAACCAGAAGCCCAGGGATGCGACATAGTCAACTATTGCAGTCAAATCCTTTAGTTAGATGTATCTGTTGAAGAATGTAAATACATTTTTAACATTTTTCCCCAAGGCACACAAATACAAAATATTCAATTTTACTAAATCTATATGTTTTTAAAAAACATATAAGTGAAAAAAAATTGTATAGTTTTAAAGCACAATTCTTTCAAGCAATTAAATGGCCTACTGTTGATGGGCTTGAAGCATAAAACTTCCTCAATGTGTTGGGTAGCTTTCTTTGAGCATAAATGTGAAGATATGCAAAATTATTATTTTGGATGCTTCCAATATTTTTTTACTTAGGACCCAGGAGGCTTTTGAACTGAACCTAGAACTTTGCACATCATAGGTGAGAAGTACACTGGCTTGGCATCTGCAGCCGGATCCAGAATTTGTTCTGTGACATTTACCAACAGTTGCTACTAGAAACGATTCCATCCACAGGCATACTATGAAGGACACTGGCACTACTGAATCCATGATTATCAAACTGGATAATATATATATATATATATATATATATGTACACACACACCCCATCCAACTGTGAGAGGAACACAGTAACATGGGAGAAAAGATTTCTTTAGGTAACCAAATATATACCTCTGATAACTTGCAAATGGGAGGCTTATGAGCATGACCTTTTAAAAACTCCCTGCTGAGCTGGGGGTGGGACTCCCAGGAGAGTATGAGAAGCCTTCTTCAAAAGGGTTGTCTAGAAACTATGATTTGAGGCTAGTCCACACAGGACCTCAGCTAAGGGGATTAGCAGCTATTTCAGCAGAGAGGCATTAGAGGTCAAAGGTTTGGGGACTGACCAGTTGCTCTTAGCAAGGTTGAGTTGTCCGACCCTTTATTAAGAAAGTTGTCACTTCAACCTAGCAGGATTTCTCAAGTGCCAATGACAACTTGAAAGCAATCTATAGTAATTAGCTGGGTGTGGGTACTCAATTCTAGCCCATGGGAGGCAGAAGTAGAAAGATCATGAGGGTCAAGGTCAGCATGGTCTACACAGCAAGTTTGATGGTGAGATTGTATATCAAAGAATAAAGTGTGTGTGTGTGTGTGTGTGTGTGTGTGTGTGTGTGTGTGTGTGTGTGTTATTTGGAAGATGAGTCTATGATGCAATCGGCTTATTTTAAGTAGAGGCTCTCAGAAAGCCTGTTACCATGCTACAGCGTTCACCATCTGTCCAGAAAGCAACTGTACGTAGTACAAAAATTGCAAAGTTAGCATGCTGTCACCAAGACTGACACCAAACTTCAGTCTTCAGAATATTAATTTGAGAAATGTTTACTATCATCTAAATTGGCTAAAAGTATCTTGGTTCTCTATTCCTGGCTACTACAGAGCTGACGGCTTATTGTCTTCTCATCAACTAAATATGTACACAACTGATTAATAACTGGAGTTCTATGCGGTCTATAGTGCTGTCTTCAACATTGAAGAAGCAGCCCGATGAAGGGCTCAACACTTCATTATCCTCTGATGTGATAAATAGCTGAACTGAGGCTTACAAACAGCCCACTGTGTGAGTTCCCACAAGGCAAATATGGCCAAGTGGGAAACCTCAGGTATTACCCTAATCCATTGTTTTGTAAAGTTGTCAAACCTGAGGCTTTGGATGGAAAGGTGCCACACTAAAGTGAAACCCAGTTATATTGGAAGCCTACACCTCAGTGGGAGTTCTAATCAGGTTGAGTACAGTTCTGTGCTACTCTAAGCAGTGTTCAGTGTAGGAGGTAGGCCATTAAATGCTTTCTGAATTCCATTAGTTACTCCTGCTGAGAATGAAAAAGTCCTTCTAAGTGCATAAAAATTAGATGATGTAGGGAACAAGATCGTACTTTGCTGCCAAATATTATTTTCCATTTAAAGGGTCGAAAATCACACATGTAATGCAGCCTTGTAAGAAGGACCTGCAGGGATGTGGCACTGACTGGGAACCCGGGCCTCAAATCTAATGACTTCAATTGTCTGATAACTACCCAGTTCTACTTCAAGAAAATTTACTCTCTGTTCCCCAACTCCCAGCTGTGTTAATGCACTGTGGATACAGCCCACAACCTCTGTTCCAGGCTGAATGTGAATGCGGGTCTGGCCAAATCAGAGTGCGAAACAGTTCGCCTCAGTGACTCAGAGATGTGTAAACTTCAGTTAATAAAACCAGTTTGATGGGATCTAACTGGGCAAGTCTGTTGTGTGAGGGATTGTCTAGATTAGGCTGAGATGGGAAGACCCATCCTAACTGCTGAATGTAGAATAAGGAGAATGGAAGCTGAACAGGAGCATTCACTCCTAACTCTGCTTCCTGACTAAGGATGCAATACACCAGCTTCCTCCAGACCTTGATACCAGGACTTCCCCACCTCCATGGACCTTGAGTCAAAATCAACCCCCTCTTCCTTAAATTGAGTTTCTCTAGGTATTTCATCACAGCAATGAGACATGCAGCTGATATGTGCATTCTTTTCAACTGCTGTTAGGCCCTTTCACATGGAACTGGAAAGGCAGAGTCCACAAAGAGAAAAGCTCAAAGGTGCTAGGATCCCAACCCATTGACTAGATCAGAGGCCCAGACTCCAGCTGTAACAGCTGAATTTTCAAGTTAAATTCACCCAAAAGATCCTCCTGTTTAGATTTTGAATTTTCTTTAATTGCAGTCAAAATAGCTTAATTGAGGAAAAATAAAAATGGAAAAACCATACACTTCAGTTTGGGTAGGAGTTAGCCTCACCTTTCAGAGATCCAAGTTAAGTGCTTTGCCAGGTCTTTTGCTAAGAAGCAATACTGCCAGGACCAGAACCCAGGGCCCGTTTCTCATGATATTTATACTCCATTGCAAGAAAAAAATTATGGAAAGTTATCTGTAAGATACACTGCATCTGCTTCAAAGTTCTAATTAAACTCCAAAGATTCCTATATTGATTTTACTTGAACTATTAAGTAAAAGTTATTTTTAAAAATCATTTTTTACATTACATAAACTTTTGAAAACTAGAAAAATGTATTAAAAACAAAATCTCTTAGAAATGTTCTTGTGGTTTGCCGCTGCAGCAACATAAATAGCCCAACAAAATAGCTTAAAATGTTTTATTAAGTATATATAATATTACAGGGTAATATTTACACAGTTATTTTTTAAATAAAAAAGTATCTTGGCAAAGATTGCAGGTATTCAAAGCTTCAAACGGTGATAAATTGATTTAATACATATAAAAAAAAAACCTTTAAGGGTAACACAGCTGTAAAACAACTTTGGTCTTTAAATTACTGCAAAAAATGGCTACTGACAAATAGCACACCTTTAATTGCTATGCAGAAAGGTCCCCAGGAAAGCACCTTGTACATAGCAACACTGGAATTCCTCTTACAATTCAGAATGGTTAATGGATATTTATATGATGTGGGAACTAATTCTCAACAATGGTCTGTAAATAATGCTGTTTAATAAAAATCAAAAATGTTTTCCTTTTTCATCCATCATGATCAGAACACTCTGAAGACTCCACTGATGCCATCTTATAGAAATGATCACTTAAAATTCCCTTTCTTTTCCTCCAGATACTCGATTCATGGAAAACACAGTATTAGTCATAATTAAGGGCAATCAAAGTTATAAGCAGGACAATTTCCTGGTACTGTTCATCTCTTTAAAGTTAACTTGGATCAACCCTTTTAACCACAGAAGATGACTTACCAAGACCCTTAGTGGGGGTGACCATTAAGAGATTTTGAAAATGCTCATCTCCAAATAAACCCTCATTAAATACAGTCAAATAAAAGACAAAGGGCCATCTAGTTCCCAACGCCAGGCAAACACACGCCCTTGTATTTACACACGTTCTCTGGTGGCCATTTTTGAATATCCATTGTAAGACAAGATAAAGCCAGGTGATGATATACAACTGAACTCTTATTAATGGTAACAGCAGGGTGAATATATCACTTTTTGAGCTTTATTAACTCAAATACAATGAGGCCACTATATTGACTACAACATCGGGAAAGAAAGTCTATTCTGTATGATACAGCCTGTGACTGTCTGATATTCTCAATGATTTAAACAGACCAGACTTGGAATTTGTAGGTGAATCAACACCTCTCTTAATTTTCAAAGCATGCGAAATTTGTCAAAAAAAAAAAAAAAAAAAGAGAAAAGAAAAAGAAAACTCTCTAGCTCACCCTATTAAAAAGATCATTAAAAAGTCCAGGCAGCTCTTGCCATTAAACTTCTGTACTAAGTGTTTACTTATGTATGTGGAACATCGCAGGAAGAAAAGGAGAAACAGAAGCCACGCTTTTGCTGTGGAAGGAAAATTTAAAGTCCAATGAGAATAAGACAAAAACAAAACCAAAAAACCCCACCAAAAAACAAACATACAAACAAAAAACCCAGGCTAAGCAGAGATACAGGAAGCACCAGGCAGGGTGAGGGAGAGATGAAAGAGGCCCCCACACAGATGGGGACAGACTGCAAAGGACAGCCAGTGACAGATGAAGGCTGAAGCACACCAGTTTGAAAGAGAAGAAAAATGGGATTTAGCCATAAAGGCTGGAAAAAGTGTGGCTGAAAGTGATGAATGGCATCACTCTGTACTACTGTATAAACAGAGAGCAGACAATAAACAAAAAAATGGAATAGAGGGTATGACAGCAGATATTGGGATCAGAAGAAAAAAGGACATTGTGGGGCAAAACAGATGCAGTGCTGCCCACAGTAATGTTAGCAATTGAAATCTGCTGGGATGAGAGCCGGGAGCCATTGTGGATTTGATTCAAAGAGGGTGAACTGGCCCAATAGCGCCCAGGCAGGACTCTTGCTGCTGTGGTCCCTTATACAGAGAAGCTGATAACGAAGAACCAGAGTCCAGTTTATCTTGTGTTTCCCCGGCTACCACCAGTGACACTGTCTAGGGTACTCAATGCCTCAAATGGCAGGTGGCAAAGAGACCGTGCCAGCTGGTTAAGACCCAAGACTGAATCCCAAGCAGAGAGAGGTACTGGCTACATATTAAAAGGTATAACTTCAGTTCGTTTAAAAAAAAAAAAAAAAAAAAAGACTATAAAGGTTTTCACACCTGTCTCTCTTAAAAGAGAACAGGAGAATTTGGATCTCTTCTAAGTCTATCTGCTTTTTGCTCTCTTCATCAAAAACTAATTTTAAAGTAACCAACAATATGAGCAAAGTATAAATATTTTCAGAAGGAAGAAGTAAAGCATCAGGAGGCGTCAGATTTGTATAAAGGTGTTCAGCTCCCTCTCTAGACATGGACACTTTGAACAGCTACAAAATCAAGGAGGAATCATACTTTTCTTTAGAAGCACTATCACGGTAGTGTGGTCAGTTTTCTGAGAGGCCTTGGCAGGTAATAAGTTTAGGTTTGCCACCGACAAACCCCTTGGTCCCCACATGAAAGATGACAAAAATTTGGCATACAAGAGGCACATGGAAACATTCAGTGGACTAAGAAGAAAAAACATTAGTAATGCAAACACAAATATGAATGCCTTATTATACAAACAGGAAAAGTTACTGGGATTTTTTTTTTTTTTTTTTGAGGGCACTGGTGAGCAGTCAAAAAAGCTTGGCACATTACCTAGTTTTAAAATGATCAAATATTTGCATCAAATAGAATTCCACCCAATAAGAACCATTGTTTTTAAATGTATTTACTAAAAGCACAAAGTTAGCATTTGCTCTTCTGTAAATGCCTTCATTTTGTCGGTACAGAAGATGCATGTGCCTACCTTATACATGTGCACATACAAACACGCCCACAGACGAGGTAAAAACCAAAAAAACCAAAAAAACAAGAGCTAATAATCTAAAAGTACTCCATGCGATCACAACTGTCAAGGACATTGGTCTTCTTCTAACTGGGTAGGGGATGTGGTGGTTTTATTTTACTTTTCAAACTTAGGGAAAGAGGAAGAGGAGGAGGCAGGATACAGGAGGCAAGTGATGACTGTTAATCATGCAACAAAGAGACAACAGGCGTAAAACCTCCTCCCTGGCCGTGCTAGGGCCTGATGGAGACACATGTTGCCATGCAGGAGACACATAATTCAGATTTAAGTCTTGCTTTGTCATGCCTCCAATCAGAAAACATGGGAAGAAACACTAGATTTTTGCCTTCAAACCAGAGGTTGGAATACATATGTTATGGCCATAGCTATTTTTTTTGCTGAATAGTGTGAGTGAGCACAGTGCTTGGAGAGAAAGTCTGGCTCCTTTCTGCAAGTGACACTATTGTGCCACAGGACCATGTTTGAAGAGGGGGAAGGTATTCCATTTTGTACCGCAAAAGCAAGTAGCAGGACAGGACAGGGTGCAAAGGGTTGCGTGTAAAAGAAGAAAAATCACATCTAGAAGAAAAAAAAACAAAAGTATCCCCAAATCTGGATGCACTTTATGTCAAAGGGGGAGGGGGGAAATGTTACTGGAGGCAACCCCTAAGAATGAAGACACTAATGTCATCAATATCACAGCACACATAGGGGGCATATAGGATTTATCAGTCCAAATTCATTTTTCTACTTCAGTCTCTATCCCTATGACCCAGAAATGGCAGTCACATTATTCAGCTAGCAGCATAAATGACAGAGCTGCTGGGAACCTGAGTTTACTAAGGCTTGCTGGACACCACTGATTTTTATAGGTATCTCCGGGTAATCATCAGGTTAATGCTAGGCAAGTCTCATCCAGGACGGATTTAAGCACAGTTTCCAGAGACTCAAGGATTTAGCAAGCATCATTCTTGGAAGTTGCCCCTGATACTTCTGCCCCTAGTTGAGTAGAAACAATAGAAAAATGGATTTCAATTGGTTACACAACACAATCATAATTTCTTTTATTAAGTAAATTACAGCTTCTCTGAATATAAACTTAATAATCATCTATGGGTCAATGGCATGTTCTTCATAGATGAAAGTCAGTTATTCTTGTTTTCTCCTTGCCAGCTGTGAGTCATCAAGGCCATGGTGCTTAAGCACAAGTGTACTCCTTTACCTCTGACCCTCCAGTTAGAGTCCATCGCTTCCTCTCACTTATTCTGGAAAATAGAAACATCGACATTTCATCACTAAACATGTCTACTTCCTATGCATTAAGACATGATCTGCTTCTAAACGTGAAACTCTTTCCGATATATTATATCAAAAATAATGAGAACGTGTCTATAAAGGTCACCGAGAGAAATCAGGCAAATCACTACTAGCCTTTCGGGTTGCTAGGTAAAATACCAATGACAAATGAAAATAAAATGAACACCAATTGATAATCTTGGTTTGCTGGGTTAGCTCGAAAGGAGGCAAGAGATGTTGATTTTTCAAAGCAGAAACTATTGATCCAGGGATAATGTTCTATCACATTCATTTTCGAGTGACACCGCTCAGTTCACATAAGTGAAACACACTTGTGATCTGGCATGGGTACAGGGGATGGAACCCTGAGCCTCATTTAGTGTGACAAGGCATGCCATGAGCCCAGAGTGCGTGTTGGAAGACTGAGCCCATCAACAGATACTTAAGAAACAAATTGTGATCAGCAAAATGGAGTCAAAATTCAGGGCGTTTCCAAGGTCACCGTAGATCTTATGTGCTACACAAACAAGTTAAAAAAAAATCAAAACAATGGTATTTATGTTATCTCCTGATAAAGTGACTTTAAAAAGGTCACATTTTAGCACTGAAATTTTTACATTGGTTTTTATGTAAATGGAGAAAAACTTATGATTTTTTTTTCACTTACAGAAAAATGACACCACACTAGGTAAACGAAAACAGAATACTTGAGAAACAAGACATAGAGGGTAAACATGTAAAACCAGGAATCCTGGCATTCTTTACACTTATTCCCACTAAACCCACTATTTTTAGGTAGCAGTGGCTTGTGCAGCAAAACACACATTTAAAAACTATGACAAAAGCCATTAACTATGGACCATTCTGGACTTCCTGTTAAACACAGTCTGAGAACTGTTTTAAATTTAGCTTACTGAACACATGATCAAAGTGTTTTTAATCTTATCCAGAGTTAATTGTGCTCTGGGGGGAAGATGGCTCCTGTGCTACCCTTTATTATGGAGGTGAAGCAGGAAGTCACAGGCTTTGCAACAGAAAATACGGAGCAAGGAGTGTTTTCAAGTCCTAATGTTGTGAAGGCATCTTTAAAAACAGAATAAAAATACAAATGTAGTTCCTCAATGTGCATGGAGTTAGAGAATCACAGTATATCAAGGTTAAAAATGTATACATTAGGGGGAAGAATAAGACTTGTTTGGATGGAATTAAGAAGTTCATGTGTTGGTCATAGAGACATATGTTGCTACTGATGTGGTGTTCAGAAAAGACACCTAGGCCTAGGGGGAGTAATGAAGTCTTTCTCTTTAATCCTTTCCCACAAGGTTGAAGTTAAGTTCCTGCTTGGAAAAGTATAAATATCACCCCCAGTGTCACATGCAACAAAATCATCCCCATGAGTATAAAAGAAAACCCGTCAGGGTGGGACAAGCTTATGGCACAGTATCTGCACGCTCCGTAAAAGCATTATAAAGGTTCGATAGACAGGCACGTGAACTGAAGCATGTTTATCAAAGGCAAAAGCAACTGCCTGGCTGAGGAACCTGGAGGTTCTGATTTATGAGACCCTACAAATTTTTGTTCTTATTCACCTACAAGAAAATGAAACCATGGCATGTCAAAGAATATCAAACTGGATCTAAGTTTTAAACAACAGATGTGGACGCTCGTGATTGACAGTGTCTCTTCAATTTTTAAAAAGTTGTAATTTCAAGAAGCTCTTTGCTTTCTTTTTAATGTACATGCATCAATCAGTGTACAGTGACAGATGAATTTTATACTTACCATCATTCATCATTCCTTTTGATTCTTTAAAAGCTGAGGATTAGTAACAAGCAGGCAATTAGTAAGAAGTTAGCAAGATTTCATAGTTAGAAATAATCTCAAAATAAACAAATATGCAACCACAGAATGCCAACTATTTCTCAACTAGACAGCCAGGCCCATCTGAGGCTGTCATTCATTAGGACAAGTTTTCAGGGCTCACATGCACAGCATCCACCAAAGGCAAACAGACTTCCTGGGATACAGATCTAGATTTACATAGAAAGTAAGTGAAACATTTTACTGTCACTCCACGGTAGCAACCTGTATTTTTCTAAAATTGACAAATTAGAAATTGGAAGCTACTGGGATTTTTCTCCACTGAGGGTGTGACACTTCACCCTTGTCTAGTATAAAAAGGCCAAATGTCACTTTTCTAGAGCAAGCAACTACTATAGCATAGGGCAGTACGGACATTAAAAAAGCAATAATACCAATTTATGATGAATAGTCCAGAAAGAATCCAAAGATGAAGGCAAGAGAGCATACATACAAAAAAGCAAGCAAGCAAACCACACTCGCAAACGAGATTCTTCCCAAGGCACAGATGGGCATTCTAACGTCTTTGAGGATCAATTCAAATTATGATCTGCTAACAGACCAAGACTACTAAGTTTATAATAATCACATACCGTTAAGGGGTTCCTCTACAGCTTTCTGGAAAATATTTAAAATATATTTACATAAAATATACATTATTTTATGTCTTTTATGCTAAAACTTACACTATCATTGAACCTATATCATAAGTGGATTCTCCTGTGATCTAAAAGCAACATAAGATAGCAAGGCTAGTTAATGGTTTAATAACAACCATATTATTCTCTTAGTAATTTTTTTCTCTGCAAAATTTCCCATTCCACCCACCATTCTCAGCTCAAGAAATCTCATGAAAGTATTAATATACAAACATGCAAATTGCAGTAACAGATAGAAAATACAGTTAAATAAGAGATGGTAGCGAAGCGGAATCATCTTCACATCATGCAAATTGAACTCGGTAACAGCAAGAAACTGTTAGGATTTAATGGTCCATTGGTCAGGTTATCTCTAAGAGGCACTGGAAAACTGCGAGGAACCTAGCTGATACCAGCCTCTTCAGAATAAAAGGCTGAGGTAAATTAGCATACTCTGGCCCTGCTTGCCCTTTGGGTGTTTCCTTTGAGACTGCCAGATTTTTCTGTCAGTCATCATTTACAGGAAGCTGAGTACAATATCATTCCCTTCAGAATTCCAGGTGAGAACTCTCAGGTCCACCAGGTGGACTCAGGTGAGTCAATTCAGCAGTTTGGGTTTTTCCTTCCCCTCATATGTCTCCTCCTGAATTTGCTCTTCTTCTTAGAGTTTTCCAAAGAGCTTATGAAGGTAGGCAGATGCAAGGAGACCTGCAGTAGACTTCTGATAAAGGGAAGTGCTGAGAGAATGGCGAGGGGTCATTATTTGGGACAGATTTTTCAACAACATATACCACATAGACTATTATTTTTAAATCAAGTCAGTTGAGCGCAAATATCTCTTCCTTAATTAATGTCATGTTTGAAACTCACTCTATGAACTCACAGCAAACAGACCCAACAGGTGGGGAGACATATTGAAATCAGCTTCCTTGGGATGGGAGAGATAATGTCCTTCTCAGATACTTTCCAAATCTGGATATGTAAGCTGAGTCATTTCATTACAGGGTCATTTCTCCATCTAATAGGTATTTAGATGTCTCAGGATAAGTCTTACAGTGGAATCAGACCCATTCATGCACAGGCTCGGAAATGACTTCAGCATCGTCTTAATTGGATGTCACGTTACGCGGAGAACAAAACAGTTCAATATTCCAATTATCAACCCTCATTTTAATCCATCAAATAGTCATTCTAAATTCATTTAATAAACTTGGACTTACCCTAGGAGGTTGTATAGTCCTCTGGTTGGAAGCTGGTATAAATAAAAATACAAATTCAATAAGTAAAGTAAATGAAGCAATACAATACTTAATTGTAAGATAGCATGTTCAGGGCTAAAGCCAGAAGTTACGAGATATCTCAGTGACAGAGTTCTAGCTTCAGTGATCTATTCAAAAGCTACAGGATTCTTGGTTATATATATATCCATAGGAGAAAAGGAAGCAAATCAGATGCCTATAGCAGCTAACAAACAGACTTGCTCACACGCACATGTCCCTCTCCTGTCAGTTACATGTTATAAACCATGTCGAAAGATACCGTCAACTACTCTCTCTGTTTCTCAGAGAGGATGGACAGAGGGTGGCATTGAGCAACTTCCCCTGGAGAGCATCTCCCTTACACTGTTCTTGTTCCTGGTCTACAGGCCTCTCTTCCTTTCTCTTCTTTCCAGCCCTCAAAGCTTTAGATAGTGAACAATCTCCAAACAAAACAAACAACCGAACATGATGATGCTGCTGAGCTTCGAGCTAGCTGCAGTCTATCTAGGGCCCCTCTGTGGTTTCCTAGGCATTTGGAACAGATGAGCTGATGAAAATTCAAGAATAGAACAGAAAAGCATGAACTAAATAACAAGAGGAAAGGGGACAAGTTTGGATGGGTAAGAAAGAAAAGGACTTATAAAACCAGGCAAGGGAACCCTAGGCAGCCAAAGCCAGTCTTTCACACACAGCCAGTGCCCCAAAGACAAGACAACATGACCAGCGACATCCCACCCATCTATTTCAGTTCTAAAAACTCAAACTTCTCCAAGTAAATTTTACAGTATTCAGAGAGCAGCAGTAGAATGCGCAGTGTAGTTTTAAGATGGGAGTGAAGCAGAATCATTTGCAAGTCATGTGGACAGCTGAGAAACAGGGTTAGGTTTGTAGGGTTCCACTGAAACGCTGGCTAGCAGACAGAGGCAGGCCCAGGACAACCAAGGTCCTGCACCCCACCCAGTCAAGACTCAGGAAGCTTCTAAAGCTGACAGGGATCAGACTTTCTCAGACAGGAAAACTACAGGTGACAGGCCACAAAATAGCACATTGCCACTAGCAGTAGAAGAAGATAAATTAAAACAACTAGGAACTTGGCGATGGGAAGGGCAGGTAAAAATTATACAGAAATAAGGCAAGTAAGAGCCTGGAATGTAGAGCTACAGGTGGGAAAAATGTCTATAGGAATAGAGCAGCTACAGAACAAATCTCACTGTTTGGCAGGGGATGGGAGCAAAAGGCAATGCTCCTTAAGTTATGTAAACCGATTCAGTCATAGGGATAAGGAAGTGCTCAGCTTTAAAGGCATTTACACCATCTCCCACCAGGGCCCAGGACACACTAGGAAAGACAGGGTAGAAAGAATATGGGAGCTGGAAGATAGGGGGTAGAGTTACAGAATACGTTCTTCTAGACATGATACACATTCTGATCAGGAACTCAATGCAACTGCACTTGCCTACAATACACCTAAACAAGAATGAGCCTGCCAGAAACCAGACAATGAGGGGGGAGGGACCCTAGGGACCTGGGTCCTCACCATCAATGAATAGCCAAGGATAGATTCTGAGAACTGGAGAGTTAATTAAATACTCATGAACCTACCAGGCTCCAACAGAGTTCCAAAATCATGGTCACACAGATGTCCCTGGTTAAACTCACTTGGTCTTCAAACAAAACAGCTCATGAATATGGCAAAGAGGCTTTCAGGGAGGAGAGTAGGCTGATGGGGTTGACAGTAATCAAAGCATTGTGTGTGTGTGTGTGCGCGCGCGTGCGCGTGCACACACATGCACAAAAACGCCAAAACCGCATTAAATAATAAAATACAAAAGAGACTGACATAGCACTGTAGTGTATGCACATGTTAAAAAACCAAAAAAAAAAAAAAAAAAAAAAAGAATGTTTCACTGAGGTACTACTTATGGAACCAGGTTTGTGCCACTCTCAACCTTGGGCAGAGAAGTCTCTTTCTGCAGTTGTCTGTTAGTGGTTACTACAGACTCATAACTAGGCAGAGTGCTGTGAATCAGTGACTGTTAGTGCTCAGTCACAGATGGGCCCTCTATATCAGCCTCCCTCCACCTGAGGCCCAGTGAACGTGTTGGAAGAGTGAATAGGAAGAACTGATGAGCTGGAGGATGAAGAAGAGAGCCATGGAATGCTTCTGGACATGACATCACCGACAGACAGATCACCTCACAGCAGAGGCAGCTGCTTACACAGAGCTGCTCAAGTTCAGGCAACCAAAATTCCAGCATGGTTAGGGAGGGTTCACAGGACCTCTCCCTCAGAATAGAGTTGACAGGTGATGGTCACTGAGGGAGGGGAGATCGGTTTCCTCTGGGGAGGTGGCTCCTCTAATTGGACTCAGAAGACAGTTATATTACTGTTACTATTATTATTATTATTGGCAAAAATATTGCCCATGAACATGTGGTCAGCACTAACTGGACTCGGGAGACGACTACTACTAATATGTTCAAAGTGGTTTTAAAAAAAGGACATGGAGTCAGGAGAAAAATGGGTTAATGGGTCCCAGGAATAGTTGGAGGGACATAGTTAGGGGTCTATATGATCAACATACATTGAATACATATATGAAAACATCAAAGAATAAATAGGAATCAATATCCATAAAGACTTTTGAAAAATCCATAGGAAATTATTATTTTATGTTTATTACACATATATGTGTGTATATGCACACATAGAGTTTAAACGAAGTCAATGTGGGGTGACAATCTTTCCCCCAAAGCCATACTATGTACCCCAAACCTCACTACCACGAATGGGAAACCTCCCTTCCAGTTGCTAGTCAGGGGAGTTCCAGGAATCACAAAACAACATAGGCTGTTGCCATGGTTCTTGGTCATGTCCTCAAAACTGAAGCTAAGACACTGTTGCTGAAGAAACCACACACTCTGGACAAAGGACTTGCCGGAATTAAGCTAGACCAACCTGGAAGCCTTTCTTAAGGATTAGCTCTCAGAGCACAGCAAAGGAGCTAGCTAAGTTTCTGAATGGTAATACGAAGGGTTGTGTAGCAGTTTCTTCTGAGATTACAACCTCCACCATCCTGCAGGAAAGCTCCTTAAATTCAAGTAGTAGAAAAATCAAAATAGCTTCTGGAAGGCCATGAAACTGACTAGATTCATGTGGCTCCTCCCTCTGCAAGCTTCTATGAGCAGTAATGACTGCTGTAAGTCACTCTCAAACAAGCTGAGCTGCCTAGAGGGGACACAAGCTACTTGGAAGAGACAGATCATCTGGGTTGTCTGGAAGGATCTCAGATCAGCTGAGCTATCTGCACAGGACTCTGGAACCCACTGAGCTGCCTGAAGGCTGTGTAGGGCTCTGGTTTTCTTGGGTTCTTTGCCTCACATGCTGGAGTGGGCTTTTAGTTTTGAGACATTCCTGCTCCTGAAAGTAACCCCAATAAAACTCATTGGTTCACCAAATTGGGTTTGGGGGTTTACCATGCTTTGACCTGACTTTGCTTTTCTATCTGGGAAGAGGAGATTTTTTTTCATCTCCCCAGGAAGACTGCATAATATCTTAAAGTTAGGTTCAACCTCATAAATGTGAAAGTAATGCTAAAATGGGTTCTGTTGTGCCTCTACCCCTCTTCTGCACCACACATGATGGAGCTAAGCTCTTGCTTTCAAGTCTGGCTTGCCTAGCTTACTCTGAAACACAACTACGGGAACACCATCACTATGAAGGACACTAGACAGTCACAACCCTCGGATAGTATAGAACCAGGATTAATTTGCTTGAGTTAATTCTCTCTAATGGGGATATAAGCCATGCAATAAAGAACGGGTGATTGGCTCATTGCTATCATGTGTCATGAGCCTAGGAATTGGTAGTCATTTTTTTTTTTAAATATCAAAAGCTTTAAGCATTCCACATCCATTTTCTTGCAGTCTTGTAATGATTCCTGATGTGTTTCTCTCACTCTGAAATACCTGACTACATGCCAAAAATATAGTTTCAGGCTTTCAATTCCCGAGGAATGATTTTTCTAGTGATTTCTATATAGCTTGTAAACAATGGACAAGAAAATAAATCTGAATAAACATACATGATCTATGTGAATTTCTGTATCACTTCGGAATGCCTGGGTTGTTGTGGCAGGCCTGGTTCTGACTCCTATCAAGTTGATTTGAACCAGCATAGTTGTATCTGCCCTTACACTGCACTGAATGGCAACAGCTTTAAAAACAGCTCTTGTGCACATAAAATAATGTCTTCAGGTGTCCTACACATAAATAAGCTCTGCTTTAGGGAGCACAGTCCGCCCCCCTTCATCTTTCTTATGTGCTCATACTGTTACTATAATTTCCTGACTTCATAAAATTAAAATGATTCTTATAAGAAAAAAGTACAATATAATTTAAAAATTAGATTTGCCATTGAAAGCAAAAGTGAAAATCATATCCCTTAAAATTGCAATTAAGGCTACAAATTTAAACTCAGAAATAACAAAAAATATAAAAGTTATAATTCTCACAGGGATATTAATTCATGTTATAAAGAGAACATTTTTTAAAAATATGTGAGAATTTTATTGCATTCAAGTCAAAAGATCTACTACAATAAACAGTAATTATTTTAGAAATATAACTTTCACATCCTGATACAAATGCTCAAATTTGCAACTTTAATGCCATACATGTTCAGATTTATGCAGCCAGAACACATAAGCAAAACATTCATCGTCCTAGTCTAGCACAGTATCTAAAAAGCAGCCATCCTGTACCTTTTCTTCTTGCCTTTCAACTGACCGAAGGTGTCTCTCTCCACTCTGGGGTCAGACAAGTTGATTTGAAAAGTTAATTTAGGATAGTCTCAATAAAACTGGACTAAATTCTTAACTTATATACAATAAATATCTAGTAAATCAACATAAAAATATCTTTAGGTATTTTGATTTCACTTTTATCACAGTAATTTGCAATTACAGTGGCTTTACAGGCTTCACAGGGACATAAGCCATTGAGAAAATGTGAGAGTGGCAGCAGTCAGCCATTGGATGATGGTAATTCTCATGGCAGCTATACTGAACATCACTCATGACCAGATGTGGAAGCCTGGGAACAACAGGATGCATTCCACATAGGGGACAAAATAAGAGTGGAGAGTTGACCATCAATCAGTCAGAGACACCTAATCCCACTGCACTGGAGTTATATGAATACTGCAGGTCACATAATGTTCTTAGCATTCATGGGAGGAACAAAATCAGCCGTGTCAGCCTTCAAGTCCAGACACAGGCTGATTGGAAGAGTAACAAAAATAGAACATGCATCAGAATTCAAGGCACCCGAGTCAGCTCCTGAGTACCAGCCTGCTACAGATGTCTTAGTTATGTTTTATGGGTTTATGTGGCATAATGTCATGAAAATTCAGGAAGCAAATACTAATACCCATACATACAGAAACAACAGGCAGGCATTGGAGTATTTTAGTTGTTTATATAAAAACATTAAAGAGAAAAGAACAGATATATGTAATAAATCAAATTTCATGATCAGAAACGAAATAGTTTGAGTTATGAAATTTTTTGAAAAAGGCAAAATTTCTTTGAAAGTCTTATGTAAATAGTACAAAAGTTATTGATTATAGTTCAACTTTTGTATTAATTTTTAGAAGAAGATCATCTGAGGTCACACTGGAAATGCTCATTTGTTTCAATGACTTACAACTTTTGACTTTCTTGTTATACAGTGAGGATTTCACTGTTTCATACAGATAACAAACTACCTCTTTTAAGGGAGATGGTCATAAATCAGATGACAGGAGACAGGTGTGGCTTAGGGAAGGTACACAGGTTCACACACCATGGAAAGCACCTGCCTCTGTGTATCTCTGTCTACAACAGGCACGCAAAAACCCCAGAGCTGAGACTGGCAGGTTACCAAATGGTAAGTCTAAGTACCAGAAACTGACCAAACCTGATTTTAAAGGCAGAAGAACCTTGCATTTAAAGATCTCTTTTAATGTTCTGATTTTCCACTGGAAGTGTTTTTAAAGTAGTGCATTGGAAGTCGTTGCACATTAAACTATAGCTGTGACAGATTTTAATTTTCAGCTCCTGTCTCCTGAGGGGTGTCTGTGTGTGTAAGCAGTGTACACAGAGAGCAGAGGGATGAAAAGGTCCACAAGAGGGACCCAGATAAAGAAGTGAACCTTTTATACTAATTTAAAATGGTGTCCTCTTTGCTTATAAAAACAAATGCTATATTTTCCGGCACACAAAGCCTTTTTCTCTCTTAATTCGCAACTCAAGTTGCATTAATTCACATGCCTCCTCTTTACTTCCCATTTCTCCAATTACATTTTCTCATTTTTGGGGGGAGCTATCAGTAGATTTCCACCCTCATCTGGAGGAACTGACTAAACTCATTTGCTAAGTTACGTATCTGAAATTGTTTGCAGAGGTTAAAAAGTAAGATTAACTTACCGACAAATTTCATATAAACTAGTCCAAGTAATTCTGCTAGAGCTATGATACCCAAACCTGAAATCAAAAGGGGTCCGTGCATTGGTTCACAAGCTGCGAAGCAAATGAAATTTTGTTAGGAATGTATATAAAGTAAACAAATTTCAATGTAAAGGAATCGTCAATAACTAACAATATAAAGGTTTTTTATTTTGGTGTTATTTAGTGGTAATACATCTGTAGATATATATACACAAGCACTGAGCTACACCTCAGCAAACGCCAGCTTTAAAGATAGTATTTCTTATTCTAGCAATCAGTAAAAAGCATTACCTACATGTGTACAGTATAGGAATAATTTTATTACCAACTCAGTAAAACAGCTTAATCATTAAAAAATGCTTTAGCATAGTGTACTGCTATCATATCAAGATTAGTAAAAAATAGTATATAGAGTCCAAGGTGACAACCAGGTATAGCCTGGTTATTTGACAAGTACTCCCATAAATATGGACGCCATCGTTGGACTATTAGAACAGTCATCCCACAAGCCATATATAGACAACATTCTTGTAGCAAAGAGTGTGTGCGATTGTATTCTTCCATGTATGTGTGTGTGTGTGTCGGGGGGGGGGTGTTGAAAAAGAAAAGCTCTCAATGCCAACAGCTGAAATATATGCAGAGATGCAAAATCATCGCTCCCTGGTGGTGTTACCAAACACAGTTTGCCAGCTTGCTACAAAAATTAGCTGTACCTTACCACACAATGCAAAAATTACAGCCCTTGGTATTTAGCCAACTAGAGCTGAAAATTTATATCCTCACAAACACATGCTCACTGATGTTTACAGTAGCTTTATTCATCTGTCACAAAACAGAGGAAAAGCAACCAGGATGGCCCCTCAGTAGGTGAATGCAAAATATTAAACACATTATGGCAACAATACTTTTTTTTCATCACTAATGAACTATCAAGCTATAAAAAAGACATGGGTGAAACTTGACTTATGCTTACAAAAAAGGAATCCCCCATAAAAAGGAGTCCCCCATAAAAAGGCAGAAGCATGAGTTCTGTGTGTAGAGCAGATCTGTACTTCTCTCATAGTTTAAATCTAGCTCTAAGGCATTTTGGGAAACGATGTGGAAAGTTAAAAGGTCAGTGACGTCAGGGGTGAGGGAGAGGGATGGATGAACAAGCAGAATACGGGGGATTCTTCCATGTGAACCACAACCGGCAAACATGTCACCGCCACAGAACGTACAGTCACCAGCCGCGATGTAAGCTATTAGTTTGGGCTGGTAAGGATGTCTCCACATTGGTTTATTCACTGTACTGGTGCGAGGCTGAGGGAGGCTGTGGTGGGTGGGGAATAAGAAAAGGGGAGGGTATATGGTAAGTTTCTGTACTTTCCACGAGGCTTTTCTATGAATTGGCAACTGCTCTTAAAGAAAAGGCCGTGCAGTTAAAAGAAGAAGAAGACGACAAAAGGAAAGAGGAAGTAAGAGCTCTAACCTAACTAAAACCTGTAAGAATCAAAACGTCCGAGTGTGACTCACCCATGATGCAGAGACACAGTCCAACCAGAGCAAGAACGTAGCCCAGCACTTGAGTGATCAATATGGCAATGGTAAATGAGGTCATTCCAAACGCTGGGGAGAAGAAGGACATAATAGGAGCATGCCGGGAACACCGATGAAGCAATTACTCCTCCTGGCCCCTGACACACTCCAAGATAGACTGCAGTTCCTCCTCAGATGCCATGTTCTCCAGCTCACCTCTTTACAGGAGTGTCACTTCCCGACTCACACATTCTGCAAGCTTCTCTTGTTAGTCATCTGAGGGATGGCAGTTTTTACCAAATTCCCCAAACAATGTTGTTATTACACTTAGAATAAACTGTAAGGTGTGGATGGTTTCTTATGCAGGGCTTATCCACGTGCACACGACTGTTGTGTGTGTGTGAGGGAACTAACACACAAACTTAACCTCTGTACCTCTGTGCTGCGTGTGGACAAGATCTGTGCTTTTCTAACTAACCTTTAGACATAGTCAAAGGACCCAAGGCAATGCTTAAAGATACTCTAACAACAGCAAAAATATGACCTAGATTCACAGAAGTAATGTTGATTAGAGTTGAACTAGCCATACTTTTCGGCATCGCCAAAAATAAGAAACCATGTTTCTAAAATTTGTGACTTATAACCACATGTACAGAACCAGATTGGCTTTGTTTCTTTGCTTTGTTTTAACTGCAAAGGGTCAGTAAAAGAACAAAAAAATGCTTCAAATACTGACTTATAGCTACAAAAAACCACAATCAGAATATGCAGATAACCATTAAAGTTTATGCATCACACTATAAAATCACACCGTCAAATATGCAAGAAAACTGTTTTCATATAATAATTGTTGAGAAGACCTAGCAACCTGAAAATCAATTTGTATAGAAAATGTCACTAAGAATACAATGGGCAATATACTAAACCAACTTTTGTTGAACTGTTAAAACCACATAAGAATATTTTTACCAAAGTATTGTTGTTGTTGTTTTAAGAGAAAAGGCAAAAATCAGACTGTAAGAATAAGTACTTACCCGTCATAAACACATTGTACTGAAGTGGTATTAATATTCCTATAGAGATGACAATGAGGCCAAGTCCAGAAGCACTCTTTACGGGGTTCTCTCCTGTTATAAATAAATATATTTAATATTTTCTTACATATTTCTTTGTGAAGTTATATACTTATTCTACTAAAAGTTTTCATCTCAATGGCACCCTATACACTGTTTTCCCCGAGTTCACACAAAATAAGTAATTCTTATTTTAACATTAAAGGCCAAGCTAAAGAATTTGTATCTCAACCTGGTGAATCTTTTATTTGGCTTTAACTCCAGCTGCCTTACAGAGTTCCAGACAATAAACTTGCCCTCACCGTCCACCACCCATTCATTTTCAGTACTCAGCCTGTCCGCAAGCCTAATCAACTGTTCTTTCATATTCTCTTGCGATTTCATCACCTCCCCAGGTCTTCACCAGCCCTGGATGCAGACACAGCTGCCAAATCTGTGTTCTAAAGATCTGTCTGTGCCTCAGTCTCCCTAAGAGATGGCAGTGGTGTTCTGTGGTCTGCCATAGTGAGTCCCAGCCTTTGCTTTCCTTCCCATCTGCCACTATTTTCTACGCATATTTCTACCGCTCGGCTGCAATGACCACCTCAGAAAGACATGTCTCCCGTGCATGCCCATCTCCATGTCTTAGGCAGGGAAGCCCACCTCCATAGTGGATTTAATGGGGGCCCTGGTCATATTCACACCTTCCTCTCCCAGTAATTATGCGTACCACCTCGAGAGGCAGAATAAATATCAAATGGGGAAAGATACGCCCTAATTCAAGCATGTAGAGGAAAGATTGTACTGGAATTGAGTGAGTGCCTGAAATACCTACTTCCTGACGAGTGTAACCGGAGGGAGGAGAATGGAGAGAGACCTCACACAAACCCAGTGGACATAGGGCAGCAAGAGGCCTTGACGGGATGCTCTACTAGCTGAGGAATTCTAAGCACTGCCTGTGAACAGCAGAAGCTAGAGGAGGCAAGGGCTCTTCTCCAGAAGGGACTATAACCCTTGAGCGAGACTTAAGGTCCTCTACAGTTTCTATAGCTTGATTCCACATCATTTGCCACAAGCTGTCACAGTAGTCCTATGAGCCAATGCACAGCCCCTTGGGATTCTCTCACACCAGCCCCTTGAGCCTGATTCCAGTCCCGGAGCAGCTTACCTGGGATGAGAAGGATGGCTCCAACAATGACGATGAGAGTGAGCACTGTCCCGGTGGCGAGCAGCAGAATGATTCTCTTACTCGTTCGAGTGGATTTATATTTAAGTGCTTAAGAGAAAAACGAAGAATTACGTAACTCAGTCACAAGTGATGCCATTTTTTGTGACACATAATGTGTGAGAGAAACTGCTAGTTCCCCATATGTGAGTAACCTCAGAAGCTTAATTCCTTATCAAGTCACTTCCTACCCCTGATTTTTTTTAAGTTAGGTGACATTTTATTCCCTACATTTGGTACAATAAAACTACAAATAAAAGACTTTCTAAATTGAAGCCTCATTAATCCCTTTTCACAGCCCCCCCCCCCCCCAGCAGCGGATCTGAGCACAGAATATGGAAGAATCCCTGACTCCACATAACTAGATGCCAGCAGGAGTTCCCCAACTTCCCTGTCTATCAAAGTGTTCTCAGACTCAGTATCCTCAGAGGAGCAAAATCATCCCTCCTAACACAGCAGAGGATACACAGCTCTGGTAAGACATAACGACACACAGAGCAACACCGAGAAAACCAACTGACCTTCATCTTTAAAATCCAGTAGGACATCTAGACGTTGGGTAATTTAACTTGAAAATGGAGACGGACTAAACATTAAACAAATCGCATTCTCATAAGAGCCCCATAGAAAGAAATGCCTAAAACTTTCAACTAAGAAATTGAAATAAAAACACTGCCAAGGTTCAAGACGGTACAGAGCAGACAAATCAGTGTTCCTGATGCAGGTTCATCCTCAGGTGCCATTACCCTCCCCGAGACCACAGGTAGTGATAGGCATCACAGACATTTTCTTTTAATCTCTTTTTGGCCTTCTGGTTTGGTATATGTTAAAATTATTATTATTATTATTTCACCAAGAAAGAGAGAAGATTAACAAAGAAAACCACTAAAGGTGACCTGAGATTACACTGAAGAGAAGGGAGCTGCAAGATGTGAGGCTGGCACGCTCTGGTGCCACCTACACAATGATGTCTTGCTTGCTGGCAATCAATGGGGTGTGCTGGTTTGCGTGAGAAGTGCAATTCTTAGGCTCAGACATTTGAACACTTGGTGGTGCTGTTTGGGGGAGGTAATGGAACTTTTAGGTCATGGGGCCTTGTTGGAGGGAATAGACCTTTAAAAGTAGTAGGCTTTAAGAGTTTTATAGTCTCTCTCTCTCTCTCTCTCTCTCTCTCTCTCTCTCTCTCTCTCTCTCTCTCTCTCTCTCTCTCTCTCTCTCCTCTCTGCCTTGTGTTTGAAGCTCAAGAGATGATCTCTCTGCTTCATGGCTGCCATGTATTTCTGCCATTATGGACTTTCTCTCTAGAACCATAAGCCAAGAGAAATATCTCTTCTTTAAATTGCTTTTGGTCATGATATTTTATCAAAGCAACAAAAAGGTAACTAATCCAGTTGGAAATTATTTTTAAATTTGTATTTGCTTTTCATTTTCTTCTGAAACGATGAACAGATTAAACGTAAGAAAAATTGGGAAAGTAAAAATCTAGCGTCAAGGCACCAGAAGACTTTTACTGCTCTATGGCTCTATATTCTTTCCTACTGTTGTGATAAAATAATCCTTCCATAAATGACTTTGGAGAGGGAAGGGATTATTTCAGTTTACTGGTTACAGTCTATCACTGATGGAACATCAGAGTAGGGCTTATTTCAGTTTACTGGCTAGTCTATTGTTGACAGACATCAGGGCAGGAACTCGAGCAGGAACTTGAAGCAGAAACCATGGAGGAATACTGCTTGCTGGCTTATGCTTAGCTAGATTCCTTATACAGCCCTGGACCACCTTTCTGTACAGAGAATAGTGCTGCCCACAGTGGGCTGTGTCTTCCTACAATCAGGACAATTCACCACAGGCCAATCTAATTGGCTCAGGGCAGTCCTTCAATTGTCCTTCTCAGATGACTCAGGCTGTGTCTCAAACTGACAGTTAAAACTATCTAGGACAGCCTCCTACCCATTCTTCTGATTACAACCTCAGTTCTAGTCACTTCTGGAGGGGCCAATGGTCTAAGTAATGACAGTCCACAAAGCTGAGTAACTGACACTCTTAGGAACCAGGGTGCATCGCAAGGCAAGATCCCTGGGCTTTGGTTTGGTTGGTCACATGATGACTGTCTGGTCCTACCCCTACCTCTTCAGAAGGAGGAGTTTTCACAGCTTCCCTCTTTCAAATCTTAAATATCAGCTCAACAGAAACTGAGTGTTTGGGTCACAAATGACAAAAACCTCTTTCAGACAGGCAGAAACACAATGTTTCTCTAGGCCTATGTTTCATTTTCCATTTAATCCAAATATACTGAAAAGTGTAAAAGTTGAAACATACAAACTGTTTCAAATGCACCACACCATCAATCAATCATTAGAGACCCTTCTGAGTTTAATAATAAAAAAATGAGCCATTAAAAAATAAAAATGAGACTTAACAACACAAACTCCAGCCCTTTCCCAAAAGGGAAGCCAAACCATCAACAGCAACAAAAATAAAATACCACAAAATCCTACATCAAAGGGCCTTTTAAGTGACCTATGTGCAGGCCTAGCCTTTAGTTCTCCGTGATTTGTTCAACCACTATTTTCCAGGCTACCTATTTTTTCCTTAAACAGTTATTGTAGCAATATATTACTGGGTTTTAAGTAATCACAGGCAGTGGAAGAACATCTGTGTTTTCTTGAGCAAACATTCAGAGGGAATCTCTTCTGGCTCATATTCTTTGCTCACAATGGCTGCATTCATCCAGGCCCCACAGCAGGGAGAAAAGGTATCTGGTTAGGCCAGTGTTCTCAGTGACAATGAGATTCCATAGAGCCCAACAACTTCAAGTCTTTGCTGGCGATTTCTTCTTGTTCTTTAACAAATAAATCCACAAATCTGTCCTTTTTTTCCCACACAGCTTATCAACACAACAAAGACCACATGGATGCAAGTAATTTCTAAAACATAATAAAAATAATGTTAGGGAATTCTTTCTTCCTGAGACAGGGTCTCTCTATGTAGACCAAGTTGGCCTTGCATTCACTTCAAGTGCTGAGATTAAAGTGTGTATCACTACACCCAGGTTAATTAAATTTATTCTTAACAGCAGGCTTTTTTTTTTTTTAAATCAAACTTCCTTGTATAATTTTGTAGTTTAGCAAAATAATCCGTTTGCATTAATAATATGCATGCTTTTAAAGATTCTCTTAGCTAAAACTACTGAAACCAAAATTTAAATTATATAAGAAATAGCAGCAGTTACTTTTTCTGTTTTGTTTTGTGTTTGGAGACAGAATCTTACTGTATAGCCCTGGATGGCCCGGAACTCACTTTGCAGATCAGGTCCGGATTAGTGTGTGCCACCAGGCCCCACCCAGAGTTTATAGTTTTGTTTTGTTTTTTAAAGTTTATAACTTTACAATCACCAGATATAGGAAAAGCAAGTCTCAGGGGAATTCCTATGAGGTGATTTTGTTTGTTGTGTGATATAGTCTCACTATATAGCTCATGAGGAGCTTGAGTCTGTATCCCTCCTACCAATGCTTCTCAGATGTTGGCATCCCAGGACTGTACCACCTTGCCTGGCACAACACTAGGTATTCTTCTAATTAAAAAAAAATACAATATAATTTCACATCATATGTAATATAAAACATTGAATCTATCAGGCTACATCTCAAATGTTAGTTGGGCTCATTAACAAATTTTTACTACATGGAGACTCTGTAACATACATACCCTTTATTAGTTCATACCAAGGAACAAACAGAAGATTGCTTTATTTGATCAGAGTTGAGTGATTTCAACCCATGGGAGGCAGAGATCTAGTCTAGTCCTAGTTTCTTGTCTACTAAACCTTCCAGTGAACAAAGAATCTGCACGCTCTTCCAGCGACCTGAATGAGGTGCTGATATTCCCAACAGGCAATTGTTCTTCTCATCTCTGCCACTGACCCAGAGAACATAAGAAGATGGCATCTGAATTGTGGTTGAGGAAACTTAGTAAATTAACCAATTTAGGGTCAAAAATAAAATAAATCATGATAAGCTTTTATGATCCTCTAAAAATGAGATACAGAACACCTACAGAGACCTACACAGACTGTACACCACCTAGAAAAACGCAATGCTTGCTCAAAAGACATGACACCAAGACAGTCCCTAGCCACACGATTGTGGTGAAGGGACAGGAGGTACACAGAATTTATATCAGATTAAGAGTAAATGATGAAGGGAGACAAAAACCATCAATTTAATTATTATAGGGTTTCTTTTTGATAACTCTAGAAAAGTAATTTAGAATCCTTTGGCATCTGTTGGACTGTAACTCAATACTGCTTTCATTATTATTTGATAAAGTACATATGATAACTTTTAAAAATCAAAGTAAAATTTCATTTTTTAAAACACACACACAGAGAGAGAGAGAGAGAGAGAGAGAGAGAGAGAGAGAGAGAGAGAGAGATGAAAGTCTTGTAGAAATGGTGCTGGAGAAAAATGAGCTGCCATGTATAAAGTGTTTACTTGCCTGTATAAGTGCATAAGGTAAATATAACAGAGTCCACATCCTAGCCAACTTCTCTTATTAAATCAGTTTATCAAGATGAATACTAGTAAAGATCACACTCCCTGTCCATAGAACCTAAGGGGAAAAAAAACCCTTTTTTTTTTTTTTTTTTTTTTTAACATGGTAAATATCTGAACACAACAGAGACAAATGCCCATCAGACATCTATCTACTCTGGTTCAAAGGGAAGGTTCCCGAATTTCAGAGTACGTTCAAGAACAGTGATGTCTAGATGTTGGTGACTACACTCCTCTAAGAGTAAAATGCTGTGCTACAGCTTTGCCCAGTTCCTGTTACAGGGAAGTCAGGAGTAACTACATGGCTTAGGGATCATGTGGACACTATAGAGAAAGGACCAAGTTCACCACTATTGAATAAAATCATTCATGATTAGGGCCATCCAGGCCACAGACTGACTTTTCGTAATAATATTTATGAGAATGATAAATTTTGTTTTCTTTCTTGAATATAACTTTCCATTTCAATTTTGTGTGTGTCCTCATTTCTTCAGAATTATTATTATTCCTATTCAAAGAGACAAATCCCTGTACCATTACTTTTTTTACATGTGCTTCCAAGGCCTTGTTAAGCTAGGCTCGATGGACAATTGTTTTGTCTTGTTTTTTTTTTGTTTTGTATTGTTTTGTTTTGTTTTTTAATTTCCCAACAATTATCTTCATGGCATCATTTGTCCAAATACCACCAAGTGATAACCCAAATATCCATGAGGTAATCTTAAGTAGGGATGAGGAAAAAAAAAGGGAAATGATGAATGTCTAGAGTACACAAAACTAAATCCCAGAAGCTCTCACTTTACACAGTTCTGACACGCACGGGTTCCCTGGCTTATCTGTATAACTCAGGTCTTCCAAATAGAAGGTTCATTACCAAAATGCACCCAGTGAGTAATACATGAAGCAGTATGCTTCCTGCTACGTCTTTAATCCAAAAATCCTAATATAGACTGCAGAAGTGTCATTGTTCACAACTATTGAAGACTGTAGGTTATTTTCGGTTCTTGCACAGACAGCCGAGTAAGTAGTTCTATCTCCTCATCCCCCACTGATGGACCAATACGAGACTCTATGATGCTTTCCTAGAAAAGAGACTGGGAAAGAGGTGAACGGGCCAGGAAGGGACAAGAGGGAAATGCTGGCCGTGAGATTCAAATAGACCATGCCAGGGTACCAGAAGAGCCACTGCGGGCTTGGTGACACCTCCACCGTGGGGGCAGCTCAAGAGACAGGCTAGCGGCTCACGGCAGGTGAACTCACTCACATGGACAAAACAGTAAGGACCGTGTGACAATGAGAATGTCCCTGAGGATGTGACTCTGGTAAAGAAAAAACAAGCAAACAAATGACAGTAAAAACATCAACTAACAAACAGAGCATAGAACTCTGACATGTTTCATTGAAAGTACAGGGATAAGGTGTTGCAGGCTGATAGGAATGTAGACGGAGCCTGACAATTTACCAGGGGAATGCTTGCTCTATTTCCAAAGTTATAAAGCAAAAACAAAAGGGTCGTTCAAACCTAAATATGACCCTTTAGATGGCGACTTTTGAATAGTCCTATTAGTCATGTAGTCAGTAATTATTAACTTTACTCTTACTTTCATTCTCTAATGCAGTTGCACAGGGAAAGATTATGTTTTTCAAAGAATTTTGACAGGTCTGTTTTGCCTGGTACTCGCTAGTGCTAGGACCACAGGATTGAACCACCAACCCAGCTTGTTTTGACAACATATTTCGAAGGCCACTATATGACAGTAATTTTCCTGTCTATTATCAAGACTGTTTTTCGAAGCTCAGCTTCCATGGTCGGGTTCATGTTCATGCAGCTGAGTGTAAAGCCAACGATCACCTATCTAGGTCAAGGGTTAAGGGAAAGGCAAACCAAGAACAAATACGCCTGTGACAACAGCCAAGGGCAATGTTTATATACAGCTGGACCCTAAGCCTAAAAGAACTACAATCGTATGCACAGCATGTGAAAGCCCCCATCAGCCATCTAAAATGGAGGGAAGAACTTATGTTACCTCCGTGTCGATGAAGAACCCTGAAAATCAGCCAGGAGGAGCCTGTCAATGGCATGACTGACTGAGCTGATACAACATAAGGGATCTGTCTTAAGATTTCTACTGCTGTGCCCAAAGAAACTTGTGAAGGAAAGGGTTTATTTCAGCTCAGAGCTCTCAGGTCACACTCTGTCACTGAGAAAAGGCTATAGCTGTCCTGAGCTGTGGTTCAAGACACAGTCTTCTGTAAACAAGTTGTCTTCAAAGGCTTGGATTTCTTCTCGAAAAGCAAAAGATTTACATGCAGAGCCAAAGGGATCACTGAGAGCAATGTTCTGTGGCCAAATACAGACCGGGATGGAAAGTTGAAAAGAACCAGAAAACCAGAAAGAATAACTCTTGGATCTGTGTTACCATTAGTGCATGACCTCACAGGTGGGACAGCAGGTCAGAACCAAGGAGCCTTTACAGGGTGGAAGTGATGGACTGATTGATTGACTGATTCAGGCAGAGTACGAGAAAGGCTGCTGTGCCATCTTGATGGCACTGACTGACAGGTGGTGGCTGCAAAGCCAAAAGTCATGGACACCCACTTCCACACCTCAGACCTTTAGCTCAGTACGCAGCGCTCACCAGACAGTATGAATTGGAGCAGAAAAATGAACACGTGAGAGCAATCTTCTGCTCTGCTACCACCAGTTTCACGGGCTTGAAGTGGTATATAGCCATCCTTCCTGCAGATAAACTCTAGACAGACAGACAACCCAGTGCTTAACAGCACTGCCAGAATCCAGAACTACCAAGGAATCACTGAGTGTAAACAAACTGCCTGTTTCTTCAGAACAGGGACAATAGTCATGGCACTGGCAGATTTCCTGTGGGAAATAGATGGCACAGCGAGTGGCCGCTCCTCAAAGCAAGTGCTCCACAAATATTCAGCTACTATTATAACAACTCAAGTTTAGGTGTGAGGCCTGTCTGAGGGAGTCGAATACACAGGTTCATCTTCCACACGCCCACTCTTACTCACTCAGGCTCTCCCTTTGTTTAAGATGAACCCAAATCAATCATTTCCCTTACATCTATCTTTAGGCTCATACATGTACTCTTTAAAAGGCAACTGGTATAGTGAAAATATGCTTAAAAAGATGTCCAAACTCACTAATACCGCACTGACAATTGTTTTTTTCTTCCACACATCAGATTAGTGAAGGTCTTTAGAGCGATAACACTGTCACGACCCTGAGATGAATGAACTGTGGACCTTCTTGTCAGTGGTAGCAGTAATTGAGAGGGTGGATCTGGGACACATTTTGGTAGAATTTATCTGTAGGCTTAAAATACCGCGGCTGCCTAAAAGCTCACGCTTATCAGTTTCTCTGTATCTCGTGATCCCGTTAAGAAGAAAAGTTCAGTTAAATGTGATGCAGCCATAACAGGAGAGGACAAGCAGCCGCAGCAATACTCTGAAGACACCGGGACATGGGAATGCACCAATACATAAGCTGTATGGGCGCATTCACGCTTTCCCTTTATAGAAGGAAACCAGCAAAAACCAGAAAGATGGAAAGGGAAGCTGGGAGGTTACTCGAATCAAAAAACAAAGACCAAAACAACCCTTATTTCTATATACAGGGCCAACAGATGGCTTCTTTTGATAACTTCTTATATAATGTATTCCACAGTCAAAAAAAATCATTAGTCTTATTCTATATAAATATGGCTGATCATAAACAGATTCATTTCTGATCCATTCCTCTGAAAAGTGTCGCTAACGATAATGCCATAACCAGAAAACTTCTGTCAATTCAACAGCGCTCCTGTGAAATCATTCTCTGATCCTTAAAAGGTTGTTTCCTGCCTGAATCACATGACTCTGTTCTGTTCTCAAAGCCTGGGGCTGCCAATGCGGCCGAAGGCTTCCCTTAACATTGGTGATTATGGGGCAGGGCCTGAGGCTGTATCAGCTCTTTCCTTAAAATAAAAGGCTTTCTGGAACCCTAAGATAACTGATAACATCTCAACATCATGAAGGTAAGGACTATGATGTCTTGACAGCTGCCACTGACAGCCCTTGTTCCCATCTTTTCCTGCTGAGACACATCTGGAAAGGTTCTAAGGGCTCCAAGCACTTCCAGAGCCTGTGCATTGGGCAAAGCTCTTCAAATAGTCATGTCAGTCATGTCACGTCTGTTTCTACGTCCCACTGTGGACACAGCCTCCTCCTTCCCAGGAAAGAACTTCATGAACTATCCAGCAAGATCCTGTACAGTGATTCACTAGTGTTCGCCTCTCTAAAGGCTGGGGAGCCAATGTAATGAGCACCGTTTCCTCATTGTCCGGAGAGGTGTTTCCTGGTCTTCAGTGGCTATGTCTGGCCCCCAAAGGGGGAGCAGATCTTACACTTGACAAGCTTGTCTGTTTAGCCTGCCATCTCAGAACTTCACAAACGTAGTCAAGTTCTCTTACTACATTGGTATGGAAATATTGATGAGAGGTTGGCATGCTCCTTGTGGAATGGTTATATACTTGTATGTGGATACTATTGAGTATAATAAGCCCCACCTAGAATTCACGTAACAGATTACCCCATAGTGACAATTTTATACTACTAAGGCAGATCAGACACAGCATCAGGTGTGGCCTTCAGAAATTCAGTTATGGGACCATCAAAGCAAGAACACAGAGCACGGTTTCTTCCTTCAGAGGCTGCAGAGCTGTACATGGGGTACAGACAGGCCTTTGACTACAGACAAGCTTAAACTGGGGAAATGAGGCAGAACATCCCAGGACCCCAGAGCATAGTCAGTCTTCACACGTAAGTAGCCTATGACTACCTGTTTACCAAGTAACACAACATCTGTAAATATCTATGTCACAGGACTTAAGGTGTTGTTACCAACATCCTCTCACAGAGATCTCAAAATACCACTCACAACTAAATACCTTAAACATGAGCTGTAGCAAAATATAGAAGATGGTATATGCCTTAAGGAAACAGTGTGTAAATTGGTTATTCTTCCTCCAAAGTGACTTTTCCTAATATGGGGTACATAAGACTACTGTACAGGTACTAGGCCCTAGAAATAACTACTATGTCACTGACACAAATGAAGAATGTATTCAAATACTTACTTAAAATTCCAAACTTTCCCCAGAACAGGAGGATAGCCAAAATTGGGAAAATAACAATAAGGATTTTTTCATTTGGAGAAAACCATGACGCTGTGGAGAGAGAAAACAAAAATCATACTTAGGTTTATTTTTGATGGTTTTTTTCCCCCATACTCACTTCTAATGGTCTCAATATCTCCTTATTCTAGTAGAAGATCAGAAACAATTATAACAGTGACCATGGCTTATAAACAAAAACATTACATGTTCAACTTCTTTGACTGGTTATAGGGTATGTGCACCTGTGTGGATCCAAGTTAAGGTTTTGTATTTTTTGGTATCTTAACCAATAGCTTTCCACCTTGTTCTTTGAATCAGGGTCTCTCCCAAACCTGGAGAACACTGATTAGGCTAGGCCGAGCCCACTGAACTTCAGGGTATTGCTGTCCGGGTCTTTCCAGCGCTGTGCCTTGGCCTTCTGTGTGGATGCTAGGGATCTGACCTCGGCCTCAAACTTGGACCGCACTGATCTAGTTCCCTTAGTCCCATAGAACAAACCATGTTATTTAGGAAGATGCATCTCACAACACTTTCCTGTCCTGTGTTCTGCAGAAGAGCAGGTGGTAGTGGAGACAAGCTCTCGCCACACTGCAGGTATGACTGTAGACAATGTGTGAACATCTCCATTCATCAGTGCCCTCTAATGACAGACTCTATTTGTTGAGGATTTCTACTACTAAGATATGTAAATATTCTACTAAAATGGTATATGTAAAGGGCATAGCACGCTCATAACTGTGAACTGCATTAATTGTATATCTGTGTTGAATACCTGCGTGTGCAGAGCGTCAGAATCACCATGGAGGAACAGTGAGTGTTCCTTTCCAGTCTGACTCAGGGGCCACATGAAGGAGCTCTGGGGACCATTGGCCCTTCCCAGACTGTGACCAAGAAAAACTCAGGTGCCCCTGGCCTTTTCTCAAGCCGCCTCTCAAAGAGAAGACTTAACTTGTAAGCCACAGACTTCAAAAGGATAGTGTTATGTAAACAGAAGGGACTTTACGTTATTAAGGAAGGTGTGGAGGTGTATGCTAAGATTCCAAATAAGACTTGTTCAGAACTTTCAAGACGTCACATTTGACTGCAATTGATAATCCCACAGACGGAAATTTTATGTATGAGATCTGTTTTTCTCTGACATCTAAGCCATGTATACACATGGATAGAATTTCAAAGTATGCCTGTACAGGTGTATGCTAGCTAAAGGGTCCTTTTGCTCCTGGCTTCTGTCCCAAGCAAGCACTGGCAACCCTCTGATCAACTCCATGGAGCCCTTCTGTCCTGTGTCAATGTGCAAGTTCATGGGCTTTCATTCAAAGTGACAGCTATGTGTTTCTTACAATAAGCTTACAAACTAAATATTGGTGAAATGCTTTTATTAATCCCTATAACATAACAAAATTGTAAATCCTATCTTGGAAATATCAGTGCTTCAGAATCTAATGTTCTGCCCTAACCACAGTAGATTCAGCATATTAGCTATTAAAGATAATAAGTACTCTAAATTAGTGAATAAAAAAACCCATTTTCTTAAAAATGTAATTAATTCCATGTGTGTGTGTGTGTGTGTGTGTGTGTGTGTGTGTGTGTGTGTGTGTGTGTATGTGTGTGTGTGTGTGTCCCAGTAACATCTTACAGAAGTTGGTTCCCTCCTACCATGCATGTCCCAGGATTGAGTACATGTAGTCAGATCTGACAGTGACTGCCTTTACCTACTGAGTCATCTGGATACCTCATACTAAACTAAAATGTCTGTCAGTCCTGCAGGACAGGAATGTGGACAGGATCTCAGTGAAGCTGATTTCTCAGGATGTCACTGCCTCCACGATACATGAGAGAACCCATGTGACTGACAAGCACCACTCTGGGTTCAGATTTACTTGTCCCCCTCAAAGTTGAAGCAGAGGACTGACCAAAGGAAGGTGACAGGAGTATGATCTGTCAGCGACAGCAGTGCCCGAGTGAACTGGATGCCACCACAGACAAGAAGAGGCCGGGAGAGCAGCTGTAACACTACCAGTAAGGGAGAAATCACGGCACAGGCAAGTCCCAGCTGTGGAGGAAGACTGTGACCTCAGGCAGATCCCTGGCAAGGAAGGGGTCCCTGTGCACCAGGCACTTAGGTAGCATGCTGGAATGGTCACAAGCAAGCTGCCTGGCACAAGAGAAATCGAGACTGAGCTGCTGAGACAGAGTCAATGATTACTCAAGGACTAGAAGATTCTATGAGGAAGAAAAGAAATAGAAGAGGACAGTCAATGACAGAGAGAAGCAATATAGAGCAAAAAATATTACGGCCTAAGACTCTCAATCGGAACATATAAAAATCTCCCAGGGGTGGAAGAAAACTTCTCACACACTCTGCTCTCATTAGCACACCAAGATGTTAGCATGTTTCCTGTTGGTAAATATGGGGTGAGGGGGTGTCAGGGGGGTGTCTGTCACTCTGTTTAAAATGACTGCCGCCAGCCACGAATTTCTGCTGGAGTCTAGCTCCTGTCTCTGACACCAATGTGTCATCTTTCTCTAATCTGTTATGCTGGGGAAACACTGAGTCACTGAACTGGACACTTAAAATTCAGTTGAGCTAGGCATGGTAGTATACTTCCTTAGCTTCAACACTCAAAAGGCTGAAGCAGGAAGATCATGAGTTCAAGGCCACCCTGAAATGTATAGCTGTCAAAAATGCTAGGGGAAAGCCTCCAGTGTTTTATATAAACCCATTTGGCTGTCCATTAAGTTGCTGATTTAAAGGAGTGTCAGATGCCATTAACTCCTCCTCCCGGGGGGAGAGCAAGACCAGGCACTTCTCTAAGATCCATTTCAGCTCTGACTTTCTTTGGCATTAAGGAAATTAATTAAGCATAAAATATTCTAAGAACAGTATCTCAGTATTGGGAAAGATACTCCAAGGGCATTCACTTTGATTCCACCCGAGCTATGGAGAGGAACTCTCCTCATGCTCCCAAGCCCCTATTCCTCAACAGGAAATTACTAAAAAGACAGAGATGATACAAAGGAGGACGTGGTCTGTGGGCAAATGTTCCACCATTGACTCCAATCTGTTACTGACACTCAAGAAGCAACTTCTGCAAAATGGACCTGGATAAAATGGGGAAGGGACCATTTCTCTTCTTCAAATACATTTGCAACAGAGGCTAAATGAAAATTTCCCTTCTGGCCTGATAACCCTCTCCACAAAAGCCACAGACTACGTATCAAAAAACACCAACACCAGGCATGAGAATCCCCTCTCGAGTTGTTGGTGAAGACTGTCCAAGAGATTCCCAAAACATTATGCACTGTTGCTGTTGCAAGTGGTTAACTCCCGAGGTGGAAGGTAAGACCCTACTGCTGAGGACATCATGAATACAGACATAGGACTTAGAGGACCTGAGCTAGCTTGGGCCTGAAAACCTCCTCCCTGAGGATAACTTTTATGGTACTAGAAGGTGCTATGCAAGCTTCCAAAGGAGGGAGACAACCAATCATTTTTACCTGTGAACCACTACAACAGTCAGTATGGTGAATAATCCTAGGGCTACAACAGAGGTGTGCATAGCCCAGTTAACCAAAAGCTCTTTAGTGGTACCTAAGCCAGCTCAGAAAGAGGGAAATGCTACCTGGTACTAGAAATCTAACCAAATGCATTGGGTTAGTGGAGCCATGGATCTTGGCGTGAATCTACAATAGCCACTTTTCTAAACCAATAAAAACTGTGGAAACATTCCAAATATTTATCCTATGTGTACAAATAAGTGTTCTCGCCCCTCCTTAATGAAACTTTGGTTTTGCAACAGAGACCATTACAAAAATCACATCTGATCAAAATGCAGAAAACAAGAGAGTGTGATGCCCATTCCCAACAGATATATCTACAACACAATTCCTGCACATAAGCCTTGTATTCCTGCTAAAGTGGGTGAAAAGCTTCTCAAAAGCCAGAGAAATGGGAAGTTTCCTGTGGCATTGTGTCTCATAGAAACTATAAAGAGGCTACCCCCATGAAGTCAATGACAATGTTGCTGGACATTAAACCCCAAAGTACAAGTTCATAGAGAAGTTCATGGCACCTCAATTACGGACAAAGAACTACTCGCAACTGGCGAATGGGAGAAATTGTCTTTCCCAGGGAAGAGTCCCTCACTTTGTCCCCCAATACCAGTGGTCAGCCCTGAGATCATATACATACAAGTATACAAGTAACATTATATAGATGGAGTAGTTTGTGTTTGTGTATTTAGAAGTGTGTGTGTGTGTGTGTGTGTGTGTGTGTGTGTGTGTGTGTGTGTGCAATAACAATCAAATAAAAAGAGGGCTTGAATTTGACAGAGTGAGGGTGCATAGTAGGAGATACAGAAGTAAAAGGGAAATGATTTAATTTCAAGAGCGAACCCCCAAAACAAAGAAAAATGAGCTTTGGCAAAAAAATCATAATAGAAATTATAACATTAAAATTTAAGTGAAGTCCTGACTAGATGCTTAGGGATTATTAATGCTTGTGTGTCTACAATTCATCAGTTACGTGACCAAACTCAACGTTCTAAGGCCATCTCCCACATCCCTGACATACTAGCTCATGCATCTCTCCCCCCACCTTCTGCGTTAAGACTGAGTACTTTAGATTTCCCATGAAAATTACGTCTAGAAAAGGAAGTTTGCTGATAAAATTAAGATGCCAGTCAATTGACATTAACAATGTGAGGTTATCCATGGAGAGAAGAAATTGGTCCAATCAAATGATTCTTAAAGGGCTCTGGGCTCTTACTGGAAAAATAAGTTCTCTATATTGGAAGGATTCAATGAGATAGAGTTCCTTTTGCTGGCTTTGCACGTAAGCAGAGCCACGTGTAAAAATAGGTGAACCTGCAGGAAAAGCCAAAGGACACTCTACCCCACCCCACACCTGCAGAAACCAAGCAAACAAGCAAAGTCAGTCAGGACCTCAGTAAACCTAGGGAAGAAGATGAATTCTGCGGCAATTATGTGAGCTTGGAACAGAATCACAAAATCCCAATGAAAACATACTGTGTCCAATATCTTGACTTTAGTCATAGAACGGTGCACTGGGCATGGTCACATTATGATCAGAACTACAAAACTGTTACCTAATAAATGTGTATTACTTGAAGCTTCAGGGCCTGTGGCGATTTGCTATCCAGCACTACACACTAACAAATGAACCCTGAGGTGCTTCATGTCAACACTGTGGATGCTGAATGAAAAAGAGACAAATATACAGAATTTATAATATGCTGGTGACAATAGAGTTGACAACGGTGTTCAGTTGATATTTTAACACAAAATGTGAATTGCTTAGGTCCTTAGAGTAAATTATTCTAAGTTTTCTGTATCATTGATAACAGAAGTTTTAATAACTAATTTTAAGTATTATTTATGTATTTATAAAAGTTTTTCATAGTAATCATGGGTTATGATATTTTCCAAGGCAGGAAAATCTAGGTTAAAATCCTGGACTGTGACTGACCTTAGACGTGTTACCTGAACCTCATTTGCTCTCTGTACCGAGAAGAGATAACACTTACATCTGTGTCTAGAGTTCTGGGAAAAGCACAGCACTTGGCATAAATAATGCATCCGGGATGCACTCAGATAAATGGGAGGCCACTCCACTCCTGCTGTCTGTACTGCAATCACTACCTAGAACCCTGAAGTAGCATCTTTTTCATTACTGAGCCCATACTGCCCACATCAGCAGCTGATCCACAGTTGGTACCCAACAAATTTTTGTTAAGGAGAAACCTTATTTCTAACCTGGACATTCCTGTGATGGAGAAGGCACCTTCATTTTGCTGAGAAAAAAAATAAGATGCAACAATTTCTAGAGTATGTGACTATTGAATGCTCAGCCATAAATGGGACACAGTATCACCATCTCCAAAGCTCAGATACCATTTCAGAAGAGGGAATAAAAATAATGTAAGAGCCTGACAACAGGGTAGTATTGTGGTGTGCTGTCTTCTAAGTAGAACAGGGCCATTGTTCTATTGAGCTCACAGCAGCTATGACTCCATGCACAAGATCTGTACAAGATTAGAGCAGCCAATGTCCTGTTATGGAGGGGAGAAGGATTCACAAGGTCTCACTCCTCTAAGAGAATCTACAGGAAGTTAATCGCTGATGGAGCTGGGGGAGAGACACTTTCTTTAGTGTCTTGCATGACCTCAGAGACTTGACCTGACTGAGGTAGCAAGAGAATGAAGAAAAGACAAATACACAGACAGACAGACAGACAGACAGACAGACAGACAAAGAAGTTGGGGTTGGGTAGAATGAGGTCTTTGATAGAGAAACCTCAGGACTCTAGAAGCTCAGAATGTTTACATTATGCAACTGACTAAGGAGGCAAGGATGTTACATACAGCTAAACAAGGAGGCAGGGCTATTACATACAGATAAACGGGAGATAGGTTTAGCTAATCTGGGTAGGAGCAATCTCCATATGGGAGCAGTCTTTATGTTATCATATATCAGGGGAAGAGGAGAGAGCTATGGCGGATATTTTCTGCACATACTATTAGTATCTGTACATGGATCAGACGAAGACTCTGCCATTACTCCGACCTCACCGAACAAATCGGTGGAAGGCTTCTCTGGGTCAGAGGCTACACACCCTGATATGGCCATGTCCATGTCAACAGCACACATTCACCCAAGACGTCATCACTCAGGTGTGCACCACTCCTCAGTGTAGCCACTAGTAGGTCATTTCTGCTTTTGAAACTAATGTTTCTATAAGCAAAACTAATAAAAGTCACTAGATCACATACACATACTAAAAAAGGACATGAACGTAGATGGGGGACTACTAGGGAAGAAGAATGGAGATCAGTGGGAATGGGAGGGTAGAGAGGGTGATGGGGTTAATATACATGTATGATAACATCATAATGAAACCCACTATTAAATTATATATGTATGTATGTGTGTATATATATGTATATATACATGTATATGTATTTTTAAATTAAATTAAAGACCCTGAAGACCATGTAAGCTGAGCCTCTTAAATTTTATGTTGGGAAATGATGAAGTATAAAACAAAAATTCAAACAAAAATCTCTCTCTAAACTCAAGTCCCGAGGCACTGGCCTAGAAACACATGAATGTCATACAGTGTTTACAGAGAGTCAATACCCATGCTCCTAAGCAACAAATAGTCACTCTTCCTGTGTTCCACTGAGTGAGATTCCATTACATCCTGGACAATTTCTCTTTCTCATTTATGCTTACATTTTCAAAAAAGGGCACAACACAGTAAAAATGATTTCTAATACCTAAGTCTCCAAGCCCACAAAATAAGCATCATTGTAATAACAAATATATAATTCTCCCCCCAAATAATTTTGTATGCCAAGGTTTATTTTGTTGACTTTTTCCTCCATTCAAAAATGGCTCCAAGAACAAAGAGACAACCTACGGGATTGGAGAATAGCTTTTGCAAATGCATATTGGACAAGGGATTATCACTTGGAAACCGTAAATAATTCTAAAAATTAAACACCAAAAAGTTTCCAATTGACCTGGTCAAAAAATGGGCTAGTGAACTCAACAGAGAATTCTCAGAAGGAGAAACCATCCAATCAAGAAATCGCCCTAAATCAACCACTTAGCAAATGAGCTTCAGACTGGAACAGTTTTCAGAGGAAGGATGACAAATCAAAGAACACGTGAAGAAATAGTAAATATCCTTAGCTTTGAAATCCCATCTCATTCTAGCCAGAATGACTACCATTAGGAAAACAAATAATAAATACTGGCAAGGATACAGAAAAAAGGAGCTTTTATACGTGGCTGGGGGAATACAATGGGCATAATGAAAATCAGTAAATATGTCCCTCCAAAACCTAAAAGTAAAATTACTATACGAGCTATTTATACCAGTCCTAAGTAAACCTGAAGAATTTGTGTGCTGTTGCACTACTCACCATAACTGAGCTGAGGAAGTAGCCTACATGTCCACCAATAGATACAAACATATGTGCGTGCGTATGTTATACACACACACACACACACACACACACACACACACACACACACACACAAATATAATTTTCTTCAGATGTAAGGAAGAATAAAATTATGACATCTGTGGGATGTTACATAGAACTGGGGATCATTATGTTAAGTGAAATAAGACATACTCTTTTGTTTCACATAGATTCACATGTATTTGTAAATAAATAAATATGTATCTATATGTGTAAAGCATAAAAACAGAAAACTATGAGAAGTGAGAAATAGGTCTAAAGGGAGGGAGAGGCTGGAAAAAGACAGGATGATGGACCGTATTGACGTGAAAGCAGAAATGGAGCCTAGTTGCAGGGAAGAAATGGATCAGCAAGAGGAAGCTGAGGTCGGGGGAACAATAAAGCAGTAAATAAGAACAAAGTATAATAGTCTAATGTTGTGGAATATTAATTAATTAATGTGTTACGTTCATTTATACTGTGGAACATTTGTTTAATGATGCAAAGATGTGCTGCATTTTTTTTATGATGCAATTGTTTAACTCTGTGAAGCGGTCTTACTTTGCCTGCCTAAATCACCTGATTGGTTTACTAAGGAGCTGAATAGCCAATAGCTAGGCAGGAGAGGGATCCTCAGGGCTGCCAGGCAGAGAGAATAATAGAAGAAATAGAGAAAAGAAAGGAGAGAGAAAAGGAGAGATATATAGAAATATAAAAAGGTAAAATCCCAGGGGCAAATAGTAAATGGGGTAATTTAAGTTAAGCAAAGTTGGCTAGAAACCAGCCAAGGTAAGGTTGGGCATTCATAAGTCTTAACTCCCTGTATTCATTTGGGAGCAAGGTGATGGGGCCTCAAAATAAAAAGCAAAAACAAAAACAGAATACAAGTATGAAAATGCTATAGTAAAAATTGCAATCTTCTGTATGTTAACTATAAAAGTTGCTGAAACCTGGGCATCAATGCTAACGGCCTCAGAGTTCACTGCACAGCTGAGGCTTTGCTCCAACATTCCTGGAGTTCACCACAGGACTGAATCTTTGGCTTCAGTGTTATCAAGGACCAAGCCTTTGGCTCTAGTAGTTCTAAGCCTTTAGTCCCAGTAGTGTGAAACTGGAATTCTGACTACAGCCCCCAACGGTTTACAGAGCTCAGAGTGAGACTAGCAAATTTAATACACACGGTTGCCTGGCGATCCGTGTGTGTCCCCATTAGTGAGTGATTCTGCCATCATCCAGAAGTCCAGATCATCTCTGCAAACCTCATCTGAGAATCAACCTCAAACCTGACCAGTCTCTATGGGTAAGCTTCACGTAGACCTCCTTTTAGGAATAATCACAGAGAATAAAACATCCAAACAGAACTGTAAGAAAGACAATTAAAGCTTGAGGGCACCCTAGCAATGAGCAAGACATGTCAGAGAAACAAGAATATTATACAACTACCCACCACAACATATCCCTGTAATGGAATCCAAAATCATGCAGACAGCTGAAATGTCTATACGAGAATCCAGAGTCTTTCCTTTTAAAAGAATTACCCTATAAAAATTCAAACAAACAACTGCACAGCTGAAGGAATCTACGTAAGACCTTTGCAGGATAGTCTCTAATGTAAACAAAGCAGAAAATTGGAGGAACAGAGGAAAAACTCAGCAAGGAAACAAAAGGAACCAAACTGACACACTGGAAAAGACAGAAACGGTCAAGCATCAAACCGAGAAGACTATTCAGAAGAATGACTTTCATAGATTAAGGAGAAAGTAGGGCAATGACATGATATGACAGAAGTGACAGGCAGACTATTTAAAGGTTTTATAGAAGACTTGTGAAACATAGAGCACGAAGCAGACACCCAAACAGAAGAGGCCTGTAGAAATCCAAGTAGACATGACCAGAGAAGAGCATCTCCATGACACACCATCGTCAAGGTGTCCAAAGGACAAGAGCTGAAACAATATGGAAACACCACCTAAAATCCAGCGATGGGAGCACTGGAATAATCGCAGACCTTTCCTCAGAGACCCTAACAGCCTAAAAAGAAAGATGACACATTTTGAGTTCCAGAAGTAACTGTGAACCAAGAAGCCTATACTCAGCAGAGATTACGAGACAAACGCAAATCATGGCAACTGATAGCAATGAAGCCAGTGCTGCCGGCTGTCCGGGAAGGACACAGAGGGAGAAATAAGGAAAGCAGCCTCCCTCTCAAGGAACGCCTGAAAATAATGCTCTATGCATGAAAAGGACAAGGAAGAGTGAGGGCAAATTAACTACAGCACACTCCCAAAGCTGACAGGAGGAAGAAAAAGAAATATCAGGACTACAGAACACCATCTAACAAACCCTTAGGAAATAGAAAACTCCATTCAGTAATAACTCTAAGTACAAATGGCCTCAACTCACTAATTAAAAGATGTGAACTAACCAAATGGATTTAAAAAAAAAAATCAAGAACCTACTACCTGTTGTATCCCAAGTTAGAGAAACAAAACCCTGCACACAGTTAGCAAAAAAGGTCAGAAACTGATTATCAAAGTATGGAGAACAAACTACCCGGCAAGCAAGATCCATAAACAAGTAAGCATACCATGTTTATAGATGACAAAGGAGACTCCAAACAAAAACTTGTCATACGTGATAAATAGGGAATACATCTTAATAAAGGCAACATCCCATCAAGAATTATAACAATTATAAACATTTATGTATTAGAAACTAGAACCCTCAATTTTATAAAACAAATGCTAGAAGGCATAAAAGACCATTTAAATCGTAATATAGTAACAGTGCAAGACCTTAATGCACATTGTCGAAGTTAGATAGGTCTTCTAAACTAAAAATTAGCAAAGAAATTTCAGATTTAACAGAGATAGACAGACTTCCACACAGCAGGAAAGGAGTGTACATTGTCAGCAACACCCGGAATTATCTCCCAAAATGATTACGTAACAGGTCACAAATCAAACCTTAACAACAACAATAAAAAACTGTGATAATTCTTTGTCTCTTATCAGAAGACCAGGAAATAAAAGTAGTCATCAACAGGAAGAGACACTTCAAAAACAGTCAGAGACAACACAGTGTATTTTGAAACCAGACATATGGCATATGGACAAACCTAGAACCAACCTTATGAAAAAGAGACTAATCGAGGGCATTTTCTCCAAAATTAGGAGACAGTGATGCGCACTTCGCTGTTCTGATTTCATGGGACGCTGGAAGGTTTAGCAATAAGACAAGAAAAATACATAAAAGGGATGCAAACCGAAAAGGGACAGGTCAAACTCTCCCCATCGGCAGAGAGCAGGAAGCTACATTTGAAAGGTCCAATAGAATCTACCATAAAATTCTTAGATTTAATAAGCACTTTTAGTAAAGCTGTAAGATACACAATAGATATGTAAAAGTCAGTAGTCTTAAAAATACCCAGGATAATCCACAGAGCAGGGAATTAGGAAAAATTCTTTGTCATTCAATATGGTTAGGACTAGACTAACCAAGGGAGTGGACGAGCATCAATAGTGAAAACTTCCAAACATTGACTTTGAAATAAAATACTAGACAATGGAAAGAGCATTCTGTACTCTTGATATGACGAAATTAGTATCACGAAAACAGCTATATTATCCAGAGTAAATGACAGAGTCAACGCTACTCACATCAAAATCTGATGTTCTTCTTCAAAGAAACCGAGAAAATAAAAGCCTGAGAGTCCACATGGAACTACAGAAGACTGCAGACAGCATCAGCTATCCTAAGGAGGAGCGCATAGCTGGAGGGGCTGTGCGTGTGATGTCACATCATCCTACAGAGATACAGTGACAAAAGCAGCAAACAAGCCAGACAGGGAGAGGGATGGAACAGAACCAAGAAACCAACAAAGGTCTCAAAATATGCAGTTGAAAAGAAGACAGCTTATTCAAAAGAGAGGTGATAGCTAAACCTGGTATCTTTCTGTAGAATCTTCAGATCCATTTTTCTCTGCCTGCTTAAAAAGTGGCTAGAAGTGAATCCAAGACCTTAATTTAAAAGCAGAAACACTGAAGCTGTTGGAGGAAAATAGGGGGAATACATTTCAAGATAAAAGTTTAGGTGAAGACTTTCTGAACAGATCTCTAATAGTGCAAGAACCAGCTCCAAGAATCAATAGACTGAACTACATAGAATTAAAGTTTCTGCACAGCAAAAGGAAACTATCAGCCAAGGAACAGGCAGCCTACAGAATGGGAGAAGATCTTTAACAGCTATCCTTCAAATAGGGGGCTAATACCGGAATTTACAAAGTCAAAACTACGGAATAAAAACACTGTCATTCAGTAAATAGGCTATATAAACAGTTCTCAAAAAAAAAAAAAAAAAAAACCACACACACACACACACAAACAGCCAACAAGTGTTTTTAAGAGTGTTCAATATCCACAGTCATCAGGGAATTGCTAACTCAAGCTACTTTGAGATAGCATCGCATCCTAGTCAGAAGGGTTACCATCAGGCATTCTCACAATGGATACTCATGTGGATATGGGGAAAGAAGAAACTTTATTCATTGCTGGTGGGAGTTCAAACAAGTATGGTCATCATGGAAGTAAACAAGTTTCTCAAAATGTTTGAATAAAAAACTATTGTAGGACCCAACTATACTATATATAGACATATATATCCAAATGACAGCATATCCTATCAGAGAGACATGGTACACCCATGTTATTACTGCACTACTCAAAATAGCAAGGAACCAGCCTACATGAGTAGAGCAGATAATGAAAACAAGGTACATATATACAATAGAATTTTATTCAGCTGTAAAATATAAAACACTGAAGTTTGCAGGAAAATGTATGGCTCTAGAGAAATTTTAAAAAGCAAGCAAACAAACAAAAAACGCGTGCTTTTTTTTCAAACACATAGCCTAGTCTGGTTTGTGTGTGGTGGGGCACATGGGTGTAAATGTAGGTACAGCCTAAAACGCTTCAATAGAGCCTGAGAAATGGTGGAGACAGGTGATAAGAAAAGGCGGGGAGTCGGCAAAGGGACACAGACATCATGAAAAGGGTAAGGAGACTAAGGAAGGAGTTAGAGGGAGAGGGTCAGGAGTCAGAGGGGCATAGATATGAGGGAGAAGAGAACCTACTAAAACACACTTGGAAAACGCCGTGATGCTATCGACATCTTGTACGCTAGTTTAACAACTAAGAAACCCCACAATTTATTAAAGGAAAATGTTGCAAAACAATGACACCAGGTCCCATCAAATATGAAGAGAGATTAGGCCACTCACATAGCTGATGATAGTGTAAAGATGAACACCAACTCTGGAAACCTGATCACGGTTTCCCTAAAAACTAGGCGGACATATAATGGGTGGTCCCAAACTGAAAAGGATCAAAATGTCTTGCGGAGGTGAGTGATGAAACAGGCCATGAGAATTCCACAGACTACACCTTGCTGAAAAACTCACCTGGCTAATATGCGCCATGGACATGTGTAACAATATCAAACACAAGAAACCCACTGTCTCGAGGGTATCGTGCATGCCAAGTGGGCACACTTTAGAAGGTCATCTATTAACAATTTCATTGATGAATTTCTACTGAATTGACAAAGTCGGGATATGGATGGCATGTCTGCCAGTCAGGAAGAAATACAAGGATAGTGAGTGACTGAAGGGTGGGCACTGGGATGCTGCACTGATAGACCAGCTCCAAACTGCAATCACAATAGTTGCTAACGAGTGGGATGAAGGGACAGAAAACGTCATGTACACAGGACAACTGTGGACTTCCTGGTTCAGATACTACAGCCCAGCCACATAAGATGTACCCACTAAGGGTGGCTGAATTGAGGGCACACAGACCTTTTCTGCCTCTAATTCTTCCCATACAATGCTAATTATTTGATATAGATACATTTAAATGGGTAAAAGGTCAGAAACTTCAAGTTTCTGCTAGAATTGTTATATTCCCTACAACAAAAATTTCTCACTTGATGGCACAAAACAAAGCTGTGAGGGTATTTTGAAAACAAGGATAAAACAATTGCACACAAAACAAACTCTGTCTCCAGCTCAGACCCTGGGATTCCCTTCTCACTCACCTCCATTCCTTTTCTGGCCTTTTCAATCTCAAGCTCATGGTTTTATCAATTTTCTTCTCAGTGACCCACATTACCTTGGAAGTCACTGTTCTACGTCTGCCTGGCCTTTTTACTCCCATGAACCAATCCACTCTCAGAAAACCTCTAACTAGGTATTGGATGACCTCTTCCTGCGTACACTGCTGACCGGCTGACTGAGTCTCCTGAAAGGGAGACATTTAAAAAGAAAGCTCTTCAATCCAAATTAACATCAATAGAAAAGTAACAGTGTATGTGAGATTCTGGCAGAAAGATCTTCCAAATTCTCCTTGCATCCTAAGCCACGCCTTCTCTTCTCAGGTAGCACAATGAAAACACACCTAATACACACTCCAAGAAAAGAAGGTTTTCACTTTCACTTTAGAAATACGCAGTTTGGTCTCAGTAAAGTGTCTTCCATGATGACATAGGTGAACAGTGAGTCGTGAATAGGGTGTGTAACCCAGACTGCCTGACCTCTAATCTTGTGTCAGAATATTTAATCAAGCTAACCTCCCCCTCCCAGTCTGCTACCAGACATTTTGTAATTGTAAAAAAACGAGAACAGATGGAAAGTAGCTGACCTAATTCAGACATCCTGACCCCACCCAGAGCTGGTTCTTAAAGTGTCTTCAACCCTGGATACATCTGGTGGTTTAAATCAAGCTCAAGACACACTCTTCAAAACTGTTAGTAATTCTGTGTGTATTTAAAAAAAAAAAAAAATTAGCCAGCACAGCAAAAAATAGACAAGAAAGGAGAGTGTTTACTTCAGATAACAGCAGAGCTGTCCACAACTCACCAACCCATTCATGAAAAGAGCCTCTTTTCAGGGCTCTATCACCGAGGCCGAATTCAATTTGGTTAGGTTGGATCCCCATTTCCCCATGTGCTGGCAAGTATAGCAAGGCTGGTCACAGAAGCCCTCAGGAATCAGCGTGATTACCTAATGTGCAACCTCCTTTCTCCTGCTCCTTCCCTGCTGGGGTAGTGTGGTTAGAACAGTCTGATCCTTGGCCACAGTTGGAGTCTATAAGACCATAAAAAGATGAAATAACAAGGAGGAACCACACAAATTAATAAAATAATTAAAAAGTACCTTTATTATTGCAATGTGTGTGTATGTGTATGTTTTTTTTTTTTTTTTTTTTTGGTTTGGTGATGTGGGGTCATGCCCTGGAACTCTAGATTGTCTGAAACTTACTATATAGTCCAGGCTTGCCTCAAATCTACAGCAATCCTCCTGCCTCGGCCTCCGCAGTGTTAAGATGGAATACACTTGACAACAACAAACAGAACCCCGTATTATTTCACCAGGAGAGCCCTACGACCAAGATGGAGAGCCACAAAACACGCAAGAGAGGAAAAAGCAAGTAGATTTTTCTGGAAAGAACAGAGAAGTAGGCAAGACAGAATTCCTAGAAGCCACCAACCAGTACTGCCGTCAGCGTGTATGAATGGTCAGGTCTCTGGTTCAAAAGAATTCTACTCTACTTCTCTTCTTTCCACTTTTGTTGTTTTGAAAAGAGGTCTCCTGTTGGCCAGGCTGGCCTCCAACGTCTTATATAGCTGAGGCTGGCCTTGCTCCTGGGTGATGGGGCTATAGATGTGAGCCAAGCCATCTGGTCACTATTGTTCTCTCTTTCTAATGGGGTCAGTTTCATCAGGACACAGGAGGCCTTTAGACAAGTCCTGCTGTTCCACTCAGTCTGTTCTCTCCTGCTGTAACAGAGCACGGAGTAGGTGGTCTAGAAGCAGCTTAACTTGGTTCCCAGTTCTGGGACTGAGAAGCACCACTGCACAGTGTTGACACCCGCCCAGCCTCAGGTAAGGGTCTTTGTGTTACCCCACAACACAGTGGAAGGGTGGGGTGACGAATGAATGTGTGTGTGTGTGTGTGTGTGTGTGTGTGTGTGTGTGTGTGTGTGTGAAAGATAAAAACACCACGGTCAGGCTCACCTTCTCACTGGATGACAAACCCACCCGCTTGAGAGAGGCCTTAATCCCTCCTAGTGACTTCTGCAAGGTCCTACCTCATAGCACCCCCATAGTGGCAATTGTATTTCAACACAAGTTTCAAGACGGGCAAACTGCTTCACTTACCGGGGCGGTACTTCAGTTCTATAACTGTTTTGCCTTGTCTGGATAACTCTGTAACTTCGCATGTGTAGTTTCCCACAACGGCATCACCCCTAACCATTTTCAGAGAGGCATCGCCTTTGAGTAAGTCTGACACTGAGATCTTTGCACTGCTGAAGTTAGTCTCTACGGTAGAGTTGTTTTTACCTCCATCGTAGATGAAAATATACGTTTTGTTTAACTTCCATTCTACATACATTTCTTCAGTGCTCTGTGCTTCCACATTGAGGACAATGCAGGGGATGACAACAGTTTCATTGCACGAAGTATATTCTACAGATTTGACTTGACTGAGCAGTAGCTGAGCCGAACCTGGAAGACAGACACAGAAGTATTTCATTATAATCTGTGTAGGTTATATATTATCTTAGGTGTATTACAAACCCTTAAGGTAAAGAAAAATACTTCAATTGTTCATTTAAACATGCAGTACAGGAACAAGGTAAAAAAAAACCAGCAACAAATTATTTGCAAGCCAGTTAGCAGACTGTAACTTTTCTTTATTCTGCCATAATAATACAAGGTATACATCACTGTGCATCTTGGAAATAAATTCACCAAATGTACTGGAAAATGCAAGATATAATATCTAGCTTTGAAAGCTCTGAAGTAATCATATCTGCTTACTGATACATGTAGGAAAATACTGTCCCTACTATGGGAACATTCTGAACAAAAACCTAAGTATTATATTTGGGCTCAACTTCTAAATTCTTCTTAAGGATGTAACTTGCTAAAGTGATATGAAATTTATCTCTACACTCAGGCTGCATAACCAAAAAAAAAAAAATGGTTGGTTCTATTATACTCTAATATACAAAGCAACTCGAATGAATCAAATCTTATCTTTCCAAGAGGATGGAAAGTCTTAGAATACTAACAAGAAAAAAAAAATGTTCTCAGTGGCTATTTCCCACTGCAAAAGAGAGAGCGATAGGCATTTTATATGCAAGTCTCAGAAAGGATTACATACAACTGAATGGCATTTTCCTACCCCGACATTTCATTGAATCTACAGAACAATTCTGAAATGCAGATTACAGGTATTTCTTCCTCCAATAAACCATAAACTACTCAAAAAGCCAAGGAAGAAAAACTGAAAAGCAGATGCTACTAAGGAGTAGTGAACACTCACCTACTCTTAATGGCATAAGCTACCAGTAGCCTTGCCCAGGGTTTCATAACTTGGCCATTTATCAAAGCTCTTATCTGAGTAGCTTATTGACTTTTCTTTCAAAACCCAAAGTACCAAGGAACAGAAAATGTTAACTTGGTTAATCTTTGATACTTCCTCCTCCTATGTAAACTAGAAATAAAATCAAAGGCATGTTACTGTAAGTCTGTGGTTATTAATAAACACCCATTGAGTTAAATTTAAGGACATACACTGGAATAAAATCTGAATTGTGTTCAAAAAAACCTCAAGCACAAGTCCCCTGCCCAGCACACTCTGGAGTATAGTCATAAGTAATTCATTTTCCTATGGCATGGTTTAATAAGGAGGATCAGAGTAAACGGTGGGTGGCTTCCTAGAACACTGGGGAGCATCATGGAAGAAAAAAAATATCTAAGACATGCTCCCTAAGCAACATTCCGCTGCACAAACACAGGGCAATACTGTAAAACTGGACACTGTGGCTTCTACTGTAACGAGCTGGGCCTTCTCAAAGTTCCTGGGAATATGCCACTTGAAGCAGCCTTGGGACATCCAAATGCTTACCTTTTCTAGTTCTCTAGACTTTTATCCACCCAAATATTAGGAAGCCCCAGGCAAAACCTGAATGTCCAATTATGTTTTCTACACCCTTGGAGTTTTGAGTTATTTCCCTGGAGAAAGAGCCATCAGGGTGAGAAACCATATTGAACAAAGAGAGATGGGAAGAGGAGGATGTGCCAACTACAAAGGAAGGCAAGTATCAGAAAATACCTGAGAAGATTTTGAAATGGACAGTAAGTTCCCAGAGTGTCCTATCAGTGGGGACTGGGCACTACCTAGCAGATCTTCTGCAATCAGCAGATCTAGACAGGTTCTGTGTCCACTGATTTCAACTTGACTATCTACAACTATGTAAGTTGCTGTAATTGAGGGTCATGAGTAAAATTTTTCTATAGAGATAGAAATTTTCTTTGTAACCAATTTATACCTCATGGAAGAGGGTCCAAACAACATTTAAAAAAAACCCCAAAGATACTGTTCAATTTTAATAAATTCCTTCTGTATTCTTGCCTGCTTATAAATATGTCTGCCCTACCAATTTGCCTTTAAAAGTGATTCTGTCTACTTTCTGATTTGTTCTTTAAGGATTAAAATTAAAATTCTGATGTATGTCCATTTTATAGCAGCATGAATCATTTCAGTTTAAAAATTATATTTATGAGTCATTTCAAAATTATTCTACACCAGAAGATTCAAGTGAAAGGCTCTGTCATCCTGTGAGATTCTCCCACCCCCAAGACCCCAGGTGGCTAACAAATACTATACAATTATTTAGCTTTTTCAAGATATACATATTTCAAGGAATATACAGGGTATTAACTGTACTGTGTTATTTCTTGCAGTCAGACTATTTCATAGTTGAGGCAATTTATGCAGAATAAACACTGTCAATAAAGTAAAAAGTAAATTTGACCTGTCTAACCAAGGTGATCTTCACACTAAAATAACTAAATAGGTGTAGCTCAAAATATCCCTCCAGATGTTAAATACAACTTCTGTATGTACAAACATGTTGTTAAAAACACTAAGTATCATCATCCAATATGGGGTTTTATCTTTCTCCCATTGCCTATTGGCGGAATAACAAAGTGAGGAAAGACTAGCTAACCCAGGGAGTAAATGACCATAGATCATGAACATTAGAAAATTCACAACTGCTAAGATATAGTGTAGTCCACAGAGTAGGGAAATTTAACCAAAGATGTTGCCAGAGTTACAGGCAAATTAACAAATCAGCTAGGATTAACTTATATCAAATGCCAAAAGTACTGGATGTCACAATCTCCACGAACACCGTGCCAAAAGAAACCTCCCAAGTCAGTCATGGGCACAGCTGTGCAGTAGTCAAGGTCTGCTCCATATGTTACAGTACACGTGCTCGGCTCAGGAACTTAAAAATGCAATCAGCAGTTGTTAAGAATAACCTGGATAAAACACTGACAGGATAGAGGAATATGAGAATGAAAAACTAAAAGGGGGACTTATCTCGAGGTGCTCAGAAACCTCATATGAGGAATATAAGCCGGTTAGACAACACAAGGTCATAGGTGTCTGTCTTTTTGCATGAACAAAGTGCTTGTAGAGGGCAGGAAAATCAAGGGGCCTAGCAGGTTTCTAAGAAAATTTACGTTGCTACCAGAGAACAGGATACCGTCCTGTAGTCACTGCTCACACTGGACCCTAATTTTTTTACACACCCCTTGTAAAGTTTCTTCCCTTTTAATGACTCTGAGACAATTCACGTTCTGCTTCTCACCTGTACACTCTCTAGCAGTCTTCTCCTTAATTCAAATTGAGTCCTTCCTGGAAGCCATAAGCTCTAAATACTTCCCACATACACTTACTCACAGCCCTGATTATCCATAATTCCCCCTCACTTCCTTCCAGAAATGAGTTCCTTCACTCGGAGCTTACTTCTGCTGCTGACTCTAGATCATCATCTAGGGGACTCACAAGCTTCCAGCCTCTGTACCCCTATTCCACTTATGGAGTGTCTAAATTATCTTTTAATAACTGTGCATGTTCCAAATTTAAAAAGCCCCACACACTCATCTCTCTTTCCCAACATCTTAAGATAATGACCTCCCAACACTGTGTCAATAGGACCCCACCGTTGCTCAAATCGCCAGTGACCTCATTGGAATAATCCAGTTCACATGGTTCATTTTATCTTGATTACTCTATAATACTAGAGCCAGGAGCAATTCCTTGTTTTGTTTGTTTGTTTCTACTTTGTCCCTCCACCCCTAAAAACCCTTTGGATTAGAAAACTTCCTCCACCCTGCCCTACCTTTTAAAATCTAGTCTTTGGCTCTTACTAAATATTAGTGTTCCTAATGTGTGGTGGTTTTAATGAGAATGGTTCCATAGGCTCCTATGTTTGAAAGCTCGGCCCCTAGTTGGTGGAACTGTTTGGGGAGGATTAGAGGATGTGGCCTTATTGAAAGAGTGTCGCTGGGGATGGGCTTTGAGGTTTCAAAAAGCCCAAACCGTTCTAGTAGATTCTCTCTCTTTGCCCACCATCCCCATGTCAACATGCCTGCCCTCAGCTATGCTCCCACACCATGCCTACATACTGCTATCAAACCTCCTACCATGACAGCCATGGAGTAACCTTCTGTAGCCATAAGCAAGTTCCAACTAAACGCTTTTTTAAAAATGATTTGATTTAGTCATGGTGTCTCATAACACAGAATAGTAACTAAGACATAAGGGTCCCATGGACAGCAATCTTTTGTCAAGTATTCCCCCTCACTCCAAGTTTTAACAATCAGAACATTTTCTTTCAGACCCTACCTTTCTTCTAAACTGTAGAATTTAATCAATGGTCTGTTATGCACTCCATTGAGAGTTACTACAATCCATTAAAAAATTAATAATGTTCAAAAATTATATAACACTCTATTTCCCAGTCTTCACTTCCCTAAAATATTTTACAATTTACTAGTCAATCAGACTCGGATCCATAAATCAAGTTAGATTCCTATCTTTCTTTAGCCACAGAGAAATTTTGTTACACTAACTTAATCATTAGCTTTAAGTGAATGAGTTACAACCTCATCCTTATCCCTTGAGCCACTGCCAGACCTCCAAACAGGCTCCCTGCCTCTATCTTCCATACTGTTCCATGCCAATGCGGATGCATTTTCCACAGGCCTCAAAATAGCTGTTCTAAATGCAAATGTGTACTCCTTTGCCCAGTGACACCCCACCACCCTCATTCTCAAGCCAAATTCTAAGTACATTAGCATGGAAAACAAACAAGGTCCTCTGAGATCCTTTCCAGCCTGACATCTTGTACTCTCAATTCCAAAGTAATCTCCCATCACAATGACCTTCCTGCAACCCCATGAATAGGCAAATGCATCCTTATAAACATGGCTTAGTACATACTGATCCTTCTCTGGGCACAGAGTGTGTGCTGTGGTTAGAAGCACATCTACTTTGGACCCAGATCTCATAGCTATGGAACTTTTAGCTCATTGCTTAACTTTTGGACTTCAGTGTCATCATGAACAGTAACATGTATCTACTCCACAGAGGTTCTGTGAAGATTTAATGCAAAGATCAACACGGAACACATGCTATACTACTTTTCACATACTTAGAAACTATGCAATAGAGCTGTAGCTATAACCAGTCTGCTTCACTCTTCTTGTTACAGCATCACTGAGGTGACAATTCCTGTTGTTACCCACCACCACCACCAACCATCACTCAACTGCTCTTGCCCTTTCTTACTGACCTTTGCTCCCTATTCAGATATTCTCACTGTACTGTCTTATACATTTTTCCATTATTCTCAGAAGGCAGGGAGATGACTTCACTGGCATTCTAAGGGTCTTTGCAAGCATCCAAAAAACGATTCAGTACCTTCCTTACAAATGTCAACTTTAAAGCAAATATTAAAAATAAATAAATAAATAAATAAAGGAAGGAAGGAAAGAAAGTTAGTTTACAAGTTGTAAGGAAAATGAATTACTCTTCATATGTCAAGAGAATCCACAATGATTCTATCAACCTGTTTGTGGATATGCAAAGCTACATGTTATAATAGGAAACAAATCTCAAGCCAACTGCATATGAATTAAAAAAAAAATCCTTAAAAAGAAAAGCCACATGCATGTGCTTAAGAATGGCCTTAGGAAGGAGGTACCAATGCTGGGGCTGAAGCATGAGCAGAAATGTGTTAGGAGAAAAAAGGCCATGTTACTTAAACTACCTTGATAATATGTAGAGTCGGGTGAGCTCTAGGAAAGGCGATTGGAAAGACAGCTGAGAAAATATGCACAGGCTTCCTTGAATGTCATGTTGAACAGTTTCCACTTGACAAGAGAAGGTTCAACCTAGGTTTATTTTAACCCCAAGAAGGTAGCGTTTGACAAGAGCATGAAAGGGGATTGAAAACAGGATGGGGGAAAAGAGACACATTAAGAACCAACTGAAACAGTCCAGGTAAATGACAAATAGGAAAAAAAAAAAGGCCTCTAAAATGGCATTAAAAATCAAAGCAGCAAAATCAACAGAAGTCAGATGTGGGAGGTGAGGGAGAGATAAAAAAGGAAAAATGAAAATTGGAAACTAAAATAGTCTGTGGAACTAGCTGGTTGTAGATTAATTATATAGAAAAGAGGCTGAAGATTCAGGGGTGCTATCCTTTCAGGGTTCCAGTCTAAGCATTAAAAGCACCAGTGGTACAGTGAAGTGGTCATGTCTAGTAGATCCCAAAATTTATGACTTTGGAAAGGTCAGAGCTATAAAGACTTGAAATCAGCAGGGACATCGCTAGGAGCTGAAATTGTCAGCACAAAGACTGACCATCCAAGGTCCTTGTAAAGCAAACAGTAGAGAACCAAAGCTTGGGAATGTCAATATTCCTGGGCATAATAATCAAAGAGAGCAGGTCAGGAGAGACAGAGAAGTGAGAAGGCCAAGCAAAGCAAAGCAAACAAGTCACCATGCTAACTCGGCGGACTACAAGGCAGGCTTAGTATTCATAGAGGCAAAGCGGATGTTAAATACCCAAAGAACCAACTGAGGGCTGAAAAATAGCTGCTTTCTAGGTAAGGATGCCAATGGATGGGCGGGACCACGTGAAGCTTGCACTTGGGAGGTGAGAGAAGGTTGTGAGCCTTTAAATAAACCTCACAGTCAGAGAGAAAGCAGAGAGAAAAGTTCAGCAAGTGTTGGGGTGAGGGCAAAGGGCAAAATGTTTCCCTAGACCAGTGGTTCTGAACCTTCCTAATGCTTCAACCCTTTCATCTAGCTCCTTGAATTGTGGTGGACTTCGGTCTTCTTTTTCATTATGAGGTAAAACTTGACAATAGCTTCAAGATAAAAAGAAGTTAATGTTGAGGGCAAGATCTCGACTGGTAGACTGAGGAATAAGCCTGTGGGATCAGGTCTCTGAAGTGGTGGATATGAAAGAGGGTGAGAGACAGGCTGCCATCCCCTTGGGAAGGTGAATGATGCTTTATCTGGGAAAGCTCAAACAGGGGAACACGAAGTCTGTCTTTGTAGCTAGGTTTAGTAGTGTAGAGAGGGCAGCTGGGAGATGAACACCACCCTACCATGTTCTCAGAGAGGTAAGGATTATCAGCTTGGAGTGATGTTCACTAACGGGTTGAGAAGCCCCAACGGCTGCTGAGGTGACTGATATACATCCATGATGAAAGACAGAAAGAAGCCCTACAATCCTGTCCTTAGAACTGGCCTCTGGCAGGAAAAACTTGGGTCTGAGACTAAAGTTAAGTCAGGATGGGAGGGTAGAATCCAAGGTCTCCTTGGTAGATGCTAAAATAAAGATCAAGGGTCCCGTGGGGAGTCCACAGCTTAATTCAGTCGGACTCAAATGCAACCCAGCTCTAGTCACTGGCTTTAAGGTGTCCTTATAAGAACAGAACTGGTCAATCTAGAGTTATAGGGGTGAGGGCACTTTAAAGTGGTAGCATCCTCTCATGACCTGAAGTGTATCAAGTGCCACTGAAAGAGACATGTTTTCCTTCCTATAAACACACAGTAACTACAAGTTTGAAGGTTGAAATATCTCTCTATGCCTCTAAGAGTCTTGCAGAGTATTTAGTGGAGTTCAGCATGAGCTCACACATGCTTAAAATAAAGAGTAATTTTTTTTTTTTGCACACGAATTCTCTTGACTTAACTCCCCCCCCCCCAGAAAAAAATCTGGGGGCTTGAACAGACTCTTGTGCAATGCTCCATGGGTGTGGAACAAAATATTCAGAGAAGGGTGGAGTCACTCATCTCAACGTCATTTCCAAGTAACCAACCACAAAAAGGGAAACTCCACATCTGGAGTCTTTGTCTAGAACAGTGGTTCTCAACCTATGGGTGCTGAAACCTTTGGGGTGCTTAACAGATATCCTACATGCCAGATATTTGTATTACAATTCATAACAATAGCAAAATTATAGCTATGAAGTAGCAAAAAAGATAACTGTATGGTAGGGGAGTCACCCCCATTTAAGGAACTATATGAAAGGGTTGAAGCACTAGGAAGCTTGAGAACCACTGGTCTAGGGAAATACAAACCATATTTGCTGGGACTCTGCTGCTACTTTTGCACTACAGTGAGTTTAGCAAAACTGAAGCTACGATACCATTCTTGTTCTTTTTCCAATGAGTAGCTGCACTCATATGGAAAGTGAAAGTAACTTTATAATCAGTATGCATTTTCTTAGATGGAGACACAAGCTATAAAAATGTGGAATTTTGTATTTTACCTAAAAACCTATGACAGCAAAAACCCCAGAGACAAGTAAAATGGTTCTCTATAAATGGTAGCACAAAAAGAACATTGCTGACGCAAAAACATGAATTTTGGTGATTTTTTTTTTGTATTTAAAACATGTATCAATGGAGGGGGTAGATACTTTTTGCCTTTAGAACATGGCCTTCTGAACTTTTATTGGCATTTTACTGATGAAGTTAAGCTACCTGCCAAATCCCAGAGGACAGTAGAAATGTCCCAATGTGGACATTTAATGCAGTGCATGAGCATGTTGCCCCAGACTGCTGTTGCAGCTTTCACAGACAAGAGCATGTACAGAGGCACTTATTCCTTTAAAATGGCAACTTGTGCTTTAAAATAATATGTTCAAGAGAAAAAAAAAACATTTTTATGTGAGCAACTACATTACTGCCATATTTAGATAATAAAACATTTTTAACTCAATCATCTGTATGCCTGACTTTTAAAAGTCACTTTGAATGAAGAAAAACCATTCAGCCATCAAAGATATTATTGGTTCATATATACTACTGACATTATTTATTTATGGTTGCATTTACTAGTTAGTGACTACCAGGAAACAGCTATGCTCTTAAAGGAAGTTTGATTGGGCATATGGGGTAGGGATACAGACATTCATTCCATATCTTGTAATCCTTCACAGAGAGATGCACTTGGTTTTAATTGGCTGAAGGGTATAATAGAGCCTCCCTCACCAAACACGCTTCCCTCTTTGACTACAGAGGTCAATGAAACTGTAAAGATTACAATGACATGCCCCTGGCTGCCCGTTTCATTATAAATGAAATTGAAAACAAAATCAACTTCAGCACAAATGAACATTAAAAATCCATGACTTTCATACTCATTCCAGATTCTAAATCTAATCTCCCCATCCTTGATAACTGCTTGTGTTCTCTGACTGTTGGCGTGTTGTCATATGTGTTCTTTTGAACCTCTATATGGTATACACACAAAAGTCTATTTTATCTTTGACACTTACTTCCTAATCTACATATGTCTAATGCCTGTATTTTATTTTAATTTTTGCTGGTTAATAGCAAGTACAATAAGATAATGAAAGTTATAAATTTTGCAATTCCTTGTAGATTCAAATGTGTTAACATTGGACAAAATAAACATTAATTAATATGATTGTAAGTATTGCTAACAAAGGCCTAACACAAAATTCTTACCACCAAAACTACCGCTCTAACAGTTTTCTTTTTTAAATCTACTTGAAAACCGGGCTTTAAAAACAACTTTAAAAAAAACACAACAGTATATGGCTTATATTTTTACTTTCAGACAAACAAGCTTCCCTGTCCATGGTCTGAATTAGTGGCATTTTGTAACAAATTTATACCTGGCTCAGTATGAAAGCTCTCTGATTATACAACAGGTATTTGAAAACAATGTTACAATGATAGCAATAGCAATAAGCACAGTAAAGATGACTGAAATCGGAAAACACTTAATACCAACAATTTAGAAAATATAGTTATTTATTATTATCAGCTACGACTTGAAGGATCATGGGGGGTGGCGGTGAGCAGGGAAATAAGGGCGTCTTGGAAATGGTTCCCAGGCCTTTATGAGTGGCACACTGAGGTTAACCATCGGTTTAACGTTGAATTAATTTATCATCTAAGGCAAATTTAACATTTACTACTATCCTTCCTTCAAGCCTGTTCTGAATCTTACAAAAAAAAAAAGTTCGCAGAGGAATCTACGGATATGAAGCTTGACGGACAGTACATGCACACACATACACACACAAATGCTATTCTCTCCTCGGCTTTTTTACAAAGGAGGTAAACGTTATAAACAGCAAAATACTTCACAAAAGATGCGGATGGGTGCATCCTTGGCGTCTAAGGACCAGTCTGCTGCGTATGTGTTTCGATTCATAATTACTGTCTTTAGACCACTGGCAACATCTGAGTAAATTCTATAAAACGTTTCCCCGAAGGAGAAAAAAAATAATAAAAACAACTTTAAGTACAATAAGGAATATATTAAAGTGCTGGCGGAAGGGGTGGCGGCGGCGGGGGTGTCAGGAGAAAGTGTTTCCAGGAACCTTGCTTTTACCATTCAAAACAACCACCACCAAAATGCACAGGCAGGGGGAAAAAAATCTTTGAAAAATGCTGGTTGGGAAATGAAACTTAGGTTCATCGCGTTCCCGTCTGCTCCAGTGCTTACGCGGTAGGGCAAAGAGCCTTTCTGGTCGACTTCACCAAAATGCGCACTTCATCACAAGAGGCCCTGCCCTCCCACTCCAGTCCTACGGCCCCAAATGCAGCGTGCAAGCACCAAGAAGGGAGAGGGGTACGAGAAGAGGGGGTGCCTGGCAACTGCCCACTCGCTTTTCTGCAGTTCATTTTTGCACAGTTGCGGTTGTTCCTCTTCCTATGTGTGCGCACTGGAGAGTGAGGAGCTCCAGCCCGCTCGCCCCAGGGGAAAAAGGGACCAGGGGAGGAGAGCAGAGGGAGGAGGCAGGGGCGCCGATGCCCCGCGGGGCCCTCCCACAGTGGCGCTCGGGGTGCGCAGGGCCCGAGCATCCCGCCACCCTCTCCTCTCTTCTCCGCTCGCCGCCAGACCGCCAGGGGTGCAGCCCACACTCCTGCGGGGGCGCCCGGGTGCTGCGCACCAGCCCAGAGAGCCGGGATCCCCGAGCCACTCACCGCAGCTGCAGGAGCCCAGCAACAGCGCCGCCACCAAGGGCCACATCTCCTCGCCGCCGGGGGGTCGCCGCCGCAGGTGTCTGGAGCTGCAGCCGCCTCCGTTGCCTTCAAGGGAAAACGACCAGCAGCAGCGCCGCAGTTGTGATAGGCAGGAACGGCCGCCCAGGCTTGCCCGGGTGCGCGCGCGGGCGGGCGCGTGCTCGCCGCCGCCCGGAGCCCGCTCCCACGCCCCGCGAGTCGCGCACGCGCACGCGCCCCGCGCCCCGCCCGGCCGCCTCTGCTCGTTGACGTGACGCCAAGGCTCACACCCAGCTCTGGGCAGGCTCCGGCGGAGAGCGCCAAGACCCAGCCTGCTCCCGGTGTCTGTGCGAGCTCGGCTCGGCTTCCCTGCTCGCACTCCCCTCCCTCCCCACCGCCCTCGCTCTTCCGGCTTCGTGTCCTGGGCCGGCCTGAAAGACGGAGCGTGGGGCACACGCGCTCGCCGGGACTCAGGGCCACGCGCCCCCCCCCCCCCCCCCTGCGCAGCCCGGTTGGCCGTTGCCCGCGGCTGGCTTCCCCTGACCTCGGAGCCGCCCAGCCCGAGTCCTCCTCCTCCTCCTCCTCTCCGGCTGTCGGCGCTGCTGTGGCTTTCAACTCATTCCCTCCCAAGGCACCGCCTCCTCTCCTGCAGCCCTGGAGCCCCAGGGCGGGGGCTGTGACCGGGTCCAGGCCCCCAGGGAGCTTCTTCCCTTAGCCCTCTGCTTTCTCCCAGGACTGACTTGTTCTAGAGTTCCCTTTTCTTACTTTGTTGGCTAATGTTTTCACACCCCCCCCCCCATTCAGGGTTAGACAGACAAGTTCCATGCATGATGAGTAGTTAAAAATGTGAAGAGCAAAAGCCACAGGGGGTGGGGATGGGAGTGTGGACGCGAGGATTGTGGCTGATGCGCCCTAATCTGAGTAGACAGATCCGTGACTCTGCCAACAGTGTTGAGAACCTGGTCTGTCTGCGTCTTGGTGTAGACTTCTGGCCTGTCTGCGTTCAATTCTTGAACAATCGGCTAAAAAAAAAAAAAAAAAAAAAAAAAAAAAAAAAAAAAAAAAAAAAAAAAAAAAAAAAAAAATGTAGCTCTATGCCACACCCTTCATCCTGAAGCAAAAGTCCTTTGACTGCTACCTTTATCTAAGTAATAAGGGGTGCACACCTGTCCACCCCCTGGGTGATATTGGCTATTACACCATTCCACTTTTTCAAAACTTGTACCCCAGCCTTCTTCTAAATATCCAGTGTGACAGTAATAAAGTTCAGGAAAAAAAAAAAAAAAGCCACTGTCTATGATGTTGTGACAGTGTATTTATTTCTTGTTATTTTCCCAGGGAGACACCTGCTCTTTGAGACAGGGCACCAACAGCAAACTAAAGGAGGCTTCCAACAATCTTGGTCTTGAACCAAAAGGTTTATTGAGCTTTCTGTAAGGGGTTCCCTTCTGGTCCAGCAGCATGGAAGATCTCAAAGCAGCCACACCTGAAATTTTCCGGGAAGCTTGGATGCTCATTCTACTGCTACCTTCCCATAATCTGTGTACTCTAGCACCTACTTAGGATTGGCTAAGAGGTGCCAGATGGGTGGCTGGAATTTCAAGGGGGAGAGTTCAGTGGCCCTCCACACATTCTCCTTTCGTGAGGGAACGTCCACAATTACTAGTGGACCCTCTCTCTCGAGTCACAAGTAGTCACAGCTGCTCTGAAGATGATGCCTGCTATGCTCAGAAGAGCACTCAACAACCATCCTTTAACATATGACTTTTCTGTGGGGTGTGTATGAGGAGGGGGGAGAGAGAGAACGAGAGAGAGATTTTCTCCCCATTATCAATTCCTTAAAACTAGAAAGTGTTCCCATCTTTCCACTGATCTAGACAATGGAAATTACATAGTAAGTGTATGGTAAATGTGTTGATGTGACTTGAGGGTTAACATTATGATGGCAATGATCTTAACTGCAGCCTAGACATCCTAAGGCTCTCAAAGGAACTAGTTAATTCTAGTCTACCCACTGTTGATAGGGATACAAAACAATCATCACCCACCAGACTTTGAGCATTAGGGACACTTTGTATCAGAGAGCAGCTGCTTGGCTAAAAAAAGGGTGTCAGCTGTCCCCGGAAGCAACTAACCGGGTAAAACTGAAGAATGACTGGAGGGGATTGGGCCCAATCTGCAGAGGTGGAGATCCAGTGATGCTTTGTGTCATGCTAGGAGCTACTGGGTCCATGTGCTTAAGTCTTTTTACGGTGAAATTGGGATGAGTTTAAATCTACCTGGGTGGTAACTGTCCTCTTAGGCATTCAAGATGGGACTTGTTGGGGCTGGGGTGGGGGCTACCCCAGAAAAAGAAATCCATAGCAACTTGCTCAGATTTGATAGCTTCTGTCTGAAATAACTTTAAATTCCAACTTCAGAACCTAAAGTCCTTGAAAGTTCTCTTTTAATTGATCCAAGCATTTATCCAGACTTTGAGCTCATCATGCGAGAGGAGGGATGCTACACTGGTACACACTGGGAATTTTGAACACGGGTAGCACACATTAACTATGCTAACTAACTGAGTCTCCACACAAGCTGTGGGAGGGTGATGTCATATCCAGTTTAGATGAGGAAACAGGTAAAGAGGCACAGTGGGCAGACGTCTTGTAGTTAGATTTGCTAATGCTCTCTGCACATCTATCTATCCTGTGCCCCTTCCCCCGCATTTTCTTTTAAACTTCAGATGTGTGGTTTCCCCTTTGTGTACACAAGAAATCGCTTCTGATCTTATAAATGAGGAATGTGGAGCTTGGTTACAAGGTCAGAGAAGGGACTATAATCAGAAATCTCACTACCCCAAGGCTATTGGAATAGCCACAGCCTTCTTTCCCAATTCATGACTATTTCTTCTCTCGCATTCTGTCTCGACCACACATCTCGTCTCCTTTTCTTCTCAGCATTACATCTGCTCTGACCTTGTCTAAAATTTTATGTTGATACAGTAATAATATACTTACTGTTGCCTTTCATGAAACAAATTTCTTGCTCCATTTAGGTGAGACACACAATGGTATGAGAGATACAGAGCTGTCTCAGGTTCCCCTGAAAAGCCAGCTGAAGACTCTTGAGTGCCTAAGGAAGACATGACCCATGCTTTGGGCAAGATACCATGCACTTTTCTTCCCAAATAGACCTACCTATTAGGATCTCACAAAAACCAAAGCCTAAGAGAAGGCCAGCGTAAGTCAGATGGCCATCTCTTAGTTTCCACGTTGTTTCTGCCGAAATGGTTTGTTAATGTGGCTCTCTTTTTGATTAGTAAAAACTCATTCCTAGACAAAGTGAGAGCTCTTTGTGGTCATTCACACTGTGATTATTATTACTAGACACAGTTACTTCTCAAAGAATGGTCACTGAAAGAATAAAGGGTGTTAGCAAACATCTGTGAACCTATTCTTGCCCTAAGCTTGAAGCCTACCTGGCACCAGACCTTCTTAGCGTCACTGAGTTCCTGAATTTGGCTCCTTAGCTATCTGTGTATCAGCTGGTTGCAGTTCTTAACTACATTCTCTTCCTTCAGTGGTGATGCCTCTGGTTACTTATGTATGTGTGGGTGATACATATTTATGCATGCATGTGTGCAAATGAACATGTTTGTACCTACTTGTAGAGACCAAAGAACAACTTTGGATGTCATCTCTCAGAAATTATTTTTTTAAAGTTTATAGATAAGACATCTTCCTGGGCATTAATTATTTTTTAAATTAAGACTGGTATTTTTTAATATATCTGGCCTGGAACTTGCTAAGCAGACCAGGCTGGCTAGTCAGCGAACTCCAGAGATCCACCTGACTTCTCCTCACTGTGAAGATTACAAGACAGCATCCGAAGGTTCTTATGCTCACAGATAGTCACTAGAAAAACCTGGAATGTTAAAAAAAAAAAAAAAAAAAAAAAAAAAAAAAAAAAAAAAAAAAAAAAAAAAAAAAAAAAAACAGGATTGTCCCTCCAAAGGAATTTATAACCAATTTTCCATCCAGAAGATTGAGAATAGAGTTGGCCAATTGCCCCTGTGCTATCTGTAGGACCATAATATACCTTGCTTCCCTAAGTTCCCACGAGCAGGACCAGAGGGGGCTAATAGCCTAGGTGACCTCTGCATTATCTTTATGACTGAAACCACACCAGATCCTTTCCCAGGTTCTTAAGATAACACAGGTACCCTATCTATAGCGCCCACCATCATGAAAAAAGTGACATGTTCTTTGGAAAGAGTTTCAATGTAATTATGCCCCATTGTGCACATGGGATTGGGTTACACCAGAAAACCATATTGTACTGTACTTAAACATGCCTAAAATAAAGGGCCCAGTGTCAGATTCTCAGAGTTTGAACCAACACTGCCTATTGAGTCCTCTTAAATTGGACTTTCTTCTCAACTCACACAGTTGGTTACTCTGCCAGTGTTTGCAAAGACCTCCCCCATATATGTGTATGTTGTCTGTGTATGTATTATGACTTATTAAAGTGGCTTATACGCCATAATCCATACAGTCCAACAATGGCAGTCTCTCAACAGAAAGGAGAGACTTCTAGTTGTTACTTAATCCAGGAGATTGGATGTGACAGCAGTCTCAATATGATTCTGGAGTTCCAGGAAGGTCCTAGAGAGATGCTGGTCTCCAGTGTGTATTGGAATCCTGGGATAATAGGTTCTAACACCAGTGTGAAGAAATACCTTAGCAGCAAGATAGATGAACTTATCATGAAGAGTTAGGACAAGCAGGCAAAAAAAAAAAAAAAAAAAAAAAAAAAAAAGAAAGCACCCTTCTTCCATGTCCTTGTATGTGGGCTGCCACAGAAGGTGTTGCCCAGATTTAGGGTGGGCCTTTACATGGAAAATAGTGTAATCGAGAAAATCCCTGAGGGCATTCCCAGATGCTTGGGTAATTCCAGATATAGTCAAGTCAACAACCAAGATTAGAGGTCACTTGATTCCAGAGATGGAACTTTACTCCTTGTGTTCATAAGCTCTTTAGTGATAGAGCTTCCTTCACAGCCCACCTGATCCTTTCACAGGAGGATTACATTATTAGTACCCTGGCCGAAGTCATCTCAGCTCATTTCTCCTCTATGATCAGGCATTTTACACTAGAAACACAAGACCACTCTCTTCTACTTTCTAGCTTCTGTTCTCCACTCAGGTCGGTTCCTCTACTCGCGTGTTCTGCCTATGACCTCTTCACTTCTCATCCAGTGAATTCCAAACCATCCTTCAAGGCTGAGATTAAACATTACCTTCAGGAAGTCTTTCTTAACCCTATTTACTGTGTTTCCATAACTCACTGTTTCTTCACACATTTCAATGACTCATCCCCCGGCTCTTTGTTCACCTTGCAAATAGATGCTTATTTCTATATATGTGTCTCTTCTTCCGCCACAGTATCTTTGTATTAGCCAGGGTTATGCAGAGAGGCAGACCTGACAGGCTCTGTCATATACTTATCCCTTGGTATTTGTGGATGATTGATTACATGACTTCAAAAATATATGGATTCTCAGGTACTTTATATAAAATGATGTATTAGCCAAAGTTCTTTAAAGTAACAGAACCAAAAGGATAAATATAATCCAAAAAAAGATTTATTAGAATGGATCACATGATAGGGGCAGAGTGGCCAAAAACAGACAGTATATATGAATGATATGAAAATATACCATTTATGATGATTCATCTGAACTGGATCTAGAATCAACTAAAAACGCACATCTGGGCAGATCTGTGAGGGCATTTCTAAGAAGAATCTACTAGGGAGGGAGGACCTTCCTGTAGAGTGGGTAGCACCTCTGGACTACAACCCAGTTATAGACAAGTCACAGAAAAAACAGTGGTGCTTTGCCTGTCTGCTTTTGCTTCTTTTTGGTGAATGCATCTACTGTTGCTGCTGCTGCTGCTGCTGCTGCTGCTCTTCCTGGGCCTGACACCCTTCACTGCCTCAGAACCCCATTTCTTTGGCCTTCCAACATGAACTAAAGACCAGAAACTCTCCAGGAATCCTCCAGGTCATATTTGGATGTAACTTATTTGATCATCTCTAGATTAATTATAATAGTAGTAAATACAATGTATATAACATATCGATTGATGTTACTCTGTATTCTTTAGAAAAGTAATGAGGAAAAAGTATCTGTAGCTATTTGCAAGAGTACAGTATCTCTTTCTGAATGTTTTCCACACAGTGCTGATTGGATGTGTGAATGAAGAACCATGGATGCATTGAGTCTACTCTAGGTAGGTACATATGTAGGAAGATGCATAGATAAGTAAATAGAAAAAGAGTTGTCTGGAATGATGGGTGAATGAATAGATGGTCAGATAGAAGGGGGTATTTATTAGAGGGATTGGATTGCACTGTATGTAGATGCTGGGAAGCTCCATAACAGACCTCCTACAAGCTAAGATTCATGAAGCTGGTAGCATAGCTCATCCCAAGTCTGAACTCCTCAGAACTAGAGAAGCCAATGATGTAACTCTCTCTCTCTCTCTCTCTCTCTCTCTCTCTCTCTCTCTCTCTCTCTCTCTCTCTCTCTATATATATATATATATATATATATATATATATATATATATATATATATAAACTGAAGATCTGAGAACTTGGAGGTGGACTTCTAGTGTCCCTGCTGAAGTCTAAAGGCCAGTGGGTATGGAATTCTGACATCCAAGCGCAGAAGAAGTGATCCATCCTGGTTCCAAAGACACAGAAACCTCTCACCTATTCTCTTCCTCTCTGTTGGATTTTGGTCCTCAGCTGATGTCCACACTATCTACAATTTCACCTGTCAGTTTCTTCTCAAAAGAAGAACCAGTGGGAGCAGCAGCTGCTTCAACACGGGGCCATAGAACTGAGAGAGGTCCCTCCTATCACAGAGGTGTGCACTTTCGTCTGCATGATAGACACTAGCAGATGCTTAATTTTTTTCCTTTAGCCATGGTAACTTGCTCCTGCCTCGGCTCTTCCTGCTGCTGGCAATATTTATGCAGGGAGCCCATAGTCAAAGAAGTATGAAAGCACCAGAGAGTCACCTTCCAGGTAGATTTTAAAATCAAAGTTCACATAGACTTTAAGAGCTTGTAGTGTTTGGTGTCTAGAATCCTTTAGTATCTGATTCTGTACTTTGAGGGTAGATAACATATACATAGATGTATGCAAGATGTATGTATTTATTTTTTGCATTACTACTGTAGCAAAGAGCAATTAACTTCGAGGTTTAAAAGTGCACATTGTCTGGAATGTTCCAAGAAACAGAAATTCAAGGGACTCAGCTGGTCTCACTGGTTCAGTCTCACAAGGCTGAAATGAAGGCATTGACTGGGATGCTGTCCCTTCCGGAGACTCCGGGGAGAAATCTATTTTGAGCTTCATCTAGGTGGCAGACAGGCTTCAGCATGTGTAGAATCAGGGGTCCTGCTGCCTTGTTGACTGCAGCCTGGAATTCTTCCATCTCTAAACATCTCAGAACTCACACTGCACACTGATTCCTTAGGGCCCCCCATTGTCTCTGCCATACCTCTTCTTCCCACGTCTCCAATTTCCAAGTCCATTTTCTTTCTTTTCCTTTAAAGTCCTCAAATGATTGGATGGAGCCCACTTGGTAATCTAGGATAATCTCCCTCTGTAAGATCTGTAAGCACTATCTCCTTCACACAGACTCCTTTTCTTTACCAGCTAATACATTCATATACTCCTGGGGATTTGGGCTCAGAAGCATTTGTGGAAACATTACTCTGCTTTGCTCCTTATAGACAGGTTCTTTTTCATATATCTCATGTTTATTCTCACAGTATTTCTCCCAAAGAGCATGGTTATATCCATTGTTCATGAACAGAAAGGTGCTGGTAGTTTTGTATCACAGCTGGTAAGTGCTACAGCCAGCCTTTGAATCCTGTCCCAAAGCTTAGATTCTATCTCAGTCAGAGTGAGGAAGGAGTGAAATGCAGGGGGTCTGCAGGCCTGCCACCCCCTTCTTACTTCTTCTGTTTCAATGGTGGTGCTTCTGAACAAGGATGTCACCATCCACTGGAGATGCGCAGTCACCTCTCACGTGAACTGTTCATGTGTTTTCTGCATCCCAGCAGAAGACAGATGGCATGCTTCAATGAAGTTACTGAGAGATTAATAACAGGACCGTTGACAAGGCTGTGGGTGGAGTTATGGGACACCGAGAAGACAGGCAAGTCACCTTTGTAGACACCAGCTGTTGCATTCTCGCTGTGGAGGGACACAGGGAAGAAATAGTCAGCAGACACTGGAGAAAAGGTGGAAATTGCAGGCAGGGCTGTAGGGCAAGAGCCATGATCTTCACAGCAAACAGTGCCAGCCTGGCTTTTCAGAGGAAGGGTTGTCTGAAAGGCTCTGACTTCTTTCTCCTTCCCTAACTCTATCACTGGCAAGTCTCAAAGAGAAAGTAGAGGAAATGGCTGTTGGGGAAGGTGAAATTCATCAAGTTTAGCTTCAGGGGCCCAGAGCACAGGCTAAAGGGATAGATAAAGGTGTTGAAGGGGCTTGAATGAAGCCATCAGGCCGGCAGGATGACCTTGAAGCAACTTGGCATTGACAGTGACACAGACTCACTTTGGCAAGGATGTTGGTACCTATGGCTGGTATAAATAAGAGGTTTAAACCTAGAGAGAGACTATTGTATGCGATTCAGGAGGCCAGAGGTCCAGAGTGGAGGTGTTAACTGGGCCCTGATCCTCTAGACAATTAGAGAGGAATCCTCCCTTGCCTCTTCCCAGCCTCTTGACAGGAAGCCCTGGCAGCCTCGGCTTTTCCTGACTAGAATTGCATTACTCCAGTCTCTATGCTTGTCTGCACATGCCCTTTGTCTCCATGTCCTCTCTTCCTTACATCATGACAGGAATCACTCTATGGCCAATATCACCTCAAAACCCTTAACCATACACAACTGCAAAAGGCGGTTCCCATTCCCAAATTAACCACAGTCTAAGGTTCTAGGTAGACACGAATGTGAACAATAGCTAGTCACAGCTAGCAAAATGTGTTATTTCTGCACAGAAGCTTCAGTTCCAAGCATGCAATGTACCTCTGCCATAGCAATCAGCAAGACCCTGAGGATTGCTGTTCCCTTAGGGTCCTGGAGTAAGGATGAAACAGAAGGTAAAGACCCAGATGACCTGCTAAGGAAGCCCAAGAATATAAATAAACATGTCATCTTTCCTGACAGATGCCGTGTTCAGCCATCATCCTGCTCTCCAGAGTTATCCCCAGCTGAATAACCCCCCTGCTTCCTTCTTTTTACACACATACATTCTCAAATGGTCTCAAACTGTAGCAACTTCTTAGTTTCCTAATGCTCCTCTTCTAAGGCTGAGATAGAGAAAGAATTGACTTTAAAGGCTGCTGAGGTCCAGGTTTTCCAGGACAGGCAGCACGGATGTTGTCTCGGCTTCTTTTCTATCCCCGTGAAGAGACACCGTGACTGTGGTGGTGTGCATAAAAAAACGGTCCCCAAAGGGAGTACTATTAAGAGGGGGTGTGGCCTTGTCGAAGGAAGTGTTTCACTGTGGAGGTAGGCTCTAGGTCTCATATATGTTCAAGCAAGGCCCAGTGAGACAGGACATGTCCTTGTGCCTGTGAGTCAAGGTGTAAGAACTCTCAGCTCCTTTTGTAGCAGCATCCTGCCTGCATGCTGCCTCGCATCTCACCATGAAGGCAATGGATTGAACCTCTGAACTGTAAGCGAGCCACCACAATTAAATGTTTTTCTTTGTAAGAATTAAGATGGTCATGGTGTTGTTTTATAGCAATAGAAACCTTAACTAAGACAGTGACCAAAGCAACTTATAATAAGAGAAATTTGTTGGGAGCTTATCGTTTCAGGGGTGTAGTCCATCGCCATTGTGGTGGAAGCCATGATGGCAAGCATTTCACGGTGACTGTCTGACAAATCGGTGTGTCCTGGCCCACAGCCATGATCACAGCCAGAGGACCAGAGTTAGGGAGAGAACCAATTGATCAAAGGGGTCTGACCTATGTGAGGTGCTGTTTTGGATAGTTTTTGCAAAAGTGAACACAGCAGGACAGGAAGGACACACTCATAAAGTCTTGATGTAGATAAGAAAAGGTTCTACTGATCTTCCTCGTAGCAACCTCAGCAGTGGTGATAATTCATCAGAAACTGGAGATGGGACTACCAGTCTAAAATGTAGGCAACTGATCTACAGTTAATCACAAAGAACACCTTTGATGACTTGACTAACTAGGAAACACATGTGCTCATATAAATACTTGGTTCATGTGGGATGTGTAGTAGGAGGTTTCTGGCCCTGACTTTCGGGCCTAACCTCAATGTTTAGGCCCGCAGACCCGCAGACCCGCAGACCCGCCGCTGTCCTGCTGTCCCACAGAGACACACAGATGCTTTCAGTAGTTTTTGGCTGATCAGCCTCAGGCCCAGGCCTATAACTTGCTAGCTCTCTACCCTTCATCTAACCCATGACTCATCCTTTTCAGCCATGCGGCTCGGTACCTTTCTTTAGAGCAGCATAGTTGTCCTCTGCTTCTTCTGTTTTCTCTCTGGCGTTCTCTCTGGTATTCTGCTCTGTGCTTCCTGTTCTCAGAGTTCTCTTAGTCTGGTAGCCCCGCCCACATTTCCTGCATTCCTTTGGCCAATCAGCACTTTTTATTAAACCAGTGGGTGGGACAATTATTTACAATGAAGCAACACAATCCCCTACAGGGATGTCTTTTTGTACACTGTGAATTACCATTGGATAATAAAGGAGCTGCTTTGGCCTATGGCAAAGCACCTTTCTAGGCAAGTGGGAAATTCAAACATAGATAATTGAGAAAGAGGGCTGAGTCAGGGAGAGACACATCCAGCTGCCCAAGAAGCAAAATATAAAGAAACACAGGTAAGCAGCCATTTGGCAATACAATAAATTAATGAAAATGGGTTAAGTTGAAAGAACCAGCAAGTAACGAGCCTAAGCCAAACAGATTATAATTAATATAAACCTTTGTATGATTATTTGGAGCTAAGAAGCTGCAGAACCACAGGTCTGGACAGGCCAGAAACTTAGACTACACTTGACCCCAAGTTAGTGGAACTATTAGGGAAAGAATGGAAGATGTAGACTTTTTAAAGAAGGTGTATCACTGTGAAAGCAAGTTGGATGAACTAGGATCACAATTCCTGATGAGACTCCAACATATCTGAAATTAAAAGAAAGGTTGGTAGATCTATGTCTCTTTAACCTTTCTTATCTGTATTGAATGGGAAATGGGATTGATAGCCCTAAATGCCAACTACTGACACAGAAGCTGAAATGGTCCCCTTTCTCTACCCACTAAATCTTCCTGGACCACAGAGGTACAAGGAGCCAGTTAGACACAGTGTGAGCTGAGAGTATGCTTCCCCAGGGTGGCATCTGTATCAACAGCAACCCTGAGAGTTTCCTAAAAATGCCATTCTTGTGGTACACCCAAACTGCTTAGCTCAGACATCTGGGAGGGTCCAGCAGTTTCAGTTTGGGTGAGTCTTCCAGGGGATTCTACATACAAACATGTGACTACATCTGGCCTAGAGTGGAACCTAAGAAGACAGGTGGCCTGCCTTCAGAGGGATCTGGAGTATCCAAATGTCCTCAGTTCCTCTCTGCCCTTTGTTTTAGTGGGAAAGTTCTGTAGTGGGGTGCAGACTTTCAGCTTGCCTTGTCTTCTAAGTATTTTGTACTTCTTGCACATTGCAGATGTCAGCCAGGCTTTTACAGAACTCTGTAGATGAAGCACATCTTCCACAAGTGAGGCTTTTCTATGGACAGCAGGGTCTCCAGCATCTCACACTGAAGGAGTGGAAACCTTGCCTGCTTTTCAGAAACCAAAAATGTGCTTCCAAATGGTGTAAAGAATCCCTGTGCTCTCTCTGTAGTCAATTTAGACTTAGCTTAGATGGCAGGGTTTTCTGTAGTTACAAGATGCCATTTTCTGTGTCCATCAAGAAACTGAGTGTCTAAAATCTACACTAACGTCCCCTGAGTTTCCACTTAGAAGATGACATTTCGATAAAACTTGGAAAGCTTCTATAGGCAATACCCTTGTCCAGAGAACAAAATAAATAAAACCCAGGATTCCCTGGAGGAACGGAAGATCGATACCCATTCTGCCTGGTGGCAAACTCAGAAGCCTGTGTGCATTGTGTGGATGAGGACAGAAGAAAGCTATACTCTACAATAATTGGAAATAAAACTTGTTCATTTTCAATGATCATGGATGACAGACCACCTAGAGCTGGTTCTGAGAAATTAGGCAAAATGCTCGGCCTAACCTGCTCTGTCTTGGAAAGTTTGGGAGCATTCTAGACAGGTAAAGTGATTATTGGTCTCCTAGAGCTGGAATAAGACACTGTCTGTACGAGTGGATGAACCCTATTCTTCATTTATTCAGGTGACTCTACTGTCTGACAGTTCTGAGGAATATACTTACCATTTGTGTTTCAATATCTGATCCCTGAACCAACTATTTTTTTTTATTAAATCTGTGCCTATATATTTTATTTTGCTCTCCCAAGAAGTGTTTTGTGCCAACAGAATTGAAAGCTATATGAGAAGTTATCAAAGCTCTAATAGGCAGAATCAATAGTACTATATGTAAGTGCGTACATATATCACAAACGACAGGCTTATTTCAAGTTAAAATGTTCCCAGCACCTCTAATTGGCTCCCTGCCTACGTATGGCATGCATGCTCTAAGGAACATGCATGGCTAGGCTCACCTTGCTGAGATAGGGAGGATAGCTATGTATAGGTTGTAATTTGATTTTTCTTCAGGAATATTTCTTCTGGGTCTGCTCTTGCTAGCCTAGGCCTAGGGCCTGCTGAGAATTCCCCCATCACTTACCCCTTTGCATTCAGGCACTAAAAGTTGTTTAAATGCAAATTATTTTCCAGGCAGTAGAGACATTATTATTCATTAATATTTGGCCTCTAATGAGTTTATCAGCTTAGACGAGAATGTGCTAAGGTCTTTAGGTAATAGAAACTAAGGAGATATGTTTTAATAATGATGAGTGGGAGAATATAGAGTCAGTCCTAAAGCATTGTAGAAACATAGCCAGAGACTCGGGAAATGGCATGAGACACTGGTTACAAGGAATGAAGTAAGCTGAGGGAAGCAAGTGTGAGGCTGGAAATCAAAATGCCTTCACAAATCTATAGGTTATTTATGCCTGTCACTCCTAGCCTTTGGAGCAAGACCATTTACAGAACCTTTTCTAGGATGGGAATAGATGCCACCTGGAATATAGCATCATTACCTCCCAGAACTTGCTCATCTATCATGCCATGTCTTTTAGGTATATTAGAGAAACAAAATAGCTTTTTTTTTTTCCTAAATACCTTTGTGGTGCTTCCAGAGATCCATTAAGGCAGAAGGGGCAGAAAATGCAAGATTCATCCTCAGGGACATGGCTGGTTTATTTGAGGAAGATTAGGTTCAGGAGAATGCTGGTCAGCATGACAGACCAACTTCTCATTAAAAGTGAGCAGAATAGGTCAGGGGGTAATGGAGACTCCAGATCACACAGGACTTTCCCAGACTTTAGACTTTACCTTTACCCTGATGAGGCCAACAGTGTCATCTCCCAATTTATAATACAGCTAGAAGCCTGGAATGGTGACTCATTCCTGCAATCCCAGTACTTAAGAGGTAGATACATGAGGATTAGGGGACAGACTCAGCTGCATAGTAAGTCTGAGGCTATCCTGGACTATTTGAGACACTGTTCAAAGGCAATAAAAGCCTATTGCACATGTAGTAAAACTCAGCAAAGAGCCATAGATGGTAAATATTTTCAGTTAGGAGATCTCTTCGGGGTACTGAACCTTCTATTATTGTACTGAGAAAGTCAGCTAATGAGTGTGGCCATGGACCAATGAAATGTCAGTCACCAAAACAGGTAGCCATTATATTTGGTACTTACTGACTTTTGTGACTTCGAAATGGTCCAAAGGAAAGACATTATTTTATAAGATTATTTAAAATACATATGTAGATTATATAGATACATATGTTATATATGTATATAGATTAGTTGAAGTCACCTATACAGAGATAATATGCTCCCAGGAGCAATAGATTATGTAACAAAAATTTGAGTGCCAGGCAATTGATATTTCTCTTCACATTGTTGGTTAGGGGGTCAAGAGACCCACAAAAAATACAGGCTATTGTCATTGTTCTTGACTGCCTCCCAAAACATGATGGTAAGATCCTATTGCTGACTCAGAGAATTAAAATGGTACTGACCAGGAAGTTGCCTCTCTTAGGGCTAGCTCTCATAATGTTGTGAACTGTTATGACAATTGTCATAGGAGAAGAGTTATCAGGAGTCCTATGCAGCTGTAAATTCTAAGAACCACATCAATGGCAAGCCCAGCAGTGTATCACCAACAGCGCAATAGTGACTCATCTTATGTACCCAACTAATCTCTCATTGGACTTAAGGCTAATTCAATAAGAGGGAACTCAGGGTTGGCCCTGTAAGCCTAGCCAAGAGCCCATATTTGGAGGGGTCATAGACCTAGAACCTACAACTGCCATTTTTCTAAACTAATATAATTTCCAACTGCCTTCTAAATATTTGTTCTTTTATGCATACATTAGTGTAGCTCTTAGCCTTAATCAAGAAACTTCTTTTTGGCAGCAGATAGAGACTATGAACGAGATCTATAACTGGTCAAAACAACCATATGATACATCTACAATACAATCCCTACACCTAAGGGTCAGGGGAAATCATGGAAAAATGGTGGAAAGACTGTAAAAGCCAGAGAACCAGAATGGAGGCTGTAAGACAGTACCTTCTGGACAAGGCAGGAAAGCTGCACCCATGAACTCTCAACAATATAGCTGCCATCTAACACTTGCAGAAGACTTTACCTGTTGACAGAGCAACAGTGATTGGGCAAAGTTCACAAAACCTTCATGGGCAGCAGAATGGCCCAGGGGCAAGAAGGCATTTGGCACAACAGGACTCAGTAGTCAGTGAATTTGTAAAGAGCAGGTCTTTGTGAAGAGCAGGGATCTGACCCTGGATGGTTTCTTTGAGGTACTTCTCAACACATTACAAGCTGGTGGAAACTAATCTTGCGATAATTAACTCAAACCCATATGCACGAAAAAGAATACATAAAACTCCTTGAGGAGCAAAGTAATCTAAATACAAGATACGACATGACTGCATCAAGACTCTTTGTAAACTACTGGGACACCTTCCATAAGGATGAGCTCTATAGATTGAATGAGAAAAAGAATTTATATAAAAAAGGGTCTGGAGAAGGGTCCCCAGCTACACAGTTTGCACAAAGGTCTCCAGGCTAGAACTCATGTCAGCTCTAGACCTCTGGGCATAAAACAGGTTTTCCATTCTTTCCCTAGAAGGAACACCCACACAAAGATCTCTATGTCCGATATACTACAGGAAGAAATGCAGGCAGCCAATGGCTGTTGAGGGAGGGAGGATCAATTTTCTTCAGGGATGAGCCCTCTGATAGACTTCCCAAGCCTGAGGTCAGCCCTAAACCTACCTGTGTATATATAAGAAACACTAACTGGTAGGCTGTATCTCCTGTGCGTGTGTGCGTGTATGTGTGTGCGTATGCGCGTGCACACGCGCGTGCTCGTGCATGTGTATGTGGGTGTGTGTGTTTATATGCACTTGGATATGAAATTTTTAAAAAAATAAGATAAAATATATAACTTCAGCTGCAGTAGAGGAGATAATAGCCATGGGCCAAGTCTTGCCTGGTAAAAGGAGAACCGATAGCATTTTCTGTCAGACCAAATGTGGAGTAGAAGAAAAAGTCGGGAGGTAAATGTAGTTCTGTGGTGTTTGGTCATGAGTAGAGGTAGAGTCAGCTGTGCTGGGCTAAATAAAGCAGGAAGAAAGATAACCAGGAGTTGGGCTACTAGGAAGCAACTTGAGTCATGAGAATTTAAGATGTCTCTAAGATAAAGGAATTCCTCTTCTAGCTCTGTCTCTGGTCCCATGGCTATGAGACAGTAACACTCCTGCTCTTTACAAAGACCTTGCACATAGTCTTACTGTCTTTCCCAAAAGCCGTTGGTGATTATGTTGACTAAAGAAAGGAGAAGCAATGTAAATTTCACTTCCTTCCTTCATGTGGTCAAGATGAGTACACTTTAGATGTGTTCACCTTTTTGGAGATCTTCAGAGCCACATGTAGATTCTGACAGCCTCTTTGCACCAGTAAGACACAGCAGGAATTTTACCAGAAGCTCCTCCAGACAATTTAATTATCCTGCCTCTTCTCTGGTTCTCATCTCTCTCTCCTCCCTGAGGGCTGTCTTCCCTCTGCCTTGATTCTTTGCACCCAAGCAGCAGCTGAGCCAGTGGGGATGTCTGTGGCATAGGGCCCCCACCCTTCTCTCTGGAGCTGTTTGCAGCATAGAGCCGGCAAAACCACACTGAGCGTATGCTGATTGTAACATATTTAAAATATGAGCATTTATCGGAGGCAGCAGATGGAGGCAGCAGAGTGGAGCTCCCAGAACCAAGGGCAGGGAGTGTTTCATTCAAGTGTAAAGCTCGCACCATCTAGACTCAGCTGGCACCGGCTCATAAAACCAGTGAAGAGAAGGAAGGGGTGTAAAAAAAAGCCACCTTTGTGCTAGGTTCGGAAGGTCACAGCATTCCCTGACCTTGAGTCCTTGGTGCCTGAAAGGCAGTATTCACTGTGGGAGGGGAAGAGCAAAACCTCCTTACTGATGTCCTTAATATTCTTAAAATCTAGTCGATTTAGAAAATTCAGAAGCTCAAAGTAAATAGAAATCACTTAAGTATGTGAACATTCATTCTTCTGACAGCCATTTGTTGTGTGTCTGACCCAAGAGTTCTCTGAGACAAGGAATTAGGCAGGTCTCTTCATGAAGGTTCTTAAATATGGATTATGTTCGGTGGATTTCAGCTTTGATTTCTTTTTACTGTCCTTTTCACAATTCATCCTAAAAGCATAAATATATTCAAAGCTTACTCTATTGATTATTTGAACTAAGTATGTTTCAGTGGTAAACTTTGCCTGGACTCAAGTACCAAATTCAATACATTAATGGTGAAGACAGAGAGAGAGAATTTTAAAATGTCTGTTTGAGAAAAGAGCTACTATTGTTCTGGTCTGTTAGGCAAAGTCAGTTTTAACAATTGATCTCAGGTTTACAGAAGTACTCAGTCACTCAGAAAAGGGCCAGTAGATTGGCACAGAACAGTAAACCTCTGTGTGGTGCTTGCTTTCTTGCCTTTCATCACATTTTGAGAGGTGTTAAGAAGTGAAGTAAGTAAATCATGTATTTCTGCCCCCCCCCCCCAGCACTCATTTATGAGATTCTTGAGGAATCTTCACATCATCATATGTAAAAGGTATGGATCCCACGCTTGGCAGACCCCACCCACTGCTGACACCCAATGCTCTCGTCAGAATTAATCACTCCTTCCCAATGGTACCACCAGGAAGTCATAATGTCACATTTAAATATACCACATTTTTGAACTTAGCTGTTGCTCATGGTGCATTGTGAATCTGTCAGAGAAAGGACAGCTTAGTGCCTGGCATACAATTGGTGCTGAATTCATTGAATAAAGACTAAAGACTGTAGAGAAAAATGTACGGTTATATGGATAAGAGAAAAGATCATGAAATGTCCCTTTTATCACAGAGTCTTCAGAGAGAATAAATCTATTAGAGAAACTCCCGTTGGGGAGAATAACCATTTCTTCAATCCACTCCCAGGGTTGTTCTGATTTCTGCTGTTTTGTTTGTTTACCCCCTTTTAACATTTATTTGACAATCTTATTAGCCATTTATTCAATTCAGATTGGGTGATTGCTTGGGCATGATGGGAAGATTAGGGGGTTTTCCTGCTCTGCAGGCACCTGTGCTTTCCGATTAGCCGGACAGAGTGTGTTGAGGAGGACTGTGAGAGCAAAAGGCGGGGGAAGAACCAGGACGCAGATGACCTTGTTAAGTTGAGGATTTGAGAGAGTACAGAGCATCAGTCAAAGTAAAACATCACTCTTTGGACAGGTTGGATATTCTGTGGGGCCTTATTGTGGTCACTTGCAGGAAAACAAAATCTATCATCCAATGGGTGAAGGCTGGAGATATTTGTTCTTTGGTTTAATCCAGATATACCAAATCTAGCACGATATGTAAATGTAGCCCAGGCATTCCTGTAGGTGAATATCTGCTTATAACTTTTACAATCAAGCACATATCCATATCATGTATGAGCACAAAGCATGCAACATACACCTTTAGAAAACACTGCACTTAAAAAAATAATAAGTTCTTTGTGAATAAAAAGGAATATTCTCTTCTGCCATCTTTGGAACCTTGCCAGGAATTGTTCATCATTGTGAAAGTTTCCCATAACTGTCACATTGTTCTCAGAATCTATGTCCCCAACACAATACATCTGAATCGATCTCCATTTGTAGCTGACAATCCTCGGTGCTTCTAGGGAAACATTTTTTTTTTTTCTTCGTTTTGTTATATCCTGTTTTGGTGAGGTTTTTTTTCTTTTCTTTTCTTTCTTTCTTTCTTTCTTTCTTTCTTTCTTTCTTTCTTTCTTTCTTTCTTTCTTTCTTTCTTTCTTTCTTTCTTTCTTTCTTTTCTTTTCTTTTTTTTTTCCTGAAACAGGGCCTCCCTCTGCAGCCCTGGCTGGTTCACACTCTGTTGACTAACCTAGAACATGCCATCTTCTGCTTCCTCTTTCTGAACGCTGTACTACATACAGGCCTGTGCCATCATGCCCAGCTTGTGCTATTTCCTATATAATGGTGCCCGAGGGAGTTTTAATATGTTGTTTGCCTTTTGCCCACCCCGCCCCGTGTGTATGGTGTGATGTATATGTGTGTGTGTATGTATATGTGTTCATTCATGCAGAGGCCAGAGGTAGGGATTGTTTTTGTTCAATACTTTCACCTTATTCTTTGAAAGTAGGTCTTTCACAGAACCTGAAGGCCACAATTCAGCAAGCCAGTCTGGCCAGCAACCCCAGGGGATGCTCCTGTAGCTGCCTTCTCAGTCCGTAAACACACTACCACACCTGGCTTTTACATGGTGCTAGGGATCAAATTCAGGTCTTTGTACTTGTACACCAAGCACTGAGCCATCCTCTTAGTCTACATTTTATCTGTTTACTCAATATAGTTGAACCACTACATGGAAGTTTAAAGTATGATTACATATACCCAATATTGTCTAGAACATTATCTAAGTGTTGTTTAGAACATTTCAAGATAGTAAAGACAGGCTATATAAATTTTAACACGACGCGTATGAACTGGCCTATAAGGAGTCAATAAGGCAGGCACAGTAAGAGTAAAGAACATTCTAAGCTGTCCTTCTAAATATTTCACACAAACAAGAATCACCTAGTGGTCTATCTAAAATGTGGTTACTGCTCGGTGGTTCTTGCTTGAAGGCCAAGAATCTACTTTTTTCAAGATCTCTGGTCATGCTATGGTGTAGACAGACCACAACTGGCAGAGAAAAAAAAAAAATCAGGTGTAAAGGCATAGACACTCTGAAGAAGTCTTCTCTGTACCAAAATTAGATAACTAAGTACCCAGGGCCATGTGGTAGAAGGTGAGGTCTGGAGAGATGGAGTCAGGACACACAGGAATTTACCTAACTTGTTTGGCCTTCATTCCGTAACCAGTGATGCATCTGAAGGCTTTAAGTAGAGCTGTGCCATGGTAGACCTATGCACCTTAGGACTTGGCTCTGCTGGATGCAAGATGCTTTTATAGCTGCCTTGTCAAGAAATCCTGAGACCCCCCACAGCTAAGGACCTCACAGTAGAAGCTGAAGAAAGGGGAGGAACATGCTTTTGGGAGTTAGATTTTCCTAAGAGTGTGATGGCCTGGGTGTGAGTGGTGGTGGTGGGGGGTGGGGAGGGTCAAACGATGCATGTACGTTTCTGGTTTGTGCCATCCTTGTAGAGTGTCAGAGGACATCAAACTCAAGGACAAAGTCCAGGGGCATCAATTTGTAGACATGTAAAGTTAGGGCACCTGCTCTATAAAAACCCAGAAATCGAACCTAGGAAACTAACGTAAGAGCTTTTATTCAGATATTCTAATTTACCAAGCTTGTGTAGAAGGGGAACATGACAATCTCAGGCCCATGGCTGGCTAGCCCAGCACGAAGGATGAGAAAAACAGAAGGAGCAGCTATTAGAGAAGATGGATTGCCCACTGAGATCATCTGCGTGTCAAAGATTAGCAAACAGCTAGGAAGGATTTCCTGCTTCCTAGGCTCAATGGTTTTCCTCATTTTACATTCACACACACACACACACACACACACACACACACACACACACACACTGGTGCTGCTGCTGCTTTATACCTCTTCGGATACTAATTTCTTCATCAGTTTGGAATCCTCCTGCTCAAGAGTCCACTTCACAATCTTACTTATCATTTGTTCAAAATGCTACCAGGGGTCTCCGGTCTGCGACGACTCTAACCCCCTGGCTTCAGGTCCTGCTCATAGCTCCTCTCATGTATCATATAGCACTATATTTGCAATGTTCTACTCCACTGTGGGTTGTGAGCTCCAGAAGGGCAGGGCTGTGTCTAGTCTTCCATCTCTGACAGCTCAGAAAGTCATAACATTCACATGTACAACTTCTTACCCAAAGGGACATTCACACCAGGTTCCCTCCTCCCCGTAAATGCTCTCACCATTAATATTATACTTAATTATTTAGATTTGATTTATTGGGAGTCAATACTTAATTTAAAAAACTAATTTCTATTTAGGATTTTAATAAATAATAGCATTAAATAGCTATCAAGAACACATCAGAATATAAAAACATTTAATTCTTCACATAATTAAAGTTTGACTAAAATCTAATAGAAATAAGTCCTTTCACAAAACCCTTAGCTATGTTTCCACTCATTCTCATACTTTTTTGTCGTTGTCCTGCTTGTATCTTCTGCCTTATGGCTCTCTTTATCAGTTCTTTAGTGAGGTTCATGTGCAAGAACATGGACTTCTTTCAGGTCTGCAATTAAGTAAGCTAACTGCTACTGGGTCAAGGAAAAAAACCCAGCTATTTTAATGCAACAGAAAATGTGAATGTCTATAAATTAGCATGTCTGCATTTGGATATTACATTCCATCTTTCTGTAACAAGTCTTTAATCCCCCCAGACACAAATGTTAATGTTTAAAATACTACTTTGTATTCAGATGATGTACTGTAACACAGTAAACACATTCATGTGCATGCTGCACTCACACCCACTAAGCATTCTCTCTCTCTCTCTTTCTCTCTCTCTCGCGCGCGCGTGTGTGTGTGTGTGTGTGTGTGTGTGTGTGTGTGTGTGTGCGCGTGCGCACGCACACACACACACACACACACACACACACACACACATTTGTTTGACTCATAAGGAAGAACTCAAGGAGAACAAATTTATTGTGAGATTGAGTTTCTCAAACTGAGGTAACCCTGATCTCAAGCTGAGGATTATGGGAAGCAACTGGAATAAACAGTGTAGCTGATCCCCTAAATTGTTTATTTTAGTCAATGAATTAAACATCATTTTTTTTTTTTTGTATAAAAACTAGTTCAGATACTGGAAGGAGGAGAATGCAAATTTCCCATGAAAATTTAAAGATCATAGCAATGTGAGACTGCAAAGAAATGTTGAACTTGTGGTAAACTGTTTGGGCTCTGTCCCAGAATGCCAGTCACACAGGCTCTGTTTATTTCTTTGTTTAAGTGGGGAAGTCAGGCATTCTTGTACAGGATTCACATAGAAACAAACACAGCAGCTACTGCCCTAGAGAAGTCAACATGGAGACTAACATAATGCTCACTGAACTAAGTTAGCTCAAACACAGAGGGCTTCTGGGAACAGAGGTAACAGGACACCCCATCAACAGCAGAAAGCCCCATGCCTTTGACTTCCGGAACTTGATACAGGTCTCTATATCAGCTTCAGCAGTTCTTATGTCCACTGGCTGATGATCCTTCCACACTTAAAATCTCTTTCAGTTTCTGCTTTCTTAGAGCTCTGCTCTCTAATTTAAATATGTATAAAGTCTTGGTAACATATATCCATTGTACAAAGCGGGTTTCAGTATGACATTTGCATAGATGTACATGGACATGATGTACTTAAATCATATTCACCATCCCATTCTTTTTTTTCCACTCCAGCTAGTCCCCTGCATCTTCCTATAGGGTCAATTTTCTAGTAATGTCTTTTTATTCCTTTGGGGGCCAATTTTCTCTCTGGGTCTTTTGCTCATGTTTCATATCCCAAAGGTTTAAATAAATTTGCATGTCAAATGCCTAACTCTACAAAAGTGTGAAAATAATTCCTTCATTTAACCACAATTATCCCCATTTTCGTATAGATTTGGTGCCATCGTGGCACAGAACACACTCACCAGCCTACACTCTGTTTGCCCCTGAGCTCACTGTCTGGTTTTGGAAAAAGCCATTGCGTAGTTGTGCAGTTAGGGTGCATTCACCATAGCCATACTTCCTTTATACAGCACTGGCGATGTGTTATGGGAATCCTGACTCACTCTAAAAGATGTTACGTACTCCCTCACCCAGAATGACAAGTCGGTGGCAGAGTAAGAAGAAGAGGTGAAGAGTCCAAAGGTGTAATACTATATATAGGTCTATTTTAAGTCCAAGGCTTAAAATTATATAGAACATGTGAAGAATGGGATCTCTTATTAAATGAATATTTCTGTACATTGAAAGTATCTTTTTGATGTCTTTTGCTTTAAGGTTTTTTATTTCTGTTATAGGGGGTAGATTATAATCCTTAGTACCAAGTTCACCATCACTATCAACTGGTAGAATCATCTGCCTTACAGCCTTAGTGCTGCTGTGACACAATACCAACCACTAAAATAATTATTTTAAAAGGCAAAAATGTACTTCTCACAGTTCTGCATGTTGGGAATTCAAGATTAAGGACCCCACGAGTTTAGTGTCTGCTAGAATTCAAGTCCATGCTTCTGTTGTGTTGCCTTGTTGCTGTATTCTTTGAAGGGAGGATGTTGTGACTTCATGTTGACGAAGGCCAAAGGGTGATTCTGTTACAATGAGGTTTTTTGGTCTGGAGCGGCCAGAGTCCCAGACCCACAGACCTACCACGCCAGACCCCTTAGCTGCCCGCTGCTCAGGCCCCCCAAAATGATTGAGACTCTTCTATTAAATTCATGCTGTTTGGCCTATGGCTCAGGCACATTGCTAGCTAGCTCTTACATCTTAACTCAACCCATTTCCATTAATCTTTCCTGCCACGTGGCCCCGTGGCTCACCTGTGTTCCTAACATGTTGCTCCTTTGGGCTTCTGGCTCGGTCTCTCTGAAAGACATTCCCACATCAAGATTCCTTTAAGTTTGAGCCCTCAAGAAACAAGAAAATTAATCCTACTCAGGAAGTCAGAGCCCTCAAGTTACCTCCCAGAGGCCACATTCCTTGCTACACTGCATTGGAGATTGTGATACACTATATGTTTTAGTTTGGGCCATGTGTTGTGTGGCTTTTTGCTAAGGAATGTGAACAAATGTTTCTTTATTCCAGGTACAGACCGAAGAAATGGTTCACCCAAATATAGCTTAGTAGAGCAGTGACTTTACTGGAGTGAGTTATAGAAACGTGGGTGAGAAGTTACCTACAGAAACACAAGTGACTCAAAGACAGGTACATCACTGAAGCATCCACCCCAGCTTGAGTGACACTTTAGGCACACCACATCCCTGGAGCTCCCTGTCTCACTTGCTGGCAGGTCTGTGTGTCAGAGAATTTCTTCTCCCCAGAAATAGCATTATTGCTCTTATAATCTTGATTGTCAACTTGACACACTGAGGAAGAGGGAATCTTAATAGAAAAATTTCCCCATATTAGATTTGTCTGTGAGCATGTCTGGGGGAGGGGATTTTCTTGATTGCTGATTGATGTGACAAGACCCAGCCAGTCTACTATTGGAGGTACTACTCTTGGGCAGACGGGCCTGGGCTTTACTAAAAATTCAGTTGACTGTGAGCCTGGGAGGGTACTGCTTCAATCACCTGCCTTGAGGTATGGCATCCCTCACTGGCGGACTGTAAGGGCTATAATTTGTCATCTAAAATAAACTCTTTCCTTGCCAGGATTCTTCGGATTGTTTATCACAGAATTTTGATTTGTTTATCACAGCAACAGAAACAAGCTGGAATGGATATTGGTACCAGAAACAGTGTGGTGTTGTTACTGTGATGAACTGGACCATATTGGTTTATTTTTAGGAGGTTTGAGGAAGTGTTTGAAATTGAGCTGGAAACACTATTGAGGGCTCAGAGCTTAATGCTGCTCTCCACGGGAGGTTGGGCGAGACTAATAGAATGGATGGAAAAACAGGATCCATCCTTCTGCTGCATCTAGGAGCGTCAACATTAAGGATAGACGTTACCTCAGGGTAAAAGGATAGAAAAAGATATCTCAAACAAATCGACCTAAGGAGCAAGCAGCACAGCCATTTTAATATCTGACAAAATAGACCTCAAACCAAAGCTAATCAAAAGAGATAGGGAAGGATACTATCTATACACCATTAAAGGGAAAATTCACCTGGACGACAATGCAATTTTTAACATCTACGCATCAAAAACAAGGGCACCCAAGTTTGGAAAGGAAACACCTGCTACAGTCTAAATTACATATTGACCCTCACAAGATGGTAGCGGGAGACTTCAGTAGCCACTCTGACCAATACACAGGCCAACCATACAAAAGTTAAGCAGAGAAATGTGGGAGATAACCGATGCCATATGTAAATGGAGCTAACAGATTTCTACAGAACATTTGCCCTAACCACAAAAGAACCACATAGAACTTTCTACAAAACTGGCCACATACGTAAACACAAAGCAAGTTTCAACAGACAAGAACATGAGGTAACACCCCGCATCCTATCTGACTATCACACATTAAAGCTGGCTATCAACAGCAGAGATAACCGACAAGCTATTGGAAAGTCATCAACTCACTACTGAATGAAAAATGGGTCAAAACGGAAATTAAGAAAGATATTAAAGACTTTCTAGAATTGAATTAATATGAATGCCTAGCATATCAAACTTCTGGAAACAAAATGAAGGTGGTTCTAAGAGGCATGTTCATATCATCAAGTGTCTACATTAAAAAGAGAGAGAGAAATTGAGAGACCTCATGGTAGCTGACAGTGTAACTAGAAGCTCTTGAAGAAAATAAAATCATACCCCCAAAAAATAAAAATAGCAAGAAATAATCAAACTCGGGGCTAAAATCAATAAAATCAAAACAAACAAATACAAGAATCAATGAAATGAAGAGTTGTTTCTTTGAGAAAATCAATATGATAAACAAAACAAACTCTTATTCGAATTGACTAAAAGATAGAGAGAGAATATCCAAATTAACAAAAATCGGAACTGAAATAAAACACAACAGACACCAAAGAAATTTGGAGAATCACAGGAACATACTTTAAAACCTATACTCCACCAAACTGGAAAATCTAAAAGAAATGGGTACTTTTCTCGATAGGTACTAATTAGCAAAGTTCAGTAACGACCAGATAAGCAGTTTAAACAGACCTATAAGCCCTAGTGAAATAGAAGTCGGCATTAAAAGTCCCCCAATGGCAATATAAGCCCAGGGCCAGCCTTATTGTTTTAGTGCAGAAGGTGGAGGGGAGCTGGGAAGAGTAGAGATGGAAACCATAATCAAAATATATTATATGAGAAAAGAAATCCTCTATTTTCAATAAGTGAAAAAATGCAGAGAAAGAGAAGAGGGGATTAAAAACTAACACTGGGAAAACGGAAACTATGAGGGCAGGATGGTGACATTTCTGATGGAAGCGAACACTGTATCGAGCCTGTTGGTGGGATGTTCTGAGAAAGTGAAACCTGTGCTTCCCTGGGATGACGGGTATGATCATCTGGGCTGAAGAATCGGTTCTAATGATTAAGTGACCAGCATCACTTAATGAGGCAAAGTCTTCTGGGAAGTATTTTTGCAGAGTTAGCACCCAGAAGTCATGCTGCAGTGGGGCCAAGAAGGCATCTTAAACTGGCAGCCTAATTTGGCCATGTACGGGCATCTGTCATGTGATACTGGTTCTGGTGGCATGGGTGCTACAAGCCTGAAGGGTCGAGGAAAGAAGCTGAGGCTTAGAACCAGGTGGCAGGGTTAGAGTCCCTGAAGAGGTCCTAGGAGATGACACAGGTGAAGGTGAGACATCTCAAGAAACAGATGCCTCAAGATATTGTAGATGCCAGGATTGTGGGTTAACCAACGAAAACACTGACAGACGTGAAATGGAGCCATCCTGAGCCTAGCTGTGTGTGCTTCAGGAAGCAGAGCCAGAGAAAAAGAGCTGTTCAAGCCCTTTGGAGCCAGAAGATCGTGAGGAAGTCCCAGATGCCCAAGGTTAAGCTATCTATACTATTGAAGTTTGGGTTTTGCTTAAGGATGATCAGAACTGTCCCTGGTTCTTACATTTTGGAATTATCAAGTATGCAATTTAGGTTTGATTTTATAGGAACCGCAAGTAATGGGCTTTTAAAGAAACACTGGACTTTTAAAGGGTTGAAAATCTTAAAGACAATGAGACATTTGAAGGTGTGCTGTGTTTTATATTGGTATGCTAGCATATGATCTTGGTAAAAAGTAAAGGTTATTATAGTTTAATGGTGATGTGTTTCTGGGTCGAGTTGACAAAAGGTAGACTTCTGATAACTAATCTTGGTTGTCAATTTGACATGCTTAGGAAGAGAGATGATAAGCTTCCTCCATCTGACTGGCATGTGAGCATGTCTGTGAGGCATTCTCGAAGTTGCAAATTGATGTGGCAGGGCCTGGCAGGTGATAGCACTCCAGTGCAGGTGGTCCTGAGTCACATAAGAAAGCTATCTATCTGTACATGAGCTAGAGAGATAAAACAGAACCATGTTCCTCTGTGGTTTCTGTGTAAGTTTCAGCTTCTAGGTTCCCAAGTTGGCCTCTTGCTCTCACTTCCTGCAATTACGGACCATAACCTGAAATAAACGATTTTCTTCCCAGATCATGGTGTTCACCACAACAAGAGGGAAGCAAACTAGAACACTAAGGGCTTTTCAAATTGTGTAAGTTTTGGGAACTTCCTGGGTCTTATACAATTTTTCATTTTGTGAGTCTGAGAGCCTCTCTCTCTTCTCTCCAGGAGGGAATATTTATACTGGGGGGGGGGGATGGCTGCAAGTTTCCCAGATTGTAAATTTTTAGCAATGGCAAATCAATCAAGTTCCAATCTTCTTCTGTGTTCAGTTAGCCATAAATAACGTTTCCAAACTGCCTTAATCTGATAATAATATCCTCCTTATTCTAAAAGAGTTTTGCCGTAATTCTCTAGACAATTCTCCACAGAGGGTTTTAGGTGGATCTGAATATTCAGGCCTTGCTGGGTTTCCTCTCCCAGCCTATGAGCCAGTATGCCAATATAATAAACATTCATAAAACCTAAAAAGTTCAGAGAGCTTCCAGTTAACTGAACACATGAACATTAGTAGAGACTGGCTGGAGAAGGATTAGAAGCTTGGGGCCCTGTCTCTAAAATCCATTCTATGCATTTATTCATTTGTATTTTTTATAATAACACACCTGCAAGTATCCGTCGATGCTTCTTCAAATTCTGGAAGTGACTCAAGTGAATTAATCAAATTCAAGGAAGAGGTGTGGGAACCGTCTTCCTTACTCCAAATCTCAGGTAAAATAATCTTGGTGTGTGACTGGAATCCAAAGCAGTTTTGGGGAAGTGAGCCCCAAGCTTTGAGGACCGATGCTATTTCCAGGAAGATGGTATCAGAGTTAAATTGGATTACAGGACAAGATCTGGATTAGACTGGAGCAGCTGGTGTCCACTGCAGCAGAACTGCTCATTGCTAGGGAAAATTTCTGTTGTGAGGTCACAGAAATCCGTTATTGACAATGACGTGAGAATGGATGGAAAGCAGGCAGTTTTCTTCTTCTTGACAAAGGATTTAACTAAAACACGAATTTTGGTCAGGGACAAAAACATTCAAACGACAGAATCTTCTTTGATTGACTGATACGTTGATGATTGACAAAAGTACTCTCCACAATATGCATCACAGGTATTTTAACTGGCACCTAGAACTCGCTGTCTTGTAAAGGAATCGTCTTACTACACACCACACACAACACACACACACACACACACACACACACACACACACACACACACACACACCCTCTAATTTTTAGATTTTTTTTTTTTTAATATTGAGCCAAAATTCCTGAAACTTGGTGTTAGTCGTCTTGGATCTTTCTTGTAAAACCATATGCAAAAGTCTATTTCTTCCCTCTTCAAAATAGAATTCCACTCCGTCAATTCTGCTGTCATGACATTAGTAGAGACTGGCTGGAGTCTCTGCTTTTTTTCTTCCCCATGGGAAACATAGTCTGTTTACTCACTAGTTCTTCATATAATGTGGGATTAAAATATCTCACCACCTCATTGCCTTCGCTTACACACACTTTGTTTAACATGAACTCTCACACTGTTGATTGTATTGGTCAATCAATACAGAAGGGAGAGAGGAGATAGGGACAAATAATACCAGAGTTGTTTGATAAAACTTCAAGAAATCATATTTCAGATTTACCTAAAATTTTGCTCTATTCATATGTATCTTGAGGGAGGTATTGTCACTTGGGCTGGTAGCACTTCCCACACAAAAACACAGGCTAAAAAAAACCCAATACTAGTCAGGGGAAGCCTTTCTCATGGTTGGTCAAGGTAGTCCAAGTGACTCCCAGAACAATATGAACGATTGATGTGGCTACTCTCTGAAGTTGAAGTTAAGCTCCTATTGATGAGGTCGCAGTGTTTGAATTATTTGAGCAGGATCTCACCTGAAACTGCCTCACTGGAATTTAGTACCAGAAAATCCTGTGGAAGCTGTCAATGGAGGGAAACAATTAATAGTTCTACACAGCAGTGACACCTGTGAACCACAACATGGAAAGATATCCTGAAAGGTGCATAAGTGGCGTGCACATATTAGTGACAACCTACAGCTGTCAAATTGGACTTAAGACCACTCAACAGGAGGGAAATCACATCTGGTCCTGGAAAGCTAGCTAATATCCCAGGGCTAGTGAGATCATGTACTTAACATCCCAGGGCTAGTGAGATCATGTACTTAACATCCCAGGGCTAGTGAGATCATGTACTTGAGAAAAGAATCTGTGTTATTAGACCAGCGCAATTCCTAACTACATCCTAAATGGTGTCCTTGTACCTGCAGGTATTTGTAGCTGTTGCTCCTCATCAGAGTGGTTCATTGTAGTGGGATTAGGTTGTTATATTGTAAATAATTGTCCTGCCTACTGCTTTAATAAAAATGTTGATTGGCCAAAGGCAGACAGGAAGTGTGGGTGGGGCTGCCAAACTAAGAAAACTCTGAGAATAGGAAGAATAGGGCAGAGATGCTACAGAGACTCCAGAGAGCCCAGGAGATGCAGAGGACAACTACGCTGCTCTGAGTAAAGGAACAGAGCTGCATGGCTGAACAGGATAAGAATCATGGGTTAGTTTAAGAGCAAGAGCTAGCTAGCAATATGCCAGAGCCATAGGTTAATCATAAAATTAATACAAGCATCTGTGTATTTCTGTGGGACTGTGGGATAGCAAGTCAGAACTTCAAGGCCAGTTCATCTTTACAGAAAATGGAGACCATCACAGAAAACCACAGCTGGACACAATGTTAGAGCAACAGATTGTGGGGAGCCCAACTCCATGGATACAGCTACATCACAGCTCCTGTTTCTATGGCTTAGAAAACATCATGAAAGGGATAGAATGATGTAAGAGGCAGAAGATTAGGAAATCAGCTATGAAAAATTCTTTCCTAGAAATGGTTACATAAACAAGAACAATGACATGGTAATGTTGAAGAAGGAAACGTTCACAGGAGGACTATGGGTAACGAGTAGGGAGAGAGAATTGGCCTCTCCTTATTGGTTAGCAATAAAAAATAGTCAACCCTGAGACCATATATATACACAAAAAACTAAAACAGACTCAAGAAGTTGTATGTATATATTTGTGCGCGCGCACACACACACACACACACACACACACACACACACAAACACACACAGAACAATAAAGATAAAAGGCTAATTTGAAAGTTGGTAGGAACAAAACAGTTTGGAGGGAGGATACCTGGGAGGGACCAAAGGAAGGAAAGGAAAGGAGACAGATATTAATTCTGATTTAATGTAAAATGTATAAAAATTAACAATAATGAAAAATAATAAATAGGTCGTACTAGTCAGTTCTTTGTCACCGTAACAATGCTTGAGGCAACTTTTTTTTTTTTTTTAAAAAAAGACTTATTTTGACTCATGGTTATGGATATTCCAACACAAAATCAAGCCTCTCTTCCCTTGCTTGGAGTTTGCTAGTAGGAATTCATGGCAAAGGAAATCTCAGGAATTCATGGCAAAGGAAAACTTTCACCTTATGCTCCAGTGAACAGGAGGAAACAGAGACCATGGGCCTCCAGTCCCATGGCCTAAATCTGCCCCAGAGGCTCCAACTACTTCTGATCAGTACCACCCTGGGGAACAAGCCTTCCCCACATGGCCCATGAATGAGACATCCAACATCCAAACTATAACAAGGTTATTAAACTATTTATATTTTTAAATATTCAAAAATAATTTGCTTCACCATTACATGAAGTAAGGGCACAGCTTTGCCCCTCCCTGATTATGTTTAATTTCTACTAATGCCTTCTAAAATTTGTAGTAGTTTCTGTTAAAAAATAATCTTCCCCTTTTTGACTCTCGCTGACCTTTAAATCTTTATCAAGTGAACTGCTGTCAATCCGAAGCGTGCCTACCTTGTATTTAAGTAGTTGATTCTTTGAACTTGGATGCAAAACTTAACATTTAACCCTATTAAGTGTATATTGTTAATTTAATTCCATTCTTCTCCTTTTCAAGGTCTTTTGACTTAAGTTTGATTTTTTTTAAAATCTGGTTTATCAGCTTTACCTCCAACTTCTAGTCAAGTGTAAGTTTGATAGGCCAAGTATTTTTGTTTCATTTTGTGGTTTTTGTTTTTTTTTTTTAATGAGACAGGAACTCACTATATAGCTTTGACTGGTCTGAAACTCACTATTAGACCAGGCTACCCTTAAACTCACAGGGATCTGCCTGTCTTGGCTTCCAGGGTGCTGGGGTAAAAGGTGTGTGTCTCCACACATGGCCAGCCCAGGTGTACATTAAAGTTCAAATGACTGACTGATTAAAATGTTGACAATTTTAGGGCTATGGAGAATGACTTCACCATGGCTCTCAAACTTGAGAGTGTTAAAGAGTTTCCCAGGGTATGTGTTCAGTATGCTTGATCCCTGAGTCTCATTTCCTGAAACTGGGATTCGTGACTCCAGGAATGTGCATTTTTAACAAGCACCATATGCTATTCTGATGCTTTTGGTTTTAGGCCACATTTCAGAAGCATCTTAAGAGAGTTTCTTTAGGTTGAAGTTAAAGATGTGTTCCCTAGTTTTAACAGTGCTGTGGCTTTCTGGCACAGTGTAGACTAGAAAATTAATACCAACTGAGTGAAGGTGTGAACATAGGAAAGAATGAAAGGCAGAATGGTACTCAGCTAATAATTTAGCTATATTTTCTAGCTAACTCACCGAGCCAATATGATCAGCCTCCTCAAATACTCTGTGTAATTAAATGGATTGATACCTTTGATGCCCTCACATGGAGAAAAAGAAAGAGGGATGTTTTGCATGACCCATGCCTCATGAACATATGCTGTCTCTTAATAATCACAACTTTCCTTTCCAAGTGCTTAGAAATCATGTATTCACAGCATCAGTGGGACTCTGAGGATTGAGCACTGTTTTGTATTAGGCCCTAGAATCTCCGTCCACTGTTTTCTGCTTCCCTTGTTAAAAAATAAATAAATAAATAAAAAGTAGGGCACAGGTTTAGATGATATTGTCTGTCTTTCCCCCCTTTTTAGTGTGTGTGTGTGTGTGTGTGTGTGTGTGTGTGTGTGTGTTTCTAAAGACAAAAGCAGAGGTTCTCAATCTTCCTAATGGTGTGGTCCTTCAATACACTTCCCCATGTTGTGATGACCCCAAGCATAAAATTATTTAATAGCTACTTTGTAGCTATAATTTTGCTACTGTTATGAATCATAATGTAAATATCTGGTATGCAACCCCCAAAGGGGTTGCAGCCCACAGGTTGAGAACCACTGGGATAGAGAATAATCTTGGTTATTATTCCTCAGCCATCTTACCTTTTCCTTAAGACAGGATTTCTAACAGGCCTGAACTTGTCAAATAAGCCAGCAAACCCCAGAGATATGCCCATTTCTACCTCTTCCACGCTGGATCACATGTGTGCACCACCATGTCTAGCTCTTACATGGGTTTTGGTGACCCCACTAATATCCTCATACTGCAAGGCAAGGACTTTATCAAAAAGCCATGTGCCAGTCTATCTGGTTGTTCGTATTTCTTAATACTTCTTCAGAAAAATATAAGAATCTAAGGGTAAGGGACTTTATTTAGTAGGTATTTTTATCCCCCCCACCCACATTATATCTTCAAACAAATTTTAAGGATCACCAGAAAAACTCAAAAATAAGACACCTGTCTTAACCCAGATTAATGCTTGCTTGCATTTTGCCCTGCTTGTGAGGTTTTTCCTGACCCACTGGATCACGGTACTTCTTCAGTCTCCTAGAGAACATTTCCTCTGCTCTGTTTTTACATTCCCAGGTAGACATTTGGGTTCTCAGAGTGTACTTAATTTTGCTTGCTTACATTTATTATTCTGTTTTTTTTTTTTTTTTTTTTTTTTAGATCATGTATACTCACACAGTTAAAAAAAAAAAACAAAAAACCAAACAAACAAAAAAAACAACCAACAAAGTTTACCAAAGCCATCCTTGAGGGGGAATAGCATTGTTCTTAACAACGCTAGTGTGAGGCATCCAGAGCGGGCTGATCCTAAGGAAAAGTCTAAAGGAAGGGCACTGAGGAGCATTTCTTCAACACAGTCAGCTGGCAGATCTGTCCCCACCTCACAGGAAGGGGCCTACCTGACCATCCCACTAGCTGAAAGCAGTGGTATAGGGGTGGCCTGGGTACAGAAGGATTGTGGATCCCTGTCCCTCGGTCTGCGGGAGGAGACCCAGATGGTGACTCTCTCAGCTATGATCCTAAGCCCCCATTGGGATGACTCTTTTCTCAGTGCTGGATTGCTACAAAAGTCTCCACTCTCGTACCAGCATAGGACATACTGCAAGCTTCTCACTGAGGCTCTGTGAGGACTGCATCTCAGTTCCATTCCCCGCTCTTAGCCTTCCCTCTAGTCGTCCTGGTTCTTGGTACTCCTGAGTTTCAGGGCACCTTTCTGCATGCCCAGTTCCAGGTACTGCTCTCAACTCTTGCTACCTATAGAATCTTTACAAGCCTGTGGTGTACATGTCAATAATACCCTCCCTCCATTTTATTCCTGAAGAATCAGAGCCTCAAGAAAGTGGACAGGTAGCTGTTCCAAGCCACCCCCACCAATGGGAAGTGGAAGAGGCTTTCCTCAGAGGCACTCATTCTGATCCTTTGCAGCCCCCTCACGTGTCTTGCCGTTCACCTTGTCTCTCAGTGACAGGGAAACTGCCAATGTTTCCATCACAGGGCACTACAGAAGAACTTCCTGAAGATCTACTGTAGGAGAGGATTTGTTGCATTTGTGTAAGACTGTGGGAAAGTCTGTGTGCCTGAGCCTTTTTTCTTCCACAGAGCCTTACAAAGGAGGTGGGACTTGCTTCACCAGTCCAACTGCATTTCCCAGGGCTCAGCTTTCCTGGCAGCTGAAAACAGGCACCACTCACCTACACAAGCAAAGCCTATACACAGGGCCAGAATGAGGGACAAACAGGCTCCTCTTCCTAACATAAAAGTGACTTGCCTGAGTGTGCATTGAGACTGAATGATGTAGCTAAGGTGCACGGACAGTCTTCATGTGTTCTGCTCATTATTAACAAATGCTTTAAGATGTAACTTATGCAGAAATCTGCAAGGCGACTGTAGTCATATCTATACAGAAACTGAAACAATTATTAAGATAAAAGTTAAAATGTGGAGGGAAAATGTTTTTATTAGAATGATGCTCTCAATCCAAACATAGGATGATGGCCAACTGCCCTCACTTTCTCAAGAATTTTGCTTAAGCAGAAAACCCTTGACAAGCTGGGATAGTGTGTGGTGCTCCAAGGAACATTTCCGGCTCAGCTTTTATGGCTTTTAACTAAAAAAATAGACACTGTCTGTTCTTTTAAGTGGTAATTGTATGGCATTGTTCATCTAGGAAACTGCCTATTGAAACTGTAACAAGGAACAAGGTAAAAACTGAAAACTATCAGAGCTCATACTATAGCAACCACCAACTAAACCTTTCACAGCTTCCACTGTTCCTGCCTGTGTGTGTGTGTTTCTGTGTGTGTGTGTGTGTGTGTGTGTGTGTGTGTGTGTGTGTGTGTGTGCCTGTGTTTCTGTGTGTGTCTGTGTGTGTGTCAGGTGTCTGAGTGTGTTTCTGTGTGTGTGTGTGTCTGTGTGTCTGGGTGTGTTTCTCTGTGTGTCTGTGTGTATGTGTCTGTGTGTGTGTGTTATGAATATAAAATTGGGCACTGCAAATAATTTTTGTGGGCCATTTCCCCATCAATAAACACCCTTTAAAATCCCATTGCTAATGGTTGTGTGACCTCCACTGAGGATGCTCAATACTTTAACCACTTTCCAGTTGTTCAATATTTAGGCTAATTTTTGCTATGAAAGGTAATGTTGCTGGGAATATTTTTAGGACTCTAATGATTTCTTTTGGAGAAGCTTCCAGGACTTTATTGAACAAAGCCTCAAAGCCTTGGAGGCATAATTAAGAGCCACCATATTTATCTCTAGAGTACCTCTCAGAAGGCTGAACCTTACAGTGCAGTGCCCACCTAACTACTACTAGTGTCTGGGTTTTCCATGTTCACAGCCTCAGAAATGAGAAAGAAAATTTCTTTATTTCTTTGTTTACTAGTACAGGCCAAACAAACATTTTTCATCTCTTCCTCATTTGAATTCTTCCTAAAATGGTTTGTTCATACACTTTCCAGGAACTTTTAAGATCTTGCTTCTCATTTGCATAAGCTAGTTACAAACTGTCTATAACAAATCTTTTTATGACATCCTTGTTTTGAACACTTTCTTGACTTAAGTTTGGCAGACACTTTAAAAAGTGCTGTCCCTCAAAAATGTTAACTGTTTATAGTCGTTAATAATAGGTTAAACCTTGTACACATATTTTCATTGAAAATTCTTCTTCCCCACTGTTAGCTCATTAGCACCGACTGAAATTATTTTATAATGCCTGAAAACAATATGTCACATGCATGGAATGATGAAACGAAACCTTTCCCCCAGAACTTGGGCACACCGGCTGCACTGTGCTGTCTCCCTCCTTAGACTCCCGATTTCTCCAAGATAGGACCACTGCCACTGTGTTGTTACTGCTCCCTTTGCTTCTGACTCTATCTTAGTTTATGATGTGTATGTGTTCCTTTAATCAGTCGGGTGCTTTTCTTACTTTTGAGCTTCAGGAGAAAAAAAAGTATTCACAAAAATTCATCTTTTATCTCATATCCCGACTTATTTATTTATTTTTTCCTATGGGTATAGATAGAGTTCTCCATATTTAATGGGGAGATGTGGCCCAGTCATTTCCACCAGTGGATAATGTTTTATTTCTAAACATCAGTGTATTCTTATAGCCTATGGGTGAGGGTTTCTCTCGAGGCTTACATGTAGGAGTAATATTGGATTGAAGTGTATGTGCATGATCTGTTTTACAAACCAAGGCTAAGGAGTTTTTTTGGTGGTGGTGGTGGATCCCATCCCTCACCCCAGTGATTGTTCTGATTACATCCCCAACTGCAGACTTTAAGATCATGTTGTTGGGCTCCTTGCCAATACTTTGATATTTTCAAGTATTGAAATCTGTTAGCCATTTTCACCCAGTGGATTCACATCCACGTTTTAGGTGTTTTTGTCCAAGTTCCTGACACCTGAGAAGCAAATCTCAATAACAAATCAAACCCCTTTTATTTGGATTTTCCAGTTTCTCTGTAGGGTTAGACACTTAGCAAACTGTTCATCTCCGTCTTGTTGAGCTTTGTGCTCAGCCCTGGGAAGAGGTGGTCACATCAACTGGGAAGAGTGAACAGGAGATTGAATCGAAATTAAGAAGCCAGTGTTCTAGCCTGCTTCTGCCCCTGACGCTCTGCAGAGCACACATCCAAGTCACATCACCTCTCTGCATCCTTGCCACTCACCAGGCACAACAGAGCTGACCTTCCTCTCCTCCTGCTGTGAGGATGAAACCCCCTTGCAGAGCACTCTGAAATCTTTGGATGACAAGCAGGATAGAAGTGCCAAGTGTGACTGTTACTGGTGCCAGCAACACTAGAAGACAGCATAAAAATAAGAAGAAAAGAAAATTTCACGTGGTACAAGCTTCAGTGAGAAAATTGGCTGGTCAGGATGTCATTCCCTGTTTCTGCTTCACATATACATTGGCATTTATAAAATTAACAGGAAATAAATGTACACATGTCTTCCTTCCTTCCTTCCCTCCTTCCCTCCCTCCATCCCTCTCTCTCTCTCTCTCTTTCTCTCTCTTCCTTCCTTCCTTCCTTCCTTCCTTCCTTCCTTCCTTCCTTCCTTCCTTCCTTCCTTCCTTCCTTCCTTCCTTCCTTCCTTTCTTTCTTTCTTTCTTTCTTTCTTTCTTTCTTTCTTTCTTTCTTTCTTTCTTTCTTTCTTTCTTTCTGTCCTCCTGAGTACCCTGATTCTTGTGAGACCAGGTGAGTCATGCTTCAGAAGGAAGAGTGATGCCTGAGGAACTTTAGTCAAAACAGTTCTCATAGACGCCCCTCACATTCCGTCTCTCATCCCAAGGCATCTAAGCCATAGTAAGGTCTGAGAGGATATTATAGGATATTGAGGACTGGGAAGGGTCTGAGCGTTGATGTTGTCAGAAAATTGCAGCTCATCTACTTATAGCAGAAAGGGATCACCTTTTGGCTGTGGCCTACTACCTCCTGTTATATTTTTTGTTATATTTTCAAATATAACAAAAGCAGTCGGAGATACAGAGGGATCCACCCACAGTCAGTCTAGGAGGATCAGATAGTGGTAACTCACACCTTTAATCTCAGCACAGGGAATATCCCGGGAGTGGTGACCTACGCACTTAATCCAATCTGAGTTTGAGGCCATTTTAGTTTACAGAAGGAGTTCTAGGCTCCCAGGAAGGCGTTGGTGGCGTCACGCCTTAACTGAGTGAAGAAAGTATTTAAGGCAGGCATAGAAAGACAGAGACAGAGCAGGCAAAAGAAGCCATGGGTCACACTGTTAGTCCCAGCACATGGGAAGCAGAGGCAAGAGAATCTCTGTGAGTTAAAAGCCAGCCTGGTCTTCAAAGCAAGTTCCAGTATAGCCAGGACTGTTACATAGAAAACTCTGTCAAAAAAAAAAGAAACAAAAAAAAAACCAAAAAACAAACAAAAACCCAACAAAGAAAGACTGGAATCTCCAACTGATTTTATTATATTTGAAAATATTCCCCACAACCTCCCCTTCATCTTCTTAGATCTTCTTTCTGCCCTGCATGTGAGAAAATGAGGGATGCAGAGAGGGGACTTTTCAACAACCTTTGATGTATTAGGAACCACAGAGTAAGATGAGTCATGCCCATTAATGTGAAGGCTCGTTCTAAAATTGCCTTAACCATGATTTTAGTCACTCATATCCATCTTGGCCTGCTGCTCTAAGTGAGTTGTGATGAACCATATAATCACCTTTACTTATAAATTCGATGGGCTGTGGAGACAGTTCCAAGCCACAGAAGAGGCATTTCTCACTCCGAACGTGGAGTCTGAAATGGGAGGTTTCATGTGATTTTTTTTTCTCTCCTCTGCTCCAGATCTTCCACTGGAGATTTTAAAAAAGTCAAAATTGCACAGGGTGGTTTCAATGCTGCGCCCCATGGAGAAGTTCAGAAAGTAAAAGGTAAGGGGGCGTACCTTAAGCTTGTTAGGGGGTTGTGAGTGACGTGTGTCCACCCACAGAACTGTTCTGTGAAGTTATGAATCATAGTGTACTTGACTTCTGATTTTCATCCAGGAAGAGAAGGCTATGGAGCAATGTTGAAATGTTTTGTTCAAATGTTTCTCCCAGAAAGGGTCCTCAAAATGCCTTTGGGGTGGGGAGAGAATGTGTGCTCTAATTAGTATAATTAAATTATTGCTGTGGAATTGGTGTGGTATGGCTCCAGTAGGGATCCTTTTCATCAGGAAACACGTCTTAAGAGAAACACTATCCACTCCAGTACCCAGTCACATAGCGATATGTTTATTCTTTTCTTTCGCCTCATTGGGCACACTCAACAGACTGGAATCACCTCACCGAAGAAATTTGTTGAAAAATGGAGTGCCAGCCTCCTGATATTTTTTTTTTTTTTTTTTTTTTTTTTGCCCAACACCTAATAAATAAATGGCTGAAGTGATTTTTCTTTTTAAATTGACAGATTTACTCCTGTGTGAGTTACAATGTTGCTAGACATTTTTCACAATTTGTGTGTGTGTTTTAAGTTTAAAGCTGTTCACGGTGACCTAAAATTCAGTTCCTCTTTATTAAAGTTCATCTTTATCTGATTTCTTAACAATGACAGGATAGGGATTGCTCATCTAGCCTTGAAATTTCACAGTGATGAAACATAGGAAAATGATACCGTGCTAAGTGGAAAACACCCTGACAGAAAGCCAATGATGTGCTATAGCTACAGGGTCCTTCCCAAATGCATGCTGATATGTGACACTATTGTCATCAGTGTTAAGGGTGTGAGACTTAAGATGTGAGGAGACCACAAAGTCTTTCACCAGTGAATTAAAACTTTGCTTGTGAGAGTGGACTTTTGATGAATGGAAAAGACACCCTCCCCACTTGAATGCAATCACTGCCTCACCAACATGTTAGGACATAGCACAGAGAGTAACCGGATAACCAAAGGATAGTACCTGTTCTGTGACTTTCCACCTCCTAGAGCTGTAATTCCTATTGTTCATAAATTACCCAGCCTACAGTATTATGTTGTAGAAGCATAAAGCACATGAGGGCATAATAGTTTCAACCTTATAAGTTGTGTGTGTGAGTGAAAATTGAAAAGAACCCAGAGAAGAGACAGATGGTTTGTTAGGATGGCGGGATTTTGAGACATCCTACCAGCTTTTGTTTGCTATCAGCATTCTTACAGTATTGCGGGAAAGATATATATAATACACATGGCTATAAAGATAGTCAGTTAAATGCAAGAGAAGATACATAATGACACTAATAAGGTGTAGGTTACAGGTTCCTTCCTGTTCAGGGTGGTTGGTGTGAGCACCTGGGTTGCTAAGGCTCCAAGTGGAGAGAAGAAGCCGGGTTATAATCAGCAAACATTTCTGTGTCAGCATTTCTCACAAATCACTTGTAGGGATTTTTAGAAGAAAGGGGCCTAATTCTCCAGCACTCCTGTAATTTGTCATGATATAATTTCTCATTCTAAGTAAATATTCAGTTCCATGCCTAATTTTGTATTTGTAATTCTGCATCTTTTTCTTAATGAGGGTTCCTATAATTGGTTCAGCATCTTGTCTCATAAACTCTGAAGGTGCCTTTGGTTAGATGGGTCATGGGAACACTGGCTATGCACAATGAACCGGAAAGCTAACACCAACTCCCACCCCGACTTTTCCTAAAAATTGCTGTCCACTGGACAAAATGCTACTGTAGCTAGTATTTACTACCTCACCACATTCCCTGATTTCTCTGGCCTTCTAAGTGACTAAATTCTTAGTCACAAGAAAAATATCTGGAAACACTGGTGTAGAAAGGAAAAGCACAGTGATGTCATGTCCAGACATTTTCTTAACTCCTGCCTTCATTCAAGAAAAAGGTCTCTAGCCTAAAACCCTTGGTGCAGGCAACTCATAGAAAGATTTTCTTTTTCTGAAAAGCCAGCCAGCCGCCACTGGACTTGGTAGAACAATTTTAATCACATTAGATGGAAGAAGTGGGGAGAAAGAAAGGAACATTAGCCCCCACCACACACTTTATTAGTCACGCTGTGTGGGGCTCTATTTAATATATATATTATATATATTTACAATATATAAATATTATCTTTATATATATATATATATATATATATATATATATATATATGCACCCCCCAAATTGGAATTGACAAGACCACACAAGAGCCACACATTTTGTCAGGTTATCCGAACAGTATTCCCATTTGGGAGCTGATGAAACCAAAGACCAGAGCTTTGTAAGAAGCACAGCTGCTACCCAGGGCCCAGGGCTTTGCCTTCTAAGCACTGTGTGAGTGCTCCCTCTGTACATCATGAAATTATGTAATATCAGCTCTCCTACACCCCTAGATAAGTGAGAAATTAATTGGGCCTTCGAGGAGACCTTCCCTAGCTTTGGAAACAACAAACGAACTCTTCACTGAGAGAGTCCCCAAGAAATTGCATCTTAGAATTTCAACATTGCGGATAGGATTCCCGGGGAGAAAGCAACAGGGCCCCAGCTGGAAAAAACACCGAGAAAGCGGGGCATGCAGAGGGAGAAACTACAACTGGAGGCTGAAAGCCCAGAGCAGTTTTCTTGCTCCTGGAAAGCAACCTCCCCTCCTGAGGCTCTGATGGTGGGAGGGGAAGTCGGTTGGGGTGTTCTGGGTCCTCTCATCTGGGGGTTACTGGAGCCTGAGGCCCACTCCCCTTTTCTGTTACTTTTGACACTGCTGATTTACCATCTCCTCCCATTCTGCTCTGCAGAACTAATTGCCTGCTTAATTGCCAAAACTAATTGCTCTGACGCTCATTGTTCATCTGCTCCCTTCTTAGGCTTGAATTTGGGCAGACTGGCTCCCCAGAGGGAAAGGCTGGAATAATTCTTGCTTTGGGGATAGGGTGCTTCCTAGCAATAGTCCGGGAATTGTTTTGCTTGTGAATATCGACCAAGGAAGCATCTCTGACTTCAGGAAGGACAATAGCTCTTAACAGGGCATAGATGCTAGGAATCGGACCTTATACTTCTGATCTCTCTCTCTCAGAGAGAGAGAGAGAGAGAGAGAGAGAGAGAGAGAGAGAGAGAGAGAGAGAGAGAGTTTAGCATTAGAATTGAAGCACTAAAACCCAGAAAGGGTAACATTTTTCCCAAGTCACAAACTCCTTGAGGCTAGGGTTGCATCTCTGACTTAGATTTCTCAATTCAGAGTCCAAGATTTCTATTGTCTCATCCTGTAGTTATTAGAGTTATAATACTAATTCTTTTACATTTCCATACAAACATTTATTCAGGGCAATATTTTCTTACTTGTAGCTAGAGTAAGAGTTCTTCACATCTACTGAGTTGTTATGGCTACTACACCTTTTCTATGCATTATTTCATGTAATCTTAAAGGAGTATAAATGTCTACTTTAAGTAAGGGGAAACTGAGGCAAAAGATGGTTAATAACTGCTTACAGCTTCTGGACTCTGGTTTATGGATGAAGTTGTAAAACCATTTCAGTGTTAAGCCTGGAGCAAATCAAAATTAATCAAGCTGGTTACGTAGAGGCAGAAAGCATGTGTTCCCACGCTTCCATATTACTGAAATAAATACAAAAAATTACAAGACCAGCTTGCAGTGAACTTGAGGAGATAGGAAGGATTTCTGCAATTTCCTGGGTGGTGGAACCCAGAGCACCTTGACCACACAATTGCCACGACAGACTTAAGGAAAGCCAGACAGAAAGCAGGCTCTTGCTGGCAGTACCTGGTGGTACCAGGATGGGCCCAAATGGCTGTTGAGCAGATACAATCCAAGGAGGAGCCAGCATCTAAGAGAAAAAAATACCTGACATACTAAACATTCCTTTCCTTGGAAAGGGACAGATAGTCATCAGGTATACCTGGCCATTTGCTGTTTTAGGGAAACCTACCACTGCTAAATGTTGATGCATGCCTAGAATTCAAAGCAGCTAGTGAATTAATAACAGGTACCCCAGCCCAAGCTTGGACCAATCCCAAGACTGTAACCCCAAAGCTCTGAAGCCCCTAGAGCCCTCCCCTCAATAAAAACTCTTGTCTGGTGCTGCTCAGGGTCGCTTCCACTTCACCACTGTGTTGGACAGATGGAGTGACTCAAGCTAGTTTGTCAATAAAGAGACTCTTTGCTGCTGCATCAGACTGGTCTCTTGGTGGTCTTTTGGGGGGTCTGGACTCTGGGGACAGCAGAAAGCCCAGTGAGTTGGAGGTATGAGCTAGGTGTATAGCCCTGGGGAATGCCTATGTGCCACAGTCTCCTCAACTCTGAAATGAGGGGATAAGGCACCATGGGCTGAAGATCCTGCTGTTTGATCTGTCCTTCTCAGATGGGTAGAAGGATAAATGTCGGAGGCTCACAGTGATCTTCAGGATAGCCATCTAGTGCCACAGCTAAGTGTCCTGTCATTTGATGAATGCTCTTCTCCCATCCTGTGATGGAAAAAATAGTAAAGATGATGACATTATATTATGAAATGAGCATTTTCTCATCCAAAAGGAAACTATAGCCTTCACAAACAGTACCTATTTGGAAGGTCCAAAATTAACTTGTATAATTCACTGACTTTTGAGGGAAAAGAAAGTTATGATACAGGAAAAAGGTAGAGGCTTAAAAGTGAAGAATTAAAAAAAGATGTATAATTTCATTGGCTAAAAAAAGATCTATTAAACAGTAATTATGTGCACTAAGAAAGCACTATTTCTAGTGGATTTAAAGGGGAATGATATCTAGGCACATTCTAGGAGTATGATGTAGGAGAGGGTTTTATTTTTTTTCCCTGGGGAATGGTAGTATTTTTAAAAATCAGATGCTTCAAAATAGATATTTTTCCATCGATTGTCCTGTCAGTTCTTCTGGGTGACTTTATAAAGTGTTTGTGTTTGAACTTCCAAATTATTTCAAGAAAAAGAAGCATGGTAATATATAGACAACAACCTTGACTTCAGCAAGACTTGCCTAAAGCCAGTAGGCCTGGAGACTTAGGGAGCAGGCAATGCGCCTCAGAGGCTTGGGGATTTTTCCTGCTCCGTGACCTTGGTCAAATCCATCCCTGCTCAGGGTCTCTCTATAGGATTGAACCCAACTATTGTACAAGGCTACACCTGAGCTTCTAACTCAGATAGCGTTTTCTGGTTACACAGGCTGTTCATCATTGAGGTCAAAGCTGTGAAATCTCTAACACTGTTGGGTGCACTGCAAATGTTTATATTTATGTATGTTTATGTTTGTGCTCTGGGAATCCTGGTCATAGAATCAATTCTAGAGCAGTCCGTCTGCTTTTCATCCTGGAGAAGAAGAATGGAAAGCAGATGGACCCTTTCCTGTGTTGATTATGGTAGCACAAAACCTGGCCCTCTTAGAGCAGCAGGACACTAACATAATGGGCATTTGAAACTGCTTTGTGTGCAGAGGCACAAACCATTCTGCTCTCAACTCCCTCCTCAGACTCAGACAGCAGAATGAGTGCTCACAGTCTGGAGGTTAGAAAAATAAAATCAAGATGTCAACAGAGTTGGTTTCTTCTGAGACCTCCTTCCTTCCTTCACTCAGAGATGCCTTCTCTGTCATCCCCCTGTCTCTTCACAGAGAGTTTACTCTCTATGCATCTGCCTCTATGTCTCTCCCCCTCTTACTTAATAATACAGACGTCTTTGTAGAATAGACATCCTAGAAACCTCCTTTAAATTTTCATTACATGTTATTCAATGTGTGTGTGTGAATGTGTCTGGGGTGTGAGCGGTGGGAGTAGGGGTGTGTTTCATGGCCTGTGGGCTGAAGCAAGAGGACAGCTCTTAGGAGTCTGCCCTGTCTCTTCACCATGTAGGTCCCAGGAATCAAACTCAGGTCACCAGGCTCAGTTTCAGGGTGTCTTTGCCTGCACCACCACATGCACAGTACATGAATAACGTGGTAATTTTAAAGGAGCCTGCTAGACTGTCTAGTCTACCGAGACTGCCATTCTATTTTTAGAAAAGCCATCTCACAAGCTCTAACAACCTTCTTTTAATGTGATCACCTCTGCAAACTCCTCTTCTCCAAATTGGGCTGCATTCTGAAACACTGGAGGTCAAGGCTCTAACATATCATCAGGAGAACATCCAACTTAACCATAAGGTGACTCATAAGAAAGAGACTTCCTACCCATTTGTGTTACCTGGACTCTGTTCAGAGAGCCTTCTTTTTCCTACTTGCAAAGGAGAAACACAATGCACTGTTGGCACTTTGCTCTTCTAGCAGGAAATTGCTGTAGCAAACCGTTGGGGGAGCACCCACATAATTCAGTCGTGACAGCACCTGTATTTCCCCTCACTACCCCTGGCTAAGCTGCTCCATCTTGGGGATGCAGCATGTTCAGCACAGCCACTGTGAGCCAAGCCTCCACTGTAGGCTGGGCTTGACACGTGGAGTAACTGTCATCTGGCGGGAGGCAGAACTGCCTATCAAAGGGAAACACCTGCTAAGGAAGGTTCACGGAAGCCTGAGAAAATAAAGGTCAAAGACTCTGGGCTGAGCTACCACCATTCTCCACCATTATTTCAGGGCAGGAGGCAGCTATCAATTCATAATGCCGTGAAAGGGGCTGAGAAAAGCCAGGGTGGTGAGCACTGTCCTACAGATATAATAAGTCCCGAAGGAGGGAGTCTGAAAAGCTGGGACAGGAGGGGAAGTCAGGGGGCTTGACTAAGGGCACAGGCAGAGTTGCATGTAATGGCCTAGGGTCTTAAGCTCACTCTCCATATACGACTTGAGACCTGAGAGAGAGTGTGAACATGTGTTTGTGTGTTTCATCTGTGTGTAGGGTTGTGAAGCAAATGCGTCTGAGTATCTGGGTGAGTGGCTGGATAAAAGAAGTAGAGGAAAATGGAGGGAAAGGAAAGTGCTAAAACCATATCAAGTTGATAAGTATTTAATTGCTGCAAATTGTTCTGAGGCCTCATTTACAGCCAACTTATCCAAGTTTCAGGTTATGACACTGTGAAACGAATTTAGTCACACAGGGATTCCTAACCTGAGGGCTGTTGACACCTGCCCATTCCCTAAGGCCCAGGAAAAGGACTGGTTTTTAATATAGTCATTTCCTTTTGTGATCCTATGAGTTTTATTTTATACATTGTAAAACATTTAAAGTAGGGATGCAACATTTTTATTGTGTTGGTTAGAAATGTCATACACATACACAATAAAGGTTAAACATTGCTAGATCAAAACCAGTGTTTTAATTAGGTTAAATAGAGTGTGTTAAAATGAATTAAAAACAGGAGTCTTGTATATAGCACGGAAAAATGTTCTACGTGACTTTTGTTTTAGGAATGCAAATATTTCAGTGCTTATAATATTCATATTGTATATTGATGAGATTATATATTTATTTCTAGTAGTAGAACATGGTAAAGCATGTTTCATTGCCAGTGATCTTTTGAGTTCCCACTAGCTACTATATTGGCAAAGATAAATCAATCTACTGTTTAAATGATGATTAAGGACTGTGGGGAATCTTTCCTGGATAAGACTGGAGTGGTCTGTGCACTTTAGGCACATTCTGGCCATCTTCCTAATGAATGGGGGTAGCAGTATCTGTTTCTTCTTTGCCTAATTGAGTGTCTCTGAGTCAGTTCCGGAGGCTACCAGTCTGCAGAATGTGTTAGAATCAGGGGACATGCATCCTGGGTAGAGGTTCTTCCCGTTATTGATGCCAGGAAGCACCATCTTCTGTGCAAAGATATTGATGCCACCAGAAGAGGCAGAGCGAAAGTCGTCTTCTCAGAAAGGTGACAGCAAAGGAGAGAAGTAGAGGGTGTGTTGGCAGGGGGTGGGGGTGGGGGGGTTGAGATGGAGCAAGCATTCAGGCAAGGAGGAGGAGGACCAGAGAGCAGGCAAATAGGAAGTAAGTGAAATAAGCAGCTGGGCCAGCCAGGTGAGGGTATAGGAAGAATCTATTGTAGGAGCTGTTTAGCCTCCCGTAGGGTCACAGCATCAGGTGTAGTGGGATGGAGTGAAAGACAGGGCCATTCAGCTGGGAGGCTCAGCAGATACCAATCTTGGAATGGAGCCAAGCTGCTCTTAGAGTTGAAGTAATCTGAGGCTCTTGGTTATTGGATTATGGTTTAGCCTACTAGTAGATTTTAGCCAACTCGTGTTTACTTGGTTAATTAGAAAATGTAATCATCCTTTTTCCTTTTCTTTCCTCAGTTTCCCCAGTGACTTGGAAAGGCCTCAGCATACATTTGAAAAGGCATTTAAATGGTCTCTGGGGAGTTGCTATTGGAAATTACTGCAAAGACTTGGGGAGACAGTCCAGCCAGTAATGTACTTGCCACATTTGTGTCCAATTTCCATCCCTCAGACTCATTAAAAAGCCTGTATAAGTTTCAGCCACTTTGGTAATCAGTATAGCAACTTCTCAGAAAATTGGGAATCAGTCTACCTCAAGACCTAATGATACCACTCTTGGGTATATACCCACAAGAACACCCACTCAGCTATGCTCATAGCAACATTATTTGTATTAATTGGACCTGGAAAAAACCTAGATGCCCCTCAGCCAAAGAGTGGATAAAGAAAATGTGGTACATTTATACAATGGAGTATTACTCAGCAGTAAAAACAATGACATCATGAAATTTGCAGACAAATGGATGGAACTAAAAAACATCATCCCGAGTGAGGTACCCAGACTCAGAAAGACAAACACAGTATGTACTAACTTATAAATGGACACTAGATGTAAAGCAAAGGATAACCAGATTATAACCCACAGCTTCACAGAGGCTAGCTAACAAGAAGGACCCCAAGAGGGATGCATGGATTGCTTTGGGAAGGAGAAATTGAGTAAACTAGGGGAGGGGGCAATAAAGGAGAGGGGGTGGGAGATGAGAACATAAGGGAATGGAGCAGGGACGGAGTGGGAGAGCAATGAAAGAGACATATTGACAGACGGAGACATCATGGGTTAGGGAGAAGCCTGGTGCTAGGGAAGTTCCCAGGAATCCACAAGGATGACCCAGCCTAGACGACTAGCAATAGTGGAGAGGGTGCCTGAGCTGGTCTACCCTGGTAATCAGATTGGAGAATACCATAATTGTCATTATAGACCTCCATCTAGTCACTGATGGAAGCAGATGCAGAGATCCACAGCTAAGCACAAGACTGAGCTACCGTAGTCCAGTCAAAGAGAGAGCTTACGTAAGATGGGGTGGGGGTGGGGGTGTCCAGATCATGGTGGGAAAATCTGCAAAGACAGCTGAGCCAAGCTAGTGGGGACTCACGAACTTTAGACCGACAGCTGTGGAGCCTCCATGGACTGAATTAAGCCCTTTGCATAAGGAAGAGAGTTGTGTAGCTTAGTCTGTTTAAGGGGTCCTTGGCAGTGGGACCAGGATATATCTTTGATACATGAGCTTGCTTTTGAAAGTCCGTTACCTATCATGGGACACCTTACTCGGCCTTGATGCAGGGGTGGGGTGGGCAGGGGAGACATGACAACTTGGACCTGCCTCAACTGAACCTGCCAGGCTTTTCTGACTCTCCATGGGAGGCCATATTCTTTTGGAGGAGGAGGGGATGGGAGGTGGGGAGGTGAGATCTGGAGGGGGAAGAGATAGGAGGGGAACTGTGGTTGGTATGTAAAATGAGTCAAAAAAATTCTTAAATAAAAAAAAAATGTAAGAAAAAAAAAAGGGCCAGGGATGGTGATGAATACTTTAATCTCAGCACAGGAACACAGGAGAGCAGAGACAAGTGGACTGTCAGTATTCATTGATCAGCCAGCCTAGAATTAGCAAGCCACAAGCCAGTGAGAGGCTCTATCTCACAAAGCAAGATGGATGTCTCTGAAAAAAATGACCCTCAAGACTGACCTCTAACACTTATATACAGGTTCATGTACACCCATGTGCACATTTACTGGCACACACAAACACGTATATGCATACACACATGCACTCTCTGTAAGGAAATCACTTGAAATGGCAGTGCTGTGACTAAATTTAATATATTATGCTCAATAGTCAGAAATCAATTTCATCCATATTATCTCACTTAATCTTTATAGAATTCCGTCAAATATCACTGGTGAGTTTTTCCTTTTAAAGGTGAGGGTATTGGTTCTATAATCACTCTATGACAAATGTCTGATATAATCAATATTACCTAATATCAAAGCTGACTTAGCACTTGGCCTAGTTTTACAAGTTGCATGTTTGATATAAAAGCTTTGTGGATCTAAGGAGGTGTTTCCCCAGTAGGCTTTCTGTTACTGTAACAAAATGCTTGAGATAAGAAGACCCTGTCTTCTTGTAAAGAGGAAGGATTAGTTTTGGTACAACAGCTCGAAAGATGTTTGTCCAAGGTTGACTGGTTCTGATGCCTCTGGGCTTGCAATGAGGCAGCACTGACAGTGCCCAGTCCATGGAGGAGCAAAGTTGTTCACATACATTATGGTGGCCAGAAACTGAAGAGAAGGAGTGGACAATCAATGTTCTACAATCTTCCTCCAGAACCTGCCCCGGCGATATAAAATTAACCACGTCGTAAAGTTTCACAACCCACGGCTGGGGACCAAAATTCTAAAACAAAAAGGGGCAACAGGGGGTATTTCAGATCTAAAATAAAAGCAGAAGATGTGTGTGCTAGCCTGGACTTTCCAGAAAGCAGAAACCCTGATGGAGTTAGGAGTATGTGTGGAGAACATGTGAGCCACTATGGGGTGTGAGTCAGATGGGCAGAGATGTCTACCTGTCAATCATCTCTTAATCACAGAAGGAGGAGTTGAGGGAAGAAGAATCTGTCTAAGAATACTGTGGATTATGATGCAGATCTAATAAGGTATTAGTCAATACACTGTGAGTCTCAGACAAAAATTGTCTGCAGCTGAGATCTGCATTAGATAGAAAAGCCAGGGCATAGTCCCCACCCTTATCAGTCAGAGCTGAGTCTTTGGTGTGAGAGCTGAAGTAGATTCTGCAGCACTGTAACTAAAGGCCACAGCTAACTGGGTCTCTTTGCCTTCCTTCCTTCCTTCCTTCCTTCCTTCCTTCCTTCCTTCCTTCCTTCCTTCCTTCCTTCCTTCCTTCCTTCCTTCCTTCCTTCCTTCCCTCCCTCCTTCCTCTCTCTCTCTTCCTTCCTTCTTTCTTCCTTTCTAAATTTTGTGTGGGCGTGTCTGTGTATATATGAACATGAATGCAGGTGGTTAAGGGAGTTAAAGGCATTGAATGCCCCTGGAGCTGTAGTTACAAGAGGTTGTAAGGCCTCTGGTCTGGGTTCTGGGAATTAAACTAAGGTCCTTTACTGGGCAGTCACCTAACTTCACATGTTGCAAATAAAAGGTAAATTCTCTTGAAAAAAGGGGCAAGGGGCATACTTCCACAGCACCACAGCATAGAATAGTTATCTTAAACCATGGCATTTTCTTTACAATTTCAACATAAATAGGCCAGTAGGATATTGTTTTAGATATTATCTAAATATTATCACTTCCTAGTGTGTATGCTGGAGCCCACATGGGAACTAAATGTCCCAGTTTGAAGACACTAGATTCCCACCTGCAGGGTTAACAGAGGAGAAAGGGTTGCATTGGGTTGATCAATTAAACTTGAATAGTCTGGACCAGGCCAATTGTTATAAAACACAAATGCATCACCCCATTTTTCATATCCAAGCCAGAGTTGGCCAATTGATTACAACACTCTTCCTTATAAGTTGTGTTGTCTGCCTCAAAATTATTCTCAACACAGTGATCCAGACAGCCACTACCCATCTATCAATGCTGACACCTGAGATGAATCCAATTTATCAACCTAACACTAGTTAAGAGGGGAGAGTATAGGTCTTTGAGCAGGTGTGTGTGTGTGTGCATGCATGCATGCATGTGTGTGTGTGAATGTGTATGCGAGTGTCTGTGTGCTCATAAAAGTTTAAGCTTGGGGGAGAAATAATGAAAATGAACATTTGACTTTCTTGAACAATTAGAAGTTTATGTTTCCTTTTAAAAGAGAATTATACATCTGTTTGGAGTCAGAACAACTTTTCTAGAAACAATTCTGTAATGAGAATGGCACACGAAGTCAACAGCTAAGTTTTCCTCTACTCATCTGTACATAACTACCAGCAAGATGCATTTGGACCCTAAAAAACCCTCAAAGTCCATTGATTGCAATGCACAAAATCTTACAGGTTCAGGCTTCTCGTTCCAAATACTTACAAGTCAGCCATTGTTGATTCACAGTTGTAGAATGCTGCCTGTCAGTCGTGTATTGCTTTCACCTCTAGAGAAATTCAGCCTCTCCCCAATTGAAATCGCATGAACCATAACAGGATCGCATAACTATCCTGGCTTTAAAAATTAATAAAATTCTTATTTTATTTTCCAGTCTCTGTGGTGAGAAGCACTGATATGGAAAATGTTAGGAGTAGCTTTTGGATAGTTAACTGGTACATGAAGGCTCTTAGAACTAAAAGACAGACAAAATTATATTCTAGAGTGAAAATGACCCACAAATGCTTCGGACCAAAGGTAGAAAATATTTCTGTTCATTCTTCTATTAATTACTACTTTCTGCTAAAAAAAAATGAGCTAGATATAAACACATGTCTTTGTGTATTTATTGGACACTATTGGACAAGGGTAGAGTCTGTAGAGAGATATTTTAACAAAGATATCTATTTTGATTTTTCAGTGCAGTCATGTTTAAAATCTAATCATTGGGCAGTTTTAAGCCCAAATATTGTTGGTACGTCACTATTCTTCATGAAATTCACAAAAACAATGTATTAGAAACTAAAAGAGAATCTATAATAAAATTGATAATGTGTTATTCTTAAAATAGCAGAAATTGAAATCTTCACCCCACGCTTGACAACATTCAAAATATACAGCATATTCACTACAACGTAAGACACTCCAGAGCACATCCAGATTTTTAAAAAAGTCACACACCAAAATGATAGCCTTTTGGTGCTATGGGATCTTTCTTGTAGAATATAGAATTAAATCTTGTGGAAACTCTAATAACATGTTCATTTCAGAACTCTTAATTTTTAACCGCACATAGTTAACTACCAGAGAGAATCACTTCACCCTCCATAAAAAGCTCAAAACATTGTCTCCTGTCATTTACTTCTTAAAGCCGAAGAAAGGACAAGTGTGTGTGTGTGTGTGTGTGTGTGTGTGTGTGTGTGTGTGTGTGTGTGTGTGTGAGAGAGAGAGAGAGAGAGAGAGAGAGAGAGAGAGAGAGAGAGAGAGAGAGAGGGAGGGAGAGAGAGCTTGGGTCCATTCACATCATAAATAACCAGGATATATTTAAAGAAAGCTCTGATTTGAATTGAATTTTAATTCTCCCTCTGACTATTATTGGGGAGAGCTCCCCCAAAGTCTTCCATAGCCTGTTTCCTTATCAGGTCGAAATGCTAACACAAAATCCTATTTAAAACTAGGTTTTAGGTGGAGCCATTTGTTAGAAATTTCAAAGTCACCAAGTTGGTTTCCCTAAATGTCATTCCAGGAGCAAGAGTCTGAATTGATTCTCAAAGCTCCAAGCTGGAGCCTGAATTGGTTCTCAAAGCTCTTAGCCATGGCTAGTGTTCTTGTTCATATATATTCTGTACCACGTGTCTAGAGGTTATAGAATAAAACTTAGCATATTTAAGGCGCCATCAGTCTATTCTTTTGAATATGCATAACAACCTCCCAAACTCCGATTCTCATTTGTCTCTAATGGAAATTTCTAGAGGCAGACATTTGCTTTCCTTAGGGAATAAACCCTCCTAGAATTAATTTGAAGCTGGGACCCATTAAGTGTCTAGATATGCAACTGTCCAAAAGCTTTCTATTCTGTCCCTCTACTATCCTCTGGCTAGTAATATCCATTAGCTCAGGTGTGATGGGACACTGGTATATTGGGTGGCTTGTGTTTTGTCTCTCAGAAACTTTATTCTCAGATAATTTACATTTACAGGAACCCTTTCTTTTCTCACCACATTCAACTGTACCTGTGTGGAGGGGCATGGCCAATGTAGGACAGTGAGCAACTCTCCCAGGATCTTCTTCTCTCCCCTACTCTTGTGTGAGACAGGCCCTCCCTTTTTGTTGTACCCTACTGTAAATATCAGCTGGCTGGCCTACAAGCCCCAGGGGTTCTCCAATCTCCACCTCTATTTCATCATAGGTATACAAGGATGGAGGACCTATGCTACCACTCCTGGCTGTCCATGGATTCTGTGTGTTTGAACTCATGTCCTCATGCTTGTAGTTTGAGCATTTTAACCCACTAAGCCATCTTCACAGCCTATCACTTTCAGTTTTAAAAACTTCCTTTGTTTCCCTAGAAAGTATGTACTCATCAAGGACCTTTAACGTCTCCGTGCTCTTGAACTTACTGGACTAGATGTAGTTAATGAGGCTTAGAACACTTTTCTCAAACATAAGGGATACATTGATGGTGAATAGCTCAAAAGCGACAATATAGATTCCAGCATCATTGCTGGCCTGCATTCTCTCAGACAGATTCAGTTTTATTTAAAGACATCCACCCATAGGTTAAGGTTGGCAAACAGAACATCTGAAACCAGTCTTCGAATTTCACAAGTTCATTGTTGGATTAAAGTGAATTCCGTTCAAACTGTGAAGTGGCACTGAAATCTTCCCACAGTTCCATATTGAAGCATAATAAACAGATCTTTGTGGTGCACCAGAATTATCAACTCTAAGTTGTATTTCCTAGAAGATGGGGGAGAGAAGGTCCTGACTCATCAAAGTGTAGCCTCACTCACAGCAGGAGGCCAAGTAGAAGGAAAAATTACTATTATGAGTGGTTTGTGAACACCTTTCATTTTATGTGAAAACACCTTCCTGAACTTGCTTAATAGAGGGCACCTTTGTAGCCAATCACGCCACAAGAGTTCTGAATTGGATCAAAAAGAACGTAGGTTAAGATTAGGGTTAGAGGTTTGATATTATATATCCGAGAGGGTATATAATTACATTGTGGTGATTTTTAGTTGAAAGCTTGTAGATAATTAACAGAGGATTCATTTATTGGTTCTTCTGAAGCTTTGTGGGAATCAGGACACATAGCTTCTGGCACATGCTCCTGTCAAGCAAAGGATAATGAGTTTTATGGTGAGTTTCCAGTCACACAAATAATACAATACGGAAGAGTTCAAGAGATAATCCGAAGGACGGCAGGGTGGGAGAATTTCCAGGCGAACTTGTCTTGGCACAGAACAACTGTAGACACTGCACTGGCTTTTAAAACATCACTTCCCCCTTACACCTCGCTTCTGCTATGGAAACCAAGCTGAGGATTTTCCCTGATGAGTAGGAGTGTGAGCTAGAGCTCAAGGTTAGGGAAGGCTTTAGGTGAAACTGTACCATAGGTGAAGTTGTTGCTGGAGCCTGCATTTTGTACCCCCAGCCACCCTGCCTCTTCAGATGTAAACTCACCCACAGAAATGCTCCCTGCTCTTTAAACAGAGCCTTTGACTTGACTGCTGTCTTGGTCCCATCTAAAATGTAATGATTCTAGTATTTATTTATGCAGGGCCTTGGTTTATGGGCATTAACCTGTGCTAATATTTCTAGAATTTCTGTGCCCTAATAGCATTTCTGGCAAATGGTATTTATTTTTTAAAAGGTAAACGAATCTATGATGAGATTGATGAAAACATCTGTTTCTCTAGGAAGCTTCTCCAGCCTCCCCCCCCCCCCCCCCACCTTATCTCCTGTATTAGAGGCTGCCACTAAGGCTCCTAGTGTGTGTTTCTTGTCAGGCAGTTGGTAGCCATCAATGGGATTACTTGTGTAACTGTCACTGCTGTGGGCCCTGTGTGTGGCCTCAGGTGTATTCACATACACATACCTCTGCCCAGCTCTCTGACTGAATAGCTGGAGAATCTTAAATATCTTTGTAAAACACACGGATAACATTGAAGGTCTCAAGAACTATAGGAAAGTGATGGGTTAGGGGAAAGAAAGGCTGTATTTAAAGGCCAGATGGCATTTCCTGATGCCTCCTACTTAGTTATTTTATAAGCCTCAAAAGTCCTGCTGATGAACTTCTGAAAATACCACTTGAAAATAACAGATTTCAAGATCCCCTTAAGTGCTGTAGAGGCAGGCCCTTCAGCATTAGAGGTAAATGGTTAAAGAATATAACCTTGATCTGCTCTGTTCATAAGTACCTTTAATATACAGAAAATGTTCTTCAAGTGTTTTGGTGTCTATGTTTTATCTAGTGACAGAGCCTATGCATTATAAGCTGAATTAATACCTCCTATCCAAATGGGCCAAAAAACAGAAGCAAAAATAATAAAATCTCCCTATAGCCACAATCATAACAGAAATCTTGGGGGAGAGGTGGGAGACAGTGAGATATTTCAGTGGCATCTTAGGGAAACAAAACCTAGGAGTTATGGCTCAGTGTACTCTAGGCAGAAATCTACCTTAACACAGTGGTGGGGACTCAGAGATGTAAGTGAACAGGAAGATATTGAACTATGAATGGATAAGAACTCAGCCTCCCAGAGCATGCAGGGAAGGCTCTTCTGGGTTCATAAAAGAAGGAAAGGAAAGCTTATCCCCCATCAGAGTATTCTAGTAAATGCTCCCATGGAGTCTTTTTGAGTCCCTGTTGAGAGAGTTTGTGGTTTACGCTCGAGTTTCACTGTCTGTAACACGTACTTCAGCAGTATGTCTGTGGCTAAGGTATGAGCTTCTACACAAACGCCTTCAGCCACTTTTGATCCCCACCCTTGTTTTTCTTTCTTTCTTTCTTTTTTTTAACATTTCTTTCTCCATCTTCCTATCTCTGTCTTCTTTCTTGGCGTTTTCAGTGCTTCCGTTGATAGCTATCTACAGAAGTGGGCTACCACAGATGACGTAGGACGTAGAACCCAGCCAAACCTTTAACTGAAGTTCTCTTTCAATCTGACACATGTTTTGTACACACACACATACACACACAGACACAGTCACACATACACATACACACACAGACAGTCACAGACACATACACACACAGACACACACAGTCACACACATACACACACAGTCATACACACAGACACACATGCACACACATGTACACACATACATACACACACAGACACACACTCATACACTCACATACACACACAGACACACACACATATACACACATAGACACACACAGACACAGTCACACACACAGACACACACAGACACAGTCACACACAGACACACATACGTACACATACACACACACATACACATACATACACATGCACACATACACACAAAGACACACACACAGACACAGACACACACGCAGACACACACAGACACGGTCATACACACAGACATAGTTACACACACACATACATACGCATACATACACAGACACACACACAAAGACACACACACACACACACACACACACACACACACACACACACACACACACACACACACTGTACCAGCGAGCTTTGTGTCAACTTCACACAAGCTAGATTCATCTGTGAGGAAGAAAACTCAATTGAGAATATATTTTCATAATAAGGTCAGTCTGTAAACAAGCTTGTAGAGCATTGTCTTAGTGAGTGATTAATGTGTATGGTCAAAACCATGTGTGTGTCCAACCCATGGACTGTGATCTTGGAGGAAGAAGAAATACAGAAAAACAAGTGAGGTAAGCCCATTTCTCCCAGGCCTCTGGCATCAGTTCCTGCCATTGGGTTCCTGCCCTCACTTTCCTTCACAATGCACTGTGATGTGGAGGTAAAAGCAAAATAAATGATTTCCTTCCCAAGTTTCTTATGTTCATGGTGTTTAACACAACAATAGAAGCGCTAACTAAGACACACACACACACACACACACACACACACACACACACACACTTCACCTAATTTCCTCTCAAGAGTCTTTCATGTCCGTGTCATTAGAATTAGTATACATACTCAGGTTAATTGGTTTGACATTGAAAAATTACTAAAATACAGAGCATGAATTTTAAGTTACGAAGTCTCGTTTCAGAGCCCGTACCCTTTTGCATTGCTGTTTTCTTTTATATCTTGGGACATAACGGATACAAAGTAGATAGTGAACAAACTTTCTCGTGTGTGGTACTGAAGAACGGAACCCAGGCCCTGACACATGCTAAGTAAGGACTATACTGCTGAATCTCATCCCCAGCATTCAAGGGCATATTTATTGTTCGCCTTGGATAATGATGCAATGTTTTTATTGTGGTGCACACTTCTTAATTTTGGATGAGAACAGTTTTCAAAACTATAAGATATACATGAGAACCCAGAAGCTTAGGTATTTTGACAGCCAGCAGCTTCATGGTGTACTTCTGAGACTGGTCTGGGTTGATGTATAGAATGCCTGCATTCCTGACCTCGAGAGGTTAGCCATATTAGCATTCCTGGTCTGGAGTCTAGGGTTCCAAGGATTTGGTGGGTTCCTCCAGTGCAGCATACCTCATGGCTTTCCCAGGTGAGTGGCCTGCTGCAAGTATTGCTACAGATCCTATCACTGCTACGCTTCCATCTTTGACTGACAGTGTGATCTGAAACAGGATCAGAACCCTGTCATTGTTTAATGTGTTTCTATGACAATTAGCATTCTCACTTGAACCTCTTAGAATGGATGGGAACCAATAATTTAGAATTCCTATCCATGGACCAGGCATGCTAGCACATGCAAATCATCCTGGAACTTGGAAGATTAAGACAGGAGGATTCCCACAGGTTTGATACATAGCATGTACCAGGATAGCCAGCACTACATAGCATATAATGATGATGATAACAACAATGGTGATAATAGCAATGATGATGATAATAAGCAAGAAAGAAGACTGCATAGATGTGAACAATATGAGCTTCACTTAAAGAGGAGATATGCAAGACGTTGTATGGAGAAAGTGTTTAGGCATTGCTTAAGAAAAACAAACTGGTCACAAACCCTTCATTCGGCTCTGCACATGATTTAACAGGTGTGTGATTTATTCATTTATTCCCAGACTCTCTGACTAACCATTCCATCACAGCACTATTGTCTGCAGAGCCAAACACACTTACAGCAAACTGCACCAGCCTCACAGGGAGGCTGAATTAGCCAATCTCTAGAAAGCCTTTGTTCCCAAAGAAGAAGAAGGTTAACGTCACCAAAACAGTGACCCTAAATCAATCAATCAATCAATCAATCAATCAAACAATCAATCAGACATTACCTTAGTGAAGTCTTGCCCATTGTAGAATTCTGAGCCATCAGTAGGATATCCCTCTATAAACAGTGTTTGATATTGAAGGGAAGAAAATAAAGGCAGTTGGTTACTTCATTGACAAAATACAAGACTGTCTCCCTATTCGACCAGGGTCCTTCTTGGATAAGGAAGGGTTGCCTTTCTCAGGTAACTCATCTCTTTTCCATGGAGCCATTGGTGGGAGATTGTTATTGGGCCTCATAGAGGTTAAATAAGCCTGTCTTAAGTTGCCCTTGGTCAGATTGCTGGCTCCACCTCTCGAGTTTGCTTTTCACTTGAAGGTAGGTGACTAGGAGTGTTTCTGAGGTGTTGGATGTTGATGTGCACTCAGAGAAATTGGAGCTCAGATGGTGTTCCTGCATGGTTTGAGGAAGAGATCTGATCTGAATTTTGCCCAGCCCTGTGTTTGGACTGCATACTGTATTATCTAATCGAGCTTCAGCATCGGCCAAGCCGATACTTTCTTTGCTTTATTCCTCTGCCTTTTCCTTTGGCCAGGTCCGTAGTGTAAGGGATGTGACAGTCGGATGAGCGAATTTTTACCCTGCTCCCCAAACTCCAACAGAAGTAAGGCTTTTGAAGCGAAGTGGGACAACAAGGTGATTGGGAATGAGGAATAAGGGATCCTTGATGGGTACACCTGTGGGTGGGTGTAGAAAGAGCTACTTTCCAGTCTCTGTCTGACTTTAATATACTAGATTGTTCTAATTAAGGAAATGAAAGAGCTGCATTTGACAGTGTTCCCCGTGGCCACAATACGCTTGGCACAGTGGGAACCAGGCAATCAATAAGTAAACAGACAGTGCCAGCCTGAAGACCTTTCAGAGAAGTATTTCTATCCAGGGGGAATAGAAAAAAACTTAGTATTGGTTTTAGTCTCTTTCAGTGTTCTGCAAGATTTTGTTCTATTTCAAGTGACACTGTTTCTGCCTTTAAACAAGTACCCCTCACCCCATGTTTGCCGTTGGGAAAGTCCTAAGCTAGAGATCACTCAATATTCAATCTTTGGGTGTCTGTCTCAGCATCGAACTCAACCCAAGGAAATTCACATGCAGAAAAGTGAGTGTTGCTTACCAACACAGATTCATATTCTGTTCCCTTCAGCAACCCATCAATCTAGCAGAAGAAATACAAGCTCCCATAATAATGGGAACAGATTTCAAGGAGCATGAGATAACATCAACTTGGTTTATTAATGGCAATTGTACTGTTATACTTTTGATGCCAATCCAAATTCGATTTTAATTAAGTTTTCTCATCATTTCAAATTCTCTCTCTCTCTCTCTCTCTCTCTCTCTCTCTCTCTCTCTCTCTCTCTCTCTCTCTCTCAGTACCACATATGACTAGGCTACTGTTGATGGTAAGATGCTATCATTATCATCAACTCAATAAACATTTCATTTCTAGAACAGTCTAAATTTCTCCTTTTGCTGGGTTTTAGATCAAGTAAAAACTTCTTAGTTGACATATTACAACCTGGAACAGAGAATATATACCTTTAAAGATAACATAAAAATAAGGGTTGGAGGAATCATTCTTTTTTACTTCAAGCTATACTATAGAGCTACAGTAATAAAAACAGCCTGGCACTGGCGTAAAAACAGACTTGCGGATCAATGGAATTGAATGAAAGACCCCGACATTAACCCACACACCTATGAACACCTGATTTTTGACAAAGAGGCAAAAAATATTAAATGGAAAAAAGATAGTATCTTCAAGAAATGGTGTTGGCATAACTGGATGGTAGTTTATAGAAGAATGCAAATAGATCCAAACCTATCACCCTGTACAAAACTCAAATCCAAGTTGATCACAGACCTCAACATAAACCCAGCTACACTGAAATTGATAAAAAAGAAAGTGGGAAATATCCTCCAATGCATTGGCTCAGGGGACCACTTCCTAAATATAACACCAGTAGCACAGATACTAAGAACAACAATTAATAAGTCAGATCTTCTGAAACTGAGAAGCTTCTGTAAGGCAAAGGACACAGTCAATAAGACATAACGACTGCCCACAGAATGGGAAAAGATGTTCACCAACCCTACATCTGACAGAAGACTAGTCTCTAAGATACGTATTAAACTCAAGAAGTATAGAGCCCCCAAACCTAAATAACCCAATTAAGAAATGGGATTCAGAGTTTAAAAGGGAATTCTCAACAGAAGAATTACAAATGGCTAAAAGGCACTTAAAAATTGCTCAACATCTTTAGTCATCAGAGAAATGCAAATCAAAACAACTTTGAGATACCACCTCACACCTCTCAGAATGGCTAAGCTCAAAAACACAGATGACAGCCTATGCTGGAGAGGATGTGGAGAAAGGGGAACACTTCTCCATTGTTGGTGGGAGTGTAAACATGTACAGCCACTCTGGAATGCAGTATGGTGGCTTCTCAGAAAACTGGGGATCAATCTTCCCAAGGATCCAGCAATACCACTGTTGGGCGTATACTCAAAAGATGCACATCCATTCCCCAAAGTCATTAGCTCTTAATGTCATTAACATGTAATAGTTAATGTCTAATAGTCATTAACTATCGTAATAGCAAGAACCTAGAAACAACCTAGATGCCCCTCAATTGAAGAATGGATTAACAAACTGTGGTACATTTATATAATGGAGTACTACTCAGCAGTTAAAAAAACGATATCCTAAAATTTTCAGGCAAATGGATCGATTTGGAGAAATTTTCCTGAGTTAGGTATCATAAGCTCAGAAAGATAGGCATGGGGTATACTCATCCATAAGTGGATTTTAGACAAAAAACAAAGAATACCCAAGCTGCAAACCACAACCCCTGAATAGCTTGGGATCAGAAGGAACTTAAGAGAGACATCCAGAGATTCCCCCAGAAAGAGAAAATAGAGATCATCTTAGCAAATTAGGATCATGACAGGTTACAGCCGAGAAGAGGTGGGAACAAATCATGAGAGAAAGAAATGATTGGTTGAGAGGAGCAACAAAGAGAGAGAGGAAAAAAATCAGGTGGAGATCTCAATAGAGGAAGCCAATGTGGGGTTGGAAAGAGACTGGGTGCTAGAGAAACCTCCAAGAACTCACTGGATGTCCCTGGCTAGTTCTCCAAGCAATAGTGGAGGGGTGCCTAAACAGGACTCCCCCTATAATCAAATGAATAACCACCCTAAGTGTCATCACAGAACCTACATCCAACAATGAATAGAGGTGGAGGCAGAGATCCATGGCTGAGTACTGGGTGGAGCTCCTAATCCAGCTAAGAACAGGGAGCAAAGTCTATATGAACAAGGGGATAGGGATTATGAGGAAAATTCCCACCATGATGGCTGGCTGGAGCTCTGGGGAGCTGACTGAATCAAGAACAGCCACTGGGGAACCATCAGGAAAAGGAGCTAGGTCCTCCAAGGGTAGACAACTGTCCATTGGCATGGGGAGTATGTGTGTATCTGTAGGGGTATTGTGTTGTTTCATGGTAAATAATTGTCCCACCCACTGGTTTAATAAAAAGCGCTGATTGGCTAAAGGCAGGCAGGAAGTGTGGGTGGGGCTACCAGACTAAGAAAACTCTTGAGAACAGGAAGCACAGAGCAGAATGCCAGAGAGAAGCTGAAAGAAGCAGAGGACAACTATGCTGCTCTAAGAAAAGGTACCGAGCCCCATGGCTGAACAGGAAGAATCATGGGTTAGATGAAAGGTAGAGAGCTAGCAAGTGATATGCCTGGGCATGAGGCCGATCAGCCTAAAATTATAGTAAGCCTCTGTGTGTCTCTGTGGGACTGTGGGACTGCAGGTCTGTGAGTCTGCTGATATAGACCTTGAGGTTAGGCCTGAAAGTCTGGGCCAGAAACCTCATACTACATGTATCCTCAAGGGGTGGGATCAGACTGTGTTCCTGTACATGGGCTGGCACCTTGGAGCAAATTCCCTGCAGAGGAACACCTAACCCAGTCTTGACTTTGGGATGAGGAAATCGGACTTGCCTAGAATGGTTTCCCTAGTACCTTGGGAAGGGTTGACAAGGGGTGGGGGAGGGTGGTTGGGAGAGGGGAGGCCGAAGGCTGATTGGGAGGGATGGGGAGGAGGGAAGGGAGAGGTAACAGGGTGATACATGGATAAAAAGGACTTTTTTAAAAAAAATAAATAACAAAAAGAATAAGGTATAAATAAAAACTTTTGTAGTTATACCGAATTTATACAATATAGACCACTTAAATTTTGTTAATAGATACTGTAAGTTAAAAGGATGAGCAAAAGAAACCCACCCTGGGCCCGAAAGCACAGCCAGTAAAAGAAACTCATCCTTGTCCTGGAATCAGATCCAGTGAAAGAACCTCACCCTGACCCTGAACACAGAGCCAGCACTTTGGCCTTGAAACCAGAACCAAGGAAGCACACTTTGTCTCTGAAGTAGAGCCACAAAAGAAACACAGTCTGGTTCTGAAATGAGGACCAAAGCTGCCCTGACCAACCAATTCCTGAGCAAAAATACCAACCAATCCCTGAGTAGAAAGCCAACCAATTCCTGAGAATGAAATCTAGTCAATCTGAGCTTGTTCAAGTTCAAAAGGATCAAAATATAACTCATTCCCTTTATGAAAAATTTTTCCCTAGAAAAGCTCTGCCTATATAAGCCCATCTGCCTGTTCAGACAGCAGCTGTCCTTCTTCATCCTGTCAGAGGCATCCACTGTCCTGCACTCCTTCTTCCCCAGTAAATCTCTTGTATAAGAGTTTGGAGTGAATATCTTCTTTCGTCAGCATGGAGTGAATCTCAGCTGGGAAGCTTCTCTAGGAGAGCAGAGCAGAGGAAGCAATGGACACCTTTGCTGGGAAATTTCCTTAGGGGGGTGGACCTCAGCTGGAATGGCTCTCTCTCTGGGAGACCATCCTCCACTGGACCTCAGCTTCAGATATAACCTGACTTCCTGATTTTCTTCCAGACCTATAACACTTGCAGATAAATTGACATAAAAGTTATTTAGGTTTTTTTTTCATGCACATATATGTTATATAATGTCTAAACCATTTTAGACATGTCTGTTTTTCAAACATTTGAAAGACATTTGTTTATGGTGAAAACTTTCAAAATCCTTTCTTCTAGCTTCTTGAAATATATAATATAACATTGTTGTCTGTACTTACTTTACTGTGCATACAAGAACTTTTTGCTTATAGATGCAATTTAGCATACATACATCAATCTTTCTTGAGCCAACTATAAATCTTTGGGTTTCCTTATGTCTTAGCCTTGGGCCATACTTACTATGTGATCACTGAAAGAGGAGATCTATTCTTCCTGAGTGAATGATAAAGTCATTACTAGACACTCAGACCAAACTAAAAGTTTAAATGGATGGAACCATTAAGAACTCCTAATACTATTAGAGAACAGTAGTGAAAGCTTTGTTTCTCTTTTTTATAGATAAAGGAAATTTTATTTAGAATACTTTAGTAATTTTTTCCCTTAGTCACATGGCAAAGAAATAGCAATGTTTCTTTTTAATTTGGATTCTATGCTCTGAACCAGTGTGGCACACTGCCATTCATTTGTGTAGAAATCTTGAGGTGATTCCAGTCATACCTGAGAGTCCAAGTACCCTCAACACATCAAGGACTTACAACTTTCAGTCACACTCCAATGTTTCAGAAACACTTTAGAATAAACACACCCCAAATTAATGCCTGTTCTTCTCTCTAAATTCACTCTTCTGTCTGGTTTGGTACCACAGGACCTGCCCATGTAGCTCAGACTAGCCCTGAACTTTCAATTCCCTGCTTTAGTCTCTCTTCCAAATCTTCTTAATTAAGCATCCCTCTATCAGAAATAGAAGCCGTCTTCAATTTGATTGCATGATCCAGAACCTTAGCATCATCACTTACCTCTTCCAGAACCCCAATAAATATGCCTGGAAGCTTCTACTCACTGTCTTAAACCAACAACTATCTAGGATTCAAAGAACAGCAGAGATGTATAGGCTTTCTTACAGCAAGAACAGGCATGTCGTGGAAATAAACATAATCCTCAAGTTGTAAAACTGTCTTCAGGACCATTTTAATGAACAAGAATTGAGTTCATAATCACCCAGACCAGGCTTTGACCAAGAGTATGTCAAATACATGCCTCTTGCTCTGCCATGATTTTTGCCCTATTTAAACCTGAAGCTCATGTTAGTAGCTCAAAAATGGAATTGGGGTCACTGGACCCTTTTATCTATATTATCCAATGTGAGCCCATTAAATAAACCTTTCTCTGTCTCTTACTGATGCTTGTCCCTTTAATTGGTGGGTTAGATGAGTGGCTTAGCCTAATCTGCTAGGGCTCCTGGAGTGGGGCCTTTGTCTTTAAACACCAGTAACAATACTCAATTTTGAGAAATATAACTTTTTTTTCCCTGGGTCAAAAATTTCTCTTTTGACCTTTAAAATATACATGAAATATCTCACCGAAGAATAACTCTCTGAAAGGCTCATGTAATCCTTTTTCTTTTCCCAATGGCCTTCAGCATGTAGCAGCATGAAGCAGCTAGCCAGGGTCACCATCACCAGATTCCCAGTTTCCTGCCTTTGTGTTAGGACCTACATGGCTGGGGGCACTCTTAAGATTTCCCTCCTGGTCTACTCTTGGATTGGGTGTCTCTGAAGCTTTGGTGAGAACAAGGAAAGGTGGATTTGATGAAGATGGAATGCTATTGGTGATACTGACGGTCGTGTTAATTCCTGAGTGTATGAATATCTGATCTGACTCCAAGAGACCTTGATAGACTGATAGAATTACATGGGAGGGAGTGGTGTTGGTAAGAATGATCATTTTTAGTGTATGTTGGAGAAATGACCCATGAATTTCTCTTCTCTGATATTGGTCTGGTTTTGAATTCACCCCGTCCCTTTGATTAACATGGTCCCTTTATTGCAATTTGAACTGATACTAGCATAGTGATAGCTTTTATTCAAAACAATGCTAACACATATTCTAAGACAGAAAACAAAAGCTCTCTTTTATATTTTCCTCTCAGCTTACTTGCTGAGTAATGCACACAGGTCCTACTTGGGCTGATCTGTAGGGCTGTCCCAAGAAGGCATAGGAATGGGTATCCATGTTTTCACTGTAAGATGTACAGAGGAGCACCTACCTGCTTTTTCTGTGAATCTCAGGAACATCTGTCAAACAACACCTGCTATTCTATATAAAAGGTGTATGCTAGAGATCAAAAAGATAAAAAATAAAAAAAATCATATGAGGTCAGCCCAGATCACAACTTTCAGCCTGTCACTCCTGTCAAATGGGTAAGATGTAAACCACACATTGAGTTGATGTCTATTAATAATTTGGGGAAGTGTTACAATCGAAGTTTACGAAAATACAGAGGGAAAGAGAGAGACAGTTTGAAACTACCCAGAAGCCTTATGAATTTTCCTCCACTTTTTTTCGTACTTTCTCCTTAATCTTTTATAAGTATTAAATAGTTCCAAAGACATTTTGTTTACTTGTATTTGTTTTTTTTCCCTGAGACAGAGTATTACTATGTGTCCCAGGCTGGCTTTGAACTTTTGGCTATCTTTTGTCTTGAGCATATTAATTCTAGAATTACAAACATGTGCCAGAAGTCCTAGATTTCCAAAGACTTAATGAAGATGTTTGAACAAAATGAAGCATCTGTATAAAAGGTGCATCAGGAGTTGGATGGACCCAGACTGTCTAGTTCACACCTTTTATTATATATCTGAAGAAATAGAGGTTCAGGGACATGATAAAGCAAGAAGAAGAGTTATGTCTGGAGCCAAAGAAAAGCTAGAGTCTAGTTACCAAGAGTAGTTCATTATTCTTTCGACATTGCCATAGAGTCACGTAAAGAGCTCCAGGTGCAAGGCATGTTTAGTAATACTGTCTCAAGTTCAAGTATGCTGCCTGTGCTGTTGTTTATGGTACCCTGAGCATGTAGTATAATGACAGACACATTCTGAGCACTTGACAAGTCTCCAGAAGGCCTGGTGGCTTTCACTTTGGTGTTTCTGTAAACCTACAACTGACTGTTCAAGAGTCCGTGTAGGTGAACCCAGTTGAATGGCATCACTTGAAACTGCATGGAAAATGAATGAAGATCCATTTTTACCACAGCCTGGGGTTAATCTCTTGGATGAATGTAGCCCCATTTCCATCTGACACAGCCACATGAGGGAACTCTAAGTAGAATTAACAGACCCGTTAAGGACTTCGAGCCTGCGAACATTTTGACACGAGAGGTCTTAGATATTCCAGCTCAGTTGAGCCTCCAGATGATCACAGTTCCAGCCATCATCATGTGACATGGAAGAAGCATCCCATACAGTGCAGCCAATATACTAGCTAAATTGTGAAAGGTCCAAAAATGATTGTTTTGATGAGAACAGTTTAAATTTCAAAGGCTGCTTCCTGAAAACAGGAAGTGGCTATTTGAAGCTATTTTTGGAGAAAACTTGAAGCAGTATGGGAAAAAAGTGAGAAAAAGGTGAGAAAAAACAGTGAGAATGTAATATCAAATGAAAATCTGGAGAGGGTAGTTTGGGTCCTTCAGGAAGTCTTGGTGACAGTGTCAGCCATGTTCACTCTTGTCCTTATCAAGGTCAAAGACCCTGGAGAACCCAAACTCCCCTCAGTCATTGGTTAAGGGCTATTCCAGATACATAGACTCACTCTTTATTCTTTAAGGAGTAAGTGCAGAGGGCTGAACAGCAGGAATGAAGCCCTGTGACAAGGGCACAGGTGACAGACTTTGGGGAAGGATATGGACCCTAGCAGCATGTGTAGAAATGGTGAGGGTGGGTGGGCAATATGGACTGGTTATGTTTACAGTATTCCTTTAACTTCAAAAGTATTATTCTGGAAATTCACAGTCCTGGACAAATGAATAGTTGGTCACTATAGGAAACCATCCCAAGGGGGTATAGGTAGAGCTTGATGGTGTCATCTATGATGAATATAGAAATTTTTCCAAATTAGAATGAGACTCAAGAGTATTCCAGAGTGGCATGTAGGAGGCTATGCATGCTAGGGGCCAACAGCAAACTGAGCCCACTTCTAATAATAGTTTGCCTCCAGGAACAGGCAGACATGGTTTCACACAGTTTTAAACGTTGTATAAGGTCAGAAGGTGATAAACATCTTTTAGTTTGGCAAGTCTAAGCATGGGTGAGAAAAGGAAAGAAAACACCACGCTACACTTAAGAACTGAGCTGGAGCACATTACTCAACAGTGTACAGACACGACGTCATCCTCAAATGCAGATGTAAAGAAGAACATGAACCTGTCCAGAAGCTGGGAGATAGAGAACAGGGGGATAACAGGAGGAGAGGTCTCAAGAACTTACTACGCACCAGGCAGTGGTGGCACATGCCTTTAATCTCAGCACCGGGGAGGCAGAGGCAGGCAGATCTCTATGAATTCTAGGCCAGTCTAGTCTACAGAGAGAGTTCCAGGACAGGTTTTCCAAAGCCACACAGAGAAACCCTATCTTAAAAAAAAGTAAAAGAAGGAGGAGGAGGAAGAGGAGGTGGAGGGGGAGGAGGAGGATAAGGAGGAGAATTTAGTATGAGGATGTCTTAAGTTAGAAGGATCATTTTATAGATATTTTCTAAGAGAAAGAAGTTTAAGGGTAAAATGATGCCGTGAGATTCTTGGGAGGTGAAGATTATGGCTGGTGGTTTTAATGGGGGAAGGCATAGAATTCAAGTTATTTTTGTCACAAGTAGGGAAACTGACTTAAATCAATTTGTATAGCTGGCATGATGGAAATAAGGCATCTGTCATCAGGAATCAAAACTCTTCAGTGATAGGAAGCAAAAGGAAAATTGTACTAAGCATTATAGAAAAGTACATGGGTTGAGGGCAACTTTTAAAGGCTTATGTTCATTGAATCTCAGCCTACGAAATGAAAAGGACATTTGTCAAGAAGGACAAACAAAAAGAAATCCTACTTTATTTAATTCCCACAGGGAAATGCATAGAAAAGCCAGGCTAATAGGGCTTAGCAATTATCATAATTCCATCAATATCAGCCAAGATGGGAAGCTCTCACATATGTATACATGTTTATGTATACATAGATTTACACGTATTGCGGGTATTTTTAGGTAGATAGCACATGGCAATGGTTCCTTGTGGCGTTTTCAGACATCCTTGCTGTGGCTGTACCCACCTCTTTCCATCTTTGCATTTATCTTTCCCCTCTCTAATTAGAGCTCCGTTCTCCCATTCTCTCTCTGTCTCTCTGTGCGTTTCTCTCACTGTCTCTGTCTTTCTCTATTGTTCCCCCTCTACAGGTCCCTTTTCACTTTCCTGGTTTCTGCAGTTACTCCAGGTAATATAATCACATCTGAGGATTTGGAGCCAGGAGACTCAGAAATCAAAATATGCAATGCCTGTCTTTTGTCCTGGGTGGACTCAGTAAGATCTTTGCGGGTTCCATGCAGTTCCAAGTTCATGATTACATTTTTCTTTTCAGATGACTAGTATTCTATTGTGTGTATGTAGCACACTTACATCGCTCAGTCATCATTTGAAGGACATTTAGGCTGTTTCTGTTTCCTAGCTATTGTGAATAGAACAGCAATAAACAAATGTGTCTAAGAAAGTATCTGGGAAATAGGATATGGAGTCCTTCAGGCATATGCCAATCGGTGGTATATCTGGGATAAACTTAATTTTAGCTCTAGTAGGTGGTTTCTGGCCCTGACTTTTGGGCCTAGCATCAAGGTTTAGGCCTGCAGACCCACAGACCCGCAGAGACACACAGATACATACAATAGTTTTAGGCTGATTGGTCTATGGCTCAGGCATATAACTTGCTAGCTCTCTACCCTTCATCTAACCCATGTCTCTTGTTCAGCCATGGGGCTCGGTACCTTTTCTTAGAGCAGCATAGTTCTCCGCTTCTTCTGGCTTCTCTCTGGCATTCTGCTCCGTGCTTCCTGTTCTCAGAGTTTTTCTTAGGCTGGTAGCCCCGCCCACACTTCCTACTTGCCTTTGACCAATCAGCACTTTTTATTAAACCAGTGGGTGGGACAATTATTTACAATGAAAGAACACAATACCCCTATGTTTAGCTTTTTAAAAATTTTAAGTGCATTATTATTTCACGTGAATGAGTTTTTGCCTGAGTGTCTGTGCACATGGATCTGGTGCCTTTGAGGCCAGAAGCAGGAGTTAGGTCCCCTGGAGCTGGAATTACAGAGTGTTGTGAACCCTCACGTGGGTGCTAGGAATTAAACCCAGGTCCTCTGGAATAGCAGCCCGTGCTCTTAACCACAGATCCATCTCTCCAGCCCACAGCTCTAGCTTTTTGAAGAGCCTTCACAAGAATCTATAGAGAGCCTCAGTATACCAGTGTATAATCCTGCCAACAGTGAGTGAGGACTCCTTTCCTGCACTTCCTTTCTAACATGATTGCTTTTTAATGTTTACCATTTTGATTGGAGTAAGAGGAAATCTCAGAGTTGCTTTGATTTGCCTTTTTCTCCAATTGCTAATCAGCATTTAGTTTTGAGATATTTCTTAGCCATATTATTTTTTTTCTTTTGAGGATTCTCTGTTCAGATCCCATGCCCTCTTATTCGAATAGGTCTTTTATTTTTGATTCTTTGTCTTTTGAGTTCTCTACATATTTCCTGATATTTATCTTCTCTCAGATGTACAGCTGGCAGTGACCATCTCCTATGCCCCATCTTCCCCTTCACCCGCTTCATTGTTTCTTTTTAGCTGTGTGGAATGATCCGCTGGGCGGTGGGGAGGAGAGGAGGATCCCAGGACCTCATTGGCAAGACAATCCTGCTGAGTTGGTGAGCTCCAGGTTCAATGAGAGACCCTGTCTCAAATAATAGGTTGGAGAATGATCAAGGATGCATCCAACGCTGACCTTTGGCCTCCGCATGCACATGCACACACTGATGCTAACACTTTCTTGTTTCCCTCTGTGTTTTCCTTTGACGGGGTTCCTTGTCAATTCTTGACCCGAGTCCTCTATCATGGAGGCTACTCTGTAAGTTTTCTTCTAGGAGTTTTAGTGTTTCAGGTTTCCCGTTTAGATATTTGGCTTATCAGGAGTTAGTTTTTGTGCAAGGTGATGCATATGAGTCTAATTTCATTTTTCTGCATGTGGACATCTGGTTTTCTCAGCACAATTTGTTATAGATAATTTCTGTGTTCCAGAATATGTTTTTGGCATCTTTTTAAATATTAAATGTCTGTAGTTATGTGTATCCGTGTTGGGACCTTTGATTTTTTTTTCCCTCTGTTTGTCTACACATCTGTTTTTGTGCTGGATCCATATTATTTTTATTACTGTTAATATTAATAATAAGAGTGGCAATATCGAATGATTATATCCTGAGCTATGGAATGTAATTCCTTTAGCATTATTCTGCTAGTTCATGACTGCTTTGGCTCTCTAAGTCTTTTGTGGTTCTGTTATTTTTCTTTATATGCAATTGTTCTCCTTGATTGATCCCAGAGGTAAAAGTTAAATCCATGTTGCTTAGCACATCATGTACTTCGGTCAAAAGACCTAAAGGACTTGAGCTGGATCTGACATTAAGGTCTCCTTTTTGAGGACTAGCCTTGAGTGTTCCAGACACCGTGCAAGATTCCAACACATGGAAGAAACTAATAATTATACCTTGCTATGGTGCCTATAAACCACCACAGCAATCAACATGACAATATAACCTTGAGGGTGCGATAGTGGTACAGATACCTTTGTGGTAACCAATAGCTCTCCAATTGGCTTTAAGGCTCCCTCAACAAGAGGCAACTTATGCCCGATACTGGAAACCAGCCAACAACCCAGGGCCAGTAAAGTCATAGATCTTGGAAGATAACCACTTTATCAAATCAGCTTAGTCTCTATCTCCATTCTATGTACTGATCCTTATATCCACAGATAAGTGTAATTTCTCACCTGTTATTAAGAAAACTTCTCTTTGGCACAGATAGAGACTGTTATAGAAAGCCATAACTGGTAAAAGTGCAGAGTGCTGGAGACCAATTAGAACTGATACCTCTTACAGCACAACCCCTGCACTTAAGGCTCAGGGATCATCACATGAACCAGGGTGTGGGAGATTATGATGCTACATTGTAAATAATTGTCCCACCCACTGGTTTAATAAAAAGCGCTGATTGGCCAAAGACAGGCAGGAAGTGTGGGCGGGGCTACCAGACTAAGAAAACTCTGAGAACAGGAAGCACAGAGCAGAACGCCAGAGAGAAGCCAGAAGAAGCAGAGGACAACTGTGCTGTTCTGAGAAAAGGTACCGAGCCCCATGGCTGAACAGGATGAGAGTCATGGGTTAGAAAAAGGGTAGAGAGCTAGCAAGCCTAAGACTATTGAAAGCATTCGTGTGTCTCTGTGGGTCTGTGAGTCTGAGAGCCTAAAACTTGAGGCTAGGCCTGAAAGTCCGGGACAGAAACCACGTACTACACCAGGGGATCAAGGAGTTTGCTTTGCCTTCTAGAACGTCAGAGAAGCTACACCTACAAAGTCTCAGCATGGCTGTGTAAACGTGACCTGAACAAGAAGACATGGCAGACATGCTAATTTGGAGGGGGATGCTCACAAGGCAATTAAGGAATGCTGAGGTGGTGGGAGAAATCATCTTCCTCAGCAAGGAACACAGCAACTGCTTATCCAATACCAAAAGCTCAGCCCTGAAAGCATACACATGTAATGTTATAAGGATTGAGCAGGTTGTATGTTGTGAAATTTTAGTTGAAGATGTGTTACGTTTGTTTATTCTGTGAAATATTTGTTGAATGATACAAAGATGTGTTGTATTCCTCTATGTTACACTTGTTTAACTCTGTAGAACTATGTTACTTTGCCTGTCCAAAACACTCAGTTGGAGTAATAGAGAGCTGAATGGCCAATAGCTAGGCAGGAGAGAGAGAAATAGGTGGGGTAAAGGCAGAGAATAAATAGGAGACATCTAGGGAAAGGAGGAGGAGTGAGAATATAGAATATAGAATAAAGAAAGAGAGGACACTGAATGTTAGCTACCCAGCTACCCAGTCATACAACCACACAGCCACACAGCCACCCAGCCACCCAGCCACCCAGCCACCCAGCCACACAGCCACCCAGCCACACAACCACAGAGCCACATACCCAGCCACCCAGCTACTCAGCCACCTAGCCACACAGCCACACAGTCACAAGTCACCCATCCACCCAGCCACTCAGCCACACCACACAGCCACACACCCAGCCACCCAGCCACCTAAATACACAGCCACACAGCCACCCAGCCACCCAGCCACCCAGCCACACAGCCACCCAACCACACAGCCACACAGCCACACAACCACACAGCCACACACCCAGCCACCCAACCACACAGCCACCCAGCTACCCATCTACCCAGCTACCCAGCCACCTGGCCACCCAGTCACACAGCCACCCAGCCACCCAGCCACACAACCACACAGCCACACACCCAGCCACCCAGCCACCTAGCCACACAGCCACAGAGCCACACAGCCACACAACCACACAGCCACATACCCAGCCACCCAGCCACCCGGCCACCCAGTCACACAGCCACACACTCAGCCACCCAGACACCCAGCCACCCAGCCACCCAGCCACCCAGCCACACAGCCACACAGCCACATAGCCACCCAGCCACACAGCCACACAGCCACACAGCGAGCCGTGGAGTAAGAAGAAAAGAAAGATATATAGAATAAAGAAAGGTAAACTGCCCAGAGGCAAAACATAGAGAGAAATGGGATAATATAAGTTAGGAAAGCTGACTATAACCAGGCCAAAGTCCAGCCAAGAACAAGTCTTTGTGCATTTATTTGGGAGCTGGGTAGTGGGTCCCCAAGAGAGAGACAAACCAAACAAAAACAAACTACACACATAGACACAGACACAGCGTACGTATACAGTTTTCATGAGCACATAGAACTAAAATTGAAGTAAAAAGAGGCCATGACTTTAAGAGAGAGGAAGGAGGGATAGGTGTGGAGGTTGGAGAGAAGAAGGGGAAGGTGAAATGATTTTACAATAAAAATTTGAAAAGATCAAGATAAATTTGTACAAGCTATCAAGAGCAACTCCATATTAAATTAATGAGGAAAGTACTTAATATCACCTATCTATTTTTTAATTTGTATTTTTTGGCCTTAACTATTTTACAGATATGAACATTCAATATAGGCCCAACCTCTGCCTTTCTTAGGAGAAATCACCATTACAGAGATCTTGTATCTCCTCTAAGATACTAGAAACACCTAGAGAATCAGTGCGTACTGGCCTGCTGAGGATCAGAACGTTTGCGCATTTTGTCTCTGGCTGCTGTATCTTCATCAGGAAAATATTTCCTCAGATTCAGATGTCTGTCTAGTAAGCTAATGTGAAGCAAATGCACAGTTTCACTCACAGCTTTTACTTGGCCATAAATGCATTTGAATGTGTTCAGTTACTTACCAGTATATCCCGGAGATCACTCTTAATGGTGTAAGAAGATCACACTCACCTTTTTTCTCTTTTTCATATATATATATATATGAACTGACTTGTACTCCATTATATGAATGTGCCATATTCAATTCCCCTAATTTCTTATTCATGAACGCTTGGTTTGCTTCTAAGTTTTTGCCCTTACAAACATCACTGCAATAAATACCTTTGTGGTGTTTGGATCAGAGAAGTAAAATCTTTACAGCTACAACACTAGGCTTTTAAGAAGCCATGCCCTCCTACAAATGTTTCAAATGCCAATGGTAAGGGTCTGAACCAGATAAGCATGATTTATCTTGTACGACACTTATATGGAAAACTTGACATGTTGGAATCAGTGAAGTCACTGCCAAGAAACTCAAGATCATGTCCAATGATAACAGCAGAAATCAAACCCGAAAGCCTAGCTCTTGGGTGGTCACGGCTTGGGTTACTAAGCGGGCTTTGTACAGGGTTGTTTAGGTTTTTTAATGCCACTGTGTAACACTCTACGTCTGTGATTTCAATGTTTTCAAAGACAATTGGGTATCCAGGCCAATCTCTAATGTTTATTTGGTGACCTTCCTTCATCATAGCCTTTCACCTCCATCATAGCTTGGGGCTTTGAGCTTATTATTTTGGGGACACCAGGCTGAAGTGACAGTCTCCTATTCATTTTATCTCAGCATTTCTTCTTGCAAGGGAGAGCAAAGCTGAATCCAACATGGGTGACAGTGCTAAAAACAAGCAGGTTTAGAAATCTTTAAGCCAGGCATACTCTGTGTTTCTTTTTGTGCCATGTTTCCAGATGAAGTGGGAAGATAGGGACACCCGCCCACACCCTTAGAGGGTGTGGTGCTGAATATTAATGACAGATGCTTCCAATATCGTTTGAGCTCCTCAGGCCTGAAGTCCTTGATAAAATTGAGTTATAAAATTACTGAGATAAAGGAATACATTCGAACCATGACCATTTTTCATTATAGACTACCTTGAAAGCTGCTCTAAGCCTCTTACTCCAACACGCCGTCTATGAACTTTCCAATAGGGTGCATATGTATTCTTAATACTCTGCTCTAGTTTCTTACGTGCTAACTTCCAGGAGCTGTGGGACTTATTCACTCAGTCATTTTTAAAATGTTCATTCAATTCTGGCATATGCATCAGTCTCAAGAAGAGCCAGGATCTGGCAGCCTGGGGAGTTACTTTTCTCTTATTCTACCCCAACCAACTAAATGAACTTGAATTCCATTCTCAGTGAATCATATCAATGACTTCAGCATAAATACAGAACATATCCCTTGCACCTCATGAATCAATGAGGAGTCACTTTATTAGACAAATATGTTCAGCAGAAAATCAATTAAAGGTTAAAATTATTATTGATGTCTCCACAGAATATTTTCCCAAATTATAAAGAAAACCGAAATGTGAAAAAAAGGTCTACACGTTTAGTCTAGGACTTCTTGCCTTTCAACTAAACTATATATATTTTCAACTTTGATATGTAACAATCATATGCACTTATCTATACATATACACAGTACATTTATGTATAAAAATGCAATAAGTATTCAGAATATAAAGATACCAATACCTTAGTAACCAGCAGCAGCAGAAAGCATATTTGGAGCCAGGAATGGTGGTGGATGCCTTTAAACCCAGCCCTGGGAAGGTAGAGGTAAGTAGATTTCTGTGAGTCCAAGGATGGCCTGATCTACATAGTGAGTTCCAGGCTAGCCTTGGATACATAGCAAGACCCTGTCTAAAAACTCTTGGAAAAACAAAACAAAACAACAAAAAATGTTTTCGGCTTTGGTTTGTATTAGACTGGGAGAGGAAGGGAGATATTTTCTCTCACCTGGAAGAGTTAGAAAATGTCAGAGTTCAGTGGAAAGCTTGAGACTTGTCTGCATGCGTTCCTTAGTCCCATGGTTTTTGGATGGTCTCGGGAGCCTGTTAGTATGTTTCTTGTGAGAATTCTAAGGAAACATAATAGAAAAATAACCTATTGGTCTCCTTTTTTTTTTTTTTTTTTTTTTTTTTTTTTTTTTTTTTAACTTCAGTGGCTGGCTAAGTGGGGGCTGGTGATTTGGAGGCTTATAGTCAAGTAGGCATGTAAGAATTCCCTAGACTGCACTTAAACACAGACAGTGCTAGGCAGAGAATGCAGAGGAGTAAAGAAGGTGAGACCAGCATTTGTATGATCCATTTTTGTCACGTTTAGTGCTCAGAATTGCAACTGCTTCATTTCCAGGAAACAGTAGGGATCAGGAAGGATTGAAGTATAGCGTAGAGCATTGTGTTGTTTGTCTGATGTGGATTCTAATGGGAATTTTTACTTTTCTGAATATTAGCGTGTGTGTACAAGTGACTGTACAGTTCCACATGGTCATGTGTAACAAGCTGAAGTGTCTTTCTTGGGGGACCTATGGGTCTTGTGGTAATTTCGGGCCCCGGTTATCATTGAGCACCAGGGTGGCACTAACTCTACCCTGTTCTCACTTCTATCCAGGAGCTGAACCTGAATCTCCAGGGACAAAGTAAAGAGGGCTTCTGGGCTTTCACGCAAAAGCCTGGCCCTTTCTAGGGACTGGAACGCAAGAGATGTTATTTCATAAATGCTTTTCCATGTTTTTTGTGGTTATTCTGGATCCCTTGGCTATAATATGTGTAATGTATAATGCTCTGAAGGCCGTGTGAGTTTATAAAATGAACTATATGTTAGCTTATCAGTAAGGTGGGCTATGAAGCAGAAGAACTAATGATTACTCTTATAATCATGAACGCTAAGCTACTTCCATAAGAGGGGAAGGTGACACCTCTGCACTAGGATGATGGCTGTGCTGAAGGACAACAATAGTCCTGTCCTTAAGTGATTCTGGGAAACCGGTTTGTTCCAGTATTAGGAAGATCCCTAGCACCAAATGATTCATTGTTTTGTTTCTTTCCCTCCATGAAATTCTCCTGAACACTAAGCGAAGAAAAGGGCCAGAAGACATTTCAGGTCTCATGATTGCGTAATTCTTCTCACCCGTGAAAGGGCAAAGACAGTACTTGTCCAGTGTACGGTAAAGGCTGATTTGGAAACCAAGGCTTGATTCTTTTCTTTTTCTCCCAGTGTGTGTAGTCATCACTCACGCCCAGTTAAATCATTCTATTTCTGTTTGATGGTAAGATCAAAGGACCAATAAAGCAGAATGAGTAAGATGTGTAACCTCAGGGAAGGGGCAAGAGGGCCCCGTCACTGGAGGAGTTTCTAAAGAACACACGTCGAAGGTACCACTAAATGTATTTTTCCCTAAACTTCCCCGAAGTAGAGTCACCCATCTTACAGGGAAGGGGTTTCCTTTAGAAGCTTTGTTTGAAAAGTCAAAGCTGAAACTGACATGGTAGCTAGGAAATGAGGGAAGAAGATGGCCTAGGAAGCCATATCCTCTTCACTTTGCGGAACAAAATCTAGCCCTTGGCTTCCTGCAGCCAGTCCTTAAAAGTAGGGATTCCCAGCCCTTGGCCCTGCACATTTTTTGAACACTTTCACTCAGCTCAAGACACAGTTTCTAGATTAAAAAAGAAAATCTGTCTCTATTCCTGGCTCTGTTCTAAGTCATAAAGACTGGCCAACCCCTGTCACACTCAGCCACCACTGGCACATGTAAATGTGTAGGACTTAATTGCTCATGGATAAGTGGTGTATGTTGGAGCCAGCCCCAGTGAGATTTTACTAAACAGCATCTATTTAAACCAATAGGTCAGAATATTACTAAAGGTAGCACTTTTAGGCCAGCTCCATCATCTGGAAAGCCCCTGGCTGACAAATGGCTTCTGAAGGCTGTGCACAATTTAACAATGAAGGAATCATACCCACCCCAGCATTTACTTTCTATTTTCATAACAGCACTAGGCCTGGGAAAGGCACATCTCACTTTTATTCTGTATGCTGGCATTACCTCCAGCTCAGCATTTTGTACCACGCCGACTCTGATACCTGGTTTGTTATTTCAATTCAAATTCTGGTACTGCTACTTCTTGATTCTGGAGTGAATTATGACAGCCCCGGGCAGATTTGTTCTCTGCTGTTGGCCTCATCTAAGGAGGTGGAAGCTTGGTCCAAGTTCTCATATTCCATTTTACTTTGTAGTCAAATCATCCGACCATTGCTCATGTTAAACTATCCCACACCAGCCTTTGACAGGAGATATCTCTGGCTGTCCTTTTTAGCACACCCACACGAATGCTCCCAATAGACTTCAATGATATTCACCTTGGGTACGGTCTCCCTCCTCACAATAAATACCCTGAATATTTGAGTGTGCATACAAGGTTAATTTCTGTGGCACTCCCTGTACCATGGGCAATACAGAAGAAGAGCCAGAGGCAGTGGTCATAGACACAGAGTCGTCCTCCATTCCTCTCAGAAGTTTGGCTGCCTCTCAGTTGATACATCTGTGAACAGCTATGGATGGAACTCTCTCTCTCTCTCTCTCTCTCTCTCTCTCTCTCTCTCTCTCTCTCTCTCTCTCTGTGTGTGTGTGTGTGTGTAGGTGTCTGGAGGTCAGAGAATTGATTCTTTTTATCATGTGGGACCTATGGATGGAACTCAAGAGGTCAGGCTCAGCAGCAAGCACTTACTCCAGTGAGCCATCTTGCCAACTTGCGGCCCAAGCATTCGACACGCAGCTTTCAGAAGACACGAACATCCAAAGCATAACTAGAACATAGTTACCACAGTGCAGGGGAACCCTGTGTCTGTTCCTGCCTCTTCTCTCACGCTGCTTCCATTTCCTGGCACTTCTTTTAGAAGCCTCGACTCTACACATCTCTTCAACTACGTTCTGCTCCACGCTGCTCAACCATCAGGCTATCCTAATTTATTATCCATTTCCATCATAGGCCTTTTCTGCTGGGTTTCTTGACCCCCAAGTTCACTCCCTTTCACCTCCTTTTTCTTCTTCCATCCTGTTAGCACTCACTCTCATGACTCCCTGCTGTCCACTCATACCTTCATGGCTTCATGGCTTGTTGCCTGCATGGCAGGGCTCTGTTCTTCCTTGCTATTGGAATCTTGACATCTTTCAAGACTAATTTTATGAGTGTTTCTTTGTTTTCTTAAAGTTAAAGTTATTTTCTTACCCCACTTTCAACTACTGCTTAGCTCTCTATCATGAAACTTACCATTATAAACATTTTAATTATGTGCGTGTATCTTTCCTATTGGACTGTGAGTTGTTGAAGGAAATTATGATGCTTCATCTGTATTTGACTCTCTTGGTACCTCCTCCTGTATCACAGCAAAGTGGGTACCTGTCAAATGTTTATTGACTCTGTACCACATATATGTACTAAATGGCAACTGCCTGAACCAAGAGTTAGAAATAGAACTGATAGAAGTTTTTCTAGGTCACCAGCAACCTCTGTGACGCTGGTGGACTGCTGAATGCTCCCAAGGGCAGAATGGATATGATGGCTTAAATTCATCACAATATCTATCTGAAATAAAATGTCCAGTCAGGAGCAGAAGCAGAGACTAACGTTTAATGACTTATGAAGTCCAGAAGAACATGAGAAATCAGGTCATATGCAAGACAAATGGATAAGTGAGAATAGGAACTACTGAATGGACCCTGGCTATGATATTTATTCATCACCACACATAAGATAGAGCCCTTATTTAAATGGGTGGTTATAGAAAACTGGCCATTTCCGTTTTCAGGACAATTGGGTCAGGGACGTTTCCTTTATCAATAGGAAACTGCTGTACAATTAAATGGATCAATGATGCAGTGAGCTAAATTAGTTTTTTTATAGTCAAATAATTGGACTAGCTGTGCATTCTACATTATTTCAGTTTGTACGAGCACGGTCCTTGAATCTATCGTATAGGAAGATGCCTGGACCACTTTAGCCTATTGATTTGGGAAGCAGTAAAAGGTGCTAGTTAGGAAGGGCCATGAAGTAGCATCAATAAAATGGTTCAGGAGATACACATCTGATACACAGAGTGGCTTTATGTTGACTTAATGATTCTTTTAGAACAATTTGCAAATCTGGACTAATTCAACCAGTACTATAAAAATTTACCTTAAGGTATGGTGTAAGATATGTATTTCCAGTGTTTAGGTCTGGTTTATGGAACATAGTACTGCTTGTTGTGTGTGGGGGAATAAACTGGCTGCTTGTCTAAAGCTTTGATTTGTAGTGATTTCCCCCACCTCCATGGTGTAAACACTCATAATGAGCTGGTGATAAACTATTAACAGTTAGTTACTCTGCTCTAGAAAATTTTAACTATTCAATAGTGAGCTTCTTAGATGGTGGAGCTGACTCTAGACAACCACCACAAGTGAATTCACACGGTGGCAAGAGATTGGAACCATACGCTTTGAGGACTACAAGCCTTTAGATTATCGAAGCACAACAGGGATGTTAGGAATGCTTTGTGCTTTGACTAGCACGTCTGGACTCATGGCGGAGTGTCCCATGCAGCTTTGACATAAGAAAAGCAACTGGGCATGAATGAAAACATAACTCTGTTTTCTTGCAGGAGAAAACTGAGGACCAGTGATAGTCAAAAGCAGAGCAGAACGTTTTTAGCTGAAATATTGTAACATGGGAAGAAATGTTTGACTGTTGCCTGTAATTCCTGGCATGAGTTTCCAAATAGTTTGCAATTTCTTGAAATTTTGAGGTTTTCAAGCATACATAATGAAACCTTTACACAAAACTAAAGGGGCTCTGAGTCTTTCAAGTTGGGAACACATGGAAAGGCTAGGACAGAGGTGTGCCCCAGGGCAGCAAAAGGCTTTTCACTATTTCTTATAATCTACACGGTGTACTTCTGTTTGGGTGTGTTTTCTGTTGCTATCACAGAAAGATACAGATTAGATAACCAAGGAATAATGGAATCTATTTTTATTTATTTATTTTTTTTTGGCCCATGGCTCTGAGAGGTCTAACATTCGTTGTACTGTTATGTGACAAGAATCTTTATGCCAAGTCACAACATGGTAAGTGAACACGTGAAAGACAAAAGAAGTGACATCTAGCCTAAGACTCTTGACTAGTTGGGTAGACTTGAGGGACTGAGCTTTTTCTGGAGGCTTTACTAACTCTGAGCAGGTAGGGTCAGAATCAAATTGTTGAACACTAATGAGCTTTTAGAAAATTGGCTATCAGTGTGGAAAAGTCCATATATCTGGTGCCAGAAGTGTTGTGAATATTAAAAAATATTTTTCTTACTAGCAAACTTGGAAGTGGAATCTGGTTGGCTGGACTTCTGAGGCAGTATTCTACACACAAGCTTTTGAGGGAGGAGCTGGGGTAGATCACTGAGGGGCCTGAGTGGAAACAGGCTAGGATCTTGATAAGGGTATGGATGGGGAAGGGTAAGTGGGAGGGGTAGGGACCTGAAGTTCGGGGGGGGGGGAGGCTAAGCTGGGGGAGCTGTTTGGCAACAGCGAAGATAGTAACTGACTTTGGGTTCTAAATGGGCAGCTGGTTTTCTTTTATCTCTCCTCTCTCTCTCTTCCTCCCTCCCTCCTTCTCTCTTTCCCTCCCTCTCTCATTACCTTCCACCTTCTTAGCTTTTAACTGTGTATTAACTTATCTATGCTTATTCCCCAAGGTGGGGCTAATACTAAGGCAATCCATAGGATACGTATTAAGAAAAATGGCTTTAGTCCTCTTTTAAAATCTCTTCACACTGAAATGTTTTTGCTTACTTGCACTTGTGGGAGGGGGGGCATCTTTAAAGGAGTGATTCTGTAGATAATTGTATAATCAACTTTAGCTGAGGAGCTTTTCAAAATCCCTGATAATCCTCTCCCAATTAGAATTAAAAAAAAAAACAAAAACAAAACAAAATCCCAAACCAAACCTTCACACATGGCTATAAGGCCACATTGAGAAGGGAACTTAGGTATATAGGTATTTTTAAAAATAGTTTTACTAATCACTTAGAGTTTCATACAATGGGCCTTTATCACTCCCCAAGTCCTCCTAGGTTGAAGGTCACCTCCTTACCCTACTTCATTTCTTTTTCAACCCACTGAACCCAATTTATGGTGCCCAAACAATTTTTGGTGTGGTCACATCTCCTATAACATGGTGACCGGGTTGGGGGGGGTGTGTCATACCCCGAAGAAAAGTGACTCTTCTGTCTTAGTTACTTTTCTCTATCTGTGAGGAAACACCATAATCCAAGTTCACTGATTATGGAAGAGTTCATTGAGGCTTACAGTTCTAGAGACTGTTAGTCAGTGACCATCATAGCAGGGAGCAGGGTGGCAGGGGGTAGGCATAGGACTGAAACTGTAGCTTGAGACAGTGACTAATAGGAGACCAAGAGAGAGCCAACTGGAATGCTGTGGGCCGTTGAAACCTCACAGCCTACCACTTGTGACAGCCTGCCTGCAACAAAACCACACTTTCTAATCTTTCCCACACATTTCCATCAATAGGCCCAAGCAACCGAACATGGGAGCCTCTGGAAGCCATGTTTATGCAAACCACCACTTCCTCCCAGAAGTTATCCATTGCCAATAGTTCCTTAGCTAGGGAGGAGGGCACACTGAGTGTTTTTTATTAAGCTGCCCACTTGATTTTGATGCACAGGCAATATGAGGTCTTGCCAGGCTTTGCAAGGCAGAGGAGTAGTACTGAGGCAGTGACTGCAGAATTACTACAAAAGGGGCTATACATGGGACCTTGAAGACATCCAAGAAGCTCAGAATAGCAGTTGGAGCAGTGACGGCTGTAGAGATGTCTGATGGCCAGTTTGAAAGTGTTGGTGTCCTGCGTAGTGCAAGGAGAGAGAATAAAGGGGATGGCTCAGGCCTGAAACAGTGCTAGTGGCGAGGCAGCCAGTCAGGTTGGAAGTTTGCATCTGAATTTAAAGCACACAATTATAGAACTCCAATGCTTGAGACATTACTTAGACATGTTAATATGAACACGATCATCAATGCTCTCCTCTTCTGCATTTTAAATTATATGAAAGTTTGTAAAAACGAGAATTCAAACCATTTTTTGCTCACTTAAGAGAGCAAATCTCTAATTTAAAAATATAATAGACAGTCTGAGGTTTGTGGTTTGGTTGTTAGACACTAAGTAAAAAAAAAATAAAGCTATGATAATTGTTGCAATTTGACTACAAACAGGCCACATATTCTGCCTTCAGAAATTCTACTGTAATATTGCTAAATATATATGCTAAATGAAAGGTCATATTGCTAGGGATTCAGCCGATGGTTCTTGGCATGGCAGCCTTTCAATTGGCACTGAGTTACACCCATTGTAATCTTAGGTTGACAGCGAATACCCTACATCTATCTCTATCTTTGGGCTATTGTGTATAGGGAGCACGGAATGTTTGCATCATCCATGCCAGGAGCTCTGAGTCAAATTCACTGGTACCAATGAAGAGATGGAACATGGGAGCAGATTGCACAAGCTATCACACCTATTTACATAGGCTTGTTCTCTGTGAATTTTTATGAAAGATGTTATGACAGTATTAAAAACTGCTGCTACCTAAGCATTACTTGCAAATTTAAGGAAGGGGACAATAGGAAAGAAAACTGGTTTGGAGTGGTCAAGAATTTACTCCACTTGGTCAGTAATACAGTTGTAGCTCTGTTTTACTCAATGAGCTACAGAATTTCAATGGAAGGTCATGCTGTTTTCATAAATGGCTTGGGCATTTGAATGAAAGAGAGGCTGCCAAGTTGCGAGAAGTCTTTGTCACCTGTAAAAACTATTACTTCAGATTTGCAAGAAAGTTGAAACAATCTAACAGATTTTTACATATCCCTTTCCCAGACTCTCAAGATGTTCACAATTCATCATAATTTCCATTGTTTTTTTAGTGGAAGCTTTTAATATTAGTTGACAATATTATGTCACAGTGATTCTTTTAAATTCAGTACAATCCTAGGCACCTGCTGGGAAGAAACTTTAGGGATAGAATAAAAAAAAAACATTCAGCATTTTTATTGCTAAGTTTTTTTTTTTTAAATTAGCATGTTAGTCGTACATATCAATGGAGTATAGTGTGTGATTTTTCTATTTCAACACAGGAATATAATGTGCACTGATAAGGAAATTAAGATGCAATGATCTCGTTTACAAACCTTACTCAGCTTTTTTCTGTTGCACCAAAATATACTTTGTAACTACAGTCCCAATTCTGATCCAGGGTCCATCTAGATCCACTGTTACAGTCAGCTGTTGCCTTCAGTCAGGAACAGTTCCTTGGCTGTTATCTCCCATCACCATTTTTAAAGCATCCAGGCCATTTTGTGTAAGTGGTATGCATCTCTGGTATGTTCCACACAAACGTGCTCTCTACAGGTGGAAGATAGTATTTGCCCATGGGTGGTAATGCTACTACCTTCGATCAACTTAATATAAGTGGTGTGCAACAGATTTTCCAGTGGAAAACTGACGGTTTTCCTCCTTTGTGCCTGATCTTTCCTGCTTTGGAACCATGCAGTCACTCCACTTCCCACCAAACTTCCACAGAAGTAGCTTGCTTCAGCATTCATTGATGATTCTCATGCCAATTAGCTACTATGGTAGCTGCCAGCTGGTACTTTTCTACACCCATTTCACATGTCAGCTATTCTATTGTGAGGAGATCATTCCAATGTCCTCATTTATTTTTATCTGTATGGGCTTCTGGTGGTGATTCTGCTGCTATAATTCATCACTAGGATACCCAAGGTGTCTCTGAACCTGGCTGTCCCTTGGACATTTCTCCATCACTCTTTGAGGACTTCCTTTACGGCAGAGGCAGATATTTTATGCGTTCTTTCCAAACATGGGAATCAGTTTTCTAAAAGGACCAGTTTGGTTTTATTTTTAAAGTGTTTTCTAAGTAGAGAATTTAGATATCAAGGTCTGAGATCTAGGTATTGCACATACTTGTAGTCCACTTCCTCTAGGCCCTTGCAGAGCACATAACCAGGAAGCGGGCTGTGGAGATGTTTCCGTGGGCAACGGCTTGTGCAAGCACAAATGTCGCCAGCACCCAATACAAAGCCTGGTGTGGTCAGATGTGTCTTAAACCCAGCACTGGAAGACAGAGGAGACAGGAAGATCCCTGGGGCTCACTGGCTAATCAGGCTATTGGTGACATCCATGTTCAGTGAGAGACTTTATCTCAAAATGGAGGTGGAGACCCATGAGGTAGAAACCCAGACACCTGATGTTGACCTCTGGCATCCATAGCTAAGACAGAACTCAGGCAAGGAAGTTCCCAGGGCCAACTGTTATGCTTCACATTTTTTACTATACTCCTTCACTGAGCACAGTGAGAGGATTTTAGACTTTCCCACTGCCTGTCATTTCACTGGGGATTAGTCCTCTTTACAAATTAAATAAACTGTCTTGTTTGCCACTGTATTGATTGTAATCCTCTTGGGTGGTAGTTTATTATAAACATCAGTTTTCTCTTATCCAAACTTATCAGAATTTTAGTGAACCCAAAAGATATGATCCTGTGTGTGTGTGTATGTGTGTGTGTACACGTGTGCATGCAAGTGGACCATGGTGCTTATGTGGAAGTTAAGGGACAACTCTTGGGACCTGGGGATAAAACTCCAGTTGTCAAACGTAGTAGCAAGAGCTTATATCCACTGAACCATCTTGCGGGTCCATGAGTTTGACTCTCCTCTCCTACCTCCCCCTCTTGAGTGCTACAGTATAGGTATGAGTCACCAAGTGGTTTATATAGTCCTAAGTTCAAATACAGGGCTTTTTGCCTGTTAAATGAGAACTCTTCTTAACTAACACACCCACATCCAGCCCCTAAAAGCTGCTCTTCAATATTGCATATTTGGCCGATTTAGAAATTCTAGTCTAGCAAATTGCTGAGGAAGGTTCCTAAGAAGATAGTGTCAGAACCAGAAGCTGATCATGAGACTCTCTATGGCGGGTTCCACAAAACACTGCTTAGCGTAAGTGACTCCACACAAAAAATTAGGTACGGACACAGGCACATTCATTTTCCCTCATTCCAGCACTGAATCAAATGTGGCTGAACTATTAATTAATTAAAGAAAAGTATTAGGCTGCTTGAGTCAACATGGATACCAATTCTTCTTCTTCTTCGTCTTCTACCAATTAAGAAGGTGGTAATATCATATAAGTCTAGACTTGAGGCAGGGGAAGTTTGTGGCTACCACTTATTCTCAGCTTCTCTAATACATAAATACTAGTGGTCGTTGTAGGAGACCAGTTCTGGAGATCACCAAAGGTATCAGTCTTGTGTCAGTGGTCTAGGATGTGACAGCAGTAGTATATACGTGACACATGGGTCATACACCCAAGACATACTAAGATAATGAGCCACCAGGCAGGAGTATATGACTCTGGTAATGACAGTGAAAGCTTCTTTGAACGTGAGAATTTTTAAGTACTTTATTAAATACTATATTCATTGTAAAGGCTTTGGCCGTCATAATCATCATGATACAATACCTGTGCAAAAATACCTAGTGAACATGCTTGAGAGGTATAAACTGTGCTTGGAAATCCATGCAACATTCAAAAATAATTGGATATAAAAAGCAAATGGTCAGAAGCACGAAAGCCCATAGGTTTTAATAGAAGCCTATCGCTGACTCGGGGGTGACAGCAGCGTGCATGTCTCTAGTCATATTACTCTTCTCTTTCAGCTTTGACTGCAGCAGCGTGTGCTCCACGACCCCGATTCTAATGTCCATCTGGACAGTTTCTTGCTTCAGTTTGGTTAAGCTCTGCTTAATCTTCACCAAAGGAGCTGTGGAAGAAAACCAGCACGGAATAAAAACGTTCATTCGGAGGATCAGTTTGTTAGAGAACTGCCTGACATTTTCCCCACTTTATCTTAAGCCCAAAATAGGGTTAAAACACAGCCAATGACTCGCTGACATTCACACAGCCAGCTTTGCACAGGTATTTTAAACACCTGAGACTTTTAGGATGGGAACTGGTTCAATATTTGATGTACTGAGGATGAATTTTCTAACTGCTTTAGGAAAAGAAGTGTTAAGTGGGTATTTAAGGATGTGTTCAAATGGTTTTGTCTACAGGAACAGGGAATAGGAGAGTTAGGGAGAGAAGAAAGATACATTGAGATACAAATAATGAGCCCATTGGAAACACAGCAGGAAAATTCCCAGATCATCCTCTAGGTTCCCAGTCTATATGCAGAACATCACAGCCTGAGGTGATGACCACTGGCCTGCATCAAACTGAACAGTTTGTAATGGAGGATAATTACAAAGAGATTAATTCTTCTCTTCTTGAACCCTGCTCTGTCAGGATGTCCTGGAAGGAGGGGGAAACCCCATAGGTCATCACACCATTGTCCTGGGGTCTTTTGGGATAGTCTTAAGGTCTTTTTGTATATAAAATGATGAAAACATAATAATAATATATTTCTAAACATTGTTAGAAGAAAGCACATACTCAAGTATTCCCCATTCTATCTTTTGAGTTATTCGCTTGAATCAATAAAATCTAAATTAGAGTAAAAATATTTTTTCTCAGTTGTAGTATTTTGAGGGTCAGACACCATGTTTGCACAATACATCTCTCTTAAAACTAGTAAAAATGAATTATTTATTTATATTATTTATATAGATGTGTGTGCATGCATGTAGGTATGCACATGCACACACACGCTTGTACAGGCATGGAGGTGGAAGGACTCAGATTCAGGAGCTGGTTCTCTCCTTCTAATGAAGATGCCAGGCTAAGTAGCAAACACACCTCTACCCATGGAGCCACACTGCTGATGCTCACAGATAGATGATTGGTACTACTGAGCAAAGGTGTTCTGGAACATGTCCCCACGTTCAGCCCCAAGGGAATGTGTACTTACTGCCATCTGTCATACTGCTGCCCTTCTCTTCCATTTCCTGTTTTACCTTCTCTAGTTCTTCTGTAACCTTTTATTGAAAAACAACAGCAACAAAGCTCCCGTGAGTGTGAAATTTTAATGAATCTTGAAATTTATAAATGCTGTACTGGGCAAAATCAATTTAGATATAAGGAAATTAAACATTAAGAATAGTCAAATAAAAGACAATGTATGCAGATACACAAAGCCTTTCATTTTTTAAAGAGCTGCTTATGAAACACCAGCAAATTACTTTCACATTAGCTTCCCCACGCTGTGATATTATAGAATAAAATCAAGTTGTTTGCAGTACGAAGCCCTCAAACTGTGCAATTATCACTAGCATTTACCATACCGCTCTCCAAAAATTAGTAAATACGGTGTTACTAGAACCCTGATCTTAATAGTATAACTGTTTAGAGACCACATCACCTTTTCTTGTCCAGGCCAGTAAGAAAACACCAGTACTTTATGGCAAGATATAAACAGGCCCTTTTGCTTTCTCTAGGCCAGGAACTCTGAAGTCTAAGAGACGTAAGTGCTGGCATAAAGGTTTCTGATGAGACCCTACTAGTTATCAAGATTACAGCACTGTAAACCTCTGCTGGCAAAATGCTACATCAGCAGTACAATCTCTAAAATTATATAGAATTATAATCTCTAAAATTTGAGAATTTGTCTTTACCTAATCTAGGGCTAGGCTGTAATTACTGTAACTCGGTAGGCTTTTATTTCTATCACGCTGCTGAGTAAAACCTTCCAAGGGAATAAAGTGCTCACCAAGGCAAAGCAAATTAATTTCTTCCAGGCACCTGAAACATCACAACTGGGGACGACTGCCTACTCCAGAGGACTAAGTGGTCCCTGGACACCCTTCACGTGTTCATTTACCCCACATTAGTGAGCACTTTCCTTCTGAGAAATGTTTTATTTTCCTAGAAACACAAGAGGACTAGAGTCTCAATATTTCTAATGTTATATTTTTAAATAAACATTTCTGTAATACTCTTCATAAGAGAAACTTATTTCCTACACCAAAGCTTATAAACACCGCTGCTCTGTAACTACAGACCGTCTTAGATCTTAATCTCAATGTGGCTTCTGACATTGTAAAAGTCTTTTGACTTTTGAACCTCATCACTACCATGAAAAATGAGAATATATATCAGGTCCTTTGTCTCTTGTAAGACCAAGGAAAAACATGCAGGGCCACTGCAAATACTTTCTAAGTCCCCAAATGAAGAAGTTTCAAGTTATCCTTACTGTAGATAGAGCGATGCTCTGGATCACACACACTATTAACAGCCAACACTGACAATACGCTTTACATCTCAGAAAGTCACATTAACACTGGCTGCAGACTCCTCCCATGGTGCTTTGCCAGCTCTTCTATTATTAATTACTATGTTAAGTAAAGATTAGGAAGGTTATCAATGTGCTGATACTACAAGCAAGTTTAATGATTAATTTAATTCAACAACTTTAGCCGTCTTAAAGAAACAAGAGAGGGTTAGCTGGTTCCCTTGTTAGTGAATGTCTAAAGCTGATGATGGGAAGTTGGAAGAGGAAGCCATGGAAATCAGAATCAATTCAGTCAGTGGATGCTTCTGCTGGGCTTGGGTCCAGCTGACAGGTGAGAGCCTATCAGGGAGTTGATGTGTACCTCAGACAGGAGCCTGGTCCTTTCAGTAACTCCACCATTTCCTTGCTGGTAGCGCTCCCTCGCCTGAGGAGGAGAATATGCTGTTAAATGACAAACCCCGAACAGGAGCAGATTGCTTAAACATGACCCCTGTGCATGTGCAGTTTCTGCACAGTATTTTATGACACCCTCTTATTTGTGAATACATTTATGAAAGTGACATTTAACTGTAGCTATTTCATGTCCTTATTAATAGGCACCATGCACTTAAGTGAAGCCCTATAAAATGATGAACGATTGCAGCCTTCCCATAGCCACTATGTAACTCACATGGACACAGTTGACAATAAAACCGCCCTCCACCCTTTCTAAACACTCTGGGAGGGTGACTCTCGGTCAATCTAATTTGTGTGCTATGCAAGAGAAAATTAGTCCTAAGAAGAAAAAAATCAATCAGAGTAGAGTATGAAGTTCAGCAATTAATAAGGATTAATAAACTGGATGACAGTGCAGCCAACTCGAATACATTCTTAGGAACTGGTCTCGCAATCAGTTATTCAGTGTTGTGTTAGATATACAGTGGCTTGAACCAGAGGGCATTTTAAAAGTAAAAAAATGCTCATGGACTCATGTATATATAATGGAATAATGAATTCAAAGAGAATATAATAAACAGTGAAAATGATTTTTAACTTGGTCTCTGAGAACTTGTGAAATTATGAGTTATTTCCAACTTATTTTCATTTTATTTCTAGAAGTAGTTTTTCAAGCATTCTTCAAAGTTAGCCTTCATTGACAATTTCATAAGTGGATATACAATGCATTCTGATCATTTTTTATTCTCATTTCTCTTCTCCCAGACTCCCCTGCAGCTGAACCCCATATTTTCATGTAGTCTTAACTAGTCTAACATCAGGACACTGGATTTTCTTTAGACATTCCCAAGGAAAGATATGGGATTGCCATGGTTATATTCGGAAGCTAGAGATTTTATTTTTGATCCAAATTCCAAAACATTGAAAGAATGAAAAACCATTTTCACCTAATTAATTAAATTGTTTGTGTTTGAATTCATCTTGCTTTCGTGTTCCTTAGTATGTGGCTATCCACCATTATGAATGCACACTGTTCTCTCTCCTACTTTTACAGTCAATTAGCGACAGACTTTGAAATGCAACAGCATCTTGACATCCTCTCCTTGTTCTAAGTCATGATTGACAGCAAGAAGCCTGTATTTATCTAAATACAACAAAGAAGTGTGTTTGGAGACTCCTAGGGCATAGTCATTTCTATCACACATGAAATGGAGAGTTCTCTAGCCACCCCCCCACCCTGTCGGCTTAAAGAGGATAGAGTGTGCACTTACATATTCTTTGATCACTTCACACTTGGATACAATGTATTTAGATCATATCCACCTCAAGCTCTTCCCCTTTCCCATTTCACAACTTATAAACAAAATTCATTTATGAGGGTCATAAATCAGAATAAGTCTCTGAAAAGCATTCTTAAATTACCTCACTCAGCTGGGCCTGGGCCCCACGATATTCTTGAACCAAGTGCTCAAGCTGATTGTTGATGTATTTTTCTCGGCTACCAATCTTTTCCAGAGTCCGGCTAATTTCACTATGGAGCTTATCCAAAAATCCCTAGAAATTCCATGAGATTTTGGTACATAAAAGAATATATAAGTTCTGAAAAACTGGTGAAAAGTTAAATATTCCTCAACCCATTCCACAAATGATCAATCATGAGTGACAAAGACGACAGTTTGAAACTTCAACAGTAAACAAAGTTTATGAATAGGAACACTTTAGTCACACCACATTTTTTCTTTTTTTTTTTGGTCCAGTTCTGTAATACAAGGACCCTGGACCCTGTCTCCAGAAGAGAGGAGCCTGGCAGTGTCAGCCCCCTCTTGTCTTCATGTCCACACAATCACCTAAAGCTTATGTCACTGTAATAAGTTGTATATAAACTTCAAAATCAAAGTAGCTAAGGAATAACATGACTTTATAAAGTCACAGTTCGAAGCTGATGGGAATATCAGATTAGAGTCTCAGATTGGAACTAGGCATCCTCTAAAGATCCCCCTACTGCCATGGAAACAAGGCTGGGAGAGCTAAAAGTCCCAGCCATTGTCAGTCTGGGGTGTTTGCAATATTGGGAATCAGGAGAAAGAAATGTTTCTAAAACATCTATTAGATATAGCTGTGTAATATGTAATATATAAACACAAATGGATTATAGGAGTATACTACCATGCCTGACTATAAACAACTTTCATATAAGTAGCTTGATTTCTTGGTGTAAGCAATAGGGCTGTGCAGATGCAATTAATCATCTCCTCAGAGAGAAAGGATTGTACCTGTTCTCCTTTCCGGCTCTACCACAATAGCTCTAGATGAATAAATCCATGTTGATTTGTCTTATGTAATTCACATACCTTGGTTTCCTTTAGAGCAGATTCAATTCCACTTTTGTGCTGGTGCATTTGGTCAACATGGATCCTCCAATCCTGTTAGTATAAGAACATAGGAACAAAGTGAAAGACATCACATGCCTCCTTTCACCTGTCTGTTGTGAAGCTGTGTTCTTTATCTCTGTTAGTCGGTTCCTGTCCTATTTCAGCTGGCAGAGTCCTATATATAGCTTGCAATCAGAGTGTAAAGGAGCATGTGTAGGGCACTTTAGGATAAAAGGTCCTAAGTAAATGTAAATTATTTTATGTGTTCACAGAGTGGTATCTGGCAATTTGAATACAAATTATTCCTGCACTGCTGGTGGTTAATATTTATGACCACCATCAAAATGAAAAAAATCTAATTATTAGCAAAGAAATACTTGCTTAAGCAATAACGATTATGTTTGCCAGAAGCAACTATCAACTCTTTACTCAAATATCATGTATCAAAGATTAGTTTGTCTCTTGGAAATGAAAATAGGCTTTTTCTTCAGCAAGACTTCTGAGAATCGTCCTTAGTAAAGGAAGTCTGTACTGATTACTAGAGCTCAGTGCTATTGGCCTCATTTTAAGTTGATGTCAGCTGTGTAATCTTCTAAAAGATACCTTGAAAATATATCAGTTTATATCATTATAAGTAAACAGTTTAAATGACTTTAGAAATACCAATCATGAGAAGTAAATTGAAGTAAGTGAGGGACTAGGGTATTCTCAATCCCATAAATCTGTTTGCATAAATTGACAGGCTTGCTTCCCCTATCTACAGAATTTTCTGAAAGAAAAAAAAAATGTGAATAGTTCGCTTTAATGACCTTTGCACTGTGAAAATGTATAAATGTCTTAAGTGCTTAAAACATATCACTACAATTTTTCTAAACTTCAGAGAACCACAAGAAGCATCTGAGCTCACACTCCTCACACCACAGAAAAACAAGCAGAGGCCTGGCCACAGAAGAGGGCAGAGCCTAGGACACAGGCATAGCAGTGTAAATTCCTGCTGGCATATACTGCCAGTTCAGGGGTTGACAATAGTCACCTGACACTAGTGAGGATGGCAAAACAGAGATGAACAAGCACTGTCCTTTTCTGGCTCTTTCTGCATCATCAACAAGACATCTAGAAATAGGAAGGCTGAAAAGGACCTTCAAGGTCAAGGTTATCACTTCCTTAGCTACGTAACAACTAGGTAGCTCAGTATTTTCATTTTCAGTTCAAAGACCTCTTTAGTGCCCAAGTCTGACTGTGCACATCTGGCAAAGGATAAGGCCCTTCCCACTCAGCAACCAATACCGAAAAGTAGGTGCAGAAGGAGGAGACAGGAAACTCAGTCAGCCCAGGTAACACCTCCATGGAAAGGAAGGGGCCTAGTGAGTATTATTATTCATTAGAACAATGACAGCACAAATCTTGCTTTTCTAGTGGGTCCTAAAGACGGGCTTTAGGACTTGGGAGGACTTGAGAAGGAAGTAAATATCATTAAACACATTGCATAAAATTATCAAAGAACAAATAACAGTTTATTCATATACTCTGGCTACAAAAAAGCTTTTAGAAGTCAATGAATACCAGGATTAAGTACTTATATGTCTTTCTCTCTGCCTATCACGATGTTTCTGTCTTTGTCTGTTATTCTTCAAATAAATGTATACAGAAACACATACACTTTTATCTATCACACACCGTCCTAATTTACTGTAATGGAAATATTTGAGATAGCTTGTGATCTCCTTTTTTTTCTACCCAGAATTATATACACAAATATATTTCTGCAAGCACTGCCATTCAAAATATTTTGAGAGCAGAAACAACACTTGACTCACCCATGTTACTTATGATCACTTACATTGATAGAAAACTCTGCAGAGGAGCTAGATTTTCGAGGGCGTCTCAAAGCACAAGTAACATCTCAATAGGCTATAAAAGCGAGGAAGGTTAGGTTGGAAGAGTGATGTAAATAAGAAAAACATAAGGAACATGTCAGTGGAGGCTGGCTCAAGTATAAAACAAAACTGGAGTGGGAGGCAGAAAGGACTGATCAGGAGAAATAAAACCGAGGAGGTGGAGTAAATTGTTCCAGGGCTTTGGTTCTAACAGTGAGGAGTGTGGCTTTTACCGCGTGGATGATGGCATGCTACTAAATGTTGCTTTGATTTTTAAAGTCAAGCCTGTCCCTAGGACCCACTAGAAGAGCAAGATTTGAAGGCTGGTGGGAGACTCGTCAGGAGGCTGTGCAGTGGTCCAGCCCACACAGATTGAAAAGGCAGAGGGGGATCCATCCACAGGACACTGAGGAGACGTGACAGTAGAACGTCCTTCCCCAGGGTGGCTGGAACCCAGGTGGGAAGTAGAGAGATGATTGCTAAGGGTTCTGGAGGGTTCCAGATTGACAAGTAAATGGGATAGTGGGCAATGCAACACTGAACGAGTCCAGGACAGACAAGGGAAGCCAAAAGCCCTAAAAAAATGTGGTTTTGGACTCGTTAAAATTCTTTAATTTTTTTTTTTTTTTTTAGGCAACTAAAGTACAACATTAGTCATGGTTTAGAATTATCTATCAGAAAAATCCAAATACATATCTTACTAAAATCTCCGTGAAAACATTTCCTGATGAACACAGATTTTAAAAGAAAAAAACCACAAACCTTTAAAATATTCTTAGCTTTTAATACAGAAATTTAACTTCAGAGAGTATTCTCACCCCAAGTTAGAACACACATAGTTTCATGCACATATTTTCTGTTAAAGAAAAGACCAAAAATATTATTTCTAATTTTTATTATTCATTCTACTATTACAAACAACGCACACAGTATGAAATGAGTCTTATAAACTTCAAAACCAAATAGAACTCAGCAATACACTGTTCAGAGATACACACTGGTAAATATATCCAAAAAAGGTGGAAAGCAGCTAAGAACATCCACAGATTGAATATGGTAGTTACCACAGAGGAGGAACAGAGAGATAGAAACACACAGGCTCTCAAAACTCAAGTCAGGAAATTGGCTGGTTTTATTCTTGAGATCTGAAATTTTGAATTACATATACGTTAATGCTAACACTCCTTTAATGATCAGCAAAAATGTATGCTTAATAGCATACAGATAATAGAAAATACAGACCCAAAGACTAGGTATTTAAATTATTAAGTTAGTATATGTTATAATATACATATACTATATATAATATTATATATAATGGATGTACTTGTGTGTTTTTACATTAACACGTGTTTGAATATAAAATAATTTGTTTCATTTTTATTCTTTAAAATTTTTCTAAGCTCCCTAGAGAATTTTATCACATTAATTATCAGAGAAAAAAGAGAGAGGAAAAAAAAATCCTAGTTGTTCAAGAAGTTCCTGAAAGGTTTAACATAGTCACAAGGAGAAGTGTGACTCTAACTGTGGCATGTTAAAAACACGACTATAAAAGGGGAGAAGGCGTCCATTTGAAAATTGGCAGCTGAGGTGGTTGAAAGCTTTACAAGTTTGTGTGGTAAGAATGGGGAGAGATAGGACTTGATGATATGGAAGGACTTAAAGCTACCTGCATTCGAGAAATAAGTTACATGAATAGGAACTATTCAACAGTGCTGGCAAGTCAAACATTGGTGGAGGATGCATCAAGTTACAGGCACTTTAATGTAACCTAACGTATTTGAAACACAAAGGTTTGGAGAGAGTAGATACACCATCCCTTCAGATCCATTTCTCTCTTCCCTGTACGGCTTAGTGAGACTTGCTGCCTGGTAACTGGAGAAATGACTTCCCTGCTCCCCTGATGGTCGTGGCTGTGTGATTCTTGTCCAGTGTCCAGTGAGATGCTGGACTGAACAGAGGTTGGAAGAGGCATCCATCTAACAGTGCCCTTGTCTTATCTTTCAGCCAAGTTAAGAAGGCTGTCTTACTTGAACATTTTTTTAGCCTGAGCTAAACCTTGGGCCCCACTAGAATTAAGCTGCAGCTGACCACACACCAGCAAAGTTATCTTGCTGTTACTGTAAGCCACTGTGGTTTGGAGATGGTTGCAGAGGAGACACCAACATAGAGTGAGAAACACTAGGAGTCAGGCAGGCTACAAGAACATTCCAGTTTCAGTCTGGATAATGTACTTCCAAACCTGTGGACTTCATAATTACATAATTTTCTCTGTGATAAAGCAAACCACCGAGGAGTTTGTAAGGTTATGACTTATAAACTTAAACTCTGCCATGTATCCAATAAGCACTGTGCGCCCCTGGAGTCTACTGGCTACCCATTCTACAGGCTCTGAGGCATCTCTTGGTGTTCTTTAAGCATTTATCATCTCTGCCAAAGATAGTGTTTTACTTAGTGTTATAAACTTTATCTTGATATAATGGAGAGCAGTTCCTTGGACTTTTATTTGCAGTGTTTATGATTGAACACTGGACCTAGAACATGCTGGGGTCTCAACCATCCATCCACAGTCCCAGTTCCTTGGGCTTGTTATTGTTCCCAAAATCATCTCATACAATATCTCATGTAATTCTATCACCCATGAGGGTAAATAACAAAGGGATCATAAGCATATTCCTTCTACTCACTCTAAATTCTTTGGCACTAAATTATATTCTGAATCTCCTTTCAGAAAGTGGAGAATTGTGAAGAAGTATCTCTAACTAGTGATTCACAGTACAGAATACAATAAAAAAGGATGCCATCTGGCTGTAGGTGTCAGGTGACTGCGAGGCTACGAGGTTCTCTGAGCTGTACTTCAGCAGACCATCACCTGACTGGTCTCTTTTGCTTATGTAGATTCAGTTTTGTGTCTTTTTTCATTTTCAGGTAGGAGAGTGGGTGGTAGTTCCAATTCAACGAATAAAAGGTTCCTTCTGAAACTATGGGGCAAGGGATACAAAGGGTAAACTGTGAGTTATTGGTCGTTGTATGTCTGTGTGTGAGTTTCATAACCATATAATTTGTAAAATGTAAGATTCTCCCATCTTAAATCAAGCCTGAGCTTCTACACCATGGGTGGACACAGCACTAAAGTCTGCTACTCCAAACCCAAAGAGGGAGCCTTTGCTGTTCTGGGATGTATTCTATGCTAATGAAAAATCCATGGTACCACATAGTAGAACCTGCTAGTTCACAGGGTCTACTGGAAGTTTTTGCTTCTCTCTCAAAGCAGGACCAGGACCTGAAGCTCCACAAGGGCAACAGTCTCATCTCTGTTCTGCCTTCCTCTTTTGTTCCACCTGAATTTACCCAGATTCACTACTGATAATTACTAGTGAAATTGCAATTCAATAAGGCAGTTGCATTTTAATAAATATAAAAAGTGCATACAGGGCTCTGTTAGGGTCTATTTTAGACAGTTATCTCATTTTCTCCAATAAGCCTTGGTTCCAAGTCAAAATTTCTCTAGAAGCTTTTGTGGTTACTGTAGTGTATACAGGAAGAAATCCTGCACTCCAGCTCAGAGGTTAGGAAACCAACTGAGGCTGTTTGATTTTCAAAGTTTATTGTTAATTGAAAAAAAAATCAAATGTTCTTTTCTTGTCACAGATTTCCCTTTATATCAAGCAGTCATTTTCATTTTCTTATCCTGTCCCCCAATTTCAACAAAAACCCAGAAGTTCTGAGAACTCCATATTCAAACATGCCTGCTGAATGGAGCCACTTTCCTGTTGTTTGACTGAAATACAGACTCCAGGAATCTTACTGCTTCTGATTTGCTCCAGATGAGCAAACTAGATAATCCTGCCAGGGCTGTCTCTAAAACAAAATAAACAATGTACAAAGACACATTGATGGGACTTTCTGACAAATAAATGCACTTCAACAGATATGCATGTGTATGTATATAATGCAGATACATAAATACATAATACATGTACATAGACATACATACACATGTATGTTCACAATGCATATCTACGTATATAATACATGTATACACAACATATATACGTACATATATATATATATATATATATATATATATATATATATAAAACATATGGGTGCACATACATGTATGCACTTTCTGCTGCTTCCTTGCTTTAGTGTAGATTAGAATCTCAACAGTCACATGGATCCTATGGTCTCTTTAAGGCTAATGAAGACAACTATGTGTTAGCAAGCTTTACATTTCATGTATGTAAGCATTATGCTAAGAACTACTGGACTCTCAGGACATATATTTTGTCTAGAGATTTTACAAAGACGCAGTCATAAAGACTTAGCTACTTTTAGGTAGAAGTCCTGAGTCACACAGGTAAATGCATCATCGAACACAAACCTACATGAACTATCATAACATAAATTTCCCAATAGAATGCACTAAGATATAATTCGAATTTTAAGAGGACGATGGGTAACCAGGACTTTAATCTTATTTGTGATTTTCATAGTTTCTAAAGTCTCAAGCCTTGAATTCTAGGAGGCATTAGGAGGGGGTAGAAACTGTAAGTGGGGCTAGTGAGAGATCTTTAGGCCACTATGTACAGGCTCTTGAAAGGGGTAGTGGTATTTCAGCCTGTTCTCTTCCTCATGTTCCAGCCATGAGGTAACCTGTTTACTACACTTCTAAAACAAAAGTAAAGCATGATATTCTGCCTCCTAACAGCAACCAGGCCAGAAGAAACCCCCTGATTGTCGCCCAAATGAGCCTTTCTCTCTGTAAGCCTGCTAACATTCTTCTGGTAGTATAAAGGCAAAGTTAACACCATTTGTAATATTTGGGAATTTACAAGAGTTAATGTACATATTAACTCTCCTAAAATGAATTTAAAATGTTCACAGGATCAACAAATACAATTGAGAACATTCTCATTAGGAAATATCCAGACCCAAAGAGCTTGAACAGTGAATTTCCCCAAACAATTAATTAAATAGGAAATAACAATTGTGTACAAAGTCTATTGCAGAGTAGAAAAACAGAATGGGTGGAAAGTGGGAAGAAGAAGAAGAAGAAGAAGAAGAAGAAGAAGAAGAAGAAGAAGAAGAAGAAGAAGAAGAAGAGAGAGAGAGAGAGAGAGAGAGAGAGAGAGAGAGAGAGAGAGAGAGAGAGAGAGAGAGAGAGAGAGAGAGAGAGAGAATTTGCTTTTTAAGGCCCATACAGCATTACTTTAAAACTTGACAAGGGTACCAAAAGCCAAAACCATCCAAGGAAGCAACAATCACAGAGCAATCCTTTATAAGAGAGTTATAAATATATTAAATAAAATATTACCAGTCAAATGTAGTAATGAAAAAAGATAAAAAGTTAATAACTTATCATGCTCCAGTTAAATTTGTATTTGAATTTATTTCAAAATGCAGGGTTGGTTTCAAACAACAACAACAAAAAAATCAGTATTTAAAGAAAGAAAGGGTGACATCAGCAAGTTAAAAGCCTGACATGTTTTCCACAACACAAAAGGACAAAAGAAAATCTGCTATTCTACAAGAACATGAGGAAGATTATTGAAGTTCAGTAGGGATGCAGCCTTGGGATGAAAGGAGCAGAGTACATATCAGTCATCCTGTTTCCTAGTCCAGTTTAAAATCTGAACCAAGAGGGACTTCACAGGGCAAAATCGGGCTAACAGGAGGTCAGTATAATTCTCCCCTAACACCATGGATTCTTGAAACATTTGCTACTTGAGAAACTTGAATTCATCCCTCAAATGCCAGCACAGTATAGGGAGCGACTAGGGAACACAAGCTCCTTTAACAGCCTGAAGAGAGAGTTTAGACTATGCATCTTCTCAAGGCCCTCTACATAGAACAATCCTGAGATGTCAGCATCTTTAACACTAGAAAGCAGATGGAGAGCTAGATGCAGAAACTAAGCAGCAAGTATAGCTCCACTGACCTGACCACAGCCTTTGACAAAGCACCTTTGCAGCCATTGAGAAGCAGCAGGCACCCCCCTTTAGACCATTAGTGTGGTCCACACTATGGTGCCAACAAACACCTTGCTCCTGCTGCTAGGAACACTATCTGCCAAGGATCACCAGAATGGCTCGCTTCTCCATTCAGCATGCGTACATTAATAGTATAGGTGCTCCAACGTTGCTCTTGAACCTGTGCCATGCCTACCTGAACCTGTCTATACCCCCTTTCCTCTGTGCATCCTTTATAAAGTGATGGAGATCCCAACTTCAATGATGTGTATCATTCCAAGACCATTAGTGACCTGCTCTACCCAAGACAGTTGCATCTTAGCTGGACAGGCAATAGCACAGACTTCTGCAGCTGAGGGTCACTTAGATACTTACAGATACTGCCAACAGTGATTACATCTAAAGAATATATACAGTGAGTGTACCACCATGCCCACCTGAGACACCAGTCAATGTGCCATACTCAACTGCTGCCAAGAGAAGGTCCTTTGCTATGAGAGCCCTCATATGAGTTGACAGGGCCAACAGATCTGATGCACAAATAACATATGTACAGTATGAAAAAAACAAGGTTAAGTCACACCTCCAAAGAAAAACAATTAACTTTCTAGCAATGGACCCCAAAGGAAAGGGAATAGATGAATTATTTGAAAAAAAAATTCTAAATAATGACTTTAAAAGAAGTTCAATAAAATATAATCTATTTGGGAAGTTTAATGAAATAAGAAAAAGAACTTTAATCTGAACAAGAAATTTAGCAAACATAAAGAGAGCAAATAAAATAAAGTCTAATAGGCTGGGAGATGGCTCAATGGGAAGGTGAGGATCTGAGCTTGGATCCTTAGTTCTGGGCAAGTAGGCGCTGATCCATAACTCCAGTGTTTGAGCTGCAGGTGTCTGAGTGGAGACAGGCAGATCGACTGTAGGGGCTCGCTGGCCAGCCAGAGTAGCTGAAATAGTGAACTCCAAGTTCAGAGAAAGGCTCTGTCTAACAGGTTGTATTCATGTATGTTTGCATGTAGCATGTATGTATTTATGTAAACACACACACACAATGATAGAAGTTGATAGAATTTCTGCTGTGCAAGTCAAGTCTGGTGACCAAAGTTTAATTTCTGGAACTCACACATAAGAGTGCATGGGGAAAACCAACACCGTAAGTCGTCCTTTGACCTCAGAATGTGCACTGTGGCACGAGAGCTATGGGTAATGAGGACATCACAGCAGCAGTGGTTATCTTAACAATATCAGCACAAGATCAAGACAGCATGGATGGAAGAGAATAAAGAAGCCTCTCTCCATAGCTTAGTAGGTATTGACAGTTGATGACCTCTAAAAATAGAAGAGTTGCTTTTCTTTAGGGGTGTGGTCCACACTAGGTTCATCATGCTTCAGAGAATGTCCCCACAACCATGTGCACCAGTTGGACTCAGTGAGTTATTAAATAACAAAGAAAGCATGAAGTTGAAAGTGGTGTTATGTGTTGGGGTGAATTCAGAAGTTGATGCAAAGCATAAGAAAATGTGCACAATTACAACAGAACACTTGTAGCATTAGCAGGAATGGGGATCTGACATCTGCAGTAATGTTGACAGAATAGAGGACATTATGTTAAATGGAATAAGCCATTGCATTAGCCCGCTTCTCATCAATTTGACAAATGACTCAAGAAAAATCAGCTTAAGGGAGAAAGTTTTCTTCTGCCTTGTGGTTTTAGCCTATGGTTGGCTGTTTTCACTTTCAGACTTGTGGCAAGATACAAGGATCCAGTGGGGACTTTTGAGAACACACTCTGGGAACAGAGACAACTGTTGTGCATATCTGTGTGAGTGTTGTAATTGTTTTGTTTCAGGGTGTGTGGGAATACTCAGCATTAGTAATGTTTCTTTGGGAAGTTCCTTTTTTCTAGCTATTCTTCTCAATATACAGTCAACCGTCTCCACAGTGGCAAAGCAAGGCCATTCAGAGGGAGCACATGTATCCTCACACTTACCTCTAATTGAATTCAAAGGAGACCCAGAATCTAAAGGTAATATCTTGTTAACTTAACAATCACACCTCTAACTGTGCATAGGTTATCTTTACTGACTACCATCTGCCACTAAAGCGTCTTCACATGCTAACTAAGACATGTTGCTCATAGCTATTCTAGGCCGCATTTCTTTTACGTGACTACACAGACAGTTGTTGAGGTTTACAGGCTTCAGAAAGACATGCCCAGAGCAGAGATCTCACATGACAAATACTCACAGGTCAAGTAAGAAATCAGAATTGATTTCATGTTATTCTGAGTAACTACTGTGGAGAATTCTGAATAAGCTTACCCCTGTTCCAGTTTGCCTGCTCTGATAGACACCAACCAAAGCAACGGAAGGAAGAAAAAGGTTCATTTCATCTCACACTTCTAGGGTCCATCAGAAACAGAAGTCACAGCAGGAACCCACACAGGTGCTGAAGCCGAAACCATGGAGGAAGGTTGCTTACTCAGTTTTTCTCTCGGACAGCTTTCTTCCACAACCCAGAACAGCCTTCTTAAGAGTGCCTCTGCCCATAGTGTGCTGGGCCCTCCCAAATCAATCAATAGTCATGACAATTCTCCACAGTTCTGGCCATAGACCAAGAGAATCTGGACCATCCCAAGCTCCTCTTCCCAGGTGACTTGGTTTTGTGTCAAGGCTCTAACAACAGTTCTTCCCAAGTTTAAAAATCTTCTGATCAAATTTGAGATCTCAGACACTCAACATCCTTCCAGTAAGCAAACAAAAAATAGTTATCCTCTACATTGTTAAAGAACCAAGAAACAGGAACCATTTCTTTGGTATAAAGAAACAGGCAAAAACAATGGAATAAAAAGCATGGGACTAAAATTTTGTTCAAATATTAAGAAATTTCAACTAAAACACAGTAACAGTGAGAATGACTCCAATATGGCTGATTAGGAAAAATGAGTCAAGCCAATAAAAACTACATTTTGTAGGAAGGTCCATGTGACAAATGGTTTCTGCTTCAATTTTATATTAAGCAATTCAAGGGAAACATTAAATCATACTTTACAATAATGAAATATTTAGGCAGTCTAGACATTTTAATTATAATCAATATATATTAATTCACTGCACTCAATCACAGGTGTCTACTTGAGGTCTGCAGGCAGTGAGGCGTTGGTCTCTGGCCTCTGCAGTATTAACAAAGCATGACGTTTTCATGGTTATTTCCTTGTAATCAGCCATCACGCTGATGCTCTTTAGTTATAACTAATGGTAATCACTAAGGCAAAAACATTCTTCCTTCTGTTTTAATTTGTGATACATGGGATCTTTACCTGATCCGGTTTAAACATTTATCACACTCCAGGTAAATGAAAAGGAAGTCACCATCAGCCCTTAAACAAACAATATGCAAAGTGTTCAGCAAGACAACGGGAGAGGTAACTTAAGATCTTGTGGCTGCTTAGGGAGACTGGCTTTGTCTCCACTCCTTTGCCGTGTTAGTCAGTGTGATTTTAAGCACAATAAACCTTTCCCACCACGTGGTTTCTATCCATGATCCAAATACAACACCCAAATCAGACAGCTGACCTTGCAAATACAACTTCCAGTGCACAAAATCATGTCTTGCTTGAAAAATACAACAGTTCCAAAGAATAGCTTGCTTTGTGCAATCTCTTTTGAAGAATGCTTGCTATAAAAGTCCATCAACGAGTATTTTCCCTCATTCTGAGATGATGTGGCAGCTGAGTAATCACGCAGGCTGTTCTAAAAATGTATGTGTGTCTAGTTAATTTAGGCAGTTCGTTTTGATAACATTCACCTCTTTTTGATTATAGCAGGTGTTTCAAGGATAAATTTACTGAAAATTGTATTTTGTTTAAACAACAGCAGCATGTACATTTATGGCCCTGTTATATTAAAAAGCATTTATTGTCTGGCAGCAATAGATACAATTACAAACATTTATGACAGTAATTGGAGCTATTACTCCTGCATAGAGCCTCATGGAGATCAACTTATTGCCACCTGTATTTACATTTGTTGCTATAATTGTAAAAGCTGACTTTTCAAATTGGGTGTCTTATTTGTCTTTACATTATGTGAATATTTTTTAATAGAAGGTCTACCAAAAAATCTCTAAGTGTTATAAATGCAGTTTCTCTATCATGTAAATAGCAGGTAGAGTCTTGTTTTAATAATGATCACATGTATGGAATTTGCTCCTGTACTCCAGCTCACAGTACATGTTATATCTCTTGGCTTATGGATGCAAAAATCCCACTAATATTTCCTGCCCCCAAACTAGAGAATAAGTTTAAAGAAACATCATCATACCCAAACTACCACAATATATAAATAGTTAGAAAAATTAACTTTTTCTAACACCTCCTGTTCTATCCAAACGCAGTGATAGACACAAGACCAAGAAAGCTAGTCTCTCTATTGCTTTGGAATCCATTGCTCCCAGGTACAGGTTTGTCTGCAATAATAAAAAGAGCCTGGCCCTGTAACTTTCTGCAGGATTTGGCTTCCAATTTGAAGAGACTGAGATCTAATATAGTAATTCCATGGTCCCTCCAGGTTCATTTAAATGGGATTCTACCTGCTGATTAATGAAGGTCCTTTTCTCCCGGGGAGGTTTTAGCTCTCCTGGTGACTGAGGAACCCAAAGGCTCAAAAACGATTGCAGTGATTTTATCCTAAGTACAATGACTCTTCTCAAAAGCTCTCCCGCTGGAAGTCACCTAAGGCAACACCTGAGTGCTTTATTTACTTTAAAACAAAATTCAATTGTGTGGAGCTGAAACTTAAAGTTTAAGGTTCTTTTGATGGCAGTTCAGGGAAGTCAGATGCTGTAGGACATCTGAAAGGTCTAGAAAAACAGTCCAGTGAGTCGGAGCTTTAAAATAATTAGAAATATAAGTTGTAATACTTCCAAAGCTTTCAAAAACAATCACTTCATCTAAATTCCTTGTAATAAATCTGAAGATTTACATAATTACTTGAGACACTTTGGCAAAAGGAAGGAGGTACCTACCCAACTATCTCTTAGAAAAACAAAGCAGGAAACATTTAATTATAATTTGGGAAAAAAATCTATTTAAGACATTAATCAAAATTTTAATTACTATATCCATGGGGCATTGAAGCATATTAGAACATTTGTTCATTCCATTAAATACCTAATATTAAATCATTGTAATGTACAATCTTTTAGAAATAAGAACTGCATAGATGAAGCAAGGAGCCTATGTTAAAATTTAGTTTAAAATTAATTTCACATTTCCTGTTTTTCATTATTTTTGAAGAATAAAAGTAAATATTCCTAGCATTTACTTGGCTTCTACTGTGGTGGAATGTATGGGCCCTACAGGCTTCTAGGGGCCTGGAGACCAGCCTGGCCTTAGCCGTTCAAACTGGTGATAACTGCTGCCTTAAGTCAAGTGCTCATAGCATGTTCTCATAAGCCAACCTGGGGTTCCTTTACTCGACTGCAGGTTCCCAGTCCTACCTGAATCTTTCATGTGTTCGGCTAACAAAATCTTTTAAACTTCCCTACCAGCCTTTGCGGCTCTGTCAAAAGCAAATAAGAGATGGTGGCTGAGTCCTTCAATATACTGAGCTCTGAAAACAAACAAACAAAAAACAAAAAAACCAGTCTTGCTTGGCCCCATCTGAATAGTCTCCAAAGTCAAAGGATTACTTTAAAAATCTCAAGAAAATAGAATATTCTAGAGATTCATAGTTACCAGTAACTCAGAAGGTGAAAATCTAAACATTCATCTGCATCTCAGAAATAAAGGGTATGCAGAACCTTGTCTCAGCACCTTGTCAACCAAGGTACTTGAAATTTAAAAAAAATGTTATTTTTTTGTAATTAAGACAATGTTTGAGTCATTCAAGAAAAGATTTTCTTTGAAGATTACTTGAAGTACCTTCACAGAGAGATTCTCAAGAAAATTAGCTTCAAACTAGTAACTGTTTTGACTGTACATGCTGCAGCTTAGAAAATGTTCAAACTGTACAGGCTTCAGGCTAGGACTGTTCCTGACTGTACATGCTGTGGCCTAAAGACTGTCCTGACTGTACAAGCTACAATTAACATTGTTCTGACTGTATGTTCTGCAGCCTAAGACTGTTCTGACTGTATATGCTGCAGCCTAAGACTGTTCTGACTGTATATGCTGCAGCCTAAGACTGTTCTGACTGTATATGCTGCAGCCTAAGACTGTTCTGACTGTATATGCTGCAGCCTAAGACTGCTCTGACTGTACATGTTGCAGCCTAAGACTGTTCTGACTCTACATGCTGCAGCCTAAGACTGTTCTGACTGTACATGCTGCAGCCTAAGACTGTTCTGACTGTACATGCTGCAGCCTAAGACTGTTCTGACTGTACATGCTGCAGCCTAAGACTGTTCTGACTGTACATGCTGCAGCCTAAGAATGTTCTGACTGTACATGCTGCAGCCTAAGACTGTTCTGACTGTACATGCTGCAGCCTAAGACTGTTCTGACTGTACATGCTGCAGCCTAAGACTGTTCTGACTGTATATGCTGCAGCCTAAGACTGTTCTGACTGTATATGCTGCAGCCTAAGACTGTTCTGACTGTATATGCTGCAGCCTAAGACTGTTCTGACTGTATATGCTGCAGCCTAAGACTGCTCTGACTGTACATGTTGCAGCCTAAGACTGTTCTGACTCTACATGCTGCAGCCTAAGACTGTTCTGACTGTACATGCTGCAGCCTAAGACTGTTCTGACTGTATATGCTGCAGCCTAAGACTGTTCTGACTGTACATGCTGCCGCCTAAGACTGTTCTGACTGTACATGCTGCCGCCTAAGACTGTTCTGACTGTATATGCTGCAGCCTAAGACTGTTCTGACTGTATATGCTATGGCAGAAGTATTGGAGATTCCAAATCTACTTTCTGTTTAATCTGTATCTGCCTCCTTTCTCCCATGTAACCTTTTCTCAAAAGACTCACTGGGACAACCTATTCCTTGCTAGGGGTCCTTATGCTTGCTGACAGTCTAACTGCCCTAGCTCCTGTAGAAAACTTCCAACTCAAGTTTGATTCCGAGCCATTGAGCTTGGACAATCTAGCTCTACTACCTGGAAATTAAGTGAGTACTGATAGAAAGTGTAAGGACTGTCGACAACCATTGATGTTACCAACTCTATTTATTAATAATGTCTGGAAATACACACAATGCAATGCTATATTTCTAAAAACAGTACAATATCAGTTGTATGAATAAAAATGTACAGAAATAATGGTCAGTATGTAGTGATTTTTTAATTCTATCCTATGTGCTTCCCATATAGTCATCCATTTGATTTTTCCTAATCTTTAAGGGGGGTATTATAATAAATTTCATTTTCCAAATGAGGAACTTAAGGCACAGGGTGTTGGGGTCACCCACCACTATAATCTGTAGTCAAGTGACCTGGATTCAAAACTTCTGCTCTTAGTCACATGTTACACTGTCTCTATCAGAACAGTCAAAAGCCTGCCTTGTCATTTAGATACTATTTTCATCGTTTATAAAAGCAAATTACTGTTCTGTTTACAGATGCTCATTTGAGGTAAAAGGTACTTGCATTTCTGAGTGGTAGAAAGGGTTAAGTGAGATAATGCACATGCCGTGCTAAGATTAGTTCCTGGCATATAGTAAATGCCGATTATAACAGTGATATTTTATTATGTGTGCAGATATTGAAAAAAATGAAAAGATTTAACAAAGGATAATGGCATGAACCTAGTTAGAGACTCATGTAAGAATATAATGTAGACAGAAGTGGACAGAAGCATTACTGCATATGCTTTGTAAGCCTTCCTAAATACTGATTAGGTACCCAAAGAAAATATAATAATAATAGTGATAATAATAATAAGATAATGTCACATTCTGTCTTAATTACTTTTTTACATTTTTTCTTTTTGCTGTGAATAACCTCATGACCAAGGCAACTTATAAAAGCAAGCATTTAATTTGAGGCTCATGGTTCCAAAGGGTCAGAGTCTATGACCATAATGGTGAGGAGCCTGGCAGCAGACAGGCAGCCATGGTATGAGAGTAGCAGCTGAGAGCTTACACAAACATAAGAAAGGGAGAGAAAGCAAACTGGAAATTGTCTAGGCTTTCGAAACTTCAAATCCTACCCCTCCTTCAACACCTCCTCCAAAAAACTACATTGCCTAATCCTTCCCAAACAGTTCCACCAAATGGTGACCATACATTCCAAACTATGAGCATATGGGGCCATTCTCATATAAACCACTATATTCTACTCCCTGGCACCCATAGGCATGTGACCACATCATAATGCAAAATGAATTTAATCCAACGTAAAAAGTCTCCATAGTCTTTCAGTTTCAACACAATTTAAAAGTCCAGAGTTCAAAGTCCCTTCTAAGATTCAAGACAGTTTCTTAATTGAAATCCCTATAAAAATCAAAAGGCAAAGTAAGTACTTCTAACATACAATGGAACAGAATACACATTACCATTACAAAAGGGAAGAATGTGGGCATAGAGAGCACACACTGGACTAAAGCAAGACACAAGTTGAGCAGGGCAAACTCAAAATCCTGGAGCTCTATTTCCAATGTAAAGGGCTTAGCTTGCTCTGATATTCTAGCTTTGTGAACTGCAACACACTTCTCCATCTTCTCTCTCTGTCTCTCAGGCTCAGGCTGTTCCCATTTCATGTCTGCATCTCTGTTTGCCAGAGATGTTATTCACATCAGTAGCTATATGGTCTCTCTGCGTCTCCCCTGCCACGTGCCTGGTCTCTCCAGCTTTCCTTAACCTTGAAGCCAGAGCTGAAGCCAGAGCCATGTAATTAGTGTTGCCAGGGTTTGCTGCCTGCTAGGGATGGAGACTGGCCTACTCTACTCCTTGAATTTGCGTAAACTTGGTTTGGTTTGTGCTGTTCTATTAGGAACAGATAACCTCTTGCTCCCCCACCCCCTTTTGAGGTTTGGGCAGGGTCTCACCCTAAAGGTGTCAACTCCCTATGTCTCTCAGCATAAGCTGTGATTCCAATATTAAATTTTCTAGTTTTCTTGTTCTCAAAATGTACATTTTGTATTTCTTTTTGTCTGACTTCCTCTTTTTCATCATAGACTTGCACAAGAATCATCAGTAACAACCACATAACAGAGTCAATATACGCTTGTCTTGAAATTTCTTTTGCCAGTGAAATTAGTCTAAAAGCCTTCAGGTAGATTCTTAAGACGAGGGCAAAAGGCAGCCACATTCTTTGCCACACTATAACAAGGATGGTCCCTAGCCCCATTTCTAGTATTACCTCCTTGAAACCTTTTGAGCTGGGTCTCTATAGTCTGCACTGCGTTCTGCACTATTATCTTCCAAGTCCCTACTAGGATGTGATTAATCTCTGCATACAGCCTTCCACTGCTCTCCTAGGTCAAAGTCTCAAAATCTCCACATTTCTCTAAAAGGTAGAACCATCAGGCTTGTCATAGCAACAGCTCATTCTCTGGTAACAACTTCTATCTTAGTTATTTTCTATGGCTCTGCAAAGATGCCATGACCAACTTAGGTAAGTCTAGAAAGGTAGTTACTGCTTCTAAGGAGCTAAACATCCCCATCAATTTTTAACAACAACAAGAACTATAGACTTGCTGGGCCAATCTTATGAAATAATTTCTTCCAAGATATGTCTAGGGTGGTGTCAGGTAAACAAAACTCAACTAGAAAAGTGAATAAACCTTTTGTCTTGTTCACAGCACACTCCCAGCCCCTTTCTCTTTGTAACATTACTTGCATATATATTACTTTCATAATTAAAAATGAAACTAAATATAAAATATTGCTATATATTCATTATACACAGTTATGGGTTTCACAAAGACATTTTCATTAGAATACATCATGTCCTCTGATCATTAAAAACCCTCCTGTGTATCATCACTGTCTTAACTCTCCTCCATCCTCAGCCAATTTCCTTCCTTCCCTCAGAAAATGTCTCTGCAACTTTCATATATAATATAGTCGTGAATGTGTGCAAACATGCATGCACGTGTGTCCTAGGGCTTCTATTGCTGTAGTAAAACAACATATCCAAAGCAACTTGGGGAGGAAAGGGTTTATTTGGCTGACTCTTCCACAACACTGTTCATTATCAAAAGGAGGTCAAGACAGGAACTTAAAGAGGGTAGGAACCTGGAGGAAGGAGTTGACACAGAAGCCATGGAGGAGGGCTGCTTACTGGCTTGGGGTGATGCTTTCTGGCATGTTCCTCATGACTTGCTCACCCTGACTTCCTATAGAACCCAGGATCATCTGTGTAAGGATGGCTCCACCCACAGTGGACTAGACCCTTTCCCACCAATCATTAAGAAAATGCCCTACAGGCTTACTCAGCCTGTTAGTGTGGAAGCAGTTTCTCAGCTGAGGTTCTCTCTTCTCAGACAGCTCTAACTTACGTCAAGCTGATATAAAGCCAGCCAGCATAACACGAATTTATGTATCTATATCATGCAATATTTGTCCGAGTTATTACTTTCTACTTTCCATAATATAATAATCTCCTGTAGCACCTATTTTCCTGCCAATGACACAATTTATTTGTTTATTGCTGAATGAAACTCTGTTATGCATATATATATTTTCTTGACTCATTCATTTGTTGAGGCACAGCTAGGCTTGTATAAGTGAAAAGCCCTGGGATACACATGGGTGTGCAAGTGTCTGTGTGGTAAGTTGACTTCATGTCCTTCAGGTATATGCCCAGGAACTCTATCACTGGGTCATATGATATTACTCATCATAGGTTTTTTGAGACTCCTTCATGCTGAGTCCCATAATATTCCACCAGTCTATATTTCCATCGCAATGAATAAGGTCCCTGCCAGGCCCCAGCCTTGCTGATGTTTGTCACTGTTTTCCTAATGATAACCGTTCTCACTAGGAGGTGATACATAGAATCTTAATGTAGTTTTGATTTGCATTTCTCTGATAGCTGAGAATGCTGTGGGTTTTTTGGTTTTTGTGTTTTGCATGCATGCTGGACATTTGTACTTTACATCTGGAGAACTGCCTTGTTTTCCCATTGCCTGACTGGATGCTTTCTTTGGCAAATTTTTGAGATCCTTACAGATGTTAGATAATAATTCTGTGTTAGATATATTTTTTTCCTAATCTTCTAGGCTGGATAGCTTTTCCTTGCAGTTATTTATTTTTTTCTGACTCTATAGGTTTTTCATTTGATCGTTTCCTTTGTTGCCCAAAGCCTTTTGACTTTATTCAGTTTAGCATCTAACAAGAACTTTGTCTTCCGTCCAGCACATGATTTGTATTTTTGGCACATATTTGTTGTCATAATTCGATTTTGCTTCTGCTAATATTAAAATTAGCTCCTATTCTTTGGAAACAGGCAACAGTAGCATGTAATGCCATATAACACATACATGCAACTTTAGAAAAAGACCCTGACTGCACATTATGGAAAGGAGTCAAAGGAAAAATATTGGCATGTGATGGAACTTAGTGGACACAAATGTAATATGTAAAAATATATTCCCAAACTAAAAGAATCCCTTGTTTTTTGAATTGTCCGCAAGAAAGCATAAAAGAAATAAACTTAACTTGAGATTAAAAAGTGAAAAAACTTTTATTCTGTAGCAGACAAATAGGAAATTTATGCACTACTAATGTAAGGTCATTGAAAATAAATATATAATGAGTTTAAATAATGAGACCCTTTATTATGTGCCTCCCAGAATCTCTAAGCTATTCAAATATTAATACATGATAACCAGTAAAACACACTGATTCTCCAAATATTTAATTTCTCTTTTCTCTCTCAAACATTAGAAGAAATAAAAAGGGCTCAAGTGCCCCAAGTAGCCTGTGGGGAGTGAAAGATTATTGGCCAAATAAAGGCTGTGATTTGGATAAGGTCAAGAATCAAGGCAAAGTAGGATGTGCCCTGGAGATGCAGCAACCGTCAATGACCAGGCATCTGAGAAGAAGACCCACATATATCTAAGTTACTTTTTATTCCCCTTTTAATTTTAGAGAAATGATAATTCATTTTCTATGCACTAGATTTTTAATCCATTTAAATCACAACATAATTTCATTTTTTTCCAAAACTATATAATTATTGACCCTGTTGTTATGCTTTCCCTTTGGTGCATTAAAAAGACTCAGAAAACAGAACGCTGTGAAACATTAGCTATGAGGATCAAATGGCTCTGACAAAGCAATCAAGTATGGCTTTGATCAGTGTGTTTTAACATAAGAACCAAAATTCAAACTAATATCTCCATTTCCAAAAAAAAAAATCCTGAGCAATCAAAACATCTGCTCTTGGGGATGTTGCTCACATACTTGATTGTATAAATAATTTGGCACAGTCAATCCCTCATGAGACTAAGCTGGTAGCATGCAGTGGGAGGCAGCATCCAATTTTAAATTACTTAATTATTTCCCAAATCAGAAGGATATTGATTCTTCACAAATCCAGGATTCTGAGTTGGTCCACTCTAGAATCTCAACTGCATTTAGTTCTGGAAAACAATACAGTGCCAGCAGCTAGGGATGTGCTCACACCCTCTTTTTCCTGGTTACTTCTAGTGTGTGGAAATCAATGGCTGTAGTTAAAACACACAAAACCCATTAGCTTCTAAATGAGACAGGTGTCCCATTACCTAGATGTCTCTTTTGCTTTTAAGCAGAGAGTATTAATGTGAGCGAGAACTGAATCATTGGCTCTTCTATGTGCTTTTACTTGCCCCAAAGTAATTACTTACAATGCCATGGCCAAAAGAAACAAACAAACAAACAAAAAAAAAAAAAAAAAGGAGTACCTTGATTCAGAAGTAGCCCCCTTGCCCAATTATCCAATCCTTGTCTTATTATATGTATATCTTGTCTTCTTACTGGAATTCCTTCATCTCCTTGCCTCAACCACCTGAGTGCTGGGAACACAGGCAGAAAGTCTGCCTGGGCTTTAGCATCAGTCACCCATAGTACAGGACAGATTATCTAGAACAATATCCAAGTTCACTAAACTGTGCTAAGCAGCAAGTTCTACAACATCTTTTAACTCTAATCAACTGGTATCATCACAAAATTCCAGTTCACCTCAAGAGAATAGGATTTTCAATAAATTACATGAAAGTTATCAACAAAATCCATCAATCCGTGTGAAACAGCACATGTTCCAAATCCTTCAAAGATTTTCTTTCTCCACAGACTGTATTACAGTATTTATTCAATACTTTGTCAAACTCTTGTTAAGATAAAGCTCAGATCAGGCGAGAAGCACATGCCTATAATTCCAATATTGTAGTTGCTTACACAGGAAAATCACAGGCCAATATGCTGGACACTAACTCCCTCCCCTCATCTTCTCCCATTCTTAAAACTGTGGGTGTTCTCAACCTTCGGGCACCTTATAAGGTGGTTTCTTTGAGCAAATGTGATACCTTATTGTCAGTTCTGATCGTGACTTTCAGCTGCGGTAGTACACGTTCCACTTCTAGACTCCATTCCGCAGCATCTGTTGTAGATTCCAAAATATCTTCTTGTTTGGCAGACTCGTTTGTGTCCTAAGAAAGGAAAGATATCACAAGATTTGGAGTTTATAAAAAGAACTGGAAAAATCTTGAGGCATTTTAAACAGCACTGCACAATTTAAATCGAGGATAGTAGTGTTAAAATTATAGTGCAGTAGAGAATCTTTTCTGTCTTCACACCCAGGTTGCAAGAAAATTTGGTGGACTAGCAAAATAAATATTTTAAAATGAGGTCAATATATGATCCAAACATTTTATAAAGGATAATGCTTTGTAAATATTGAAATGGCACTCAATTATGGTTTTACCAAACAGACACACCACTTAGGAATTCTAACTGGTGTCAGCAGAGAAATAGACATATTCATGTTTGGTAAGAAAATGTTAGTTGAACATATGATACAGAAACACAAAGCCAGTATGGAAGGAAAAAAGAGATACAATTTCAGACACAAAGTGTTTATTATTGACAAACTATATATTCATAATTAGACTGATATTTTGGCCAAGTCCAAGTACAGAGCTCTCTAAAATGTGACATAACACAGACATGCTTCACCTCCAGAGGGTAAGGCTTTGGCTTCTGACCTTGAACAACAAAGCTAATTTATGGCCATTAAATCACAGAATATCTCCCCATCTCTGCTTTTCTCAGCCCTTCATATTTTAGCATTAAATACTAGGAATCTAAAAGTGTGAGAAATTTACACATTAATGATTTTAAAAAATGCCCAAAGTGTTAATTTTTGAAGGCAGATTTTTTTTCTTTAAATTCCCTTGATCAATTATAAGTGATTCTAAAGAAAAAATTAAATGGTTATATATAATAGAAGCTACAAGAAGCATAAATAGCTAAATACATGAATCTTATATAAATTCTAATTAAATATGTAGAATATTTTTATTTCAATTTAAAAGTATCTATTGCACCCGTGATTTGTGTGTGTGTGTGTATGTGTGTGTGTGTGTGTGTGTGTGTGTGTGTGTGTGTGTTGCTGTGTATGTGAGTGTATGCCTGCTACTAAGTGTGTGGATATGTGGAGGCCAGGACTTGGTAAGAGGTATCTTACTCTTTGCGTTCTATTTTATTTATTTTATGAGATAAGTCTTTTATTGAACCTGAGCTCCACATTTTGGCTGGGCTAGCTGGTCAGGGAGCTTCCAGATACTATGTTTCTATTGTCCAATGCTAGAGCTATAGGTGTTTCACCTGTCTGATCTTTATGTGGATGTGGAGATCCAGACTTAGGCTCTAATTCTTGAATAGCAAGAAACTTACCCTGTAAACCATCTTCCCATCCCATTAAAAAAATGCTATTTGTGATTGTCATATGTATGTACTACATGGTACGTATGTGTTCATGTGCCATGTGCAAGCAAGAACACATGTAAATGTGCATCCGCTATGCACTCTGTGTCTTTTCCCATCATGCTCCTCACTATTTTTTGAGACAAGGTCTCTCACTGAACCAGGAGCTCCAACTGGGATAGACTGGCTGGTGGGCAAGTTCCAGAGATCTGTCCATCTCTACTCCTGAGTGCTGGGGCCCATCTCCACTCCTGAGTGCTGGGGTTATACATGGGAAAGCAAGGTGTTGCCTGGGAAGGTTTTCATGTTTGCCTGGTTAACGCTTTATTGGGAGCCACCCCTCCCTCCCATCACCATTAAGTGATATGGTTAAGACAGTCAAGGCATCAGAAATTTCTGAATATTAGGAAATTATTAATTCTAGAGGTATAACTTGGTATGGTAGTAATATTTTAAAAAAAATACCTCATAAGTTAGAATATAAGCCAAGTTTCTACAGATGAGTTGAATGATGTTTAAAATTCACCTTAAAGTATTATGGGACAAAAAAAGTAAGCTTTGGTAAAACATGACTGAGAAAATATGAACAACTTACAAACAGGCTATGGTGCATAAGGGTCATTATCTATTTCTAATTTTGTTACATTTGAAATGCTCTGTAATATAAAATTCAACAATAAACACCATGTAAACATAAAACTTTAGAACTATGTAAATAGCATAGTGAAATTACATTCTCAATGTGAATTTTATGCCACTGAAAGACATTTCTTAAATGTCTACTTATAGCGTTTTGCATTTTTTATGGAAGCTGAGGTCTCTAGTAACTGAACTCACTCATGAGACTATAGCATTGCTGACACAGCCATGCATCTCCTACCTATTAGCAAGTCCTGATAGACTCAGAGTCTTAAAGAGCACATATTACTTTTATACTTCTATCCCCATTATTTGAGGATAGATAACTAATGTGTGTGTATTTATTATGTATATTCTGCATTTACTCAGTTCTATTCCATTTAGAAGGCCTCATGGTAGTTGTTTTTCAAACTATAAAGTACCTTAAAAAAAAAAAACAAACCTATAAGTATTCATCACAGAAAAATGTGGACATCTAAGTGAAAATAGCCTAAGATTAGATCTTGGGCACCACACTGAACAGGAAACTTTGGTTTGAGCACTTGAGAGAATACTATATGGTGTATAAACGTAGTGCATTCAGGAGCACTGAACATCATAGCCAGAAACTGGAGGGGGTTGGGATGTTCACAAAACAGACACACACGAAGTCTATGGGAGTGTGAGTGAGGGCAGGAAAGACGTGTTTGTCTCACTGAAAGTCAGGGACAGGTTCTGTATCGTTTGATTTGCAATGACAATCATAACAGGCTTGCTCTGGATACATCTGCTTACCTGTCCTGGCTCACAGAGGCCCAAATTCTGACCAGTTTACTTGCACCAAACAGGTTAGAGTAGCAGAGCTGGTGGAGTGAGGCTGTTTGCATGGAGCAACATAAGAATATATAAGCTTTAACCATTCCAAGCTTGGATGGCGTACACAGGCTGCTTCTGCCAGGGTTAAGGGCCCCACATCACAATTCCACAAAGCCATAGTGAATCAAGAGCACATGTTTTCTCAGTGACAAGTTGGCCTGGTTCTTAATAGAATGTAGATGGTGTGGTCATTGATAATTAAAAAATGTTTGAATTATGGAGCTATCATTTAGATTAAGTGAAGCCACATGTGGTAGACTGAACCCAGAGCTGGTACTGTCCAACCTCATACTCATTCCTACTTCTTCTTGCCTGCCTTTCAAAGGGTGAACCACTAAACCTGGAAAGGAAGGGCTGCCTGCTGCCCTTTCTTTAGCTGCCTGCTGCCCTTTCTTTAGGTTGGGACACAGGATCTCCATCTGTGAATACGCGCAGATCCAGTCTTTTCCCTTTTTGGGGCCCAGGATCTAAATTTGTAGGGTGAGGACCAAATGCTGTTTTAGGATACTTCCATACACAAGCATGAATTTTGATACTGGCCCATTAAAATAAATAAATAAATAAAAAAGCTGTGTTTACCACACTGGCTTATTCGGTTCTCTTGCACTAATCTGCTAATTCCTATTCCCAGTGTTTTAAGATTATTTAATATAGCGACGCAAACGTTTTTCCTCATTCAGGCCATATCTAATATACAGAGAAACAGCCCAGTTGCTGAAAAGAAAGGTGACTAGAGAACTTGGGCACTTTAGGTCTGAGAAAGTACCACTAACTCACTCAACTTCTACTGTATTTGCACGTTTACTTCATAACCGTATTCCTCATTCAGCATCTCTTGACATCTGTGAATCACGCACATTAACCATCCAAGACAAATGATATAAAAATTCCATATTGTGCCTTGGTTAGAATGCTCGGAGAAGAAAAACCATTTTCTTTCTTCTTTTACTTAACAGATGGCATTTTATGTGTGGCTATTAGTAAAAGGCACAGCTGATGTTTTGATAGGATCAAAATGTTGGGTCCTTCTCTGGAGCAGTATTAGCTGAGGTCAAGCTTGGCTCCCAGGAAACTGCATTTTCCAGCTACTGCTGAGGAAGACCCAGGTTTTCTAGTAGTTTTATATATAATTAATTAGGTTAACCAATAATTCATTTGTTAAATTCTTAGAACATCCGAGGCAAGAATCCAGGTTCTGTAGTAGGTTTGAGAAGAGAAGAGGCTTTAAAGCCTGCCTGCAAGGGCTTTACCGCTTCTTAGGAGGCATTTGAGGTCAGCTAATGGGAGTGAGATTTTGTCCCAGGTAAAAAGAGGACCAATGAAATGAGAGATGATCCTCACTGTGAAAGGAAGGATGGTGGATAATAGTCCAAATCATCCCATAAAGTAACCTTGGGATCAAACAGTGGGGACAAGATCAAAGTCAGTTCAGAGAGCAAGCATGAAATGTTAATAGTCTTCACAGAGCCATGTGCTGGTAAGTACTCTCTGTCTCCCAGGTGATATTAATAAGACAGTTAAACATCTAAGGAGAGACTGTAATACATACATACATATACACATGCGCATACGTGTGTGCTATCCAAACAAAATAAAAAAAGATATGATATGTACACATTACTTATAAACACACATAATACCTTTATGGAAAAACTCAAAATCAATTCATATACCTACCAAGATAAACTTCAAACGGAGTTAACTGCCAAGATGAAAAGGTCCTACCCAGGTGTGGTACACATGACTGCAATCCCAACCCTCAGGCTGGTAAGCCAAACAGAATTATGAATCCAAGACCATTCTGTGTTACAGAGCAAGTTCCAGGCCAACCTTGCCTATCTATATAAGCCTTTGTCCAAAATAAAGGAGAATGAGGGAACAGAGACACCTTGAGGGTCACAACAGTGCACTGTACACACACGATGGCAGATCCCACATCTCATCTCTTACCACTTGTGTCTTAACTTCATGTGGGCCTCTCCCCTCTGCTCCTTAACATAAAACATGTGATTTTTACATTCTAATTTCTTAGTGTTCTGTTGTATGTTTTTTCATATCATGTATTATCATGTCTAACTGCACCATGAAGTTAACAACTGTCATTCACATTTCCATTTATTCCTTTTTCTCTGTTTCTCAAACCCATTGATCCATGTGGCGTTTACACAAGCATAATAAACGAGGGGGAAATTTAGCTTTGTCTCCGCATTAATAGACTGATCTGTCACCACCATTTAACAAAACAAAACAAGCAAACAAAATCAACTTTTGTCTCTAATGGACTTCATTTCATATATTAATTTTGCCATGTATTTGGATTATTTCATGGATCATAAACTAGTTTCTTGCTCTATTTCTATGCCAGCCATACCCACCCTCTATGCCAATCACACAAACCCCAGCTTATATAGAAAGCACAAACAATTCTATGTACCCTTTATTCACATCCTGAAATAGCAGGGTCTTACACCAACAGAACAAAAGGATGAAGGTAGAACCTTTATGTCTAGAAGGTGAGATGTGGAGATACTGTCACTTTTCCCCACTCTACTATTTTGTGCTTTGCTTTATAGGAGATATTTGTTTTTTAAATAATAAGAATTTGAATTGAAGCATTTTTCTGCCTACACATCTATGTACATAGATTGTGGCAACAGTAAAGTTTGGCCAAGCTTCCATTTGCAAACATGGCAGCTGATCATGAACCTAAATAACCTTGCCCCCCACCCAATTCCTTTTAATTCAAGGTCAGGCAATTCCCTCCTTAGCTTTCAAATGTGTGACTACATTAGTATGCTCTCTCTGTCCCCCCCCCCCTGTGTGTGTGTGTGTGTGTGTGTGTGTGTGTGTGTGTGTGTGTGTGTGTGTATGAAGGTGCCTGTGTGGGGCAGGGGTAAAATATAAGCAGTTAAAAATATAAGATGGGAAATAGGTGGGGCAGACTTTAGGGCTTAAATGAGAAAGGAAGTTTTATGGCAATAGTGAGATTTAAATTTATCCTTATGAAGATGTATGGGATGTAGAGCAGCAGAGGAGAAAGTCAGGTGTTTACAATGACGAAAATAGCCTAAGCCTGAATCCTGAAATAGGAATGAACACAGCTTGTAAAAAAATCACAATGAGAAGAGTGGTCAGGGGCTTAGTGAGGAGAATCTAGGTCACAGGATGTGAATTTTGTCCTTTGGGCCAGAGAAGAGGTCTGATCTTCATTCAGTTAGCAGATAAATATTTACCTGGTGCCTACTCATACTGTGCTAGTCTGGGAACAGTGAACAAAACGAAAACCTTCCTGCAGAGGTATTCTATCTAGTTCTATTTCATAAGGATCTATGTGTTGTAGGTTTGTGGGCCACAGGGTTGACTAGGAGGGGTGATTAGGAAAAGTGTCACTGAGGAGGGAGAATCTGAGCTGACCCTTATCAGGTAGATAAGACATAAACAGAAGGGTGCCATGTAAGTGCTTGCCTTGAAGGCACATAGCCTAAATTTAATCCCTAGAGGCCAGATAACAAAGGTCAGGCATAGGGGCACATGCTCTGTTCTCAGCACTGTGGAGGCAGAGATGCATCCCGAGCTCCACTGCTCAGCTTACTTGTAAACAGCAATAGATCTTATCTCAAAACCCAGGATGGATAGCCTAGGAATGACAGCCTAGGTTATCCTCCACAGACACAGGCAAACACACGCATACACACACATACCACTTACCACCCCCATACTCACACAAATCCACACATGTACATACCCAACACCCCCACACACATGCAGATGTACACACATGCCACCGCCCCCCCCCCACACACACACTTAAAGAGAAACAGAGTGTTAGTTACACAGGTTCGAAAGCCAAGGAAAGAATGGCTTAACTTGAATCATAGGAGGTTATGAATAAAAGGACAAGGCTAGGTACATGAACAGTTGCTAAACTGCAAATTGAAGCCTGGTCACAATCTTTCTGCCTCACCATGTACAGAAATTTGTAGGCAGAAAAAAACAAAAGCCACAAAATTATAGAAGCCAGAATAATCTTGTAAAAAGTCATGCCCTGGTATTCAAATGTTTGAGTAGGGTGACTATTTTGGAAAAGGGCTGAGCTGGGACTGGGGGTAAGTATGAAGACCACTAAAACCTAACCGACTTAAGGATCAGACGGAGTAGAGAACATGGCCTTGACACACAGCTGAAAAGACAGAAATGTGTCACTTTTCAAAGATAGCATCCACATCGTGGTGGCTGCAGAGATGTCTTGGGTAAAAATGAACAAGCCAGATATTCAATACACCAACATTTTTTAGGAGTGAGTCATGAAGAGAGGCTGGAGGCAGTGGATAAGGGACTAAAGATGTGTTCATCTTATGAATGCCCATCTAATACACTTAATTATACAGTACATACTTATTTCTAGTGTTGATTCAGGAAACATGATATGTTCATTTATATAAGAACAGTTTGCAGATGATGCCTGAAAACAAACACATTGTTTTTTTTAATAAATTCTCCCGTGTCATTTCTGTAGGAGAAACCACATAACAGGAAATGCAGTCTAGTGGCCACCGGTAACAATCTAGGTGACAGATTTCGAAAGTAAAGCTCTGATATCACCAGAGTTTCCTAATTGACACAGAAATGCAAGCTTACTGATAGCCTGTCCCTATATAGACTTCTTACCAAAGATGACAGCATTTTGAGGAGCTGTTTGTATCAAGGGAGTAATGGCTTTTTCGTTTTCCTACTGTGGTGCACACAAATGTGGTAATTAATTCCAGCCTTAAGGAAAGGTGAACATTTTTACAAATAAAGAAACACAGCAAGCCTATGGTCTGTGTCAGCCCTGAGCCAGGTGCGGTCTGTCCACAAGTTATATTAATCTCAAAAGCAGCCTGGGAGAAATCGTGTCCCCACATTATAGATAAGAAAGCAGCGTCAAGGAGAGGTTAATTAACTTGCTAGGGTTGTGTGGCAAGCAACATACAGTCAGGACTTTCATCAAAGGCTATTTTGGTTATAGCATCTACCTTGAAAGCGTGGACTTGGAGCTTAGCAAGGACCTTGAAAAGTCCTTGGTCTCTATTCTTGCTAAGTCTGCAAGGACCAAGATGGAAATAGGGATGTCTATTCAGGTGTGGATTCAAAGCAAACTAAAGATCAAGTGAACTGTCTTTTGCACCCAGTGAGAGGGGCCATTTGAGCCTTTTCTGTGCAGGGGGGGCCGAGTTTTCTTCTCCAACCTGCATTTTCTCCCACAGATGTCAAACTGATGGGGTAGTACAGGTCAGCTGCCAGAGAAATAAACTCATTTCATTTACTTAGCCATAAAGTACCATCCCAGTCAAATGTGAGGCATTTTAATCCTTTCTCTGGCAAATTACCAACCACAGACTTCTGTCGACACAGGCAGCCCTACCTCTCAAATCAACGGTTTAGTAAAGGAGAGAAAAGTCTCCTTCAAGCCAGGATCAGAATCCATGGTAGATGATGAGGCAAACTGTGATGTAAAGCAGCCAGCCCCGCCCCACCCCACCCCACCCGAGTGCCAAACTGCCCATGTTTTATAACAGAGCTCCCCTTATACTACTCAGAAAGGACGTTTTGTTGAGAAAGAAGGTATAAGGTGAAGTAAAGAAACATTCAACTTTTCTCAAGGTATTCACCAGGTAAATCGGTTCCTATTCCTGCTTTGATTACAACCCAGCAGACATGCCTGGATGACAGTCTAAAATTACAGTGAAGTTCGAATTCTAAGGCTTTATTTTTACTTCCTTTCAGTTCTTGCTTTTCAAGCTAAAAAGTCTCTCATTCTTGGTACAATGAGTTTTTTCTTTCTTTTCTTTTCCTTTTTCCATTTTTCTTTTTCTAAGTAATTAAAAACCAATTGTGTTTAAGGCTTTTGAGAGACTTGGTTTTATGCGGCATAACTCAGGGTTGGGTTTTTAAAACCTCAAATTTAGCATCTCAAGGAAGAATAGTATCTATGGCATGTTTGAAAAAATGTTTTGAAATGAAGTGATGGGCATTTAAAAATAGAATTCAGCAGAGCACACGCAGCTCCTGCTCATTTCTTTTTCGCTGGGGTTGGAAAGTGACGCATCTGCATTATGCAGACAGAACAGTGTGTCTGTCATTCTCTAGGCTTTATAATGGATGGGAGTGCCAGCACATCCATGGCGGCCATGCTGGCAGCTTTCCCAAATGACCAATGTGACATGGAAATGGAATGACAGGTAAACCTCCCTGACACTTTGCCTCCAAAGCACGCACTCCCATGCCCCGATCTTATCTTTGAACATGCTACTGCACACACAACCTTCAACAGGTCCTGCCCAGACCTCAGGGCCTTCAATGCAGCATTGCACTGGTGTCCTTCTTTCTTGGGGGGTGAGGGGTGGGGGGACGCTTAGGCAATCCCAATTTCAAGAGGATTTGAAATTGGAGAATGTGGAAATTTGTGGTTCAGCCTCAAAGCCAAATACCAATTCATATGGTTCTCCCTCTAAGAAAGGCTATCTCAAAATCCAGAAAATTAACCAACGGATGAAATTTTGGGAGATCATACATCTCTCAATAATTTTGGCTGTTTCCTGAAAGGTAGGCTTGGCAAGTTCATATCAAGGATAAGGAATTTTTATGGGAAACTCAGACAATAAAAATGGCCATAAAGACATTGTCCTAAATCTGAAAGTAAACAAATGCTCTGAGCAGCATACCTCCTCACAAACAAACCAATTTTATAACTGTCAGCATTAAGCACCCAGAGGAAGTGCCTTCATTTTCTTGAGAGCTTGAGAGAGAGCCCACTGTGCCGCGATTTGTTCAGGTAGTCCTTTACAAGTGAAGTCCACAAAATATAGTAATTCCATATATCACATTTTCAAGTTAGTAAGTGCAGGCTTCTCTATATAAAGATATTAAAGAAGATGGGTCATCAGGTCTCAGAGAAGGGCTTACCAAACAAGCTGCAGGGACTGGAAGGGGCAAACGCCCTCCTGCTGTCTGCTCCTCATGTGGTCACACCCCAGAGCCTGGCCTTCTCAGGCAGCAGGCTTGCTCTAGCTCCTCCCCAGCTGTCTGCACTCCATCACTAGCCTCCTTTCTCTGTTCTTCTGCATCCTACCCTCTGCCCTGCATCAGCATCGCTCTAACCAGATGAGCATCCTGCCTCTAAACTGTCTTCATTGACTGTTTCTTGAGAACATGATTCGTGATATGTCATCCTCATTAGCCTTTATTTTGCTCCATCTTACCAAAACTCAGGAAACACAGCCATTTTTCCAGTTCCTGGAACTGTGCTACTTAGCACACTTTCAGGGTCCAGGCTTCACCACTTAATGAGAGGAAGGAATATGTATGTATCATATATATATCTTACATGGTACATAGAAGCAAAAACTACCACTGAAAAGATCTTTTTTCTATGAAGACTAAATTACAACTTGCCTACAAAATTCCATATATATTATATACTCAGCATGTGTTCATTCAATATTATTGATTATTGAGTAGCTTCCACACACCAGGTTCAGGTTTATAAAAAGGCAGTAATGAGCATCTGTTGTAGAGGAGTGTGCATTCTGGAGACGAGACCGACAATAAACAGGTCAGTGATTACTATGATAGAATACTAGGTCTCCTAATAACAAAGCAGGATGAGAGGATGCAGAATGATGCTGGAAGCATCCACTGTTTTAAAGCCACAGGTAAAGGTAAAGACGGCTTGCTTTCACCCATACTTTCTGAGGGTTGCAGTTCCAAACATATTCAGCACATTGGTTTCCTTGATGCCAGAAACCTAACTAAAAGGCTGTTTCTGCTGTATTGTGAGCCCACCTGCTACATTAAACGTAAGATCTTAAATCTATATTACTAACCTACACAGCAACTCTGTCTTGGGGGAAAGAACGGTCTATGCCATTAGAAGCTGGAGTTATTCACAGCTGTCTCAGGCAGATGGCTTTAGTGGGCAATATGATAAGCCTGCCAGGTTTCTCAAAATATGAAAGGGTTTTTCTGTCTCATTAGTACTTCATGGTTGACCATCCACAAACACCTGGTGTTCAGACTTCTTCCTTCCATGAAAATGTCATATAGTTTTAATTCTGAAGCATATATATTTTCTTATTTTTGCCAAATGAGCTAATATTTAAATAATTTATAAGCACACATGAGGGAAAACCCTTTTTCACATGGACTAATTTCAGTGACATTAATTTAGTGGTAGAAGCAAATTAAGCTACTTTTGTACTTCTTAACATTCAGATTATTTGTTCAAAGGGAATTCCACCTTCACAGACTATTTACCCCATCAACAGACACCAACAACATAAATGAGTTTCTAAGAATAACTGTGGACTCATCTCTATTTTGTTCTCCTTATTTTAGGAAAAAGTGTCATCATTTCCACCACAGACACAAAATGAATACAAGCACCACAATGTACTGGCTCCAAGTAAGCATCACACATCCAAACTGTCAAACCTGTCTGAAGGTGGAAGGGGGGAAGGTTGGATTTTAAAAAAAGACTTTAAACTTAGCTAGTAAAATTCATTAACTTTTGAAATTTTAAATACTTTGAGATTTGAAATGTTAATGTTTATATTTATGAAAATAAGGTAACAACTACATAAATACATCAAAAAGTAGAAAGTATTTTAAAATAATTTGAATACTAAAAAGTGGTCTAAATGTAAAGTATAAATAACTTGCTTATTTACTGAGACATATATGATCTTAAAAAAAACCCAAAAAACAAAAATGCCTTCATTCAGAAGGAAATAGGAAAATGGGGATCTCTAAGTAGGGAGGGGGAAGGGAGTCAAAATGGAGAGATAGAGAGGGAGGGGTGAATAGAACACTTCGGATGTCTGTATTACTGCCAAGGGAGAGAAGCTGTGAAGCCTGTGAACCACCACAGTAACCAACACGGCAGGATATCTCTAAAAGGGTAGTAGTGACGCTCATACCTTGGCAATAACCAACAGCTCTCTAATTGAATTTAAGATTCACTCAAGGTCAGGAAGAAAATCACGCCTGGTAACTGAAGCCTGGCAAGCTCTGGGGATAGTGACATCATTGATCTTAGACTTTACCACCACTTTACTAAACCAGCATAAATTCGACCTCTACTTTTAAGTACTTATTCTTATACCCACAGATAAATGCAGCTCCCAATGGTCACTCCCTAAAGAAGCTTCTCTTCTCAACAGAATGGTACCATTACAGAAAATCACAACCAGTCAAAATGCAGAGAACATCTGACCACAGAGTAGCAGCCCCTGTGGATACATCTACAGCATAACTCCTGCACCTAAGGCTCAGGAAATACTGCAGAAGAGGAGGCACATAGATGGTAAGAGCCAGGGCACCAGGAAATCTGTTGTGAGATTATGTTTTCTAGAAACAACGGGGAATCGTCATCCATGACCCTTCACTAATATGACTATGTAAACAAGGCCGAAACAAGAACATCACCATAGATGAGCTAAGGCAGGAAGGGAACTCTCACAGGCCTCCACCCTAGACAAAGGCTACAGAGAACTAAGGGATCCTGAGGGCAGTTTACCCCAGGGAAGGAGCCCCCCCTTCATTATTCAATACTAAATGGTCACCCCTGAAATACTTTACATACAAGCAACACTTAATGAATCAGAAGTCTGTATTTGTGTGTGTGTGCACGTGCGTGTCTGTGTGTCTGTGTAACAATAACAATTAAAAGAAGAGGTGACTGGGTTATTTGATAGGGAGCTAAAGAGGCAAGACATGGGAGGAGTTTGAGAAAGTGAATGGAGGGGAAAAAAAGAATTATATTTTAACTTAAAATTAAAAATAAGTTTAAAACCTGTTCACGTATTGAAGAAGTATGTATTCAGCACTTTGTGTTTTGTATTATAAGAAATATAAATAGAACAATTATTCCTGTCATGAAGTTGTATTGATAGATGCTATTTTTATAATGCTTTGCATATAACTCTTTTAATCATAGGAATCTTATGAACAGGCTAACATTACCCATGAAGCTCAGAAATTTGCCCAAGGTTAGAATCTTAGTAAACTACTGAGCTTAAGCTGGGCACTTAGCCAAAATATTACATTCCAAGTTGGAACACACACACTCACACACACACACACACATACACACGGGTGATAATTATTGAAAATAAACACTACTAAGACACTAAATAATAAGTGGTAACAGAACATTTTGGGGTAGCTTAAGGAAATTTTCATATGAAACAAAACTACATCCAAACTTGCTTTGAGGATTCAGACATGAAAACAGAAGGCAAGTAAGAATATACTGCATACATAATTTTTTGAGGGTACATAGATACATACTTTATTGAAATATAATATATATATAAAATGCAAAATACCACGTGTACATTTAAAATAGCTCACTGGCCGTAAGTATACTCTCACAGACTATATTAATTTTGTAATCAGAACAGAGAGGAAATATGTCTTAAAGCAATGCCTGACTAGGTAATATAATTTATTTTACTTCATAGAAATACAATTGAAGTGTTTTCCTACCAAAAAAAAAATCCACTCCTGGTCTATTTCAATAGTAGATAATGATAATGAGATAACAATTTAGCTTTTAATAATTAAAAATGCCATCCAGCAAATACATTTTCAGGTTGCCTTAGAAGCACTGTGTTGGCTTCCACAAGCAGGAGGCAGACTCACTCACCCTTCTGGATTTTTATGTTTGTTAGAATTGTGTGCATATATGTGCACGTGTATATGTATGTATGTGTATATATTATAGTTTTCCTATGTATAACATTTTACATATAGGATAACAACTTTTACAACTACTTTGCAAAAAGCACACAAGCCAATGGCTTCGTCTCATTAGATTTCAGTAGGGTGCACATGCTGATTGCTACCTCATTCCTTGTAAGTCAATGACACTTACCAAGCGATAGGTCTGGGCCTTTAAAACGTTGAGATCAATAAAGTTCTCTTCATTATCTGTCTCCTCTTCCTTTGAAAAATAAAAATATTTTAAATTTATAAACACCCATATTTGTAAATACATAATAGTCTAAGCTATGCTAAGCTTAATATGCCTGACTCAGTAAAGCATGTTTAAAAGCCTAATAAATATGCGTAAAGTAGGGCACAACATTATCAGCAGCTCATGTGTTCTTTGAAGTTTTGATGGTGCCATTTAAAAAAACCTGTTTTTTTTTTTTGCAGACACTGAAGAAGGGAGGGACAGGAGAGGAGAGGAAGGAGGAATTGCTACAATTCATGAACAAACATAAAAACGAGAGAAAAATTGGCCCAAGTGACATATATGGAATAGTGGAGTAAGTTTATGGGAATTCTGAGCAGCAAGACTTAGATGAAAAATGAAAGCAAAGGCTGAAAGACACTATTTTATTTGTGCCAGGGACGAACTACATTCAGATGCACTTGAGAAAGTGTTATTTACCTGTTTGTATCTTTGTGTATGGTACATGGGCTCACGGGATGCAGGACAAGGTTGGATGTTGGGTCTCTGGGAAGAGCGGCAAGGTTTTTAACTACCGAGCTAATCTCTCCAGCACTGAATATGCACATTGCACACTGCATGTGAATAGTATCTTGGGTGTTCAGGCTTGTTAAGGTAATAAATAATAGTAATGTTTGGTGTACGGCCCTCACATCCACTTAAAAGGACAATCCAGAGGGGTTCCAAGCTGGCCTCATCTGAAAGCAGTTGGTTGTGGGGGTGTGGGTAGGAAGTGGCCCTTTGAGTTGCCATATGAGCTATACACAGAAAATAAGCCAGAGGGTCTATTAGCATATAAAACATGAACTTCTTCAAGTGTCACTGTGGTGACAAGTGGTGCAGCAGGTGAAAGTAATCTAACAAGAACATCTCAGTCTTATGGACAATGAACATCAAAATAATGCCAAAAATAAGTGACCCTTGAGTCATGTGATCTTGTAAGCAAAAACACAAACTAGGCAAACCGTGTCAGCTAGCAAACATTTCTACAAGCAGGACTGTTCAAGCTGCAGTGGAGGTTTGAGGGAGCCCTTCCCTTCAGACTTGAAATATGGGAGTCAGGGTTCTCAAAATGTGGTCTTGAGGACAGTAAAATTAGCAGTGCCGGGAACTTGCCTGAATGAAAATTCTCAGGATCTATCCCGGGTCTGAACCACTAAAGAAAGTCCTGAGAACCATGTCCTAAGCTTTGGAGAACTGGGAAAAATCTGGCAACTCACAAAACAGTATAGACACATTTGATACACTGGCTAGGCATTTGTTTTTCTTAAGGTGGGGGATAATGGGAGCTCAGATGTGCAGACAAAACTGATCTGTTTATATGTTAGGTACGTATTTGTACCTCTGAAGACAACTTCGGTGTATTCTGTGTCTGTACTACTTAACAAGCAGAATAATTCATTGAAATGCCATGGCTTGGTGTTGCTATCTACAGAGGTGATCAGCAGATACTTGTACTCCACTGAACACTAACATGGCAAAGCTTTAATACTAGATACTGGCATGAGCCATCATCCTGTATATGGTGCTGCTTTTCTATAAACAAAATTCACAGGTTCACAGGTTCAGGAAATAAGGCACAAATGTGTGACATCATACTTCTAACTAGCCACTAGGAAAAATCTTTGCTTCTGATTTCTATGACTTTCTTATTCTGTGAGCCTATAGGTCTTAATTCCAAATGGAAGAACACTCCCCCCTAGGAGACACAATGAACACCCTACTCAACTGCATGTAAAGAACACCTTTGTCTACTTAGGGCTCTCTACACTTCTGAGCCAATGGCCAAGAGAAAAGCTACTGTGCTGTCTGGTTGACTAAGCCTGACTGCCAAGGGGAAATTAGGCTACCATTACAACAGAGGATGTCTGGACCACAGGCAACCCTTTGGTGTATCTTTTAGTCCGGCCCCACCCAGTAATTATGGTCATGGGAAAACTATAATGACCTAATCCAGACAAGACTTCTGATATCTCACAAAGGAATAAAAGGTAAAACCGCAGTCAGTTGCAATGCTGAAGGCAAAGGGAATTTGGAATGGGTGGTGAATGAAGGTGGTCCTAAGAAGGTGGTTACAAGTGCATTACTACTTATAGAAATAAGGATTGCATTTCCATGTATATTTCTGCCATATTTACTTGCAAATACATTTCTGTCTTATCCTTTTCATAAACTATAAGATACTTTGTGCAATACAGTTAAGCAAAATTATGATCCTGCTACTGCCTTTATTTGGAGGTAAAATGAAATTTAATGGGTGCCAAACTGACAAGGGATGGAAATGTGGGGGTTAATTCTATGTGTCAATTTTATTTGGACTTGGGATGCTGACATAATTGAATATTATTCAGAATGTTTCTTTGAGGATACTTCTAGGTAAAATATTTGGAGAAACAGAATTGAGTAAAGTATCCAAGGTGGATATGTCTCTACAATCTTGTAAAGTCTGAACAGGAAAAACACACCAACAGGATTTCCTCTGCCCATCTGTCAGGACATCAATCTTCTGCCTGTGGTATACAATTCAGACAGAAACTTGAGGCTTCACTCTCCTTCAGGGCTTCACATTCCTACTGGAACTAGCCCATCAGTTATCCCAAGTACAGTTGGTCAAGAACAGACCTTGGGACTTCTCAGACCCTCTAGCGAAGTGACTCAGTTCTGTATAAACTCTTTCTCCTAGCCAAGCTTGCAGTGAAGAGCTGTGATTCTAGTTCATCAAGAGGCTAAGGCAGGAATATCCACAGTTTAAGGGCCTCCTAGGTTGCATAGTGCTCAAGATTAGCCCTGGGTAAGTTAGAAAGAGTATATTCCAAAAAGGCACAATAGTAGCTCAGCTCAGGGGAATACTGATGATCATGGGGCTTTGGTTTCAGTCAAATATCCAGTACTCCAGGGAGAAAAAAATTATTTCCCCTAAAAGTATGTGTGTGTGTGTGTGTGTGTGTGTGTGTGTGTGTGTGTGTGTGTGTGTGTGAGAGAGAGAGAGAGAGAGAGAGAGAGAGAGAGAGAGAGAGAGAGAGAGAGAGAGCTCATTCTATTGGTTGTTTTCTTAGAGAATCCAGACAAATAAACAGAAAAAGAATTTAACTTAGTAAATATTATGTAGAGAACACTCAAGAGGAATTCAGTTCCTGAGAAGGAAATAGGAAATGCTTTACATAAGTTAGGATTCTTCATGATTGATCTCAGTAATTCAGAAAGCACCATTTCCTTCCTTAATTTGCTCTTCCTGTTTGTTACTAAAGAAACGATCATGTAAAGTGAGAATGCTCTGTGTCATTTTATTTTAATGCGTCTTATTAATTTTAAGAGCTAATTGCCAGTGTGACTTATTTTGATGTGGTGCTTTCTAGCTGAGGTCCCCACTTTCTGGATGATGAGAGCAGAAGTGTCAGAAGGTATCTTCGCCATCCGTGACTCATCCTAGTTCTGCCAACAGGATCGCTGGGTCCCTTAGCAACAGGGACAGGAGATGACAGGAGACGAAAGAGAGGGGATCTCAGAGTAGTGTGAGGAGCAGGGAGAAAAGAAACGGACATCAGGAGGCAAAGGAAGAGACAGCTTCTCTGAAGAAGGCCCGCGGAGCGGTCTGTACTAGAGGCCTTTAGAATAGTACTGTTGGCCCGAAGAATAGTAAAAGGAGGTTGTTGTCTAGTTTATTTCATAGAAAAAATTAGTTACGTTTTTGAAAAGTTACAGGACAGTATCCAGAGAGGTTCTACAGTCAGATACTGAACCTTTGACACACACCAAATCCTGAATGGTAATCTGGGACTGTGACACGGAGGAAAGTGAGACAGCTTCTGTCTTCACGTACCCTCCTGAGGAGGTTTTTCTTTCCTTTGACTAGTACCTCTGAGTGAGAGCACTGAAGCTAAATGTTGGAATACTTGAACCAGGTGTAGACTGATACACTATAGTTATGAAAAGGACCATGGAAACACCCACGTGATTCAGGGAAGGTGAGAATAAATGACTTTATTTCTGATCGTTAATGGGAAGTCTATTGAACAATGAAGTCTAAACTTCTTGAAATGCTCAGATTCTCTTTGCAGTTTATCTGAAGCCATGCCCCATCTGATCCCAGAAGCTCTGATTTTCTCAAAGTTACTGGGTCACTCCTGGTTCCTTCCCACCTTGGAGCTCTGTAGCATGTATAACAAAGTTGCCTATGGCCTGCACACAACAGGAGTTCAAGAGCCACGTACAGATTGAAGGCTGTATTTTTTTTTTTTTTGTCTTAACTTTCAAATTTTATCATGTTAAAAAAAAATGTTTTGTTTTAAACTGAGTAGTTTTATTGTGGTCTAGTTTGAGAATCGGAGGCTAGCCTGGGCTACATCGCGAGTGTTCTAGGAGAGCCTTGATATAGGGAGATTTGGCCCTGGCAGCTAAAAGAGTAGCTATGCATTTTAAAAGTTAAAAACATTCTTTATACTTCTAATAAAATATACATTACAAAGCTTGAAAATACAAAGAAATGCTAAACAGGATCATTCATAATTATTCTATCCATTTATAATAAACATGCTCATATTTTTACATATTTATGATTATTATGACAGCTAATTTTGTAAAATAAAGTACAAATTGTCATTCTCTTATCACTAATGTCTGTAATGAAGCAATATCATCTACATACTATTCTATTTAGATATAATCAAATTTACTTAATGGTTACTTATTAACTTTTACTATTAGGATAATTCAACAACTAGCAACTTTATAGCTTATACTAAATACTATATTAAGGTGAAATATAAAAATGGATTATCTACTGATTAAAAATATAAAATCTTCAGTTGGTTTCTGACAGCAAAATACTGTATAAGCTCTTCCCCCACCATGTGTCAGATTACATGGATAAAATCTAAAACACTCACTTCCACCCACTTCCAATTCTAAGGAAGAATCACTTGAAAAAAGCTCTTTAGTTTCAATTTTCTTACTAGCCTGATTACTGTAGAGAACTGATCATTTAGCTTCATACCATGGAGAGAAAATTAAACATGGAAAAAAATGTGTATATGGAGCCGAACAAACAATGTTGGTCACTTAAAAGCATTTTAACAAAATTTCAGTAGGGTAGTATTCTTCCTAATTGAGAAAAATAAAGAAATTTATTAAAAAGAAATAGTATTTGCAGAAAGCAGAATGTACTAATTATAAATCCCTAGGGCATTCTGAAAATGCTGTGTTTATTACACGATCATCTTGCTTTGTAGCCTAAGTCCCACAGTTTGCTGTGTACTAGACACTGGCCTTGAACTGAGGACTCTCTGATCTCTGCCTCATAAAATCTGGGTACAGGACGTACAGGCTCTAAAGGCTTCTAGGGGCCTGGGAACCCCAAAGGGGAACTAGCAGGCTCTGAGCACAGACAACACCAACACCTAGGATCACAGGTACACACTACTACATTCGGCCAAAGATGAACTGAGTGTTAGCTTTCTACTCTAAATTTTTTGTTAGTTATGGTTTTTCAAGATCATGCTTGGTTGTTAATAAAACATTATTCATACAATTAGTGTTTTATATATATATATATATATATATATATATATATATATATGCATATATGTATACATATATAAACAGATTTAGAACGTCTACTCGAATTGACTAAACACCACGAACATTAACTTTAGCAAAAGCCTTAAGGACTGATAATGACAATGAACTTAGAGACAATTAAAATACATTCCAGAAAAATGGAATAGGAGATCAGGAGTGGGAAAGGGAGCCATGGGCAAGGCTGGGCAGCATGGCTCCACACTTACCACAAAGTCTTCATCCACTTTACTTAATGTTAACTCTGCATCATCCTCTGGAACAGTTTCTTCTTCTAACTCTTCCACTGGGTATGATGGCCTGAAATAACAAGGTTTACTAATGCTTAAAAAAATTCAGCAAAAATAAAGTCTAATGAGGAACGGGAAAACGCTTCCATATGAAACTCTGTTCCCTTTGCTAATTTCCAGTCAATGTTTTATTTCTTTCTCAAATTTTCAATGTTAAAAAAAAGCAAAGTTCTACCTCTAAACATAAAAAACACATTTACAAAAACAAGGTGGTACTGTAGATACTGTTCTAATTTACAATCATACACACAAAATATATACTGTTAGTTATCAGGTATATATGCACATAATACACAACTATGTGATATATGCATATTACATATGCAATACATAAGTAATATAGTATGCATTATGTTCCAATGAACAGCAGTACTGCAACAAAATTGTCAGTCTATGGCTAAAACATTGGGGTTGTTTCTATTGTTTGCTAGATAATACTGCAAAGATCATATTTGTAGATTTATTACTTGACAGATTTTTAAAAATAGACTTGTCCGTGTGGAATGCCTACATCAACATCATTGTACATGTTATTGTTCTGCTCAGTGCTGCCAAAATGAGCTTCTAAAATGCTATCCTAATTTATGCTCACAAGAATAGTGGGGGGTGGCATCTCTGTTTCAATATGCTCACCAATATGTGTAAACTAATGTGTGCCAATAAAACAAGTGAAAAAATATCATTGTGTTTTTTTAACTGAATTTCTTTAGCATGACAATGACTGAACAAGAACTTTATATATTTTAGTTGATTTTTTTTTTCAGTGAAACACAATTTATACTTTTTGTCTTTATAAATTAATGTTGGCCTAATCTGCAATGTTCTCTAGCGTCATTACTTAGAATCGTGAATAGTCAGGACTGTTGTAATTCTCACTGGGTAGATTTGGCCACTTTTCCTGACCAGACCCTAGATTTAACATTAGACATTTAAAGCATCCCCTCGAGTCACATCCCCTGCCTGTAGCTCTTTCAGTTCACTCACTGAAATCACGGTTTATTTTTATACAGGTAACATGCTTGGTTTTTATTTTTAAAATCCAATCAGCGGTAAAACATTAAGTACTAGACTACCATTTCTTCCTTAAGATCTACTTATTTCCACATTAAAAATACCCAGAAATTTACCCTGCATTTATTTTGACAACTAATTTTAAGAATCTGTATTTCAAACCTGTTAAGACAATGTAAAAATTAGGAAGGAAAGCATTATAAATCAAGTCAATCCTGAACAATAAATTTCCCAGTTTTTCACTAGTTAGAATTAAATAGTTTTGTAAAAAACAACGTTCTTCTAAGAATAGTTTCACATATGTATTAAGATGATCATTTGTAAATAAAGTTCTGTGTAATTTATGCATTTCATAGGTGATATAGTTTCCAATGTTTATTACTTTTTAACTTTCTCCTTTTTTTCTTTTTCTTCCATGTATATACAATTTCTACAGATTATCCAAGTCATAATTCATAGACCAAGATAAAGATTTTATTAGAAACAAAGGAAGTAAGTACAAGTTGATCAGTGGTTGGGACAGTAGTAGCTTGGAAGGCAATAATGACAGACCGGCTATGGAGTTAATAACTGAAAACTAGGGCAGCACATCATGTGATTCAACTTTTCTTGAAATCTAACCAGCAGTATTAAGTGACTGCAGAGTCATTTTTTACAATGTACTGTGTAGAAATGTTTGGCTTGGAGCAAAGGAAACTGTCATATTTTAGATGAAAGTAAACAGATACCAGTTATGTAATATACTTCAATCTACGGGTAGCCTAAATCAAGGAAGTTTTAATAATTTTTTAAGATTATTTCATTTCTCCTCTCCCTTCCTTCCCTCCAAACTCTCCCATATACCCACTACCTTATTCTCTTTCAAATTCATGGCCTCTATTTCTTTCATTGTTGTTACGTGTGCATGTGTGTGTGTGCGTACGTGCGTACGTGTGTGCGTGTATATGTGTGTGTGTATATGTGTGTGTGTGTATGTGCATACATATTCCTAAATACATACATACATCTTGTTCAGTCTGCATAGTCTTCCTTGTATACACACACATGCACATACACACACACGTTTTTGAAAGCTTTTAAAAGTACTTACTAAAAGAAAGTAGATTTTCACCTTAACGTAAATGCATGTGCATTATTATATTAACATGGAATAATAGATACCTCTCTACCTACAGAAGTTTGCTCAAATCTAAAACCAATACTGTCATATTTTATTTGCATCATATTTTTCACATTCTAACCTACCAATAATCTCAATTTTCAAAAGATGAACTGTATTTATTTTAATCATACCCTATATAACCCAATGGTTTCTGATTTTATTTATTCATCAATACTTACTGAACATATATGACAAACCAAGTACTGTACTGATTATCATAGAATATATATGATAAACAATTGGCAAGGTTTATAACAACACGTCTACACTGGTAAATAAATTACTCTAATACCATAAAATATAAGCAATGATCTTTCAGTTCAGAGAAAAACTACGGACTGCCCAAGAGGGTGTCAAGTGGTTTCTTCAGTGTTATTCTTGTCACTAAGTAAAGAGAAAAGAAACTCCCACACTCAGCACTATATTAATTTCCTTTTCCACTTAATTACATATGAGACTTTTACTTGCCTCAACACACACAATGGTTGTGGGTATAAATAAACACAGGCACAAAGAGAAATTAAAAGTTTTTTTGCGAATTGGCAAGGATGTATGCAGTTACAACTAAGCCTTCAATAGTTACCAACAGGGAAGATGCACTGGGATGGGCAGCATACTTCAGAATAGATTTGGAAGGCACTCTAATTCTATCTAAACAGTCTTCAGTACCATTGTCAATTTAGAATAGTCCGTTCTTATTAATTTAATTAAACAGCTTTGACTTCAGAAAAGAAAAATGTTGAGTACATAGTATCAATATTGCCTGTTCAGGAACAGTTACCTTTTCCAAGTGAAACCAATATATTTTAATGCTTCCTCAGCTAAACAATCAAGAACATAGCATACATGTTCTCCATGACCAGACTTTAATTTTGAAGGAGGAAAATCTGCAGTCCTACCCTGAAAACATAAAGATATTATGTGTTAGGTACAGTCCAGATATCAAGATGGTTTCAGCAAAGAATCACTGATCACATGTATAATTTTCCCACTTTTCAAATGATTTAAGCAAAAGGTAATTGCTTTGTTTCTTAGATATTCATTTAAGTCACTGTGATCCACTGATATAGCTATACAAAGGAAAATGCAGATATTTTATGGTCCAAAGTGCCAAATTAAAAGGCAGTTACATCATAGCAGAAAGATAAATCATTAGTTAAAAAACAGAACAAACAAATGAGAAAACCAGTAAAATGCTTGCATGGTAAAACATACTTTTTAAACATGGATCCAGTGACTCATTTATTAAAAATGAACAGCCTGTACCCAAAATGTCTTATTGCCTTCCCCAGAAAAAATCAAAAATGAAAGTACAACTGTGGACTCCTAATAATCCTAAGATCTTTCAAAGTGCTTGTTTCAGCTCTGTAAGTCTTTTAATTCTTCCTTTGAGGGGACAGACTAACCAATCACCGAACTGTTCACTTTTGAAAACTACCAAAATTAAGACAAATATTATTACAATGTATTGAAGAGACTCTATAGTTACATTTATAAAAGTGGAATTCATATTATATATAATATCAACCATACTGGGCAGGTCTTACTTTAAAACAAATTTTAAAACTATTAATCTGTCTGTCTCCTATTCCAGAAGAATCATCTAAAAGGCTAGCATTTGTTACTGAATTCCTAATATTGAAACCCATAGTTTAAGAATACTTACTAATGAGCGAAGCTCAGAGAGTATGTTAGATATAGTTGCGTTGGGATCATCGTATTCTTGAGGCTGCTCAAAGGGATGCCCTGTTTTGTTGATCAGCCATGCAGCAAGAGTGCAAAACATGTAGAACTGCTCACCTGGGTTGGTGGGCAGAGCAAAGTAGTGTCTGTTTCAAAACAAGGGTGGATGGGAAGGGTGAAATAAAGCAAATCAACTAGGAATAAGTAAGACAGTCAAGTCAACCATTGCTAAGTTTGCCCCTCAAGCAGCCTTCAGCAATACTTTTAAACTATCTAGTGATTCACAGCACTCACAAAGTTTTGAACCAAGATTACTGAGCAATCACTACTCTATACAAAATATTTGATCAAAAACCGTACAACCAGGAAATGGGAGGTAGTTTATTTGGGAGAATAAATACATGAAGCTTTTGTAAAACTCACTTGTGTGAGTGATTATAAGTGAGTCTCCCTTAAACATGGTAATTTTGGATTAGGAGAAACTTGGAACTTAAGAGACACTAATAATTTACTGTGTTTTTGCTATTTGTAACCTGTCAGCTATGTTAAACACTTGTTCCCATCCTTGCTGTATATTCAAAGCAACTCCTGAAAGTACTGATAGATGGTGACAGTCAGGTCTTCCCCCACTAATAGACAATCACAACTCCTGGGTACAGAACCCACACAGAAACATTATAGAAGTTCCCAACTTAGATGGTCCAGAGTAGTGCAAGGGCTAAGAACCTCTGTCACTGCCCCTGGCATCACAACTGCTGGACTTTGCTAAACCTCTTACTGTACTAAATGTGCTCCAATGAGAATATGATTTATACAGAGCCATAAAAGTGTGGTGATATATATTGTATATTTAATAAAGTTTGCCTGGAAATCAGAAGACACAGCAAAACCACATTTATCCATGAAGGTCAGGGAGTGGTGACCCATGCCTTTAACCCAGCACTTGGGAGGCAGAGAGCATCTCCATCTCTGTGAGTTCAAGGCCAAACAGAGCCAGGCAGTGGTGCCACCCACCTTTAATTCTAGCACTAGGAAAGTGGAGAGAGGAAATGAGATAGCTGGGCAGAGAAAGGAAAGAAGGAGTTCAGGCCTTTGCCTGGGCTCTCTCAGGAGAGGACACAATCATTCAGTCTGAGGATTCTGAGGAGCAGCTAGGTGAGAAGTTGCTGTGGCTTGTTTCTCTGCCTCTGTGATCTTTTGTTTTTTCCCATTTATCTGGCTCTGGGTTTTTATTAATACCAAACAGAATCGTGCATTATAATAGGTGTAAGTAGCATCACTCAAGAAAGTTGAATCAGGGATCCACTCTGCTTTCCTTATGTAGCTACCACTATTGTATTTATACACAATTATAGCCAATGACATAAGAATCAATGGTCCATACTTCTATTTTCTAAAATATAAATGTTCTAGAAGAAAACAAAACACTAGGAAATTTAAAAGGGTCATGGAGTCTTTTCAGGCATAGGCTTACAAAGAATCTACCCACCAACAACTCTGTTTTCCTTATCAACAGGCAAAGGAATGAACATGACAGATATTGTGGGTCTGTAATGTGGTTCTCCAGCATGAAGGTATATCAGATCACCCAGAAGAGATAAGTAAACAGTGTGTCTCCAGAACTTCCGAAAAGGCAGACCTAGACAAGAGCCTGGGTATATCCTCCTCCATTCCCAGGTGATGTTGACATGCTGGTATTGATAACTTGAACTACTAGCTAGAATATGTCCACAAGAATCCATGGTACAAAGTATTTTGCTCAACTTTGGAGGTTCTGTACAGCAAGGTATTAATAGTATTGTAAGGCCATTTTCCTTTTGTTTAACAAATGCATTTGAAAAATAAAAACAAGTTTATCAACACCAACGATATTGGCCATGTATATTATTATGATCAATTCATTTTAAATAATAATCTAATCCTAAAATATCTATCCTGGATCAGGATCAAGACGAACTTTCTTCTCTAACTTTTGTCGTTTTACACACTAACTCAGCATTTTGGATAATTTGCATAAAAGCCTAGATATCTAGGCTGGAAGAGGGCAAGAGCTGAAACAGTCGAAGGAATTTATTTGAGCCTACCTGTAGACGGTAAAAGAAACTAGAGAATTCTATTTGCTTTTTACAGAACAAAATAAATACAAGCATTAAAGGAACAGAAATAAATCACAGTTGTCACTAAGCTATGATGATGACATGGGAGGGCACTGTCTATCACTCTAGGCAACTAATGGCACTGCCTTCCCTACATTCCGAACTTTTTCCACCACAGCAGGCAAAGGACTTTAGGGACCGAGGGGCATTCCAACACTTATCAGTTCAATTGCCTTCTCCACTTTTCAGTTTCTAAGACTACAGTTACTGCTAAAGCGATAAGTCTTTTGGACCATATCAATTAATCCACAAGTTTGCTACATAAAAAGTGCTCCTCAACAAGGTCCTAACTACCCACAGTTGTTACTTTACACAATCTAGCAAAGGAAAACAAAACTGGAAAGAGATCTCAATGGTAAGAGCATTCATCTCTACAGATCAGCTTTTCTATCCTTTTTTACTACGTGTATTTTATTACCTTTAAAACAAGATTTGTGTTTGGTTGATGGTGCGTGAATGTTTTAAAGACTGGGCAGGCTGTGTTCCCGGGCCTCCCTGCCATAACAAAACTTGTTTACTTTCTCCACAAAACGACCAAGTCTGAAAACTTCATATCACTCTGGGCAAAAGTTCCCTCTCGGGGCAAGGAAGACAGAGGGAGGGAATGTGCTGCGGATCTGAGCCTAGGTCTTTCGAGCACCGAGGAGGAGCGTCCCCTGAGCCCAACGAGCACCGGGCGCCAAGGGCAAGGCACGCACCTGGACGGGGGCTTCAGATTGCTCTTTCGGAGGAGCTCCTCCTCGTAGCGGAGCAGCTTCAGCTTTTCCACCAGGTCCTCCATCACGACGAACATGTGGTAGGCCGCGCCGGGCCCGCGCTCCACCACCGCCTCCCCAGCACCTTCCCCGCGAGCCCGAGATACCCCATCTTCCAAGCCCGACGGCGAGATCACCGCTGCCGCGGCAGCCATCGCAGCTCAGACCCACAGCGCCCGGCGTGGGCTCGGGCCAGGATCTCCGCGGCCTCCGCCGCCCGCACTGCGTAGCCAGCACAGCCGCCACTGTTACCTGGAAACCACAGGGCAGCAGGTCACCACGGCAACTAGACCCCGCCTCCTTCGCGCCCAGCCTGCCTCTCTAAATTCTCTCCAACCGAGGCTGAATTCCTACCTGACGTCACGCTATGCCCGCCCCTATCCTGGGATGTAGCCCCGCCCCGTGGGCGTGGTGACCCTTCCACCGCCCCTTTGGCGACTCTAGCCGTGCTCCCCTTAAGGACGCAGTACAGGCTGTTGTTTAGCTTGCAGGTTCTGGGCAACCTAGAGGAGAGCAGGGTTTGGTGGTTTGCTCAGGGATGAAGAGTGAAGGAATGTCTGGTCAGCTGGGTAGCAATTCAAAGGACTCAAACGAAGCGGAACACAGTACTGGAGGCGCTAATCCCACTGATTCTTAGTTTTCATAGCTGCTGTCCCGAGTTTTACTCACAGTACCTCAGAAATTCCGACCACAGGACTGCTACTGCTTTTGTCTATTTCTTAACTTAATAGTGCTCGATTTAATAGTGTATTCTAAATAAGGCTTGCCTTCTTACTATGACCCAATCTTACTTCAGTGTTAAGAAAGTGATGGATTTAAAGGGGACATCAAGGGAGGGCCATATGGAGGTTGAAATAGGAAGAGTGGGTTTGGGGAAGGATTTGCATTACTGTCACATCTGGCCTCTTAATCTGTCAAACCCATGCAGGGTACAAATGAAATCCAACAAAATATACTATCTAGGTAGGAATGTTGCATTGCAGCGCTTAGGTTGATAAGGGCATTTTTGTTACTATGTCTCCAAGTATTGACCTAGAAAACATAAAGCAGACATAACTGACCACAATTGATTTATCCATACAATTCTAAGGAAAAACAGTGCATCAGGCAGTTTTCCTAACGGTTAAAGTAAGAAGTGGAGTAGAGTAGATGTTCCATCACTTCTTAGCAGATAACTCAGAAGCAAGAGGCCAAACCTTTGTTAGTTTAGCCCTGTGACTCTCAAGGGATCATTATGTCTTGTATCACACTTTCAAGAATGCAGAAGAGTTATGTTTTTTACATAACTAAAAACTGAAATATATTTGTAAAACCTTTGCTTTGTGATAAAATGAAGAATATAGTTTTCATTTTAATCAGTCTTAATCCTAATACTCATAAAGGTACCAAAATGGAAAATTATTCGATTTGTCAGGCAAAAGATCCACATAGAGCTACTGATTTATTCAGAAAATAAGCTAAAGGGAGAAGTCCACATACAGTGGATAATTGTACTTCTTTCAATCTCTGTCATCTATTGTGTGTAATGAAGGTGTGTGTGTGTGTGTGTGTGTGTGTGTGTGTGTGTGTGTGTTCATGTGCGAATGGGAAAACGCAAATGCAATGATTCACTTGTCAGAGGACAAATTCAGTGTCAGACCTCCGATACCAATTTAAGACAGGGTGGTGTCGCACAAATCCTAATTTGTCTTTTAATAACAAAAATCCAAAGCCAGATATGGGGGCAAATGCTGAAAGATTAGAGAGACAGAGGAACAAGCCCGGCCACACTTCTCACCTAGCCAACTCCTCAGCCAAAAATAGTAGATCCTGCCTCCATGAATCCTCAGGTTGAATAGGGAAATCAAATTGCAAGACAAAATGGAGGGGGACCTCTGAATCCTCCTGCCTTGTAGACCCCTGTCATTTCCCAGCCATATCACCTCCTGGTTCAAACTTCCTAGTGCTGGAATTAAAGGCCTGTGTGTTTCCCAAGTACTGGGAGCAAAGGCATGGGATCCCAAGTGCTGGAATTAAAGATGTGTGCCACCACAGCCTGGCTCTGTTTGGCCTTAAACTCACAGAGATTCAGCTAAATCTTTGCCTCGGCCTCATGAGTGCTAGGACTGAAGGTGTGTGTCACCACTCTCTGACCTATATGGCTAATTCTGTGGCTGGCTCTATACTCTGATCTTCAGGCAAGCTTTATTAGATATACAGTATATCATCACAATAGGGTTTCTTTATATGCCAGGATAGCTAGCCTCTGAGCTTCTAGGGAATTCTACAGCTTCTGCAGTATTGTTGGACTACAGACCCACACTCTAGTGCCCATCATCTTTATATAGGTTTTGGGGATCTAAACCTAGATGTATACCCACTGAACCATCCACAGCCTAAGAATTGCTTTGAAGGTGACATTGTTTATAAGTCATGAACCAGCGGCTATTAGTAAAGATGAATGGGGAAACTGAGTCTACCTCTAGCACCCTGTCAAATTAGTCTTTCATTTTCTCAACTATCCTACAATGGTGATTACCTCAGACACATCTACATCCAATGATCACATGTGAGGATTACAAGATGTATGTGAAGCTTTTTAGAAATAAAATAAGAACCATCATTATTTAGATATATGTTTGGGGCTATTTAAATAACCTAAAAGCAGTTTATAGCTTTAAACTCATTCTTGAAAGGCTCTCTGATAGTAGAAATGAGTGATTCACACCCAAAGGATAGGGTTTCACTTGAAGCATGCTGCCTATATAAGATGTTCTGACATGCTTGGAAGGTTATGCAGCACAGTAGGAAATAGTCAAACACTGCTTTCTGGCTGACTTTTTAGTAATGTATTTATTTCGACTTGGAGAAAATAATGACTCTTCCAAAATCCAGCCATTTCCTTCCCTGACTTGGCTAGAAGGTAAAGACTAACTCTTTGCCTTAGGAGTCAGAGCTTAAAGAGATTGGAGTATGGCAGTGTATGCATACTTCCTACAAAGAATTATCCTCACACCCCTTCTGACCATTATTTGTGGCAGACTGCATGTGATTTTATTCCTTACAAACCATTTATGAAATGGTTGGAAGTAGTTCATAAGACTTTTAAAAGCCTTTCCATGGCTGCATGCAAGCTAATTTTGGAAAACTAAACAGAATCCCAGCCAAAGCTGGTTTAAGCTAAATGGATTTTCCTGAAAGGTGCTTAGCAGAGCTGAAAGTAAAAAGGAGAAGTTCAAAAATGGAGGGAGGCGTTCCTGATGAGCCTCACGGCACAGGGAATAAGTCTTATTAAGATTGGCCAGACTTTAAAAAAACAGTTTCTGTGTCGAGTTGGCCTGTTGGAAGGGTTTTGGGTCTTGAAGGAAGAGCTCCCTGACTGCAGCACCGGTCTTATCATGGGCCTAGATCAGCTGTAGTGGGAATTTGATCTGTTTTTCTCTCCTTGCACATGCTCCATTCCTCTTCTGCCATGAGTGGAAAAAACAGGAGAACATCACAAGCAGCCTTTAAACATCTGTCCATCCTTCTGGATGTCTGAGACTCCAACAATCATGACCCAATGGATCTTATATCTTTATACATTTCTTAATCTCAGCGACTCTGTCATAGCAACAGAAACTAACTAAAATACCTTCTTTGGCTCATCATGGTACCACCCACTGGCGATGCTAAAAGGTTAAAAATAACAAAAAGCACTAATAAAATAAGATTTTTTTTTTTTTAAAAAAAAACAAACCTGAAACTATAAAGCTGAAAGTCTTTCCTTCCTTCTCCTCCTCCTCCTCTTCCTCTTCTTTGTCCATTTTGGGTTCTGTGATTAGGCCCATGAATTCAATTATGTATATAATAGCTAAACAGAAGAAAAGCATACATATCTTATTGAATAGCATCATGCGCACATGAAATCCTGCTTAGGAAAAAATTAGTTATGAACCAAAGCATGTATACGCCCTGATTTTTTATTAATATAAATAATAATATATTTGTAGCAAAGTGGAAGGACAAAGGAAAATGAATTCAAGCTTTGAAGGCTGGTAAATTGTAGGAAAAATGAGGAAACGTGTCTAAAATTAATGAAAGATAAAGGTTGTTTTAATGGGTTTGTCTATACACACTCATTTCAGCAGCAACTTCTAATGTCCAGTAATAAAAGTATCATTCTCCTCTTAGTACAGAAAAGGAATCTTTCTCATGGGAAGCCTCAGATCTGCTTTTAAGCAGTAATTGAAGTCAGAGAGAGAGAGAGAGAGAGAGAGAGAGAGAGAGAGAGAGAGAGAGAGAGAGAGAGAGAGAGAGAGCATATGTCTGCTAGTTTACAAATGCCACCCACTCAAGCCCATCAAATATGCAACATCAGTATCTGGGCAGAAAACTTTAAATTCCTTCAATTTGATAAGTGCTGTGGAAATTCTAGAAAAAAAAAGGTTATATTCAAATTTGAATATTAGAATGGTTCACCTAAGCAAGATGGAAAGACATGGTGAGCGAGCGCACTATGCTTTCTAGCTGGACCCTCCAGTGACATAAACAAAGGCATCCTAAGAGTCCAGGAAGAAACTACTGAAGAGCGCTGGATTTTCCACCCCTCACAGCCAAGCTAAGGAAATATCCTGGAGACAGAGAAACAGACAACAAAGTCAGTCCAAAAAAACGCATGAATCTGGAAACAAATCTATCACTTTATGAAAAAAATATGATCGAAAATATCTTTAGATATTGTCAAATGCCCTTTAATAGTGTGTATGTTTAGTAGAGGTGGTGCAGGGGCGGAGGGTTTCTTCTGGTAGAGAGCCACTGTTCAAAATGCAGGTTTGACGTTGCAAATGGATTTTAAAGTACTGGACACAAAGGGTTAATGTCCTGTGTGAGTGGGCTATTGGGACTAGAAAACTCACCTTCTCAAAGACGGCATTTTTGTTATGCAAAAATTTTGTTTGCCACAAGCATTGATTTTTGTAAAGATCTGAACATTATACATTAGTGTGAATTCCCAATGCTTGAGGGTGACCTTTATGCACAGAGGATATGTCTGGGGCCACTTTTACTGTTAAGGAGACTTAGCAATGTATTAAAATTCATATTTGAACAGTCTTATTTTGAAGTTTTTAGTTTGATATTCAAAGAGGTAATTACAACTTATATTTTTATGCAGATTTTTAAACTTACAGTTCACAAATTTGCTGAACTTGTTTTAATGGTGTCTGGCAAACTAATTCAGACACAATTACTCTTCCCAGTCTAAAAGTAAAGGAAGCAAGAAAGACACATTCTATTTAGTATTCTAACGCATAAACATGGACTTCAAAGTAAAGCTAAAACTTTTAATAAGTTACTTTGTTACTGCTGTGGTTTGAATATGTATCAAAGTCATGTTGCCAACTTGATCATTAATGTAACTCTGTTGCTAACTTGGTCACTAGTGCAGGCAGAACTATTGGGCTGTAGAGCCTATATGGAGATGTTTGGATGGTGGAGGCAGTTTTTAGCTCTGATGAATGAGTTAATGCTGATTATGGAAAAGAGTTCCTCTGTCTCTTCATCTATAATGTACTTGCTTTTCCCTTTCTCACCATGGGCAGATTTTAACCAAACAATCCTTCCAGGTGTGGGCCCCACAACCTTGGACTTTCTAGCCTGTGGAACTGTGAGAATTATTTCAATTACCTAACACAAGATTCTGTTATAGCAACACAGAATGGATTAAGACAATACATACAATAGACTTAAATCACATTTGTTTTTCTAATAGACTGAAATCCCATATATTAAATATTTAGATATGAAATATGTACAGGTAATTATTTTAGCATAATCATTACTACTACGGGTTTGATTTTTTAAAATCATTGTACTTAATGTCACAACTTTCAATAAGTGACATATGCTCAATCTGGGAATAAATGTCATCTTAACCTGTAACCATAGAGTTTTCCAGTCAGTGTTCCAAGAGTCTTGGGTAGGATGTAGAAGAGACCCTTTCCCAGAGCATTAAGCCCTAATGTGCACCCCCCACCCCTGAGTTAGAAAAGAAAATTATTTCATAGCCTGTTCTTTTGGGCTTACTTCATTATGTAGTTTTCTCCTACTGATGGAATTCTTCCAACACCATTAAGATTACCCTTAACTGTGTCAACTAAGTTGGACTTTCAAGGTGAATAAATATCACTCAATTGCTTTACATGCTTTAATACTTTGATGGGCTCAATGATTTAATTTTCTTGTTGGAAAATGAACCACATGTGTGAAACACTGGATATGTAACATCTGTGTAGGTTATAGGAATGATCATATTTAAGAAATTCAAGAAGGTGTGTGTGTGTGTGTGTGTGTGTGTGTGTGTGTGTGTGTGTGTGTGTTAGGAAGAAGGCTGTAAGTTTGATAATATTGAAAAATAGATTGCTTTCTCACATAATATATGGTGTTTTTAATAGGACTGGTCCTCATAGGTTCATATATTTAATGCTTGGCCATTAGGGAATGGCCCTACTTGACAAGGATTAGGAGGTGTGGCCTTGGTGGAAGAAGTATTTCATTGTGGTGGGCTTTAGGATTTCAAATGTTCAAGACAGGCCCTGGCCCAGGCCCAGTCTCTCCCACCCCCCCACCACTGCCACCTGTCTTCCTGCGGATCCAGATATAGAACTCACAGCTACTCTCCAGCACCATGACTGCCTGCACACTGACATGCTTCCCACCATGATGACAATGGTCAAAACCTCTGAACTGTAAACAAGGCCCGATTAAATACTTTTCTTCATAGTGCCGGGGTCCTGGTGGTGTCATCATAGCAATAGAACATTTGAGTGCTAAGACATAGTATATTCTGATTATGGTTTCCTCTCCCTCTACTCCTCCCAGGCCCCCCTCCCCGGGATCCTGTGCTGATATGTTATATATTTAATAAACCAGTTTGGAATATAAGAGAAGAGATCTGCTCGTAGTAGTCAATCCAGGAAGGTCAGAGAGTGGTGACTCACACCTTTAATGCCAGCATGGGAAAGACCAGGAGTGGTGATCTACCCACTTAATCCCAGCAGATTTGAGTTTGAGACCAGCTTGGTTTACAGAGGGAGTTCCAGCCTCCCAGGCAGGCAGTGGTGGTGCCAGGCCTTTAATCCCGTAACTCCAGAGTCAGAGGAAATCTTTCTGTGTTTCTGTGAGTTCAAGGCTAACTACCAAATAGTAGTAGCCCATGCCTTTAATCTTAACCTGGATGTGAAACACCTGGGCAAAGAGGGTATTTAAGGCAGGCATAGGAAGACGACGAAGCAGTAGAAGTGACGAGGAGCGAGGCTGAGGAAGCTGGAAGACAGTGGGTGAGATCTGACTGTGGTGTTTCCTCTTTGATAGGTCAGCCTTTCCCTGATTGTCTGGCTCTGAGTTTCCTTTATAACAACCAGAATTCATGTGACAAGATCCATCCTCTTTCTGTCTCTCAGTAGAAAACAAACAGGTTTCTGAGAACTAATTACGAAATAAAATATAACAATATAAAACGAAACATTGGGATTGGACAAAACAAGCAAAAAAGAGCCTAAGAAAACTAACAGGAATCTGAGACCCACAGGCTCGCACACACACAGGAAGATGGCTGAGCACGCAATGTGTACTTTAGTGCTTGACAACAAAGTATAAAGGGAATGCTGATTGGAAGGTGACAATTGACAACAAAGTATAAAGGGAATGCTGATTGGAAGGTGACAATTGATCCTAAAGATAGTTTTCTAGTCCATCACTTTAACCACTCAGCCGTGACTATGATCTAATCCTAAAGATAGTTTTCATAGTTAGGGTAAGTGCGGTCTTAACCTGGGGTAGCTGGTAACTAGAATTGTGGGAAGGGTGATAGTTGTAGGATCTTAGGAAAAGAACTTTTGATCTGGCGTTAAGACATGCTCTAGAACATAGGTAGCTCTACATGTGTTCCCCATGTAGAGGAAGACTGTTAGCTTTCATGGCTTTCTCCGGCTGGATATGCCTTGAGGTTCTCAAAGCACTTATGAATGAGGTGACTCATTGATAAGGAACATGCAGCTACCAACACTTACTATGGCCTTAATAGCTGGAGAAAGGCAACATAAGCCCAGTGAAAGAAGGTAGCAACAACTTCTGAGATAGCAGCTGACATTAAAGATGTCTGCTAATTTTTAATTACGTGCAGATATGTATGTCTGCATGTGGGAATGTGACCATGTGTGTGTAGGTTCAGGAGACGCATCTGATTCCATGGGTTCTGGAAGCCAAACTTGGACCTTACGTATTCTCAACTACAGAGCTATCTCTTTGCTTCCAATGGCTGACAATTTATTCCTATTTACTCAAAATGCAGAGGCAGGAGGATCTCTGAGAATTTAAGACCAGCCTGGTCCACAGAGTACTGTGTAGCCAGAGCTTCACAGTAAGAACCTGTCTCAAATAAGAAAGAAGGCAGGGAGGGAAGAAGGAAGGGAGGGAGGGAGGGAAGAAGGAAGGGAGGGAGGGAGGGAAGAAGGAAGGGAGGGAGGATGAATATATGCCCACCAAAGTAGATATTCTTAGGTGTATAACAAAAAGATGAGGTGTAAACTTCAGACAGAAAGATCACCTCAAATCACTCTCCAAATATTCCACCATTCACCTGATTTCCTTATGAGGTTTCTATTCCACCACATATGATAGTAACACTTTGACTTGATAAACATTGGGTGCTAACAAGAAGGATTGATCTAATTTGTCAGAGTATTGAAGGTTAAATAGAAGCACATACATTTTTTAAGAGCCAGATTTAAAAGATCCAATTACTTTATAGCCTGGGACAGTGGTTTGTCTTTGGGAAGAATTAATTTAAGCTGGAGAGTAAATAATAAATGCCATAGTAGAAACATTGCTTAATGGGGCTCCCTAGTGCCTGATAAAAATGTCTGCTAGATGCTATCTCAGGTAGAATTACACATCTTCATGGTCTGACCCTTCATCTCAATGCTCAGTGTACCCACCTTTCTGACAGCCTGTTTTACCAATCATTATTGGTATCTTGTCTGGAGTTTTAGAATCTGTTACCAATTCATTACAATTTTAACAAAATGTTGAATGTAAGTGCTTTACTTTTGTTCTAATATCTTCATAGATATTGCTTTACTCTATACCTATACAGTTCACTTTGTGAATAGAAAAATATGCTTTCTCATTTTGAAGGTGTGGATATGAATGCCCAAACTCGTATATACAGTGTACTCTGTTGCTTTCTGATAGCAACAGAGAGCACTTTTCTAGTGTTGTCTTTCATTTGAATACTGATAGCATACTAGGCACTGAGTATGAACCATGAAATGACTCATGAGATAAGTCTCTGTGCCCAGCAGTCATGCTTTATGTGGAGATCTTTATCGTTGGAAATTGCACCCGTAGAAGTATGGACAAGCACACCAAATCTGGGGGAAGAGAGGTGTCCTGTCATGTTTTATCTCAGCTCTCTACATTGGCTGTTCTTCCATTTTCTTTCTATGTCTTGTGGTATAATTTCCATTACGAGTCTTAATATCCTTTCTTGTTTCCAATGGATCAGAACAACTAGAGAAACCCATAGAAGTCAATCTTGAGAGTTAAGATCTTGGATCTACCCTGTGTGCCCAGGATGGAGTCTGATGCTCTCCAGCTCCTGGCTAACGTATGAAGGGCCATAAATTGATGCACGTGTGTGCTTGTGTGTGTGTGTGTGTGTGTGTGTTTGAAAACTTTAGTAAAGGCTGCCAAAGTTAGTCAGGTATTTCTGTAATCTAGAAACAGCAGGAATCTCTTATCTAGCCACTGGGAATTTAAATTGAAGTGTATTTAAGTATGTTCTAAAGCACTTTCTCCAAAATAGCCCCAAATCAAGAGCAGAAACTTACATCTCTCCTTGCAACTCCATAACAACTTGTCAATTTCACACAGCTTTTCTTAGGCATGATCTATATGCCAAGCAAACACTTAAAAATTTATAATGCAGACTTCAGAGGCATACTCATAATCTTTGCATAAGACTTCTCTTCTCCATGACACCCTAAGCAAAGACACTTTTGCAAGCGTGTACAGTGAGTTGTATATAGATTATGTGGCTGTCTAAGCACCCTCAAAGAACAGGAGAAACAAGGGTAAAGGTTTTCCCTTCACCACGTAGTTGTGAAAACTAGCTAAGCACCCAGCAGTTTACGCCTCTCTTTTAAAAAGGGAATGTGAAATGCTTACATTTATTTGGTGTATTTTCAGAATTCAAGTTTCTAGTAAAGTTTCAGCTGAAGTCTATAATTTTTTTTTATTTGGTTGGTTTTGCTTTGTGACCTTAAAATAAGATTAAGCCAGGTGGTGGTAGAACATGCCTTTAATCCCAGGCAGAGGCAGACAAATCTCTGTGAGTTTCAGGCCAGCCTGGTCTACAGAGCTAGTTCTAGGATGGTCAAGGCTGTTAACAGTCTCAGAAAATCAAATAAAACAAAATAAAAATAAATAAGATTAAATGTCTGGTAGATAGTCTGCCTTCAGTTCTCTGTCTTTTTGATATTAAATAAACCCATATTTATGAATATTAAACATATGTTGTTAATATACTTTTAAAGAAATTGAATCTACCACACAGAAACATAACATACTATCTGTCTCTCATTTGAAATCACTGATGAGCCACTAAAAATTTCCCCTTTTTCTCTTTTGAAACTGACAGTTCATTTTTAAGACAGACACTTGCTATTTCCTTTAACATAGCAGTGTTGAGCGCGGAAGGCTCACACTTTGCTTCTGGAAGGCAAAGACTGACTGAAAGACTTTTAACTGGGGTTCTTTGAGGAAGAAAAACACTCCCTAAATGAGGGAGAGGAAGATCGCTTTCCCAAGTCGTATTAGAAATCCTCCAGAGGAGCTGGCTTGTTCAAAGGAAACACCAGCTCCCTTTGTCAACTAAAAAGCAAAAATTGTCTTTATTCTTACTTGAAATACAATGATGACTTCCTTATACTGTTCCCTCCAGATCTGATTCTCTTTCAGTCTTTTGTCTACATTGTTCCCAAAGTAATCTTCCTACAAATGCAAATATGGACCTGCTACTATCACTTCATGGTCCCTCTGCTCAGGATAGCAAAATTGTTAGCTTGTTATATACACTCCAGGGATAAATTCAGGCTTTGTGTGGCTCTAAGCTCATGTAGCTGAGAGTAGGGATCATAAGAAATAAAAAAGTCTGAATTCTAATTCACATTCTGGGCTTTGGAAAGGGCCATTGGGATGACCTTCCCTAAGGCATCAAACGTCACCAGTCTCCTGGTATACCTTAGGGGACTTGCTTAATTATCTCAAATGAGCTGAGGTCACGAGATCAATAAATAACAAGCAGGATTAAGGAATGAGTAACTGACAAGCTAAACTTGCCAGTAACTCAGTGATTGCTGACTAAAATCAAGAGTTAAGGTTGCTGAGTTTGGCCAAGGAATTTCTTCCTAACATAAAAAAAAAAAAAATGTAGCGAATATTTATTATAGTTACCTTGGTAGAGGAGATGTTGGGACATCATTGATTTTAAATGGGTTTGACCTCAAATTGCTAGAATAAAATTAAGTGTATCTTTACAACATCAGGCACCAACATTCAACACTGATAGCTACTCACTCACTTCACTAGTTCTCCTGTCTCTGAATAAAATATTTATTTAACAGTTTTCCTGTTCTGTTGAGCCGTACTCTTGGTAATAGTTGAATGGTAGATGATTGGATTTGGTATCTCCCACAGCATTGTTTAGCTATGTAATTAAAATTATGTCAGCAGGGCCCTGGTTAACTCCCTCACACCAAAGGGTCTAGTTTCTACCCACCCGAAACTGGTGATGATTTAATGATCTGATAGGAGATAAACATCCTTTCTTCATCCTATGACCCCAGTCCCTCCTTTGGGTTTTCTCTGCAGGCCCTTTTGAAAAATGAGCAGCAAATTCCCTACTTCTGTGATGATTTTTCTCTCTAAAGTATTTCTGCTAGCTTGGGTCCTCCAAGAAGCAGAGGCCAAAAATGGGATTAGACACATAGGAATTTTATTAAGCTGTGTTCCTGAGATAGAAAACGGGAAGGAAATTGGCAAAGACTAGGCAGCAGTTAGACTCTGGTACAAGACTAAGCCAAGAGAAGAATAAAAAGAAGGAAGGCTGGAGAGAGCAGCCTCTCTGGTGCCAGGCAGTCTAATGACCTCATTTGGAGTTGGAAGACTTGCTCATTATACCGTATGCCCATCAAATTAGTATACCCAAGTTTGGAAGGTGCTGTCTCTGGAAGCAAAAAAGATTTTCCAAATGTCTTATTTCTTTCTTGGTGTAAGAGATATAAGATACAGAAATTTGTCTTTTGCAAAAGCTGGGGAGATGGGGTGGCTTCCTGGAAAAGTGCTCACCTTGACTGTCCTGAGGGGACAAGTCCAACCCTCGGTACCCACAGAAAAGCAAGGCAGGAGAGCTTGGAAGCCTTTTTTTAATCCTGGCAATGAAAGTAGAGACAGGGCATCCCTGTGAGCTCCAAGCTGAGAGAGAGAGAGAGAGAGAGAGAGAGAGAGAGAGAGAGAGAGAGAGAGAGAGAGAGAGAGAGACCTTGCCTTAGTAAACAAAGTGGAGAGCAATGGGGGTAACACATCATACTGACCCCTGATCTGCACAGTCATATGCATGGCCCACATATATGCTAGCATCCACACATCCACATACATACATGAACTACATGTGCAGAATAAGTAAATAAATACACAAATCCATCTTTTGCTTGTGGTGAAGATAGTCTTAGCCTGGTCCTCATCGTTGGATCCTTAACATGCTACTGAGACTCACGGTTTAATCTCCTTCCTTCCTCTGCGTACTCATCTTAGCACCACTTCAGTCTAGAAGCCACCTCTAGCTCCCATCCCATCAGCATTATGTTACTTGTGTAACAGGTCAACTTGATGTCCTCTAGGGCATCCTAGAGGGCTGGAATCCTCTGTGCTCTGTCTATATGGCTCGGCTACCTAAAATATTCAGAGATGGAAACTTTAAATGAATATTGATGCCCATCCACGTGGATGTCAACTCTGAGATTTTCTTTGTTTTTTAAACTTTCCTGAGATTGGATAAGATGCATTCCCTATCCCTTGCTGCCTATTGTGTGTCTGAGGCTACATTAGTTTATTTTATCAACCATACTATCCATACCATAGCACAACAGCTACAATCTGTGAATTTTCTTGGTTGAGTTTGTGAGGGTCTACAGTAACTTTGCAGATCCATCTGCTTTTTGAAGAGACCAGAGTAGCATATTAAATGACAATATGAACCACTTGCATCCTCCAACTGTTTTGTGTGGTACCCTTTTATTGTGCCACATCGCTCCATGAGATAATGTATTCTGTTTAGTTTAGAATTTTGGAGTCACTTCTGAAGTTTCCATTCAGCTGTCCAAACTGGGAGAGCGCCCCACAGTCTCAGGACATGGTGAAGGGCTCACTCCTCCTGTTAATTGTCTAAATTGGAATGAATGCACGTAGCAACCTGCTGCCATAGTTAGACGGTCTCTCCTCCTAGGTCCCTTCTCTTTGTGTAGTCAGTGGGTTACAGATGGGAAAATGATTCATGGTCCGAGGACTGAACAGGTGATTATGGCTTTGTTAGGCAATTGCTCTCAGCCTCTCCCACCCATTCTTATTTTCTGGCTGTAGTTTGAAACGGCATGCTTATGATCTGCCAGTCTGTTTTTGTTCCTAGACATCAATGCTGAATTAAGTGCCTCGATAGCTCCCCATAGGTCAAAGCTTTGCCAGTGATTGTGATAATCGCAACCACCTGGAACACTCAGGCTAAGCGGTGTCATCTGGCCTGTATTACTTGAAGAACTCATGATCTTCATGGATGTTAATTAGTCCTATGTGAATGCTTCTGGAATTATATCTCTGGCCTGTTGAAGGAGCTCCACAGAATTTTTTAGCCCTGCCCTGTCTTGACAGTCTTTGCAAAGGATGCATGCTCAGAGTCCACCCGAGGAACATAACTGATGACCTAATAGCCTTTTGTCATGTATCTTTTTGACACACCAGCTTTCTTCCTTCAGCTGCTTTCCGCTAGGGGCATCGTAGGTATTTCTATGTGGCTGAGTACCAGTCAGGCTTCGACACTAGCTGTATATTTACCTGTTGTAAGGTCCTTGCTTGGGTATTAAATCTAGAGGCTTTAAAAACTATCTCCAAGTTAATGAGTCCTTATGTACTGAATTATGTATTCTGGCTGCCTTGATCAAGACATTCAGCACCCAATCCTAGAAGTAACCCCTGCTTCCTGTACATAGAACGCTAGCTTGTATGAATAGACATTACTTCAGATGTAGGGGCTTTGCTGTCTTACTCTCTATCATCAGTACCCTGGATTTAACTCTCACGAGAGCTAATACTCCTTAGCTCATACTTTCACTTAATTTTGTGTCTCTCTTCCATGTTCTGCTTCATCCGGTTCTGAGGTAGTTAAGAGGCATTTTACCATCTGGCTTGCCTCCTAACTTACATATAATTGTGTGCTTTTTAAGACAATAACATTAAAAGTTCATAAGATTCAGTAAGTACTATAAGAGTTAACTTTCTTCCCCCCCCCCATCATCTATATTAAATACAGGTTGATGAAAAGCAAGGATTACTCCCAAAATAAGCCACAGGAATCTGTTTCAGGATTCTTCTCTTTTCTCTGAGATGGTTGATTAACATTTCAACTCTAGCCTGACACATAATTCCAAAATAATGAAATCCAAATTTGCCTTCTGAAATGGCCTTTTCGAAATGGGAATTGGGGAGCTGAGTTCCTATCCAAAAGCAATTAAACGGCCTTCAAAAGGTAAGTTGTGGCCTCATGATAGCGTCTGTGATGTATTCTAGAGCATTGCACTAACACGGAGCAGAGGAAACAATAGTACTCTGTCCCGAGGACACTAATTGTAGGTAGCCTTGTATTAGCCCCATATTTCTTTAGAAATCTTATCAAAATATAAATGGGAATTAGATAACGAGACAAATTGAAGTATTCAATTCCTGTCTACAATGGAGTTAAAATGCAGGGTAGCAGAAGAAACAAGGGGGGATGGATGACAGCAACCCAAATACACCTTCTGCCTGTGCACTGAATCAGCCCTCAATTTGTTTAATTTCTGTGTCATTTAAACCTGAAGAGCTGGCTAATTTGTGATATTGTTTGGAGAATTCAGAGGTATCAGAGTGAAGCCGGTTTTTTTCCAAAGTAAAAATTAGTTATGAAGATAAGAAAATCCGGCATTTAAAATAAATTGGCTTGGGGACTGGCTAAAACTCAAGACAGAGCTATATCACAAATGAAATCTTCATTGGAAACTTAGCTTTGACTTATCTATCAGTGCAGATAAAATCCCCCTCTTAGTGGGAAAGCGATAGATATGAGTTGCTTAGAATTTTGATTTTTCTGGCGACAATTGGTATTGTTTGGTAATTGAAGAAAACACATACAATTTTTAAAGAGAGAAATGCATTAAAATTAGAAACAAAAAATCGTTTTCATGCCAATCTGCTTCTTGTTATTGGTTTAGTCAGAGAGTTGGTTTATTTACCATGGATTGCATAGTCTAATGACTGAACTCTGGCTTCTCTTTGTTGAGAACTAGGATCGCACAATATCTGTGTCTTGTTATCTTTTCCCAGTCGGGACCTGCTCTCTCACTCCGCATCTCACACTCAGCCTAGTCAAAGAGAGAACACTGCCTCGGAGTGGGGCATACATTTCCATTGCTTTGGTGTAAATGCTACCCAATCGACAACTTCAAATAATAGTCACTAGTGCAATGCGCCCAGAAAAATCTTGGTTAGAGATGGGTTCTTGTTATGAAGAGAGGGGGAGCAGAGCAGCTAATCCTGACTTTAAGGTAGTCTTTGAGAAAAGAAAAAGATTTGAGAATTTGGAAAATCCTTGATTTATTTGACTCTTAAGACAGCACAGTCATTTCACGTATACTTAGCAGTATATGAATTTACCGGTAACTTTGGTCAACAGTTACTGGAAACAGTTAGTGTTGGTGTGTGTATCAGTTATTATTTATATGGCTGTGACTAAAACTACCTGACTGAATGATTTATCTGACCCTGGCTTTAGTGAGATTTCAGTCCTTCACGGCAGGGAGGGCACATGGTTGGGACAGCTTTTTCAGTTCATGGAGCCTGTGGCAACTCATGAGACTTCGGCAACTCAGGAAATGGAGTCTGGAATCAGGATCTAGCTTTTACTTCCGCCAGTAAGACCCTAACTCCCAGGGGCACACTCCCCACAACAGTGCTGCAGCCAGGAAGCTAGTGTTCAAAACATGAGCATATTGGGTGCGCCTCAGATTTGAACTGACGTTCTTTATCAGACTTCTTGAGGATGCAGGCTAAGTGATCTTGGCTCACCTACCAGCTGTTGTCTGGTTGCTTATGCAAATGTCTTCTCCCATCTACCCTTAAGGATGCTGTGACTTATACTTTTTGGATGGAGTCTGTATAGATGTTTGTTTAAATATTCCTCAGCTGAATCTGATATGTAGCCAGCGGTTATAGCAGGTAAGTTACTGCTTCTATCTAGCACTGCAGATAAGAAATCAGAACTATCCTGTTCAGGAGTACTGCTTGTCCTGTGATATCTTGAGATGTAAATATTCTTTCCTTAGTGATTTCTTTGCCTCATTCAACTTGAGCTTCCCACTACACGGTAAAAACGATTTCTGCCTTACTTGATGGCTTTTTAAGATGCTGTGTTCTTTGAGCAATGAGATCAGTCTTGTCTGTTTTTGTTATTTTCTGAAAGTCTAATTTTGATTCTGGATGCCACTCATATTGGTTCTAGTTATAGATAGTTCCCCGAAACTGCATCTGGATTGTTTATTTAGTCGTCTCTATGATTCTCCCCTTGGCTCCTGAGGAGGTGTAGTTGAACCTCCCACAAGCCCCAAACTGCCTGTCACTATAGTAGACCATCTAGCACTGGGATGCTCTCTTTCTGAAATAAACCTTCTCAGTTTATTTTATTTAGTACCTGGCCCATTTTACAGTGCCCTTGACATCCTCTCCTTGGTTGTAATAGATTTGGTTGGTTTTCATATTTGTTTGGTTTTGCTTTCTTCTAGAGTTTCTATTTTCCCCCGAAGGCACTCACTAATTTATAGTCAAAGTGAATTTAATTCAAGGGGAAAACATACTTTTTTTTTTTTTTTAAGAGAAGCTTCTTAAAAATTCAACTTCATTCTTTTCAGAAGAATTCATCAGGCAAATTGAGAACTGAACATATATCTTTTCCCTTCAACACTCTTTCTATGAGCTACATCAAAGTCAATGCAAAGGTTTATATAAACAGGATTTTTCTATTATTTTGTACAATAGAAAAATAATTGGAGCCAACTAGCATGTCCAGTGTTATGTAGTTAATATTCCATTGAATATATGGTGCTTACTTAGACAACATTAGCAAAGATGCTGTGGGATAATTAATGACATGGAAAAATGCTCATGCAAGCACAAAATAGGTTTGAAGATTATGTAAAGAGTACAATATCAAATTTCTAAAAATATGTAAAAATGAATCATGTGAATAACAGTTCTACTACCAGATTATTGTGGTATTCTTTCTTTCTTTTTATGAATAGCTTATAACCATATGGTTTTTAAGTATAAGAAAAATATATCCAATCATTTTTACCATAGATGCATATATCTCAATCTTTGGTTGTCCACTTGGTTAGATTTCTCTTTTACTTTTACACCTATCCTAAAAATCCACTGAAGTCTCATCTATCAAAGAGAATGAAAAAGACAGAGGAGGCATAGCTTGCTAACTCTTCTGACTCCCTGAAACCTAGCATTTGAGTCTGACTATATGTCAGGTGAAGCACTTGGTGGCTAGAATACCCAGCTCTTTATGTATCAAATGTAGGCACTATCACGCTAACCTTCAAAGGTATTTAGTGTTTTGTGGATGCAGATACTAGGTTCATGTAGTCCAAGGGCACACAGTTGGTATGGCATAGATTGTCTGTGACCCAACATCTCCAATGACAAACTCATAATCTTTCTGCAATAAGCCAAACTGAATAATGGAGCAGCCTGCACCAAAATTATTACAAGAGTCTCCACCTCCTAGCTCTTCAATGAGTAATTTTTAAATTAAAATGTTACTTTTTATTTTTATATAACTATAGATCTACATGTACTTTAAGAAATGGTAAGAATTCAGCGTATCTAGCCACCAAACTCTACAAGTTAGATCACACAAAAACTGCTTCAAGGCCATTAATAAGATACTCAGGTTCATGCACTCAAGAACATATCCATCACTATGCAGATACTTCAGCTTGGCCTTTTCTAGCTTTATCCACTTTCCTCATCATCCTGCTTAATCCCTGATGACTACTGAGTTGTTCTAGTTATATAAATATCAGAAATAATGAATGCTACCTGAATAGAATTATGCAGTATATGACCTTTGGGGACTTTGGGGCTTAAAACTGAATCTTATTCTCTGGACACCCATCTACACTGTTGTATGTAGCAATTGTTGGTTCCTTTTTATTGCTGAACTGTAGTCTGTGGTATGAAAGCACACAGTTTAACATCCACACACTGGAAAATTATCTACATTGTTTCCAGTTTGGGGATATGATTAATGAAACTCTGTACTATCATTGTATAGTTTTTTTGTATAACTATCAGTCTAGGATAAATGTATAGGGGTAATTATTAAGTTGTATGCTCTGTTTTAAAGAAACTAGCAAACATATTTTTAGACACTTCTAACAGCAGTGTAGAAGTTAGCTGGTGTCTCTCCATCCTTGTCCTGTTGGTTTTCTCATTGGAATTTATATTAGTCATTCTGGTTGGTGTGTGATGACAGCTCATATTTCCGATATTGTTGTTCATATTTTCATGTAAATTTTTCTTATAGACTCTTGGATATTCACAACTTTTGCCTGATGTTTGTGTCCATTGCTTTTTATTGTTGAAATGTAATATTCCAGATACGAATCCTTCATCCGATGAGAGGCCTACTTGTCTCCCCAGGTAGCCCTTTACTAACTGAAAGTTTTACAATTTAACAAATCCTAATTCGTGAGGTTTTTTTTTTTTTTTTTTCCTGAATCATTATTTCAGTGTTCAATTTAAGAAATGTTTATCTGTAATATCAAAGATTTTTCTCTAATTGTTTACATTAAAAGTATCACAATTTTATATCTTATGTAATTATGCCTCATTTATTATTGGTCTACATTTTGTGAAGAGTGTTGTTAGGAAATTTTATATTACAAAAATACCAGAAAGTGTATTACATAGTCCTAGGTGGTACAACTTTTGGAATACACCCAAACTGTCCATTTTAGCTTATTGTTTTATTGACATGTCTGCCCTGTACACTGTAGGTAATGGTAGATGTTTGTGTACTGAGGCACAGAAAAAGTAGATAAAAAACATGGTAGAGAGATTTTAAAAAGTACACATGCACAGGGTAGTTTTAAAGTCTCTGTGACTGGAAAGCATTATCAGTGAGTCAGGGAGTTAATGGAATGGTGTGTGGATGTGAAAGCCTAGGACACTACTGTGCATAGCTGTATAGACTTCATAAACACTGTACACTTGGGTTATCCCAATTTTATAAACAAATGTTCTTTTAATAATAAACTACCATTGGATAAATACACATTTTTGCCTTGTAAGCATATATATTGTAACTATATGACTCACAAAATCAATTTAAAACAGAAACACAATGTATAGGTACGCAAAATAATTCTTTGTTATTTACTTATCTGAAAGACTTTTTTCTATTTAATATTTTGAGTGTTATTTTTAGAACATTTTTAAAGCTAACATAGAACTTATTATCATAGGCTGTCATAGAGTCAGGGTCGTTGATAATTGATGTCATTTTCTCTACCACCTCATCCTGTCCTGGTGGAAGATGTGCAGCATTAATAACACTCAAGGAAATGTCAATGTCATCTCTTATGATAAAGGCGCTGTCTTCTGGAATGTCTCCCAACAGATTTGCCTGAGACTGTTTTTATGTGAACATTTTCTATAAACAAGAGTGGTAGACCCTGAAGATTAAAAGTATAAAATAGTAAATACAAAAGCTGATAGCATAGTTGTTTATTACTATCATTATGAAATATTGGCTGCAATTGCATGAGGTCTGTTTTTAAATGACTGGCTGCACTCTAGGCTTCCCTGTACCATCGTCACTGAAATGCAATGGTATCACTGGCCGAAAGGGGTATTTCAGATCCACTATAATATTATGGTATCCCACAATATGAGACCTATTATAGACTGAAATACCCTTTCACAGTGTGTGACTGCATCTAAATCATCACATCTTGGATATTTCCAGCCCCAGTGCTAGAATCAGTCATTTCTCAAAAGAACTGTGGTTATTTTTAAAGTGGTTTAGAAACAGAGACAAGGCTTCTAGATGTGCTCACTGTCCTAAGTTATCTTTGCCCCTAGGTTTTCTCAATCAACACAACAAAGAGACTTGTGTTATAGCTATGCATGAACTAACAGTTGCACAATGCATCTATGAATACTTTTCTCTGCAAGAATATGTAGCTGGATTACCTAAATAAGTTCATAATGTGGTCGGTGACTATTGTCTGACCCATTACTACACAGATCATTCAGCCTCTCCTGTCTTTTCTTGCATATTCTCAAAGAAGAAACCTGGTTCCTGTTCTTTTCCTAGTATCCAAGCTGCTTGTCAGTACTGTATGGAAAAGAACTGTATCCATTTCTGGACTTTCTTTTGTGTTTGCATCAGACTTTCTACACATTTTGTCACCCATCATGAGATTGTTCTGTACACGAATTTTTGTGCTATACATTCCTGTGAGTTTTACAAGTGTAATGATATGCATCTGTAATCACAACTTGCAGAACTCGTGCCTAGAAAAAATGTTCAGTATTTTATTCATTTAACCTTCTGCCCTTGCCTGGCAACCACTAATCACCTTATGATGTCTATCCTTTTGTGTATCATAACTTGAATCATACATTATGTAGCTTTTCATACTGGCTTCTTCTACTTTTTAATGTGCATGTAAGATGAACCCATGTCTTTCTGTGGTATGATAGTTCAATTCTTCTTTTAATCCCTGATTAGTAGTGCACTGTTCATACACATCATTGTGGCTTACCTAGTAACCTATTGGGGGATAGCTTGATTTATTTCAGCTTTTTTTTTTTTAACTTGTGAATAAAGCTGCAATAGACACTGACTTGTAGATTGTTGTGTAAACATAAGTATGCAAATCATTTGCGTGAGCGTCTACAGGCATGATTGCTGGGTTATATGGTCAAGTTATATTTAGTTTTGTAAGAGGATGCCAAACTGTTTTTCATAATGACTGTACTTTTCTGCATTTCCACCACCAACAAATAAGGGTTTGTTTCCCTTTACATCTCCAGTTCATTTTCAGCTACATCTTTGTTAGTTTTTTGCCATTGTAATTGATGTGTAGCTGTTATATTTTACTTGGCGAAAGTCAACTAGAAGACAGCTGGATTTTTTTTTTTTTTTTTGGCAGTTCAGGATAATGGAAAATCAAAAGTTCTGTTCGACACTTATAAACACCTCACTGCTAAGGAATGGATCCACACAAGCTCATGTTTCTAAATGTTTCCTTAAATTCAGAGTTCTCAGCCCTGTCAGGATCTGTGTTCCCTTAGGACAAATGTCTGTGATGTCAAAATGAAGTTCATCAGTAATATACCTGAGTATGTGGGTTTTAAATAGCAAAGTGTTGCTTTATTAAAGAGAAAATTTAAATATTAGAATTTAATTATGTGTGCCAAATGTATCCCATAATATTCTAGTTACAGTAAAGACAATGATATTAATATTTTAATCTTAAACCAGAAGATGAGAATAGCCAGTGTTGCTCCATGAAGACAAGAATGTTGAAGCTGTGGCATCCCAGTCTATTGTCATTACTGAGTGCCTTAGAAAAATTTCCTCATCCCATATCTCAAAGGCTTAAATTTCTGGATGAAGTGATAGTAAAGTTGGGCTCTGAGGGATTGTTTTTAAGCTGAACAATAAAAATTCTTGTGGTGTGCTCCCATGCTGACGGAGACTAGGGGGTCTTCATGTTCTCTTTTATGAGGTCATTATTCCTATTAATGAAAATTGTACCTTCTTCTTTTAATTTATTTCTTAAAGGTACATGCCAGTACACCATGTTGGTAACTAAGATCTTTGACTTGGATTCTTAAGAGAGATACAAACTTGTAGCCTTCACAAGTAGGATGAGTGGATACTAGAATCAGTATATTTCTCTCATGCATGAGAAAAGGAGTACTTATTTAGATGCTAGGGGAGGACATTACCCCAGCTAAAGTAGAACTAACATGGCAAGCTAAATGTTACTGAAGTAGGAAACAATGGGAACTCAAGGCTCTTACAAATGAGATCAGTGTGCATATGATATCAAAAGTTTCTTATATTACGATGCACAAAATGATAATGACAAACTATGATGTTTCCTGTTTTGAAATTCTGTCCATGTTGGGACACATATTTAGTCTCATCTACCAAATCAGAGAAAGCCATATTCTTCAGTGAGCCATTGGAACTACAGAATGAATTAAAATAAGATGTTTTAGGGAAAAAAAATGTGTGTTAAATGATTGGAAATAGTGTTGATGTAATCGCCGAAAAATGAGCAACTCCAAAATATTTTATTGTTATTTTCACAGCATAAAGTTTTATCTCTGTACCAGAAAAATAATGTAGGATGGCCAAGGATGTAAAATGTTAATACCCTTTTTGAAGGGAAATGCACTAAGCTTTCCATATGTTCCTCTAACTTGATAATATTTGGCATCTAGTCACTTAAAAAGGAATCCCAAATCTCTGATACATTTGCAATCTGCCTGTAGATTTTGCAGTAATTGCACATCTGTACTTATAACTAATATATACTTGGAAGTGCTATGCTACATTGAGTAGGTAGAAACCAGAAAGTCAGTCGATTATCCAGTAGTTGAAAATCATGCCTTTATCTCACTTAAGCTTCTCTCTGTGCACTATCCCCTTAATTGACATTGACTTTTTGTATGAATATATGTGAATTTTCAGTTTTTTATTTAATGAAGTATTGATTTCTTTTTGTAGTGGATTTGACACCCTAGGACACTAAAAGAAATGTACAAAAGCATTTCCTGAGTGGGGTTTTCTTGCATGTATTAAAATATCTGGAGTGCTCCCTAAATGCCAGCTCTTTACCACTTATCACCAGGAAATGGGCAATGCTCCCAGGTTACCAAGATGTTACCAAATTTACGGGCAATTCTCCCAGGTTACCAGGATGTTACCAAATTTAAAAAGCCGGGCTTGCTGATGATCACACAATTCAAATCCCTGTTCTTGCCCTTTCATGAGGAGTACCCTGAGGTTTGGCTGTTGCATCTGTAAATACTGCATAGGTAGTTTGTCTAATAACTTCCTGGTGGCATTGGGATAGACGATAAGAAGGGTGGTGTGACAAAGGTCCTAGAGGAGTATGATAATTATCAGCAAAAACATGTCAGCCAAGTAAAAGTTTGACCTAGCTCTTGTGTTATTTTTTTTATTTATTGTTTGGTTTTGCTTTTGTTATAACCTTGGTCATAATGAGAAAACCGAGAAAAAGAAACTCTTATGTAAGCATGTACTGTATGCCAAAGGGCATATTAATGGTTCCACATCTAATCTTCATAAAAGGCCTGAGAAGATTTTACTGTCCTTATGCCATATTCACTTAGTAGATGAAGAAACTGTTGGAAAACAAAATCTACCACAGAACAGCTAACAGGAAAACGAAACACTGGAGCAGAGCTTGTGGGATTGTCTACAGTGTTGAACAGATCAGCGCTAAGGCCAACTGATATACTGTTTGTTTTTAAAATGAAAGGCACCTTTGAGGTGGCAGGTACAAGCATTCTGTTTTCTCACCTTATTTTAGGTCTCCTGTCCAACTTTCAGGAGGACTCAACTTCTCAGTCTTGTTAGGATTTGAGACCCAAATGGAGTTGTCACTTGGCCTCCACTTAATAAAGAGATTTACGCATGTGCGACAGTTAAATGTTTCAACTTGAAAGATGGAAGAAAGTCCCCTTAGCTCAGATTAAAGATTCAGTGTGAGTAAAATCAACTGCTTTCTGAGAGTTTGTGTACAGAAAATGTCTAAGTGTTTGTTTTATGTGCCGTCCTACATGATCTGTGCTTAAATCAGCTGGCCCTGGGCTGTGACTCCGGAGCCTCAAAGGTAGCATGTAGGAACACACTCCTAGAAGCTCCTGGTGGCCCACTGTGAAATTTTCAGAGCTCTGATCTCTGTTAGCTCAATCATTGATAGTTTTAGAACAGCCAGGGCAAGAATAGTTCTTCCACAGAAATGAGAAATCTTACAGACAATTGCATCTGGATGCTCCTCCATCCAGATGCAATTGTTAAATATTTATCAGTAGACAAGGGTTAAAGATGGACTTGCTCCAACTGTGGTCATTGTCATCTATTTAGTTACATGCCTAAGGGACCTTGGATTTATCAGGATTTCTTTCGGTGGCTTAAAATACTTGGCCATATGACAGGTATGACATTAAGGTGAACAAGAAAAACACATTACTTCTTTTTAGGGAGATCTCAAGGACAGATGGTGGTATCTATCAGCCTGTGGCTCACTGTTTTAAAGCTTTTATTATTTCTGTGTCTCCTCATTTTTTACTACCTCTGTCCTCTACTGACATTGATTGGATGCTAATTGTTTGTATGTGTCTTTATGAAATATTACTGCTCTGCATATATCCATTTACTTACAGAAATGGTTTTGTTCTCTCTATTTCATACCTTTATACCAAAAAAATAGTTTTAACTGATCTTAATTTGATTATGATTAGTGACCCATTGTTCCCTGGGAAGATCTAGCTAGTTAACTTTTCCATCAGCCATTCTTAAAGACTCCCATATCACCACATTCTTACCAAACTTTAATAATTAATTTAGCTTTCTATTTCTAGGCTAATAGGTATAAAGTGATATCTTTTCCTAATTTACATTTCTCTGACTATTAATGAGCTCAGGGATCATTTTATATTCTTGCTAGCCTTTGGGTTTTCTTCCATAAAATGCCTGTCAGTATATACTTGGCACACTTTCATTTCCCCCATGGAGTTCCTGTCTCCTTATTGCACATTTTAGATATTAATGTCTTATCAACCTCTTATACTGCAACTATCATAAGTGAAAATAAATTAAAGATCTTTATTATCTAGTGTGTATCAGAAGATAATAACTTTGTAAATTCAAGGTGTTCATTTTTTTTCTCTCCATGTTCCTAGTCTGTCCTTTCTATCAGTCAAGATTGATTGGACTGTGTTGCGGTAGCAAACATCTACCAGATTTTTATGGCTAAGAATAGGCTACACACCCGAGTGAGAAATGATCATGTCAGCTGTGGATCAACACAGGGCTTCTGCTTGTCATGGTCACTCAGGGACTGACAGATAAGTTATTACTGTAAGCACCGCAGAGACAAAGGGAAGAGAGTTTGGGAGGTACTGCTATAAAAATGAAATGGTTGGCCTAGAAGTGATAGGTTTTGCCCACAATTCTCTGCCGAAGAGGTGCCATGATGCTTTATCTAATTTCTAAATAGGCCAGAAAGCAAATTCCTCCCATCTCTTTTGAAAGTAGTCAGCAGCATCTGGACACAAAACAAACAACAAGCAAGAATGTTACTAATCCTCCTGGCACAAACTAAGACAAATCACTACCTTCCTTCTTGCAATTGAGAAATAGTTGGCATTTTTTGAGAAATAAGACCTAAAAGTCAATTCCAGTCAGTTTAACAAACTCAAAGTTCCTGTATAATGGTAATACTTATCTAGAGAACCATGAGCAAAGATGACTAACTTCTCACAGTGCCAGTGTGCAGTGAAGACTCAGATAAAGGCGACTTCCAGGAAGGCTGCTCAGGTGGAAAAGGTGGAAGAGAATGAAGTGCAATTCACAATCCTAATACCAACAAGTGGCTTCAAGGAGTCCTGAACACAGAGATGGACACTTCTAAAGGGGACTCAGTCATACACCTCAGGACAAGGGTATCAGCTTTACTACCCCCACCTTTACTACTAAGCTAAGGAATGCTTCATTTCTTCTCATGCTAGGCCACACACCCGAGAAGAGCATTGGAGATTATGTCCCCTTTTACAGTTGAAAGCTTTCTCAAGCTGTGCTTTAGGGACCATGTCTCACTTTCAGTCTCAAAGAGTCACCAATTCTTGATCTAGTCTTGTGATTCTCTGGACCATAACCACCACAGTAATTGGGTTCTCACTGCTTGAAGTCCAAGCAGCATCCCGTGCCAATAGATGTGTACACAATTATTTTCACAATTGGGCTGCCTTCAGCTAAGTGCTCAGCTTGAACCTGGATTTGGGTGTGGGAATCTCAACCTCTGTGTCTTCTCACTGAGTGGATACCGTTGGCACAAACAGATTTCTGTTGTGGAATAATTTACCATTCCACTGATTTAAACTTTGATTTGGTTCTTGCTGTGACACCAAATTCTAAGAAGGGCCCTCCACTGTCTTTACCATCTACTAGCTGGAAATAAAGTAGTAGCTCCCTGGCCCCACAACTCCGAGGCTCACTGAGTCCCCCTTCTCCTAATCACTTTGGTGAATAATACAATGCTCTCCAGAGTCATTGATTCCTGTTGTTTTAGCAAATACAGCCAATGGTAAGTAGTATTTTATTTTTCAACATCTTTCCCTACAGACGCCATCTTATCAAGCACTCACATGGTCTAATAACACCCATGATGTTACAAGTGACTATTTTAGGGAAACTTTCACCACTCTATACTAAAGATTGGTACTTTTCTATGCTCCAAAATTTGTTGTCTTATCACCTACCTACTGGGAAAATGACAAACAATTTGAACTTTTAGTTATGTCACCTTTATTTTTGAGTACATATTTAGTACATGATCCAGCCATTTCCCCAGGATGGATGACTAATGTAGCAGATGAGTATGAAGTCTCCTTGAGCATCATAGTATTTTTCTCTGAATCTGAGTTAGAAAGAAAAAGTTTATTGGTTGGTTTTCTTTTAAAACCATGAGAATTTCTAGGTCAATATCCTAAAGGTAATGCATTAAACTATTATTAAATGACTAGAAAGATTGAAATCATTAGTACCTAAAATCAATATACAATAAAAGAGAATTATAGCAGCTTGAGAAAATTCTTCATATGATGTTTTCTTTTGTCTGTCAGATGCCTTCATACAGGTATGAAGGATGAATAACTTGATTACATCTGGATTTGGTCAAAATATGCATGGTTGGCAGTTTTTGAGGAGTTACAATGAGACTGTAACAGGGCCTAGTATTATAGTCTTATATTTTTGAGAAACTCTTGACAATACACAAAGATACAGTCTTTGGGGAATAAGAGAAATTGATGATGCTATCACAGGGATTAGGGTAGGCAGATCCTTCCTTAAGACGGTGGGCTGTGGAACTAGCATCATGTCTAGGGTTTATTAAGTAGTCAGGTCTAATGCAACTCTGTTTGAACACAGAAGGTGGAGATAGTAAGAAAGTCTGGGTGGGACACGAGGACCTAATTTATCCCTAATTACATGCAATGAATGTGGCATCAAAAAAACTCAGTATCTCCAATCCAATCATCCAGGTAGTTAACACTAATCATCAGATACTAGAGTACCAGTTCCACAGATCTGAACATAAAGATGACTGATAGAATCAAACAGAAGTTCAAGGCCAAAATTTCAAATTCTTCAGGTTTTATACACATGTATGTTTTTTGTTTCTCTTTACTTCTAATTCTCAACTCTTTAAACAAATTATATTGTAGATCATATATATTTGCCCATGGACTACCTATAGCTGATATGTTAGTTTTCTGTTACTGCGACATAATAGCGTAGAATCAATCCAGAATGAGAAAAAAGGGTTATTTTAGGCAATCTTTTGGAAAGTCTTATCTATGATTGAGTGGCCCTGTTATTTTCAACCCATTGGACAGACCATGTCAAGAGCATGTGACCAAGAAAAAGTGCTCATCTCATGGTCAGGGAGAAAAAGAGAATGAGATGGAGTTGGGGGTCTCAGAGTCCCTAAGGACCTTTTAGCATGCCTCACCTCTTAAAGATCCTACCTCCTGACAAAGAAAATCACCCTCTATATCAATCATGAAGACATGGATCTTTGGGGTGTAGTCAAGATCAAAACCATAATAGCCAGTTTAGTTTAATTCAGCCAGGTCTCCATAGGACAGTGGGCAATGGGAAGCTACAAGCCAGGATGGGGCAGCAGTGGTAAAATCTCACTCCATAGAATAGAATGCTTGCTAAGATACTTATCTCCAGACTCCAGCAGCTATGCAGAGATAGCCTGAAAACACGTGGATTTTTCCTTTTATCCAAGTGACATCATTTCTGAGAAACTCAAATAATGAGAAGAAGCTCTTGAAAGCAGATCTTTAAACAGAAATGCAATTAGGTGATTTTGAAGTTGGCTGGAAAGAAAATTATTGAATTGGATGACTTTTTCTGTATTTGGGCAGTTGTGGGGATCCAGACTAAGATGAAACTGGTTATGAAAATAGGGTCCCATTATGTTATTTGCAACTTGGCTTTCAAATCTGCACCTGGCATACAAAGATGTTTGGACAACGGCCAGTGGAATTAGAGGCACCGGGCACACATCTCTCTGCCAGTATCACTTCCAACTATCAAGTTTACATACTGCTCATTTAATACACCACATTTAACACACTTTTCCATGTATAGATCTGAACATATAAGAGCTAAAATTATTTCAGAGTTCCCAGATACTTTTTAATCACCCCGTGTAGCACAGATAGCAATGTAATTTTAAAATATTTAAGTAATTGTTAAAGTTTGGATCTGGGATGTCCATCAAAGTCTCATAATGTGAAAGACTTGATTGGCAGCCTGTGAGGCTGATGGAAGGGTGGGGCTTCTTAGACGAGAGGCTTTTTCTGTGCCTTTTGGCTGCTGTGAGGTGAGCAGGTGTATTCTACTTCATACTTCTCATCATGATGATATTTAACTTTATCACTAACTTCAAAACAAGAAGAGCAAGTACTGATAACCTCAAAAACCAGCCTCTGTGTGGTCTGGGTGGGTATTTAGTCACAGTGACAAAGCTGTCTTGCACAATGGCTTTTTTGGACTCTGAAGAACGTCTGTTTTTAAGCTAACATTGTTGACACCAAACCTATTGAAGGATACTATCAAAATTTGGTTGGAAAAAAAAAACGTTTACACTATCTGGGCTACAAGAAAAAAAAAGATAGAAAAACCAATTATGGTTATTGGAAACACTCACATTTTTTTAACAACAATATTTCAGTCACAAAAATGAATTTTAAATGACTTTTACATTTACTGGTTTTTTATTTTAATTTTTATTTTATATGTATAGGGGTCTTGCCTGCACGCATGTCTACTACTTAGCTTGTAAAGGCCAAAAGCGCACATTGTATCCCAGGAATTGGAGTTGTAGATGGTTGCGAGCTGCCCATGTGAGTGCTGGAAAGCAAACCTAGGTCCTCTGGAAGAGTAAGTAGCAAGTGTTCTTAACTGCTGACCTTTCCATCTTCTGCTGTTAGTAATTCTTGATCCAAACATCAGTGACAAAGACACCCCCCAGTCTTAAGTCAGTTTCTGTAAAAATGTATCTGAGTCTTTGAATATCTTGGGGGTCCTTTTTGGATAAGTGGTAACAGAAATCTTGCCCTTATAATTATACCTAATACATGATAATGTTGAGTAAAAAACGCCTTCAGGGTTTGAAGTTCTAGTCTACATGTCTTTGGCTGGCCTTTACCTCTTTTCTGTTTAAAGTCTTCCTCTAATTTTTGCCTGGTACTTTTTCACTCTCCAGCATACACAGATTTCAGCAGGGCTGTATGAAGTTTGAATCAGAGGCCTGTGCATGTGGTTTAGAATGCACTGGATCTCATGCAATTCTTAGGGCTTAGGAAGATAAGAACCCCAAAGGTAGAACACAGCAGCCATGAGAGCTGTGTGCACACCAACATCCCAGTGGGTGTTGTTGCCTTTTAGTGCCAAAAAAAGCCCAGGATCCCTTATATAGTACTGTTTCGATTTTTTTTTTTTTAGTACTATCAAGTTTCTACTTAAAGAATACTGTCTTATCCCTTAGGCTAGTAGCCAGCAAGATTATATTATTAGGTTCATTTAAAGGTCATCAGAAAGCCTTGAGCCTTCTCCCAGGGAGTTTCTACTTTAGTATAATAGCTTCTCATGGGATAGATAGGAATCTTGAGTAGCTATATTGACCATTCTGTCTTGCATCCCAACTGTCCGGTTATCCCATTTGCTCACAGAATACGGCAGTTAGATTCCAGAAGTTGTGTTCATCTTGTTCAAATTTTGGGAGAATTGAAGTTAATGTAATTAATTACTCAATGACATTAGCTGACCTGAAGGTTTCTTGGAGAATGTCATTGTGAGGTTTATAATAGTTCCCAGGGTCACTAAGAATCTTACCCTTTTCTAGAGGATTTGGAGTAAATAAGGAAAGTTTCTGGATAAAGGATGATCTATTACAAGGACGCTCACCTTGTCCTTTTAGTACAAGTCAGGGAATTATTATAGTTATCCAGAGATCTACTATCCACCATCCCTTAACAAGCTGCCAGAACCACTCAGCTGGCTTATGCTATGACTTCCCCAATTGTCAATCTAATATCCTAAAACATGGGACACTTGGTGATGTAGATACTAAATGCTCTATGAGACAAAGTCTTTGTATCCTTCAGAGGACCTTACACTTGATGAAAAGCAACATCTTCTTTCACAAGGTCAAAGTTTTTATTTAAAAGGAAAGGGTGAACTCTCCTAATAAGGCTTTGGTTCAAAACGTCCCCAGAGCCATCCCCCCAAGGACATGTCTCCCCAAATAGGACCTTGGGATTTCATACCAATTATCAGCTTTTTAACAGCCCTGTAGTACTATTTACCCTCTGTAGTTAGATCATGGTAACCAGTCAATTTTACTTTCCTTGTCTACATTGTTACCCTTAATTTTCAAATACTCCAGCTGAGCCGTCCCACTGCAAAAGTGTCTCTGCCTAAGGATACTGTTATTGTCTTTCCCAATTGGGCCTCTGGCTAGGGCCTAAAATTAGCATTGTCTTATATAATCCTTATGATGAGCAAGTCAACCTTCTTCTGATCACTGGAAGCTCATACCCAAACCAGTTACTGCCTGCTCCCTAAGATTCCTCCAGAGAACCATAGTGTCTTTAAGGAAGACTTCTCAAGTACATTGGTTGGGGTTGGCCAAGGAGGGCAATCTTCACTCAAACCCTAACAGATCACAAAAGCACTAAGCAAAGCTTGTTAACAGACTACATTAGTTTCTTCTTAAAGAGAGATCTGAACAACAAAGGTTTGGTTGTTCACACTGACAAGGTAGATAAGGGAATCACTTTTAACATCATGGCCTCTTTATAGCTAGAACTGCTTCCCACTCAACTAAATAATATTTATCTGATTTCATACAGCAAGATTCTTCTTAATAATGAGAAAAGGAAATAAAAATTGGTCACGTCCAGGGACCCCAAAGTACCAGTTCTGAGAATATTTTTTTCTGGAGACCAGGAATGCCAGAGGAGAGTTTTATTTTCTGGTTCCTTCTTATCCCTTCTTTTTGACCAGAAGCCATGTCTGATTATGTGGCTAAAACTGAGAGACGGCCCCTGGACACCTCATGGCTGGGCCAACTGAACTAATCAGCAGGTCCCTTCCTGCCTTGGTAAACTTTCTGTTGCTATGGTAAGACACCATGACCAATCTGGGGGGTCACTGATGCAGGAACCATAAGCACTGGGTTCACCATTCCCATTCTGAGTTAACAAAGCATATTTGAGAACAGAGAAATGCTCTGTTGTTTTAAAATATACCCCACATTTCTCATTCTATCTTCCTTTAGAACGTCTCTAGATGGCGATTACTCTCTTCTCCCTTTAACTGGATCACACCACTGTCTTTTATCTTCCAATGCTACCATTCAGCTAGTGTTTCTTCTTTACACACTATGTTATCTCTCATCAGCCTCTATTGCTCTCTTCCTGCAGTTCCTAAGCTCTCATGGTACCAGAACTGGAATTCTGCAGGATTGTCATGCTATCATCCACATCTTCTTTTATATTTGAGCATTAATCTTCCTGGGTACACATCGAATCTCTTCAAAATGTACTTCAAGAATACAGAGAACAAAATAAAATTAATCAGTGCTATCTTTCAAGTTCTTACTCTGAATCGGATACACTGGATTCTCATACACACTGCATGACTCTGTGAAACCTGCTGGTTCTAGTTCGGCTTATACAATAGATTACCAGCTTGCTTTTCAGGATCTAATTATTTTTTATTCTGACTGATGATCTTGAGAGCTGCTTCAAACTCATAGCTCACTTTCATTATTATTATTTTATTTGCATCTTGGTGTATGGGTGTGTGTGTATGTGTGTGTGTACGCACACGTACATGTGCTCAATTTCACTGGAAATTACTCACAGAATTTTAGAATTTAAGCTTATTGTTCTTCTGAGAGAACTGATGTGTTTAATCAGTATCAGGGGTATGGCTTATCCTGGATAATTTCATTTTAAGTTAAAGTCTGTTCTTGAGATTTTCTTGGATGACACAAATGACCCGATTTCTTCAGCTAGCCATAGGGCTAGTTTATAATTATGGGTTCTCAGGAAAAAATTGATTTTCTTTTTGGTGTATCTATAGCTAAATGCCACAACATGCACAGCTTTGAGATCGAACTAGCTGAGGTAATAAGGAAAAATAAAGAAACAACAGATATAACAACAGATATACATACAAGAAATTTGGGATCAGGTAAGCTGCACACTCTGATGGAGATGCGCCAACCACAGAAAAACATCCCCGGGTTACTACACACAGTTGAAGGAGAAAGCAGGTTGACTAATCTTGGTGGAGTGGGGGGTCTCTGTAGTATAGCAGCCTCAGGTTATAGTCATCTGGGAGGTAGAAGCTGCTGTTGACTCCTTCCTGAATATATTGTCAACATCTGTATCAGGGGAAGAACTTGCTCTTGCTGGAATGAAGCACAGGTGTCCTTGACACGGCCATGCTCATGCTCAGGGACATACTCATCTATAGGAAGGGTACACTTACTCCCTAAAACTAAGTTTGAGAATATATGTTTTCTTGATTTTTGTCATCTTTTCCCCTTGGTACTCTTTCCCTTTATATTTTGAAGGTATCAATATTTTAGTCAAGGCTTTCTTGTTAAGAGTGTTCATTTGCACTAGCCATAGGGCTAAGCTTCTTTTCACTCATCTTGGTGTATACAAATGAAAGTCATCAATCTCCAGAGAGAAATTTATTGTGACATTGTCCTATGGTTTTTATTTTAAATGACTTGGAAACTTTTCATAGTCCCTAATTGATAGTTATTGATAATTGCAACATTATTCATAGTTCAATAATAATTTTAACTTTTCTATGTTTTTCTTTTCTTATACTTAATTAAAACAAATTGCTTATGGCATTTATTCTATGATATTAGTAGAAACATAAATATTGGTAACTGTTATAATGCCAAAATTTTTCTAACTATTTTCTACTAAAAATTAAGATTAGATATTTTAAGAAATGAGCACTTTAGTAGAACTAATTAGCACTCCATTTAGCCCAAGTTGGAAAAGCATTCTGTGAATGAAAAATAAAAACATGAACAAAGAAAAAAAACCAGCAAACGACAAAAACTCCATTTGTTATCAAAAGATGTGAGGATTTCCCCTCATTCTCTTCTCTGCTTGCTTTTGTTACTTTTTATCCATTTCTGATTTACTCACATTTTAATCTGCTGGAGTCTGAGTTTTATTGCCCTCTCTCCTGTCTACCTAGAGGATTAACTTAGGTGGCTTAGAAGTCTTTCAAGGCAGGATTCGGTCCACTGGGAAGTGGGAAGATGCATTGCTAAGGCTCACATTTCCATTATTCCCATAGATGCTGAAGCACTAAGATTTTCCATACACTCCTGTGGGAGATACAGGTGCCTTGACTATGTCTGCTGACTCTGAGATGGTCCCCTAACTTCAACCCTTGTGCTCATCAGCCAAGCACACCCAATGTGTGCTCAAGTGAACTACTTTTGATTTCTTGTTCTTTTTGAAAAACTCTTTCACATTTTATTCACTCAATACATACTACTTAGTTACTACCAATGAGCCAGAGTGAGCAATAATGGTAATATGACCCTCGCCTGAGATAGGTCTTTTAAATACGTTTAAGAGAGGTAGCTTATGTGTGCCCAAGACATTGTTCACATCCTCTGGTAACCGAAGAAATACACTACCAACTGGAGGAAAGCTTGCTCTCTGGAGAGGAATGGGAACCAATGAATCTGACTCCTCCACATCGGCAGATGGCTCTGAGGCAAAACAGGGAAGAGAATAAGGTGTGAAAGCCTTAGAGAATTGGACGATGAACATCTTGGTAAAGAGGCTGGAAAATTCCAACCAGAGGTCAACTAACCCTGGTTGGTACTCCAGGACAGGTAGGGCAGGTGCAGGCTTAGAGGCACCTCTAAGTGTCTGACAGTAACCTCTATCTCATTAGCATACTAATACTAATATTAAGGCTAATTAGAATACTCTTGGGTGGGTGGAGCTTTAAGATCTTAATGAGACATGTAATGCACAGAGTTGTTGTATGTATCAGAACATGAACAATGCTACGCTCTGCAAATGAGGCAAAAGTCTGGACTTCGGTGACATAGACACCAAAGCCCTTACATACAAGCACACTTGAGATACTGAACTTTCTCTGCTCCCTTGGAGGGATGGATTCTCTTGCTTTGCTAGCCACTGTCTAATCTACTGCTAAATTCTTTATGCTAAAACAAGGGAACTCATCAAATGCTAAGATCAGCCAGTATCAAGGAATATCACTAAGATTACATTTCTGTGCATAAAATTCTCTCTTCAATACACAGAATCAGAGATGATCCATGTCTGAGCTCCACACAAAGCAGGGAACTCTTAAATAACAATATCTCTCAACTTTCAAAGTATAGAAGGAGATAATGGTAAATTTCTACTGTATAGGAAAAAAATTGGTGCATGTAATTTTTGTATTATATGCAGAAAAAAAAACTTAAATCTTATAACTTGATGACCAGTGTGTTTAGCATTCCTCAAATGCGTAACAGAAGCTTTACCTGAGATTTTCTTAGACTCACTAGAATCCAGAAACTGAATCAACTAACTAAACCCAGGGTTATGATCATATGCCTTGAAATGTTCCAGCACTAAGACTTCAAACTGTATTAATAACATATGATCATTTAATAATTTAAAGCTTATTACATGTACTCTACCATAAAAGAGGTCTAATTAAAATAAGTGTTCTTCACAAAATAAAGAGAGGCAAATAGTTTCCATGTGACTGAGACTATGTTCCATACCCTCTGGTAACCAAAGACATATATTCCTAATTCCAGGGATAGGAAAAAGAGAATGTTGAAGGACATCTGGCAGTGAGGCAGGAGAATACGGTAAAGGGTATATTCTTTTGGAATATTAGCTTCTATTTGCTTATGTGTAGTACTCAGTTTTGTAACCTAGAGACCTATGCCTGTATATGTCTACAACACACTAGCTATATATTCCCTTTTTATTATAAAGGAAAGTCTAGGTTATGACCTCAAAATGGGGTCCTGCCTGACTTTTCACATACAGTGGCTAGAATTCTCATACAGTGTAGTCTTGGACTCCGCTGCCTATTGTCTCTTCACCTGCTCTGCTTTCCTCCTTGTCTCCCAGATATTCCCTGCTATGGAACAGGAAATAAGGGAAAACAAAAACTACTGACAAAGACAGGATGCCATTGTGGTGGCCTGTGGTGTCTCTGTTTTTGTTAAATGTGGAGGTGTCACTTTTGCATTTTGCAGAATGTAGGCGGCAGCCAATTTGTTCCTGCAGGCTAGATGTTAGTTAGGAACATTTTCTCTTTTGTACTGAGAAAGTCACCCTCTTGCTGAGAACTGGTCAGAATACTCACTACAAGCTCTCAATATGCAGGAAGAACTTTGAGTGTCTTCTATGTGTGGGTTTTTTTTTTTTTTGAAACTAATATTTAAGTATAACAATACATACAAGTTCCACAGTGCAGAGCTAGGAATACTCCAAATAGCTTTGAGAAGGGTCCAGGCCTATTAGAACTAGAAAATTCTGAAGTGTTTTGTAACCTCCACTTAAAAATTTGGGTGAATGACAACATGGTTTTATTTCAAAGAAAAGCATTCTGATTTTTCTGTGTCTAGCATTAGTACCAACCACATTATGTAGGCTTATTCTTATGAATTACCCTGTGAGGTTGATTTTTCCTAGAACTTATAGATAAGTCACAGTTGTGGTACAGAAACTTACCCAGAATTAGTAAGGTGACAATCCCCTTCCTGGGTGTTCAAGTTGAAGTACTTCTTCCTATATTTCCACTAAATGCAACAAAACAAAAATGCATAAAACACATATAAAGCTCTGGTGGGTAGGAAGGGCAGAAGGCCTGAAGCTAGAGTAACTAAGGGACAACAGTGTAGAGAGTAACTGGGTCTTCTTTCAGACTCATATATCCCAGAGTTGAAGCTGAAGAGACCAGCCATCTGGACACGGTAATGGGCCCCAAAAGGGCTGAACCAGTGCCATCTTGATTATGATCCAGAACAGGAAATTGTGTAAAGACAACTCCGTGCCAATCTAACACTCTAGAAAAAGTTCTCAAGTGCTTCAGTTTTTGTCTCCTGGCAGCTTTAAGGATGTGCCCATTCTCTTGCTAGACTTGTACCACAGGAGACAGAATGAAGGTTCTGGGCTTTCATATCCTACCCCAGGTAGTAACATGAACCCTATGCTCCTCACTGTATTGCTCTCCAGGGCATTGCTGGAGACTATGCTAAGGACCTGGACTGCTGCCTGCAGGATGCTGTAATCAAACGCGTTCTGCTGGAGCTATGTCAGAAAAAGGCAACTAAAATACAATGTAAAAATAAGTGCCAGAGTCTCTTAAATTAACTGGTTTTGCTCTGCAAAACTTTCTGTTAAGAGAATATAAACAAAAACTATAGAATGAGACAAAATATTTGCAAACTCTGTATCTGCCAAAGGATGAAAATCTGGAATATATAAAGAACCTTCAATTCTCAACAGCATGAAGACAATCCAATTAAGAAACGGGCAAAGACATGCACAGACATTTCACCCAAAAGCATATGCAGATGGTGAATATGCACATGAAAAGATGTTCAACATTATTAAACATTAGGGAAATGTAAATTAGAACCACAACAAGATATACTACACACTTAACGGAATGACTAAAATAAAAAATAATGACAATATCAAATCTGGTGAGGACTTACAAAAGTTGTGTTCCTCCAATCATTGGTGGATTTTACATCTTGTTGATGAGAGTATACATAGTACAGAATTCTGGGAAAATACTTTGGCCTGTTCTTTAAAAACACTAAATATCAAAGCAATTGCACACCCGGGCATTTTTCCCAGAGGGAAATAAAAAAAATAATAAATTCACTCAGAAACCTGTATACAGATATTTATGGCAGCAGGACTCAGATTTCCAAACACTGAAGCTAATCCAAAGTCCTTCAGTTGGCAAATAACTAAATAGGAGTGTATCTCAGGACACCACTCAGCCATAAGAAGGGAACCATTGATATATATGGCAACCTGGATGAGTCTTCTGACAGAATTTTATTTTAAAGTCTTTCTCAAGAAGTTTTCTGACATAATTTTTTATAGCCTTTCTCAAGAAGTTATGTGCTGGCATTTGATTACAGATACGGTATGGAAATGATAAAATTTTAATCACAAGAAATAGTTGAATAATTGTCAAAGTTTAAGTGCATCGAAGGGAAGAAGGAGGTGAAGCTATACAAGGTCAATTTGAAAAAGTCTGTGGTGATGGAAAGGCCTGTGTCTTTACCATATTACTGCCAATAACCCAGTTGCCCAGGGATAAACCATGTCTCCCACCCTCAATCCCTGCAAATGTGTCTATACATGTGGGGATGACATCTTTAAAAAAGTATTTAAACTAAAGAAAAAGTCATTGGGTGTTGTGCTCTTTTTAAGCTGTAGCATGCCTTTAGCCATGACTGTCTTAATCAATACCTACAGTACCCACCATCAAGGGTTGGGCTGCAAGGGCTGCAGCTGGCCAGGACTCCCTTCAGGCACTGACTCTTTCAAAGCTACAAGGTATCTAAATCACTGGCCCTGGGCAGAACTCAGGAGACTCAGAGTTGAGGAGGAATTCTGCTCCTAAGAGAGGCTTACCTCCACTCCTTCCTGGTGTTTCTCTGGGATATTCCTGTGCTTCTCCTTGCCTCCCCTCTCCCCTTCAAAAGCTCTTCTCCACCTGGCTCCTCCTTACTATTTCCTGTCAGCTGGTTGCCGACGCAGTCTCCAGACCACAGGTGAATTTTATTTAATCAAACAAAGGTAACTCATCTTTGCATCATTAAAGAAATCTTCCAGGACATAATCAAAAGTGACACACCTTAAGATAATATTCTACAACAATTGGGATGGGCCATAATCTAATATAACTGGTTTCCTTGGAAGAAGAGTGATTTCTACTGACATTTGCAGACCCAAGAAGAAGGTCTCAGAAGAAAGAACCCCTCTGACATCTTGTGTTTGAATTTCTAGCATTTAGAATTGTGAGTTTCTGTTGTTTAAGTCAGCCCAAGGTTCTTTGTTATAGCAAAGGAATCGCATTCATGGGTTATGATATTCTAGTATAGGTTAGGGAGAAATTTCTTGCTAGGGAAACTAAGTAAAGAGCACATGGGATGTGGGATATGGCCTATATGGTTTCTACTACTGCCTGAGAATTGTCAATTGTCTCAAGACAGTTTTTTAAACTGTTACATTTTAGCTTATTTCGCTAAAAAGGAAAAAGCCTGATTGACAAGCAGCTATCTCCACAGCCGCTAGTGTTCAGAGATCAAGAGGAAAATGAGGTGAGAGGGCAAACCTCCCTTCCTCTCAATGAAGTATTGCAAACATCACAGAAACTCTCAGCACAGGAAACACGGGTTTTGAGCATAAGCAGTATGAATGAGTACTGAAGAGCCATAGGGGTTGGGTGGCCTGGGGACTGTATGTAAGGAAGCTTGAATCCATCCCTAAAGCACTCTGCCCATCTTTCAAGTACATTACTGCTTCTGATGCCATAGTGGCTTGATCATATGCCTAAATCTTGGCAATTTCAATGTATTTATTTGCTCAGTATTGCAGCTAGTCAGGTGCAGGCCCTGTTTCTGCACAGGAGGTTCTCTTTGCCTTTAGAGGATCCCAGAATCCTCTGTATTACCTTGACGTTGATGACCACCTGGATCCCCTGCCTTCAACACTCAGAGGTGCATCACTGGGCAATTCATCACTGTCAGTACTCCCTGGTCTCACAGCCATGGGTGGAGTACTCCTTCAGCTATCTCTGATGACCCTAGGCTGCAGGGACAAGCACCAAGCTCTTCTCTAGGACTGGGGATTCTTTTCTCTCTTCTCTTATGTCCCCAGAGTATTTTTACTGCGAGAATCTCTCATTTTCGGGGCTGTGCTGCAACTCCGATTTTTAAATGAAGCTTTAGCAAAGGGCCAGTCATGGAGTGACCTTCAGGGAGTATTTCAGGGATCAGTAGAGTCCTGGAACTTCAGTCTAGGGCAAGCACAACTTTTCAGAGGACCTTTGGTCGTTATAATTCTGCTCCAAAATGGGTAAAAATTCACTTTAAAAATCCATTGATAACGTGTAAGCAGGTAATATCCATGCCGTGCTCACATTAAACTTTCAGCCAACCTAGAAACTGACTTGCAGCAAGTCCCATGTGTAATAAGCTCTCAATCGGCCCTATGAATTACTAGGTTCTGGGTGGAACACCTGGCATCTCTGAAATGTCTAGAGCTTGATGTTTCCCCCTGTAGCTTTCAGGGTGCAGGAGGAGAAACCTAATGGCAGAAGTCCTGTGTGGAAGCAAGATAGGTGTCTGGAAAGTCAGGATCAATTTTAATCCCTTCAACTTTTTGAGTGACAATGTGATGAGGGGACCAGTGCTTGCAAGTGAGTTGAGCATATTCTTGCTTCCTGGGGAAACCAGTAAGATGAAGAACTGAGGGCCGTCACAGACACCCTGGCAGGGCCACTAAGGATGCTTTGGAAGGACTAAGGCAGAGAGGTACCAAAGTGGAGGCTGGGCCAAAGCTAGTACTGTTTCTCTACCTGGTGAACTTCCTTCTCCTCTCCCAGCCTCAGGGGTGAAGGCTAGGGCCTTGGCCCACACGCGATGAATCACCACGCTGTCAATGTAACTGCCTGGCAAAAGGTTCAGGGTACCTTCAACATAAATATTCAAAGTGATTCTAAGGTTCAAATGCAAACCTGTTGAGAAAGTTTGTGCTCAAAACTGGCTCAGACTTTTCACCTGGTCCTGTGTCAGCGAGCCTTCCATCCTGAAGCTGAGTCAATAATCTGAAGTATAATTGTAGACTCAAGAGACTAGTGTGGATGCTGACCTACAGCTCCAACCGTGGTACTCCACCGGGAGTTCTGATTTTCTTCATTGTATATCGGCACTTCCTGGTTGCTGCCTTCTATGAAGTAATGTTCCACTCTTATAAACCCAGAATTTAATATAATAGGTGACATCTTCTGTCATTTTCACCTGTAAGTAAAGCCTTAGCAGTCTTAGAGGCAACTGACACTGCACCGTGTCCTGTCATTTTCTACAAATCACACTGAACAATTGTGTCATAATTTCATAGTAATTAGAGGCATATTGCTTTTTCAATCGGTATTTTGATACTGCATAGCCCCTAAATGTAAGATGACCGTGCCAAGTCTTCACTCGAAAAAATAGTAATTTTCTTTTTTCTCCACGTAACCATTTTTTTCTATTGAAATAGAATTGTATCACTTTCCTCCCAGATACCTTCTGCCCAACCCCTCCCATGTCTCAACTTGATAACCTATTTATATTATCATCACACACACGTGTGTATGTATGAGAGCATGCGTGTATGTGCAAATATGTACGAATACAACCTCTCGAGTCTATTATTCTTATTTGTGCATAAATGGCTTTAAGACTGACCATTCTGCACCAGACACCAAATATAAAGGCTCATCCCACCCCTAGAAGACTAATTCCTCTCCCAGCACTTATGAGTTGCCTGTAACTCTGTTCAGAGTTGGGAACCCAGAACATTTTCCTACTTCCATATTGGCTCACCCACCAATACCACCATTGGTGTGTATTTGTGTAAATACTCCTGGGGGAGAGTGGTTCATTGGTATTCTGCTGTTCTGGCTCTTCTAAGATTTCCATGCCATCTGCCGTCATGTTCCCTGAGCCTTAGATGCGGGAGTTATGATGTAGATGTGTTCATTGGCCTAAGTTCTCCATGATCACTTGATCTGTGTTGTGTCCTCCTGGGCTTTGACGTGACAGGACAGTTTCCATGTGGTCTAAAAAGAGGCTTAGATGATGGGTATTAGCTATATTGGCCTGTGGGTATAAAGACAAAATTTAGAATATACTTAGGAGTTTTGCTGCTTTGGCAAAGAGGCAGTCATGGATTCTTTTGTTAAGGTCTAAGACCTCACCTGTTCTAGGAAGCTAGTTAGCTTTCCAGTAACCAGGTATAATTTCCCTCCTGTTGGGTGGGCTGTAAGTCCAATTAGATAGCTGTTGACTGCTACTGACATGCTAAAGTCACCTATTGCACCTCTATGCAGATCTTGCCATGCTAATAATTGCCGTGGTTCATAGGTGTTGCAGCTGGATAGTACTGTTAGTTGCTTTCTCCCCTTGGCAGTGTGCACAGTATTTTCTAGAACTATGGAAGCTAGACAAGAGAAAAGAGGTTTCAGGTCAGATCCAACTCATATCATCCAAGTGTATTTATTAGTAGGACAGAACTCTCAGCCCCTTAAAGGCAATGAAGAACTACGTCTCTAATACATAGCTTCGAGAGTCACTTGGACTACCTTGACTAATTATTTGAAAGGCGGTTTCTCATGGCAGGTCTTGAAGATTTTGCTCCTCCATGATTATTATAGGGAGCACTGTCAGCCCAAATGGCTTAAATTCCATATATGTCTTCTTAACTAGAACCAACCACACCACTCCTTGGCTTATGCCCAGACGATTCATCATTCTTCTTCATAGATATTTGCCTAGAGATATTCATTGCTGCCCTATTCACAAAAGCCAAAGAATGGAAACAGCAATCTAAAGGTCCTTCAACAGACGAATAGATAATGAAAACATGGTCCATAGACACAATACATTGCAACTGTAAGAAAAGGGGAAATCATGAGATTTTCAGGTAAATGGATGGAACTAGAAGAAATTTTGTTGGCCCAGAAAGACAAATGTCACATACTCTCTTTCATCTCTAGTTCCTCACTCCAAATCCTCATATGGGATGACACAATATAGAGTAACCACAGTAACCAGTAAAATATAACGGGACCAATGGTCAGGAGGACTTGGGGGAGGGAAATAGCAGACTTCAGATGACATGGAGTTGGAAGGAAGTAATGAGGAGAGTCTTCAATAGGGAAAAAGGGGTAGATCAATAAAAAAAAAAAAAGAAGGGACAAAGAAGAAATAATGTCAGGAGTGTTTGATAAAGTCTCAGTGGATCATTTTGTATTTACCTAAAATTATACACAAGGCAACTATGTATATATGTATGCACATATATATCTTAAAGAAAACAGTAATATTTAAAGCACGTAGACTCTCCTGCTTCCGTCTGGTCATTATGTAGGAAGATATTTTCATAAGGAAGTTTCAGAGGTAATTCTGACATTGTGAATATTTTGCTGACTTGAGAAATTAACCTCTTCATAAAATCTAATCCCACTTTGCTATTTTGACACTTCTTTTGTGTGAAAGTATTCATTAACATTTCACATAATTGCCCTGTTTCCAGAGCAAGTATGTAATTTCTCTCAGAATGAAGACTTCATAATGCATATCCAATAAAGTCCACCCTGTCTGCCACGACTTGGCACCTTAGACTTAATGTGAGTTTGAAAGAGATTTTTCCACTGCTGATCCTGTGGACCCTGTTGATTCCTATTGTTCATATGCACCCGGCTAAAGCTGCCTAGCACTAAGGCCATTGTAATGTCTACTATTCATTTACTGTCTCTGTCTCTCTTGTGAATGTCTGAATCTTTTCTAAATATGTATTGCTAGTGACTAGTGACAATTTGGTATGTAGGATTTTAATCAAACTGATGAGAGTATTATCTTAACTTTGCCTTTGCCACAATGTTCATGAAAACAGCAATTAATTTTTAATAATAATGTTGGAGATGATAGAAAGCCCTAACTGTGAGAACTTATATTATAATAGAATATAAAATCAGCTGAGGACTAGGATTTAAAAAAATTCATTTTTCTTAGAAGATTTTATGGAGATTCAAAGGCCTGTGTGTGTGTGTGTGTGTGTGTGTGTGTGTGTGAATGAGTCAGTATATAGTGAGACCAGAAATCATCCTTAGATGTTATTATCTAGATGTTGGCTACTAATTTTGGATAGGGGGCCTTTATTGTCCCAGAATTCACTACATCGGCCTAGCTGGATGGCTAAAAAGCTCCATGAATCTGTGTGCCTCTACATCGGCCTAGCTGGATGGCTAAAAAGCTCCATGAATCTGTGTGCCTCTACATCGGCCTAGCTGGATGGCTAAAAAGCTCCATGAATCTGTGTGCCTCTACCTCACCAGCTGTGGCATTACAAATCTGTGCACTGTTGTACCCACCTCAGCTTTTCTATACGGACTCGAGAGATACAATATAGATGATTGTGTGGCAAGAGCTAGCTCTCTGGTCCAAGGTCAGTTTTAAAAACATGTTTGTGTAGTTTATTAATTCCCTCATGAGTTGTTTTGCACAGTCACTATAAAGAAAGCCGTCACAAAATCGTTATTTCTGCTTATTGTTAACATCAGGCTGGCCACTGTGGCCCCCTGGATGCCCTTCTTTCTGCCTCTACATTCTTCTCACTGTTTTCTTGAAGGGCTTTCTTCAAGTTTCTTCAATTTGCGGGTTCATTTTTCTCTCTGAAATCCAAGTGGTCCAGTTATAAATAATGCCAAAGGCTATTTATTGTCTTGTCACCACCAAAATGAGCTCTGCATCCAAATCGAAAGGTGAAATCTGGGATGGTCTTACACATTCTGGGCAGTTTTCCTAAAATTACTGTCTTCAGAATCGTTGCCTTCCAGTGGTAAAGGCCGTCAACAATCATTGGTTTTCTATGAGGTATTTTGTTGGTCATGAAATTCTGTACCTCATAACTACTGTGTTATTTATGACAGCAGATCCCCAAGCAGCTAGGAAGAAAAAGAGGTGATTTCTCTTTTAACACAAGTAGAAATGGCCTCAGTAATGCAGGTTTGTAACTCCAGATACTTCATAAGGTGAGACAGGAGAATCACAGGTTCAAGATCTGTCTGAGCTGTTCAAGACCTTCCAAGGCCAGCCTTGGAAACTTTGTGAAACCTTGTATCAAAGTCGAAAGAGAGCTAGAGATGGGCCTCAATAGGAAAGCCCAAGAGCAAGTGTTTTGTTCCTAGTACTGTTAAATGTACAGACAAATGAAACCGGAAAATATATTTTTCCCAAAGAATGAAAAGTAGCTATGAGTTTTACCTACTACTATTTTTCTTCAAGTGAAATAACTTGCTATGATTTTTATGTTCTGGTAAAGTGCAATCAAACTACAAGAAACTACAATCAGTCAACTCTAAACTACAATTACATGTCCTTTTGTACCAAGTTATTTTGTACCAAGTTATTAATCACGTGGACGATTCTAGTGCCCATTTCATAAAATAATTATTGATAGAGACAGCCTCTATTTTAAGATAGTTTGGAAAAAGTAGACTCACTGGTTACTCTACATGAACTGGATATAAGTCGTTTGGGAAACAGAAAAAAACGCATACTGGTGTTTTAGGGTGACAAGCACTTTAGTCCCCACTAAGGCCCAGAAGGCCAATTTCTTTTTTCATACTTAGGACTTCATAAATGATGTTTCAATATATTTTGAAGAAGCATGCCTTTGTATTTCTTTGTCAAATATAAAGTGACCCCTATGGGCTCTTATCTCAAAAGTAGTGTGACTAACCTGATAACCAGCCTAATGATTAGGAGAAATCCCTCTGGGCTATTACTTATATTAAAATTATCCTTTCTGACTCAAGAATAGTAGTTAGTTCTTCTTGGTACTATGCTTGGCAGTATTCTGCTATCAGTATGTTATTTCACCTTAGAGGCTTCATTTCTTTTTCTCAATAACCTTTTTGTACAAGAAACAAACAACTGTGAATGTCCCTGTCCCACCAATAAATCCTTAAAGGGCAAATCTCAACAAATACACACATGTATATGTAATTACAGGTGGTAAATATTGATGTTATTTCTATTATAAGCCTTAGATCTATAAAGATTTTTTTTGTTTTCTCTGTTCTGTGAGGCTGCTTAAAATAAGCCATCCGCACATCTAAAATAAGAAGCCATAAGAATAAAAGTCTGACTTCTTATTAGAAAACACAGGATGAAAAAGAGCTTGCCAAAAGCTTTACAGACTAAAATGTCACTGAGTAAAGATAGCTGCTCCAGCTCTCTTTTGAGTTGTCTGCAGACAGGCGCTACTTTTACATATGAATTCTTCCTTTGAAGCAACCCTTACCTTGAGATAACCAAGGTTTTCTATTGTTAGGCTCCTAGTATACGCAAAGCATGCAGGATGTAAAATGATTAAGTGCTTAATATTTAAATAATAAATTTTATAACTGTGACTGCAAATGGGTATAATGAGTATTGACTTTTAGGTCTGGTGGTTGTTAGGATAATAAGAAAACAGACCAAGAAATCGAAAGAACATGTTTGTATCCTATTTTCCATGAGGGTACTCCAAGAAACATGGCCAGAATACATTACTCAAGTACATTCATTTGAGAAGTGAACCAAAGGAATAGAGGACAAGGTCCTGAAAGTAGTGAGACAGAATGGAGGAAGACCTAATCCAAGGGTACATTGCTGAGTTGACCATCCTCATGGGCAATACGGACCTGTTCCCTAGAGGACTGTTGACTAGCGACAGAAATAAGGGGCAGCCTGACTCCCATAGGCTAACATTAATGGCAGAAACTATTGATTTCATCTTTTTCAAAAGTCTTACTATGAAGTAAAGAGTGTATGGAACAAGAAGCAGGAAAGTCACATTTTACAGATGAGATAAGATGTCAAGAATTAGTGTGGAGTTGGTCAACTCAATAATGGGTAGAGCAAACACTTGGGTCAAGGGGATGTGACAGGGACTTGGAGATATCTAATAGAACTCCCAACACTAACATTTATTCATTAGGAGTATCATGCCCACTCAGTCTTATTTCTTCACCCTCAAAGAGACAGGATGATCCCTTTCCCTGCCTGTTATCACAGCAATCCCAAAAGAGCATTGTGAACCTGCTTGACAGGTAACCCATGCGAAATTTGAAAGTTTCTGAGGATATTGTAGATCTTAGGCATGGCCAGAAGATGGGGAGAAGACCAGAGAAAGTGTGGCAGAGATCACAAATGGAGCCCACTGTCGAGCAATAGAAAGCTTTAAGGAGATTCTGAACACACAGAAATGGTGCCAAACTGGGGTTCCAAGTCTCACAGTCTTATGCCAGCAGGACAGATGCAAATCTCCCAGAAGCTGCCTGTGAAATGTAGCTGGCCACCAGCCATCATGAGCTAAGCTACATGACCAATTCCCAGTTTCTCTTATGGGCTGTAGTACTAAGAAGCTTCTTCAAGCCACTGGTTGCCGGTTTGAAAGCACATCCCTGGGCTCAAAAATACAGCTCCATGATACTCAATACTGCTTTCCAGAATTGGGAAGATAAACATAACTCATGTGCCATATTGAAAAGCCCAAAAGGGGTGGAGCCAGCAGCCAAAGTAGAGTTTAGGTCCTAGCTACACAGCTTAGCAATTTAAAAGCTTTTTTGCTTAAAAAAAATGATTTAAAACACTCAATAAATACATTCAGATGGAAGAAACATCTAAACAGGTTACAATGTATGTAAAAATGATGTAGACTTGAATGAAAGAGGCAAAGGAAAATATAAAGAAATAGTTCTTTTTAAAAATAAAGTATTTAAAGAGGCAATGAGAATAATATAAAAGAAATAGCCACGTAAATATGTATAATTCACAAAAGTCTGGATTATGTATATTATTGTGTTTTCCTTTAATTTTTAACTGTTAAAGTGATAACCACAGAAAGACAGTTGATTGTAAAGGCTGCTGAGTTAAACCAATAATATATAATATTATGTATATACATATATGTGTTTATCTTTGTTAGAAGGTTTGGCTATTGGTCATACATAGTCAATCTCTTTCTAAAGAGTAAAAGAGAATATGGATATGATACAATAAAAAGGTAGATTGTTAAATCTACCTTTAAAAGCAACTATTTTACATTGATTGGATTTTGGTTTATAGATACAAATTTAAAGTTAATTTTGTTATACTGTGTGTCGATTTACACTCTTGTTTAAGGTATTTTGTTTATACAATTCATTTAAAATTTTAATGTATAATTAAGAAATGGAGATTAATAGTCATCTATGATAATCAAACTTATAGTCATGTTAGTTAGATTTTTAGACATACAACGATATATTTCAATTAGATAGGCAATATCAAAATACTTCAAACACCTGCAGAATATGACATTTAAAATATTTTAGACTTTAGATTTTTCTGGGCAGTGAGACGCATATATTCCTGTCTGCACCAATTACTTCAAGAGGATGATAGGCATCAAAGATACTCCATATGGAGTTTACTTTCTTTGAGGAAAAAAATTAGACATTGTACAAGAAACCGTTCTTGCCTTGACTGCTTGACATTATGTTGTATAAAATGGGCATTTAGGACTTATATGAAAATGATTACTAAACTTGGCCAGAATAAGCCAAGATGGTCTTTTAGATTCCCACTTCATAGAGAAAACTGCCAGACATTTTACAAGACATAGGGAAAAGAGATTGACAAACCTTGCCAAGATGGGTGGAACAGTCCTTCAAAATTCCTGCTTTACTAAAAAGTTTCCCAGAGACTTTAGGCCTGTAGGCTAAAGAAAGATGCCCCGATGTTATAGAGGAACTTTTGGTGACTGTCCTTGAAACAAGATGTCTCTGTCATTCTAGAATTTGGAAGTTGCTTAAAATGCACTTTTTTTTTTTTACTCAGGTAATATTATATCCTTCTGGAGTCTTTGATGGAGTTGAAGACTAGATAGTTATAATTATAGTTTTTCTTAGTCATGACAAAATGTAAAACAGAAATAAAATTTTAGACTCACAAAGTAAGATAGATGGTAGAATATTTTCTTTAATTTTTCAACATACAAATAGAATAGATGTACATCTGTAATTCTTTATAGCTCTTTTCGTATATGTAATTTTACTATGTTAAAATAAAAACTTTCCTTTTCATCAGACAGATAAAGGAAGTGATATGGAATGTCTTTCTGTACTCTGTGAATATGCTTTATTACCATTTGGTAATAAAGAAGATGTTTTGGCCTACGGCAAGGCAGCTTAGGAGCAGGCAGGAAATCCAAGCAGAGATAAAGAAAAAGAAGAGCAGAGTCAAGGAAATGATACAAGCTGCTGACCAAGGAAGCAAGATATAATGAAACACAGGTAAAGCCAGGAAACACATGGCAAGACATAGATTAATAGAAATGGGTTAAGTTATAAGACCTAGTTGACAACGAACCTGAGCCTTAGGCCAAACAATTTGTAATCAATATACATTTCTGAATAATTATTTTATAAGTGGTTGCAGAGTTGTGGCTAGGAGAGATTTGTCTAGACTGCAGACCCAGATGTGTCAGAAAACTTCTGGCTATACCTGCCTTCATGTGACAGTCTAAAACAGCAATGACTAGAACAGAGGTCACACATCAGTATCGCATTTTGCATTTTGGGAAACAAACGTGTAACTTCAACACATGATTTTTTGTTAATTGAATACTAGAGGAGCTTTCTTGCTATAATATCAATTGATATATGCTATTTAAGTGACTAATATATGAAGAGCATATAGTGCCTGGTCTACCTCAAGCCAATATAAGATCATGTCTCTTCTTCTTCTTGGCTTTAGACTTCAAATTCACTTTCTTCTGCAGAGCTTTGACAATTGAAAGTCTCCAGTTACATTATTAATTTTAGCCTTTTTTTGATCTCTGAGACATCAACCAGCAGCTCAGCTTCCCTTCTCAAGTTGTATGACAGTTATACTTTAATTCCTTCATAATTTTGCATATTTAATGAAGGTTAAACACCAATGTTACTATAAATTCTTCTCTGGAGTATAAGAATAGGTGTATATGAATTATAGATATAGTCACAGTTAACCATATTCCATATGGCACCTCTAGAAGGGATTAAGAAGCTACTTTTCTTGTGTTTGAAATGATAATGGACTTTGAGTGTTAAACAACTGAACTTCTGCAAGTTGTGGCCCTACAGGCTTCCATCATGTAGTTTCCTAATGGTCCACCCACCTTCTTTTCAAGTATCTTTTACTGGAGTGGTTGCAGCAAACATTTCACAAGGGAAAAGCACAAAGCCCAAAGCTGCTAACTTCATCTTCAACATTAACATGACTGTGTATTACCTGTGACATCCCTCTTGACTTATCTCCCAGTCATGGTGGTTTTCCAAATCCTGGTTCTATTTTTAACCTCAGTGAAAACAGTCTCCGCATACCAAATATCTCTGGATATATGCGCTATTTCATTCCAAAACTTCTAACATCTTCAAAGAATGTCTAGTTCTTCTATTTTGAGATTCTATGAAAGCCTGCCTCCCTGTGCCTATACTTTAATACTTTAGAATCTTAATTACTTCCTTAAGCCAGCACCAGAGTGTCTGTGATATGTCAGGAACTACATGGCTTTCAGCGATTCCGATGCAGAATCTAGGATTGCCTGCATCCTTCAAGGAAGTTCCGGTTTGATCTTTTGTCATAATAAATCTTATTAGAGAATGAGAAAAGTTGGTGTGGGTAACACTGGGGATTTGGGGCTTCTTCGTCAGTTTTCAGTTGGTAACGGGAGGTTTAGGAAAAGTGATTCCATGATAGAATTGTCAAGAAAGAGTTGGGAAAGAAGAGGGAATCCGTTCCCAAAGGCACCTGTCTCCTTCCCTGTGTGACAGGTGGGTCAAGTGTGCAGTGAGTTGCATGCTACTCTAAAGCTTGGTGCAGATAGAAGACTCCCGGTGCTTGTTCTCATACTTTCTTGTTCTCTTTGTAGGTTTTGTGACTTTTTCTTTGTGTATTCAAGAAACAATACTGACCGTCCACTATATGCTAATACCTGGTAAGCACCACAATGCAATGCTAGTTGCTGAGGAAATGGGTATGACTGATCTTGGACACTTGTATCTAGTATGGAGATGCATACATGTGATATTAGAGGACAGATACACACACACAGAAATAGAGATAGAGAGAGCCAGAGATAGAGAGAGGAGGTAGAGAGAAGAGAATTATAACCATTGTTGATGCAATAGTATAGAGCAATGGTTCTCAAAATGTGGATTGCAACCCATTTGGTAGTAGCATTTCATATTATAATTCATAACAGTAGCAAAATTGAAATTATAAAGAGTTATAAAGAGGCGATGAAATAATTTTATGGTTGGGGGGGTCACCACAACATGCAGAACTCTATTTAAAGTGTCACAGCATTAGGAAGGTTTAGAACCACTGGCATAGAGGTAACATGATGCTAAGTACTCCACAGGGAGTGAAGTGAAAAATATTTATAGATAAGGCTTTGCTTTGAATCTGTTTGCTAAGCTTGTGTATTCTAGCAATCTGGACAGCAATAAAGATTATAGGTGTAGATGACTTGACATTGGACTGTGGTTTCTTTACATGGAACCTTCAGCCACCAAATTGCAAGCACTTTTCCTTACTGCTCTACAGCAAGCCTGTCAGCTTTGCAGGCGACACAAAGTTTATCAACCAGCCTACCACAGGAAGCTGAGTTTTTCTGAAGCTGTCATCCCGTCCCCCACTGGTCCACATAGCAGAGTGAAATCCCCGATATTAACAAAGCTGTGCCTCTTTACTGCCTGTGTGTGATGTCACCGTTGCTGTCTGAACTTTGTAATCAGGTGACTCAGAGTTAGGGTAGGGTTCCAAGAAGGAAGCTCCCGGGTTTGCACTTTGCTCAGAGTAACTCACTGCATTTTTGTTGCTCCTTGACATATAGCTGTTGTGTGTTCAGTGTTTACCACATGGATTGCTTAACACTGGACTAGACAGCTGACACCTGAATCCCACCACAAGAAGGCATGGAGTTCTAACAAAGGTAAGGTTGTCTTTCTATAGTGTTTATATCTAGATCCTAGAATTGGGCATGATTGAATAAAATGTGTATTGTCTTTACTTGACATGTTAAACTTATGTTACGAAAAAATGTGATTGATTTTTTTTTTAAAAAAATCAATCGAATATATAAGTATGTTTGTATGTATCATACACACAAAACAAATAATAGAAAGATGGCATGGTGGATGCTGCTTATGTATTTTAAATAGAATAACTTAACAAAAAGGAGAAGTTGTAAGATTATGACAGGTCGCAGAAGGCAGGGCTGGAGAACGCTTGTTTAAAAAAGTTTTGATTACTTTTGATTTCAGTTGGTATATCCTGTACTTATCTTAAAATATAGGGCTTGTTCACTACCCCAGAGTGGCAAACTTTACCCCTGTGATAGCTGGAGAGGACGGGAAAAAATGTGGAAATGATATGTTAGCAGAAGCATTAGGTGATTATATGAGCCTCCAAGACACTTTTTGCTCCTCCAAGGTAAAGTCATTAAGTTGATTCTAGTTTTAATGTGCAAGAAGTGATTTTAAAAATTAAGATTTAATTCTTGTTAGCACTTTTTTGGTTCAGAACTTTGTATAGTAGAGAAGTAGCAGCAGATACTTTTGGTGTGTATTGCAACATTTTTGACAAATGAAATGAAACCCTTTCGTTTCCTAGAAACTGTCTCTGCTCAGAGCACTGAACTGGCACTGGGTGCTACATTTTCATTTAGTGCAAAGATTCAATGGGTGTGTAGACCAAGATTAGAGTCTCCAGTATCAAATAGACCTTGGCACGAAAACCTGATTCATCATTAACTGCTTGTGTGTTTTCTGGTCCTTAGTCGCCTAATCTGAAAAAAGAAAGTCTACAGAAGTGTTTGTATTAACTGAGAAAAAAAAAACAGTCAATGAACTAGCTTAGTATTTCAGCAAGGGGTCTGCTATGTAACGAGCATCCAATAAACACTAGTGATTACTATGTATATCTATTTTAGTTTGGGAATGAGAATGACACAAATAATGTTCTTTCTATATCATAGAACCAACCTTAAAAGTTTGCTGATTCTTTAAAGTCTTTGAATAAGGTTATGCCCAGCTGTAAAATTTGCCCTTTGGCCTCCAGAACTAGTTCCAGGACAGTGAGCTCTGTTACACAGAGAAACCCTGTTTCGAGAAAATGAAAACAAAACCAACAAAACAAAACAAAACAAAACAAAACAAAACAAAAAAAACAACTTGCTCTTGGCCTGAGCTGGGTTTGATTTTTCATTTACTTTTATTTCCATTTTCTTTCATTGTCTATCGTCTATTTTTCTATGCACTTCTCTCTCTCTCTCTCTCTCTCTCTCTCTCTCTCTCTCTCTCTGGGTGTGTGTTTTCACAGCACAGTGTGCCTTTTTAGAGGTCAAAGAACTACTTCTGGGAGTTTGCCTTTTCTTTCTATCACAGGAGTCCTAAGGTGATCAGGCTTGGCTGGCCACAGTCTCCTTTACCTGCTAAAATATCTCACTGGCTCCATTTCTTTTTCTGAAAATTATTTTTAAATACTAACTTTATTTTTAATGCATGTGTGTGCATGGTTATGCCCACGTGAGTTCAGGTACCTTCAGAGGCTTGAAAAGGGTGCTGAATTCTCTAGAGCTGGAAGTAGAGACAGTGAGCCATCTGACACGTATGCTTGGAACAAGAGCAGTATACGCTCTTAACTACTAAGCCATCTCTTTAGACTCACGTCTGAGAATTCTGAGCAGATTTTTGATGTATTTGATGTATTCTAGAGTTATACTTTTGCAGTCTTTTTTCCTAAGGTACCTCCTATTCAACTAAAACATTTCCCCTATATTTTTCTTCTCTACAAGCTGAGATACATCACATCTTCTCCTGGACCCCAGGGATTCAAGGCTTCTTGTCCTTCCCATATCTCTTTCCTTCTTTGTGATGGTTTGAAAGATTCTTTAGAGATTTTGAGGGTGACTTACCAGAGCTTTTCTTTTTGATCAGTTCTTGTCTCCATCAATTCAAGCAGCCCCAAAGCAAGTGAAATTTGGAGGGTTTTTTTTTAATTAATTAATTTATTTATTTATTGCAACTAAGCCTTTCCTTGAAGCCTTCTACCTTAACTCTCTTGTCCTTTCTCTTGAGCTAACCTGAGTGACCTATGTCTGGGCACCCTGCCCCTAGTGAGTTCAGTAGTCACTCTGTTGCCTGCTCATTATCAAAGGCCAAGCTAGTTTAATCCATGAACAATCTCATTCAGAAGGACATTGAATTGTCTTGTAGGCACAGGAAACGGGACACCTAACAAGCTGAGCTTGGATTTTTGCCTGGCTGTTTATTAGACACCCCATCTCACACCAGATTACACACTTACTGAGTTGAGCTGATTTTTTTCTAGCTGGGAAATGAATATTGTTATGATGGTCAAGCGATCTGACCTTATATGGGAACTTGAGATTGAAGGAGGGAATTATTTCAGCTCACTTTGTTTTTCTGTTTGAATGTGGTTAATTATTTATTTGGTAGCAGATCTGCAGGTTTCAACCCTAGAGTAACTAGACCTGTAAATATTTCACCATCTCGAATTCAGCGCCCCTCCGAATGTCTTACTGGTAGGATGCTGACAGATGCAGACACTTCCTTAGCTATCTGACACATCTTCCAACTCTTCCTTTGCCAATTTTACTTTGATTTGTTCAGGTTACTGGTAAGGAGTCCTGGGTTCTGACAAACAAAATGACATTCTTCGTACTGGAGGAAGTGAGAAGCCTCTCAGCTGTCCAATTTTCTTGCCTTTGAATTCCAATCCTTGTTCAAATTCTGCTCTGTATCCTCAATTTAAGTCACTGCACCCTTCTTAGTGTTTTCTTGTAACACAGAATTTTTAAAGATGACAACTAGTCCTCTCTCTCCTCCTTCTTTCTAAAGGCCATACTAAAGATATTGTACACCTGGGTCAATAAAGGCAGAAGAGGTAATGAGTTGTCTTCATAAATGGTCACTTCAGGGTCTCACTTTTCTTGTCTGGTTCCTTCCATGAAAAGAGGACAGAAGAATAACCAAAGAAATGGCAAATCCCATCGTCTTCTGCCTAGAAACTAAAAGTTATTTCTCTTTTATTTTCTGCCAATGAAATATCTTTCTTCTTTCTTTTCTTGATGTTAAAATGCTTTATTACTGTTTGTGTTTGCCATAATTATGCTGGATTGACTTTGCCGAAAGAGGGACTGATTTGGGGTAAAAGTATTTGACTTTGTTTTCACTTCAGGAAATATTTCTGTTTCATTATTGCATAAGCTGCCCCACCTGGCAGCTTTTTTACTTCCGGCCGAATTATTTGGGTTGTGAGGGTTAACCTCATTGGTCCTAGCCATTTGAATTCAGCAGACTAGCTCAACACTTCCAAGGGGTGTCTTCTGTGCATTTTAAGTTATGTGTTTACAATGGTTACCAGTGAAATTATCATTTCCTATGCAATTCAATCCTCTCCCAATTTACTACCTTGTTAGGCTTGTATTTAGTCCTTGCATGGTTCTGTACATATTCTGCCCATTACTTTCCAGTTATGCTATCCTAATGTCTAGTCCTTTTATAGACTATGATTATTTGTTACATATTTGATGTGATGTTTACATTGCTCAAAATAGTTAATTCGGTTGGATGTAGTATACATGTGGCAGATTCATGCTTAGTTGCTTTGAATTTGAGACCCTATAACTCATAGTGTTACCTGTAACTGCCATAACCTTACATCAAAGTGCTCTCTGAGCACTAACTACCATATTGCAGTCACATTTTCTTAGCCTGAATTATTTGCCAGGGGTGGACATTAAGCCGTATGTAGTTTTTGTTAGATAACGAAACTGAATTTTATTATTGTATGGAGTAACAATCACATTCATGTGTTTAGACCATTTCACTGGGTTTTGCGTGTCTGAGGTGACCTTTAGGGACTTTGACTTTCAGTTTGAGGTATAGTAATAGCATAAGCTTGACTTCATCTGTAGAGTCAGCTCACAGTTTATGTTCCCTCTTGTTTTCGGCAACATCATACTTTAGAAAGAAAAAAAAAATGTTTCTCTCCAAATATAGGTACTGGGTTAGGTTCCTAGAGCCCCCACAAATGTGATGGCTTAAAATAATAAAAACATTCTGAGCCATAATGTCTGAAATCTGGGATCCAGAGGCCACACACTTGAGAGGAGAATTCTTGCTTGCCGCTTCCTGGTTCTGATGTGTGCTGAGAGTTCTTGGTTGTGGCAGGGTGATTCTAGTACCGACCTTCATCCTCTCTGTGAGCCTTCTAACTGCATCTGCGAATCCTTTTCTGACTCTCTTTGGGAGTAAGAGCCCAGTCCAAGCGAGGACAAACTTCTCTCCGACCTTATCTTCTTTCCATTCAAAATGTGGCCTTAAATATTGTAGGATCCCAGTCAACCTACTATCAGGTATGAGGAAAAACTCTCAAGACTAGTCAACAAATTGCAAGTCTGTTGAGTCTGGGCATCAATTAAATCTCCTAGAGCCCTACCCTGCAACTTTCCAGGGCTTTGGATATGGTAAATTGCTCCTTTAGCCTAGAATGGTAGAGTCTGCTCCTCTCTGTCTCTATCTGTGGATGTGGAACATCATTCATGTTAGTTTTCCTTCACCCTCTCCACAAATTTGTTGGTTTTTATTTTTTTCTATCTTAAAATTCTCTTTGTGTTTATTTGTGTGGATGAGTGCCTGACTTTTATGTGCATTGTGCCTCACCCTGAACCTCCAGTCCCCACCAGATGCTTGAGGCAGAATTTAGAGCCTCACTATGTTACACAAGGACTATACTACCAGGGAACGTCTCAGCCCTAGTCATTTGCTCTTGACCTCCCAGATGGGTTGTTGTATTTGTTGGCCTACTAGGCCTCATGTCTGAGTCTATGCACTTGACCTATAGCATTTCTAATCATTCCTTACATATGACTTCACTTAAGTCTTTGAAGATTTAACCTTTGTCATATTAAAATGTATTTCACTTATATAATGGGCTCAAGTTAATTGCTTTTGCAAACCGTTAGTTTTTCTGCTCACATTTGGATGGTTCATTTTCACTTCCAAGCTGTTCGATTATAAGCCTGTGTTCTCTCAAAAATGAACCTCAGGCAAGGATACAAAATATTGATCTTTCAGGTAGAAGGTAACAACCCAGTGCAGGAACGAGAGAGAGTGAGGCAGGGTAGGGCAGCTCTTTGAGAGATGGGTTTCCCTACTGGCTGCTTCCTGGGGAAGAGATTCGGGAACTTTTGTGGGAGACAGTTACATTTTCTCAGCATGATGAATGTTTCTACAGCTGGAACAGAGAGCTGTGTCCCAGAGTAGACTGTGAGAATGAGGCATGATGGACAGAGATGGCATTCATCTGCCAGATCTATTGTTTCCTTTCCATAAAGATTTACCACATACCTGCTGAGTAAAAGTACTTTCTGTGGCAGTGTGAGACCTTGTTCTTGGACCCCGAGAACCCATGTAAAAGAAAGCCAGAGACAGCTCTAATATTGATAATTCCAGTAGTCTAGTGGGAGACCAAAGGTAGAAAGAGGGGCATGCCCGGAAGTGGTAGGTCAGTTAGCTTGGAATACAAAGTACAAAAACAGCAGAGAGGTCCTATTTGAACAGTGAGGAGAGACACCCAATTCTCTCCCTTGGCTGCCACAGGTATGCCCAAATTCACAGCAATTAATGTATTTATATGCACCCATATACACACATACACACAGATTTAGCATGCAGAGGTAAACCTTCCTATATATCCAGACTTCCTCATCAAGTCCCTTTGATGATAGTTCAGGATGCCACAGCCATCCCAGGCACAGTAGTACAGTGTTTCATTCTATTCAGGAAATATGAGGAAAAGCCAGCCTCGACAGGTGTGTGGCTAGCTGGCTTATCTCTGAAGTAATCTTAGAGAAATTGGTCTGGCACTCAGTACAAACGACTAAGTGTCTCACAGTTATAAAAACAGTCAAGACAAAGCAATCTAAAGAGGCTCATGAGATTTGGATCCAAGGTGGTTAAATCACATTTATAAATCTTTCTAATACTAAACCTTCTTTGACCTCTTCCAAAGGAAAGCACAACTTGGTTATTTTGGACAGTCATGAAAAGGGGCTGAAGAATAGATGACAGGTAAACCCCTGGATGCTTTCTGAATCTGCCACCACATGCTGTAATTTTATTTTATTTATTTTTAAAATTTTAATTCTGACATATTAAATAGTTTTCAACTTGAGGGTAAGTAAAAGTACAAGAACACATTAAAGGTTTATTTACTTTTCCCCTGGTTGCCCTATACTCACATCTAATATTTATGCTGCATTCTAAAAATTTAAGAAATTAACGGTAGGACAATGCTCTTACCTCTGCTATCAATTTTATTTGAATTTCATCAATACCTCAACAGGTTTAGCAGATCTGTTTCTTTAGTCTTCCATAACCTGTAAGTTCTTAGGTATGCTTTGTTTTCTGTGACCTTGACAGTTTGGGGGTTAGGAAAATTGTAACTTTGACTTACAGTTTTCTCATGGTTAGAATGAGGCTGTGTGTTTGTAGCAGAATACCGATAGATGTGGTACACTTACCATTGTGTATCATGTAGAACACACGTGGTACCCTTAGCATCATCTATGACATAGTACATGATTGCATCATGACTTGTCATGGATAGCGTTAACCTGCTTGCTTGTGCAAAGTAATTAGTCAGGTTTTCCCACTTCAAATGATGATTTTCTCCCCTTGGCACTAGTCATCAGGAGGGAACAAGTCCAGTCTAGACTCAAGAAGAGAGGCATTGAACGTCAGTTGTCATAAGGAATCCATGTGCAGATATATCTCTAGAATTATTTAGTAAGAGAAGCAATTCACTTTACCATGTATGTGTGCCAGTATAATCCAATATTATAAGTCATTTTGCTGATTAAAATTTCCAGCCTTGGCCATTAGGGACTCTGACATTGAGGCCTGTATTATTTGGTCATTGTTTTCACTTCTCAAAAACTTAGTACGATCTTGCTTTCCTTGCTTTAAAGCTCACCAAATGTGGCTTCCCGCACTAAGTGCATCCACCTCAGCCAGAGAAAGCGTATTTTCCTAGAGAAAGTCTAGCTCAGCTGAAAAGAAATATTTCATCCCTGGTTTTGATATTTATAAGAAAACGAAATCTTACATTGAGATAAAGCAGTTACACAGTTCATAAGTTGCCTTCAGGAGTAAAAATGCCTTAAAAATGCAAAATTCATCAAAAGATTCTGTTACCATGCTTGTATCATTTTCGTCAATCATAATCTGTTGACATTAATGATATATTGTTCTTACTAGAAAAATCAGCTGGCTTAATTGTTGATTTTTAAAACATTCTTGGCAAGTCAGAGTAATTCGTTTGGATTTTCAAGGGAAATTTTTACAGTAAAATGATCTGAATTCTGATTCTCAAAAGTTTTTAATCACTGAAAATGAACTGTATCCTACATACATATTGGCAGTGAGGATGAATTTGCTTGTTTGTTATGATTGTGGATTTGATTTCTCATCTCAGCAAATATAGAATTGGATGCCCTTATGGTGCATCTCAAGATTGATTTGACAGCTTGAGAGGCCGTTTAGAATGAGGGCTTAGGGAAGATGTAAGTACTTGATATTGCATTTCACTCTATGTCATTTTTCTCAAGTGTATACATTCCAGGAGAACTGAAACTTTTAAATGCAACATTTAACAGGAGTATTCAGTCATCACTGCCAGCACAAATAAAGTTATAGTAACTGTGTGCTAACATACCCATGTAAAAATACCATTTATTGCATAAGCTTTAACTTGTCACCAAAAATGCACTCAAGGTTTGGTAGAAGGTTATAACTTATAGACTTTTCAAGTTATTTTGAAGCAATACAGAGGCAAAAATGCTGACAGAATTCAATTGCTTTCCTTCACATTACCAAGTAGAAATGGGGTAATGTCTTCGTATGGCACCTGTAGACTTGAGACATTATTCTACTTATAGCAAATTCATTGTTGCCTCTCCCCCCAGCTGTGTAATTCACAAGTAGTAGGGAATAACACCTGGAAGCCTGGCTTTTCTCTTTCCTAATGAGCCTCTAATCATTTAGTAAAGTCTCTTGGGGTGGTCTTTGTCTCAACTGTCTCTTGGGTAATCCAAATACTGTTCTAGTGTGAAAAATAGTAATTAAAGACATATGTAAATGTGTTAGCTAAACACAGACCTGTGGCCAATGCTCAATTATGCTGTTCAGTGTCTGGTAAATCATTCAAGTGATGGCTAGGATTGTGAAAATGTCAAATAACACCAGACATCATGTATAACTTACCTAGATATGTAAAGGAGAAAATAGAAATTCAAGTGAAGGAAATACCCTGGAAGTCAGCCTGTGCCGAAATTATGAAAAGAATTAGGTATCCTTTGGTTGTTGCTGTTTCCTGGCCTCCTGACCCTATAGAATGTTGGTTATGTTATCTGGCTGATGTTACCATAAGCAGTGTCAGCATGAACAGTAGCTCCATCATGTTCTTCCCGGATCTCCTCCGTCTATGGTGCCACTTTCAAAATCTCTATCTCTTTCTTATTTCTTTGCTTGTTCTAATTTGGGGCTGGGAATGGGCATCATCAGCAAGAGTGTAGTTTTCAAGATTGGTCTTTACACAGTTTGGAAGCTAGGATCTGAGCCAGAGAAATAACACATGGTATGTAGAATTTGATTGCAGTAAGTGGGATGTGACATAAATGTGATTACGTCTAATTTAATCTAAAGAGTTATATATGTCCCCAAACTGGTTAATTCTATAGAACAGCAGAAAAGAAATGGATGTCACCGAGTTTCTGGATGAGCATACTACTTGCTTAGTGTGAGCAGAAGTATACACATATAACTGACTAGTGGTATCAGTACCACCTATAGGCTCTTGTTCTTTCTCACTTCCCCAGTTCTACTGTCAATCACTAGGAGCCACATTTTCCAAGCTTTTTTTTTTTTTTTTTTTTTTTTCACTATGACAACTTAATAGATTCAACCAATGGGAGGCACACAGAAAACTGAAAGTCCAGGGGGTGTGAAGAAGCCAGACCATCTCCCCATTTTTACTTGCGGAAGATTCCTGGTAGAGGCTGCCTTTCTTATGTACTGCCCTGGTGCTTTTACAGCCCAAAGAAGCCCTCACTGATACTGTCAACTTCCTCGATTACTCTTCTAGGCCAGTGGCAGCTTCTCAGTACTGATAATGGCTGGATAATTTTACTTTATACAAAATATAAAGTAAAATAAAACAAAGCACACCTATGGCTGCTGCTGCTTCCTGGCCTGACTCTCCTACTTACTGCTATGTCATCTGGCATGTGTCAGTACGAATGGTAGTCCCTGCTATGCCATATCCAAATCTGCCTGGTGTACCCAAACTCTGTGTATGTTTGTTGCTAATGGCTCACAATATGCTTACCTTTGCTCTGAGCTGCCTGGGAAGACAGATTTAGAGATGCCAACATCCTTTTACTGCTGAGAGATGCAAGGCTGTGGTGCAAATTCAGTTCTCAGTGCTTATTGAACTAGTGGTTAAAGACTAGATTTTAGCCATGACTAACCTGCTAGGCTTCTAACCTTTTTCTGTATTACTTCCTCATTTTTTTAGGACTTGATATTGAAAATTCATTCTTAACTCTTGAAAGTTTATTTTGCTCAGTGATGCCACTGTGTCGATACTCATCTCTGCCTCAGCTCCTAGGAAATGAGTTTATACTCTGTTTACAGAGGTAGGTAATAGAGAAAATCTGTTAATCTGATGAGATGAATAAATGAAGTTTAGGCTTATTAACTCTCAACAGTTCCAAGAGTAATTTGACAGAGAAGGTAACAACAGTTGGTAGAAAGTTTGAAGATTTAAAATTGAAGAGGAAAAAGAGCCTTAACATGTTGTTTATCCATAGTATAAGAAATGCCTATGGGATTTATAAGTGATGTGTACCTCTGGAGGTTTCTATGAGACTGTCCCGGATGGTCAGATCACAAAGACTCTGACACAGTGAACGGACTGGTCCATCGATGGATTCATCCCACAGTGACAGGATCAGAACCTGTGAAAGGTAGGAGGCAGAGTCTGCTCGGACTGTGTGTGTGTGTGGGGAGGTCCCTGAGGTCCAAACCTTGCCCTGACTTCTTCATGAAGCCTCCCCTTTTCTTTGTCCCTCCTGGAACGGTAGGCTCACCCGTCACACATTCCTAGCACCAAGATGCTCTGAAACACACACAGCAATTAGACAGAAACTATGAGCCAAAGGAAAAGGGTCTCTTCTAGATTTCTCTAAGTGCTGGGTCACAAGGATGAGAAAGATAGACTTCCTAAAATGAAGATTGCAGAGAGGCTAGTTTTATGGTAGAAAAGATGAGCAGCGGTTATAAGTGAAGTCTGATGCAAGACTAGAAATGCAAACTCTAAGATAATTATATGAAGCTAGGAATTCTCAGAGTTGAATCATACATCTCCTTTTTTGGAAAAAGGCTAGCATGTGTAGTCTTGTGGAGATGCAAATAGGATTGTGCAATTTAGTGGGAGCAAAGCCAGGAATAGCAGAAGCAGCTAAACAGAGTGGTGCCATTTGTAAAGTCACTACCAATGACTGTGTGCAAGTCAGGGGGATTTTTTTTTTTTGAGATAATATATCCGAGATCCATTTATCAGGAAGAGAGATGGGAAGCACTCACCCATGACCCTTTCCCTAGAATTTTTATGGACATAGTCTTCTCCATGGTTCTGGGATGTGGGGCGATGTGTTGGGGATAATGATGAGAGAATTATTGTGATTCTGCTGGGTTCTGAACACTCTAAGTCAAGGCTTGCCCTTGGGCCAAGTGCCTCCGGCTGTAGTCAATTGGCTGGAGTCTTCCCCAGAAGTGGTTGCTACAATGTGGCTGAAGGAAGGGATGAACACGTAGATTAAAGCCGTGCACAAGAGTTGGCTATTGAGTATACATACATGTGGGTTGCACATGAGGCCTTCCTGTGTAGGGTAAAGAATAACCACAGAATGGTTAGAACAAACAACTGACTGAATGCAGAATCAAGTCTGGCTGCACATGGAAATTAAGCTCTGTGATCTTTAATACTGGTTTTATCTTTTGGTGTGGGTTGAGTCTAAGTGCTTAAGGATTCGCTTGCTATCATAGCTCTTTGCCTGGTTATTATGGGCTTTCTTCAAATCCCCATGAACTCCTCCTTTATGCGCATAACTCAGTTATTTCTGAAAAAAGGGTGATTGTTTAATAAGTCTTACTCTTTCTCCTGAGTGCCTTTGTTTGTAGCCTAAGTCTAGATATACCTCAGCGTACTGTACACCCAGGTTCTCATAGATTTCTCTGGGTGAGCACAGGTTGGGTTTTATCTTTGGTCACATAATACTTACAAGTTGGCAAAGTCATTCATACCAACAATTATGCCTTCAAGATAACCATTGCAGAGAAATGTGTTAAAGGAGGAAAGAAGAGAAAGAAGCCAGGAGTAGCCATCAACCGAATTCTGTTTTCCCTTCATTCTACTTTTGTTACCTGAAGTAAAGTATGTCTGTGGTTGTATGCTGTCCTCTAAGAAACAAAAGGGTCTTCAATCCCATGTTCTGAGGAATCCCTTCTTGCCACTTGACACATCAATGTACTATAAGGTTGGTCGTTCCCCTCCACTCAGTGCAGGGGTACTGAAAGCTGATGGGACTTTCAGAGGTGCTCCGAAGTTGAAGGTGACTGAGTCATGCCACCTTTGAAAGTATAGTTAATGTCTGGCTTTCCTGCAGTTGGTTAAATCTGGAGTGAGTGGGTTCATTCCTGGTAGAGCAGTAGAACAGGGTGTCAGTGAATAAGTCTGCCTTTCCCTGTTTCTGATATTGATACACATTATGCCTTAGGGTTTGCCTAGATAAAACACCATGACCAAAAGGAATTTATAGAAGAGAGATTGTATTTTGGTTTGTAATTCCAGAGGCTGAGATCATAATGGTAGGGGACACAGGGCAGCAGATGGACAGAGTAAGAATCGTAAGGCTCAAAACAACTATTGGTAACTATCACCCCTAAGTCTGCATATCACTGCACATATCACAGTTTACAGATTATGGTCAGTCATTTAGTAAATTTTGAAGCTGAAAGTTAGAGCTTGCTCTGATCCTACAGCTCCTGCTCCTGACATGGCAACACTGCTCAGGTACCCTCACTATCTAAATAAGACTGACAAGGTGTCCTCACTACCTCATAAGACTGACACTCGAAGTTGGGATTATTTTTCCTCAATTCATCTGAATACAAAAGTTGTGCCTACCAAGTGAGATGCTAGGCTCTGTGCCAAGGCTTCTTTTTGGCTCTTTAGAAGGGCAAGTGCCTTTATTTTTTTTCAGATGGGTTGAAAACAGTGCTTTTGTGCTCATATTAAGCCATTTTCTCAGAAGCATGTGCCCTGTGGAATCAGATTAAATTCAAGGTAGCTCATCAAGTGTATGCTAGGGGTGTGTTCTCTGGCCTCAGAAGAGCCTCCAGCTCAGAACTGACTACTGGTTGTTTCAGAAAAGTGGTGTACATACTGATTGGGTGTGCTCTGTGCCTTTGGAGACAAGGGCATTAGCAACTGGAAAATACTCAAAGATGATAACAAAGACAATCCCTTGCTACACAGAATGGTTAGGCATGTGCCCAAGGACCAATATTAATTTCTCTCTAAGCTATTAACCTCTCTGTAGGGAGATTATGTTGTTCCATTGTAAATAATTGTCCCCGCCTATGAGTTTAATAAAAAGTGCTGATTGGCCAAAGGCAGACAGGAAGTGTGGGCGTGGCTACTCCAGGAACAGGCGGAACAGAGGAGAATGCCAGAGAGAAGCCAGAAAAAGCAGAGGACAACTATGCTGCTCTGAGAAAAGGTACCGAGCCACATGGCTGAACAGGGTGAGTCATGGGTTAGATTAAGGGTACAGAGTTAGCAAGTTATATGCCTGGGCCTTAGGCTGATCAGCCTAAAACTATTGTAAGCATCTGTGTGTCTCTGTGGGTCTGTGGGTCTAAACCTTGAGGCAAGGCCCAAAATTCCAGGCCAGAAACCTCTTACTACACCTCTCCTTTGCCACTGGATCCTTCAATTGGTCTTCTCAGTTGTAGATGCAGCAGAGCTCAGCCTGGACTGTGGCTTCTTTCTGTGAAGTCCTGGGCAGGTCTCTTAACTCTTGCTGTATTTCATTTAACTTGCATGAGAGAGAGTATTGCTGGCTGGGATTCTGAGAGGTTTTGTATCTGCTTGTAGGATTCTGGCACGTTTGGATAGGTGAGCTATTAGACAAAATTTAGATGATTTATCTTATGGTGGTAATTGTCCCCTTTGTGATTTCCACTAGATAACAAAGCAATATCAGATACTACGTACGGGCTGTATTTCTTAAAGGAGGAATTTGCCAAAGAGAGGTTATCAATCTCCGTGTGTTTTGGATTAAGTCTTTTTGGTTAGAAAATAATGTGAAATTTGAGGCTTAATTAGGATTCAGTCTAGTTTTAAGTGTTATTTACAAAGCTTGAGAAAGTTAGTCTGATGCTTTGAGAATGCTAACTGAGATCTACATAGGTTCAGGAAACAACAGTCTTGTGCGTTGCCAATGTTTGTGAGCAATAACTTTGCTGGCAGCTGGATTTCTTGGTATTTTGAAAGGGCAGGTAATATGTATAAATAGATTTGGTGCCTTTTTTAAGGTTGTTTGTTTTTAAACTGGAATGCATACCTGTGTTTTCCTTTCTCCTGATTTCAAATGTCTACCTGTTCCTCAGAGCTACCGGTGTTCAGGAGCCTGATCTGTTTGTGTGATTTGCATGGGGTTGATGTTTATTTGAATAATCTGAGGCAGCAGAAAAGGAATACGTTTAATCATCTAACCTTTACAATAAGGAACATTTGAAATGTCAGCATTTTATTTCCAGAACAGGTGAACTATTACATTATTAGGCTCTTATTTATTTATTTACACACCACATCTTTTGAGAAAAGGATTTGAAATAACTTTAAACTGCTTCTAATAAAGGATAAAAAATAAGGTAGACAAAAAAAAAATGAAAGAGTAAACAAGGCAAGGAAGTCAACACAGTATCTGTGATGTACCTAAGGGTGTAGAAACAGGACCAGGTCAGAAAGGAAGAGTATACATTCTTCTGGTTCAAAACCCACAGCAAACACGGTACTAGGAATGTTGGTTAAATTCATTCAGCAGATACATACTAATTAATTCTGTCCTGTGTCTGGTGACTTGGAAGCAAAACGATGCAGGTAAGAGTGTCCTTCTCATAAGTTCATGATACCAGACACAACTCCTAAACCTCCTGACGTACAAACAACTGTACTTTTTCTTATCATTTATGCAAATAGTAGTTCGAATGCTTCGCTGACTTTCTAGTCAAGACACCCAAGAAACAACAGGTATCAGCCAGGTTAAGGAAATCAAGAGAAGCACCAAGGTAGACAGACTGGAAACACTGCACCCAGCCAGTGTACTGTAGAAAGAGCCAGAGGGGGTCCTGTGAAGGACACGCTGAGCTAGTGTACCTTTAGAGAGAGCCAGAGGGGGTCCTGTGAAGGACACGCTGAGCTAGTGTACCTTTAGAGAGAGCCAGAGGAGTCCTGTGAAGGCTACTCTGAGTCAGTATACCCATAGGGAGAGCATGGGGGGGGGGGCAGGCGGACGGACGGACAGGGGAGGGGCTGTGAAGGCTACACAGACAGCTTAGTCAGGTCACCTTTGCCTTAGTACTCTGGTTCGGCTTTGTCAAACTTAACATGTTAGTGTATACATACTTTTTATATCCTGAAAAGAAAAAAAAACCCATATTTTCTTTTGGATTTACTGTGCTTAGTAATTTATATAGTTTAAGTCTCATACTGTTTTTGCACTGAAATTTAATAACCTTATGTCAATTCCCCCAAACTTTTTTTTTTTTTTTTAAGTTTAATATGTCTAGGAAACTTTGGTCTACTAAGCCTTCTATAAATCTGGAGATTCATGAAGTTAGTGCAAACTGTTGGTTGAAACCTGGTCTAGTAACAGAATTTCCTCCTTTGACTAAGGCAGGGTTTTAAAAACTCACATACCACCATTTCCTGAACAATTATTTCAGTTGAACACCATGCTCAGTTACTGGGCTTGTGGGATGGATAGAAACTGAATGCAGTCCTATTTCCTGTTCCCATACCATGTGCCTGGATAGGGGTGAGCCACCCAGAAGAAAGGGAACCTTTGCTTCATTATAGCAAGACACTGGATAGTTGTAGAACATACACTTTCAGCGAGTCTACATGCAGACTGCAGATAGATGGCAATGATACCCATTTAGTGAGATATTAGTTTTATGAGTAGGCCTGTTCTTGGTCACCTTTTAGTAGGGTTTACATGCCAGCTATTGCTCAATTTCTTGCATATATCATTTAGAAATGTAGTTGGCAAGAGGAAGAATGAATTTCTGGGGAGGAAACATCTTGATAGCCCAGCCATTGGACAGGCACTTTGTTATTTTACATAAGTTAAGGGGTTTACCTACAGAATTCTGCAAGGGAAACAGGTTAGGATGCAGGAAGAGAGCTTTTTAAAGAAATTAGAAACCGAGCTGGAGAGAGAGCTTCAGTAGTTAATACTGATTGCTTTTCAAGCCTGATGGTGACCTGAGTTTCATTCGCAGAATCCAGAAACCCATGACGGAAGGAGAGAACTTAGTTGTTAAAGTTCTTTCTGGCCATGTGCATACTGTGGGATGTGTGTGCCCACGTACACACGTGTACATATGCCACATAATAATAATTAATAAGTATGATGACAACATTATAAAGTTTTACCAGAACCAATCTTGAATGTAGCCTTTATCAGACAATGTTTTCCCTTTGCCCTCATCATGAGGTAGAAATGATTCTGGTCAATGGGTATTTGAGGGAGGATCTAGATAGAAAAGATCGTAGCAGAAACTTCTTCTATGTCTTGCAAGAGCCTCCTAAACGTGCTTACCAAGAGAAATTAACCACAAAACAGGTCCAAGGGTTATAGGGTAGATTGACCTGCTCCAGAAAATTCTCTTGTAATTGACCAATTATGTTGGAAACTGTGCTGTAAACAAACACTTTCCGTAGTTAATGTCCGCTTTAACTCCTGGAAACAAGCAATTACCTAAATCATTTCTCTTCCTCCCTACAATATCTTTTCCTTTGTATCATGTCGATTTGTGCTTAATGAATAAATTCAGAAAGTACAAACAAGGGAAAAAAAAGCTGGGGGACAAAAAAAATAGAAAACAGACAAAATCAAGCCATAATCCTATTATGTAAAGAAAATTTCAAATATTTTATTCATGCTGACACTTATTTCTCCACCCACAATGTACAGTGCAGCTGTATTAAGTTTAGGAGATCCATAAGCGGTGCTGACTGTTGCTCTCACAGTGGGCCTCAGATCAGCTTCAACTGTCATCTCAAGCTGCCTGAGAAGTGTAGAGCATGTCTCAAGGCTTCTGGGGTTTAGACTTCTATTTGTCTTTATCAACATTGGACCTCTTGCCTCGCTTTTTCTACCTTGTAGGTATTTCCTTATGGCCCCTTCAGCAAACATTTCTGTGGCAGACACAAAGTATCACTCATAAGGACTTTAAAATCATCAAGCTACTTACTTTCTGTCGTACCTTAGGTGCTCTGGCTCGTTTCTCAACTTGACACAATCTAGAGTCATCAGAGAGAAGGGAGCCTCAACTAAGAAAATACCTCCATAAGATCTGATTGCAGGGCATTTTCTTAGCTAGTGATTGATTGGGGAGGGCCCAGCACATTGTGGGTGGTGCCATCCCTGGGCTGGTGGTCCTGGGTTTTATAAAAGGCAGATTGACAGACTTTGTTGACACCCCGTGGGAGGCCTTATCCTCTTTGAGGGAATAGATGAGGGGAGGTGGAGAGAAGCTGGGTGGTGAGTGGGAGGAGAGGAGGGAAGGGGTACTGTGATTGGTTTGAAAAAAAGAAACTTTTAAATAAAAAAGTGTCAAAAAAATAAAAAAGAGAAAGAAAAGAAAAGAAGTAGCAAGCCGAGCAATCCATGGAGAGTAGGTCAGTAAACTGTTCCTCCATGGCCTCTGCTGTGCATCAGTTTCTGCCTCCAGGTTCCTATCTCAGCTTCCATTAATGGACTGTAATCCAGTATATGCAAGATGAAATAAACCCTTCCCTATCAAAAAGAAAGAAATAAAGAAAGGAAGAAAGGGAGGGAGGGAGGGAGGGAGGAAAGAAAGAAAGATAGATAGAAAGAAAGAAAGGAAGGAAGGAAGGAAGGAAGGAAGAAAGAAAGAAAGAAAGAAAGAAAGAAAGAAAGAAAGAAAGAAAGAAAGAAAGAAAGAAAGAAAGAAAGAAAGAAAGAAAGAAAGAAAGAAGGTTGAGCAAGCCATGGGGAGGAAGTTAGTAAGCAGCACCCCTCTACGGCCTCTGCCTCAACTCCTGCATCCTGGTTTCTGCCCTGTTTGAGTTCCTGTCCCGATTTCCTTCAGTGATGAACAGGAATATGGAAGTATAAGCCAAATAAGTCATCCCCCCCCCCCCCAAAGCTGCGATGGCCATGGTGTTCCACTGCAGCAGCAGTAACACAGACTAAAGCATTAGGCTTTCTCATAGTACTTTTTCTCCCTTTGACTTCTCAATCCCCAGATTCCTTTTTCTTTCTTACTCATGGTGCTTTAGGAAATTGAACTAATAATATATGGATAAGATGTAGAGTCCAACAGTCTATGTGGGAAGGAAGCACGTCTAAAGAAAATGATGATAGTGTCAGCCAGGAAAGAAATTTTTTCTTTTAACTCAACTCTAGCAACATAATTGTTTTTTAAAATGAGTACCATACTATTTTTCTTGACTGGCCTTGTCAACTGTTTTGCTGAGAGCAGAGTTAGCCAAATGTGGTCATTTTTTAACCAGCTCATTATCATGATTCTTAAATTTTTAATTGTATGTATACATGCGTCCATGCGTCCAAGTGCATGTGCCTTTGTGAGGAGAGCCAGGTGACTTTTTGAAGGAACAATGCCTGCAAATATCATGGGTGTCTTTCCTTGTAGCAACACCCCTGAAGACACTGACCTGCTTGGCAAGGACCTCTAGACAGTTTGCCACATGATTCTGGGCATGGCCCAAGGAGTGTATGTGCTATCTGGTGCCCTTGCTTTCACTATGGTAGCCATACTGATGGTTTGAATGAGTCACAGTATGTTATGAAGTTTAATATTACATATTTGCATAACTGTTATGGGAAGAATAATTTTTAACCATAGGGCTTTCAAGAAATATTATTAATTAGGTGGTATCAAGAGTTAATGGAAACATTCAGGGAACAAAGAATGAAGCAGAGCCACAGAAACTCACTGTTCCCTCATTTCATTAACCATGTCAACATCCCCCCAAAATTAAGGGAGTTAGACATAACGGTAAGGCATAAACAGTGCCAACCAGTAAGAGTAAGTTTCTAAGTTATGTTACCTATAATATAGGTAGAAAAATCTGGTATGTCCTCCGAGGGGATAGATCAATATAAAACATGGAATGGATTGGTTGAGCTCTGTCTGGTGAGTTGATCATGGGAACCTAGATACTACAAGATGATATAGATATTAATATTAACTACAAGGGACAAATGATGCTGTAACCATATATGCTGCCAACTGGACACACGGTTCTACCTGTAGGTGTGCCTAGTTAGAATAGTTCCTTTGTAGCTTGCAAGACTATTTATGCTTCTGATGTTAGAGATATAGATTCAAAGGGTAATGGTTACTTGTGGGGGCATTGGGAGGTGGAAGGGGAAAGAGACAGGATTTACAAGCTGATAATCAGTGTAACTGTTATTTTTTTTAAAGAAACGTATGAGGTAAAAACTGGTGAAAAAACTGTTCATGCAAACCATCGAAACTGTATGATGTATGAGACCATTTGCTTGGATGACAACAGATGGTCATAATTCCTTTTTAGTGCCAACTCCACACATCTGTCCCAGATCCTTGAACCCATCAGCAACAAGGCCTTCAGCACCTGTACATGCCTACACATGCCAAAAGAGGGTGTCAGATGCCCTGGATCTGGAATTAAAGGTGGACACTGGGAACTGAACTCAGGTCCCCTGCAAGGGCAACTAGAATTCTTAACCACTAAGCCATATCTCCAAATGCAGATTACATTTTATAGTTAACTGTAATAAGAGGTTCCTGGCCCGGACTTTGGGGCCTAGCCTCAAGGTTTAGACCCGCAGACCCCCAGACCCACAGAGACACACAAATGTTTACAATAGTTTTCAGCTGATCAGCCTAAGGCAGAGGCATATAACTTGCTAATCCTTAATCTAACCCATGTCTCTTATCCTGTTCAGCCATGCGGCTCGGTTCCTTTCCTTAGAGCAGCATAGTTGTCCTCTGCTTCTTCCGGCTTCTCTCTGGCATTCTGCTCTGTGCTTCCTGTTCTCAGAGTTTTTCTTAGTCTGGTAGCCCCGCCCACACTTCCTGCCTGCCTTTGGCCAATCAGCGCTTTTTTATTAAACCAGTGGGTGGGGCAATTATTTACCATGAAACAACACAATACCCCTACATATCCCTTTTTCTCTTTTTAAAACAAAAAGAACTCCAAATCTAATATTCTTTCCCCCCTTATCTGTAACAACCTATAAACAACACTGTAAATAAACACAAACATCCATAATCCATGTTTTGGGAATGTGGGCGTCGTTCTCTAGGCTACTTCCTGCTGAATGGGGACGCTGGTAATCTCATGGGAATCCAAAGAAAAATGTAGAATTATACACAAGTCTTTAGTGGAGTAGTCTGTAAGGCTGGGTCATCTCAGCCAGTCTCCTTGAAATCGTTCTGGATACAGAGCTCGGGAAAGGTCAACAGAGGCGCTCTGAAATGTCGAATCATCTGGGCCATTGGAGATATTTCAGGTGGTCTTCCTCTATCAAACTTTATGTTCTTTATCCAGAAATAAATCCACAGTTTCTCATTTTCTGTGAAAATAAAAGGAAAACCTCCTGTCCAAAGTAGCTCATCTTTGCATTTCAATTTTAAAGTAAAGTCATTTATAAAATATATAGGTTGAATTAGTCCAACAACATTTATAATCAACTGTCTTTTAGCACCTTTTACTAAGTCATTTTCAGTCAAGAGGCTTAAAGATAAGACAATAATATACAGTATCCAGACATTCTTTGTATCTTCCATCTTTATGTGGCTTGCTTATTTATTTATTTATTTATTTTAATCTATTTCTTTTTTAAGGGCTTTCTCTACCTTTTCTTTTCTTTCTCTAAGCCTATGTATATATATTTTCAACACACTCTAAACTACTTAGACTTTTTTTTTAACTGTCTTTACTGTATATTTATTTAGTAAATTTTTCTGTCTCTGACCACACCTTTGCTTGTCTAGGGTGATTGACTCCACCCAGATTCTTCTATTTCTGTTTCTGAACACACCTTTAATCTGCCAAGGTTTAAAGGTTGGTAGGCTGGGTGGATGGCTCTACCCAGCTCCTAGTCTAATTTCATAGAATTTATCTTTTCAACCCAGGTATTCTGGGAAATTTTAGTGTCCATATAATTATCAAGTAAAGCATTGCCATCTGCTGCGAATTTACTCCATTTAAGTGTTAGGCAGCAGGGCCTCTTAAAAAAACTCACAAGTGTTTTGCCTCTAAGGCTGAATCAGGAAGTTTCTCTTCAAAAAGTCAAGCCTCAGTTTGCCTCAGGCAAACAGAGCTGATCCAAGAAAACACCACCACTAGAAAGCCATCTTTGATTCTGTTCTCTTTTTGTTCTTATGAGCAGAAACCTTAAATACATCATTTACAACGTTTTGCTTATATTGAGGGTCCTGTGAGACTTCAGGAAGCAGCCATTTTACACCTTAAGCTGCACTCCAAAAGCCCACCACTGTAGCTCAAGCCCATGTGCCTCACCAGGGCATCTCTGTACCACGGCTCACATGGGAGACAGAATTCAGAGGCTGCTTTGGGCTCTAGACCATTTTTTTAAGCTTTCTGTGGCTTTATGTGGATATATTTGATCCATGTTGGGCTGCCATTTTTAGTAAGAGGTTTCTGGCCTGGACTTTTGGGCCTTGCCTCAAGGTTTAGACCAGCAGACCCCCAGATCCACAGAGACACACAGATGTTTACAATAGTTTTCAGCTGATCAGCCTAAGGCCCAGGCATATAATTTGCTAACCCTTAATCTAACCCATGTCTCTTATCTTGTTCAGCCATGTGGCTGGGTACCTTTTCTTACAGCAGTATTGTTGTCCTCTGCTTCTTCTGGCTTCTCTCTGGCGTTCTGCCCTATGCTTCCTGTTCTCAGAGTTTTTCTTAGTCTGGTAGCACTGCCCATACTTCCTGCCTGCCTTTGGCCAATCAGTGCTTTTTATTAAACCAGTAGGTGGGACAATTATTTACCATGAAATAACACAATCCCCTACAATTAACTATACTATCAATTCATTTTTCGTGGTGTGTGTGGTGGATGTTTAAGAGTTTATGAGTAAGGACAAATCTCAGGCTGCCTTTTACCACAGCCTGATTTATGACAGCTGGGATAATCTTCGGACCCTCTGCTAGGACATATCAATGCCCGGCAGTGCCACCTTCTAAGTCTTTGTATCCACTGCGTCATTGCACTTTCCCAAGGCTGCTCTGAGGCAGTTGCTGAGCATGGTTAGGGATATTAATATAGGTCTTTAGCTGTAAGATATGATCCTTCTATGGGAACTCTATTACAGCTATTCCCAACTAATGCCCCACTCAAAATGATCCAATGAGGGGGTACAAGAGGGCACTGAGATGCATTGTGGAAATCTCAGTAGTTTATTAGAAGAGTTATTAATGCCATGGACATATCGATGGAAGGATGACAGAATGACAGGGGATCTGAGGAGAGTTTAGGCTCCAGCACCAGAGATAGACAGTGTGGGATGGGGCTATGATGGACCCACATTGTTCTTACATGTTTCTGAGGATGAGGGTGGTTTTACAGCACAAACCTCTACACAGGCTTTTGGATTCCCTTTCTGGAGGCAGACAAGGGTGTGTCAAGCAGAAAGTATGTCTACTGATATTCTCTTTCATGTAAACTCACTTCCCTAGGTGAGAGATCTGACAGCTGGAAGTCTGTGAGCTAGGGACTCACAGATGGTCCTCAGTAGGGTGTCTGTCAGTATGTATGGAGGGAAGGCTGCTGAAAGTATGTTTTACAGTCTGAGCTACTGCTGGACTTTGACCAGTCATTCTTATGCCTAGGAGTCTAACATGAGGCCTATGGATCTCGCTGAAACTTCTTTGGAACGCCACTGATATGTGAAACCTTTCTGCCTGTCTTTCACCACAGGTTCATCTTCTCTCCTCCATGCCTCTTCCTAGTAAATATTTCTCCAATATGTCTTCTACATCGATCCGTCTTTTTCTTAAAAGAAGCCAAGTAGCCCATATCTAGTAGTGGTTATTAAAAATTACAAATCTTGTCATAAAAACTCTGCATCTACCGGCTCGGTGATCTCACAGGTACTAGGTGTTCTTGGAGGAGAAAATCCCTGGAGGCAAATACTGAAAACTGCTAATCTGTGTACTCCCAGAGTCACAGGCTTCTGTCTCTTTGCGGGAACAGATGTGTTTGTTCACTGACAGGTGAAAACATAATTTGAGCATCTCTTATGGAAGTTAATACGTTCTTCAACACGGATAGAATTAATCATCATTAAAGCTCTTGTATTTTCAGCTTCTCCAAGACAGTCTTGGGAAATGTGTTTGGATACTGTTCCTTCATTCTCAGGGAGCAGACTCAATGCACGCACTCACTACACGGTCTGTGCTTAAAGCATAGTATTTTGTGGACTTTATTTATGTCAGTGAACTTCATATCTAATTGTAAACTGGTCAGTTACATGAGCACCAAATCCGAAAGACAACGTATTTTGGTTCCTATTTTTTTTTTTAACCTGTCAGTTTCTGATTGCTCAAAGTCTTTAAAGTTTACACTCTTATCAATACTACCCATGAGAAGAATTAATTTGCTGCTGAGCCATGAGAGTTCCAATTTACACACTTGGCAGTGTCGAATGTTCAGACTTTGTCTTTTTCTTTCTTATTTTCTACAGATGAAGTTACATGTAGGATGTAAGTGCGCAATCCAAAAGGCAATAGACGATGTTTGAACCCCCCACAGAGGTTACATTCCAGAGTTTAGAATCTTTCTGAGTTTGCCCCTCACATTATTTCTCCATAGGCCTGTACTAAGACAGGTCCAGTAGCCACTCTTACAGCTGATCTGAGTCCCCATATTCTCTACGGAAGTTGGTAGAATCATCTAGACTCTAGTCTAGAATTTAGTTGTCTCCTTGAGGTTCTTCATGGTTTCTTGGCATTTTCGTGATAAGATGGGTCTCTCCATCTAATATCGAAACGTAAGGTTTATATTTTAAAAAATAAACTTTAAAATTCAGTTTTGTGAAGAGAATATGTTTGATACTTGGAGGTAAGGGAGTCTAGGGCAAGATCAAGTTAGTAGGGTCTAGTGCTAGACATCCGTGTCCTGTGAGCATCTTTAGGAGAGGTCCTGAGTTGAGTCTAACTTTCATTCAATGATGAATTCGAAACAAACAAACAAACAAATGGAACCAAAACCAAAAACACACAACAAAGCGATTACCAGCCAAGTACTAAGCACAGGTCAGTCTGATTCTTGTTTCTGAGCTCTCGGTGGTTGCGCTCCCACTCTGAGTGAGCCGGAGTGGAGCACTTCACTAGGAAAACATACGTCTCCTGTACAGCGGGCTTCCAGAAAAGTCAGCAGGAGATTTTTAACCTGTTTTCACGATCGCCAGCATCTTATGTGGGCCTGGCCATCTGGAGCTTTCTCTCGGGTGTTTGAAAAATGGTCCCATCACAGGCAGTGCCTCTGTGCAGACTCACCCTGCTCCGTTCTGGGCTGGCTTCCAGCTTACACTTGAGGATGTCTGCACTCTATCCCGGAGTTCATTCACTCCTGAACTGCAGGAAACTCACTTCCTCGAAGCCACTCCTGTCTTGTTTTAACATGGATTTGGGTGGAGCTTCTTAACAAAGGAAGATGGGTTATTTCTCAGAGACAATATAAGTCTGAAACTCATAAACTGTAAGTTGGATGCCGTTCTAGGATAGAGGTCATCTTCCATTAGAATTCCCCACGGCACAGAATTTTCTTTTCATGCTGTCGTGAAGTTGAAACCTGTTGTGACCCATGATCTTTTTCTCTTGGGACTGCACAGAGGTTTTTTTGTTTGTTTGTTTGGTTTTTGGTTTTGGGGATTTTCCCCCCTTCTGTTCTGAAATAGCAGAATGGAGACCCTTGAGTTTTTCCACCTACCACGTCTGCTTAGTCAGGTTTTTCTCTTTGTATTTCAGTAATAGACACTTAAGTTCCTATGTTCTGGAAATTCTGTACAATAATTTTTATTGGCTTTCTGTTCCCTTTCTCTTCTTTCTGACAATCCCCCATCTTTTTATAAACCTACCTCTATATTTTTTCCTCCTGTTTTGTGTCTCTGTATCTTTTTACTCGACTGTCAAGTGTCCCTCCCCTGTTTTATTTTTCCTTTCTAGTGACTTCTCTGGTTTTCTTTCCAATCTCAAAACATGTGGTCTGTTGATTTTATGGCGTTTCTCTTCTCTTTTATGGCTGCAGCATTTTCTCATCTCTCTGGGAATAATAAGACAATTATATCTCAGGCAGTTACTGTATTTATTAATTACTTACCTACATATTTATTTAACCAGGATGTCTTTTGTGGATGATGTTTCCCTCCTGGCACCCGGCCGTCATTGAATGTCTCCTTAATATTAAGAACGGGAATCTAAGAAGCCCATATAAGACTCTGAGAGCTGAGCTTTGCACCATGCATCTAGGCTTGTTACAGAGGATATTCTGGCAGGGAAGTGGAAGGGACCTCTATTCAGCAGAAAACTCATTAACTATTCAATCCTTTTCACACACTGGCTCTAAACTGTGTCTAGTTTATCAACTTGGATATTCATGTTTTTAATTTCTGCAGTGAACAAGCCTCCAGATAGCTCCTAGAGTAGCCCAATTGCTCAGCAAAGAGGGATAGAGGAAAGAATCTGGAGAGTAATGTGGAATTATTTCCTCATAGACTGTGTAATAGAATCTGGAGGCTTTTTTGCTTTTAGACAAGGCCTCACTATGTAATCCTCCTAGAATTCTGGAGCTCCTTATGCAAAGCAAGGTGTCTTCAGACTCACAGAAGCACACATGGCTCTGCCCGCATGGTTCTGGGATTAAAGGTGTCAGTCACCATGTGTTGGCTTGACTGCTGAGAGTCTTCTGTTCCACTCTCCATCACCATCTGACGAGCAAGCGTTCCATTCCTCCCCTTGGCACAACAGAGGGGTCAGAGCACACAGACGAAACTCTTCCACAGTTTTGTCTCCTAATACAAAACAGACTCAGCTGTTCCTACTCATCCCAATTCCCTTCCCTGCACTGGCCCTTAGGCAAATTCCTGAGCAGTTTGGGTACTATCCTGAACTTCTTAGGAAGGTCCAGGATGATGATGATGATGATGATGATGATGATGCATTTATTTTTTATTTTTGATGTATAGATGATATCACTTGGCAGGACATCACAACTATTTTTTTTAATTCATTTAAGAATTATTTTATTGCATTTAATTACAGGTCTCTAATTACAGTATTTCCCCCTTCTCTTTCCTCCCTTCAAACCCTCCAATATATGCCTCATTGCTTTAAAATTTATGGTCTCTTTTTTATTAATTGTTGTTACACACACACCTATATATATAAGCACAACTTGCTCAATTTATATAATGTTACTCTCGTGTGTATATTTTAAGAGTTGACCATTTAGTGTTGCTCAAACCAGTTGGAATGCTTTTCCCTAGGAAAGACGGTTTCTCCCATGCTCAGCATTCAGCCTGGAGGTCTTTGTGTAGGGTCGAAGCTTCTTGGGCTTCCTTCCTTCCACTTGCCCATTGCCATTTTCCATGCTCAGCTCATGTTGATGAGACTTTATGGCATAGCTTTTGACAGTACTGGGAGGTACAACTTCATAGCACCTATTAATTGAGAAGGGCCCTTCTTCCCTAGATTGGATGGTTACAGGAAATTCTTCAGAGAAGACCATTCTGTCTTAATCTTCCTCTCACACCCTTCCCTGTAATCAGTTTCAAAAGCAGTTCCTATGTCTTTTGGACACCCTCACACAAACTGGTTGACTCATTTTTCTAGTACTGTTTAGATATTAATTTTTTTTAGATCTACTAATTCAGTTATTTCTCGCCTGTTTTTATTGAACTCTCAGTTTGGGGCACTATACTTTTTCCTTTGCCTCTTTTGTTTTACTGCTTTGTGTTTTTAGGTGTCTTTGCCAAGTTTTTATTGAATTAAGGAGACAGGAAACAAAGACATGTGTGTAGTGTGTGATGTTGTCTCAGAAACCTTCCATGAGCTCTTCACACCTTGTGGGTACCATCATTCTGGACTGCTGAATCCCTTAAGTGCTTTGTCCTAATTGCTTTGACAACACAACTCATCTATAATATCAAATTTTGATGCAATCGACTGTCCATATTACTAAGTGCCTAATTTCTAATTTCACAATCTACAGCTGACTCTTGAATTCAGCCGTTTGGTTCACTTAAATTTGCTTTCTGTTATTAATAGGCACCTATTACAAAGCAGATGCACAGCCTTCCAACACTTTGGAAAGAAACTACAACAAAACAGAATTAACTTTACTTCTCTGGTTTAAAATTCTTGTTAAAAATGCTAAATAATTGAAATGCAGTTGTTTGCTTGAAAAACAATGATTTCATCATTGGTAATATTTTGTTTTCATTGTTAATTTATCGATGAGTAAAAGTTGTTTGTATTGTGAAAATCCAGTTCCAATGGAATCTTCACAATAAAAGCATAATGATGCAAATTAGTTCTTTTTAGCCATGGATACCAGAGTTCTAGTCTCTGCTCCAAGTCAGTGAGTCAGATTAAATGTATTAACTATCCTTAAATAAAAGTCTGTGTGATATAATCATCATAGAAGTCTGTGAGCTTTAAAAACACAAAGAATGTATTTTGCCTACTCTTCTCTACTAGATTATATTTAACTGTGTTTTTTTTTGAAGATTATTCTATAGCCAGACAATTACATCTGCCTTATTCTTTTATTGGTTTTGTGGAATTGAATAAAATAAAGATATATATGAAGTGGGATGTAGCTAAACAAATCAGCACTAAATAAAAGCCTCTTAGTGTAGCCAAGCAGCAGAATATTCTTAAGATTTTTCAAATCTCCTTCAGGTCCCTGTCAACTCAATAATGTCCCTTCCTCATCCGATGCCTCTCCTTACTGTCTGTAGACATTCTTTGTCTTCAATATTACTACCTAAATCTAGAGCCTTATGCATTATGGTTAAGATTCTCCTTCTTTTATAATTTGGGGTAATTAGAATTATACAATAGGAGCTGTTCTGTGTCTAACTTGGGGTTGTCATTTGTCTTTCTTATTTTGTGTGGCCCTCTCCTGCCCTGCCCAGTCCTTCTGTTGGGACCTTACCAGAAACCTATTATTCCATTTTTCTTTACTCACTGTATTATTTACTTTTCTTTTGGCTGAGACAAAGTCATTTTAAAAAATTAAAAAGGAAGGGTTCATTTTGCCTCACAGTTCCTGTCTGGGAAGTCATAGCAACCAGACCTTGGGACAGCAGCTGGACAACCACACTGTATTCCTCGTTGGGGAATAGAGAGCGTTGAAGCTTATACCTAGCTTTACTTCCCCATTCTGTTTAGGTCAGGACTCCAGGCCGTGGGGTGCCACTGCCCTCGATTAAGGAGTTTACCTACATCCATATAATCTCCTACAGAGATGCTTAGAGATTTATTTCCATGGTAGTTACAGATCCCATACTATAAACAATCAACTTAAATATTGTGTCCCTCATGTTTTTCTGCAGGATTATTAACTGTATCCTTAGTTCTTGGGACCATAGGTCAGTTGGTATTTTACCGTCTTCAGGAGAAACAGAAGCAACTAAGGTTTTGTTTTATTTTTTTTATTTATTTATTTTTTTTAGTCTTATATGAACTTCTGAGGCCATTATTATTTCTTTCTGTCTCTTATTCATACTTAAAATGTGAGTGTCAATAATGTGTTCAACTTACATTTGAAATGTTTATACTTTAAACCTTACTGGGATCACTGCCACCTTTAGACATGCTTAAATTAGTCTCTTATTCACCAGTTTCCAGAGTTGACAATTGCTTTCTTTCAGCATGTAGGAGATATTTATTATTTCTTAGCTCTTTATTTCCCTGACTTGTGTTTAATAGTCAAGCATCTTTCTAATATTTACTGTTTTGAAAGCAGTCTGTTTTTTTTTCTTCTTTTCTGGTTATTTAAATACTTTCTTTTTCTTTTCTTTGTAACATCTTACCATGGCATAACTTAATTTTGTTATGTTTGAGGATTGCTATGCCTTTTGAATTTTAAAGTGTTTTAAAGAATTCTTGTCTATTATTTTTTCAAATAATTTTTATATTCACAGTGTTTATTTTTCCTGGAATACCACTTAAGGAATATAACACACACACACACACACACACACACACACACTCATTTTATCTACGTTGTTTCTTGTCTTCCATTCTAATATCTCTGTCATTTTGTTTCTCTTTGCTTTATTCTGGGAGGTTCTTTCTGACTAACCAGAATCCATCCAAATTTCTACCTTATTGTTATTATTCTGTACTGCTAAGTTCCCTCGTCTTATTTCTTTAAACAAAATGAATATTTTAAAATATATGTTGAAAACTTCTAGCGTTTGAAGTTTTTCTGACCATTTGATAATTTTCTTGTCTCTGAGTACTTTTTGATACATTTTTTAATGGTGTGTCACAATTTATTAGAAAAACATAGGAATAGTTTTCAACCTGGAATAACATCCTTCAATAAGGATTTATGTTCTGTTATCTGGGACATTCATCCTCTGGGATCAAGTTGATCTAATTTCATTAACATATGTGGGAAAGTACTAACGTGCTCTAGGTGAAATGATAATGGCTTTTTTTTTTTTATTTAAGCCAAAATTCACGAAGCATCCTCTGTAGTGAGCTGAGAGATAAGCGATCAGTTCAGTATGATTTGTATAGATATCTGCTTGCTGCATACATGCACATTTTAATTGCTTTCCAAATATTATTAAGACAATCCTTAGAACACTGAGTCTGAGGTGGTTATATAATCATCCTGGTGCTTCACATGGGAAACTGAGGCAGAGAGAAATTCTGTATTTTGGTCATGGAGTAACATGGACTTCAAATCCATCCATCTTCTAATTTTGACCATTATGCTAGAAGAACATCTAATATCTATGCCAATTCTTCTGAAGTTAGTTATATTCCTGGCTTCTCTGGATGTATGTAACTCAAAGACAATGTTATTGGTAGAATTATTATTTGGTTTCTTCTTTCAGGGGCAAGTTTTGTGAATGGTCATCAGTCTAACTAAAGGACTGAATTTGTATAGTGATGTCTATCCACACTCATTTCCATATAAATACATACATACAAAAATTAACAGTTTGGATCCTCACGTGAAACAGAAAATGCAGTGTCTATCTTCCTGAGCTCAGTTTGCTTCATTTAATGCAAGACTTTCCAGTTTCATCCACTTTCCTGAAAACTTTATAATATTGATAGTATCAAATTTCTCTATGGCTGAAGGAAAGTTCATTGTATATTTGTATGACGCCTTGACGATCCCTTTGCATATTAATGAAAACATCTAGGCCGATTCCATCCTCTCCTATGAAATACGGAGCAGCTATAATGTACAGTCCTGTGCGTATAAACCTGAGAGCTGTGTAACTAGGTCACATGACACTGACTTTTAATTTCCATGTCAACTCCCACTGTGACTGTTCTAGTAAACATTCCTATCAACAGCTGTTCATGAGATGGGAATGTAGAGAGTAATGGAACGCTTGTGATGTGGAAATGCAAAGGAGAATCCTGGAGGATTTAAGTGGGGGGAGGAAATAGGTGGAGATGGGGGGGTTCATCAACTAAAATCAATCATACAAAAATGTCACAAGGAAACCTATAGTTTATATGCTAATTAAAAGATAAAAGGAAATCGGGTGGGTAGAATACATTTCTATCACAACCAATTTAGGATTAGGATAGCAAAGTATTCTGTAGAATGGTAAATTTCAGCATTACATGAAAGGGGGTAGTTAGAAATGAAATTTTATTTTATTTTACATTGTCTGATGATAATACTTTAAAATATACTATCCACTTGTCACCTGTGTAACTATTGGAGCAGTAGTGAATAACTTTTGTGTCCTAGTGACCAGAACCCCTCAGTAAAACAACTAAAAGGAGAGGTTTTGTTGGCTCATGGATTCAGAGGGTTTCAGTCCCTCACAGCTAGCGAGGTGTGGCAGAGTGGCTCAGTCTTGTGATGCTGTCACCATACAGGTGTGGCTTGTTTCGGTGGACCAAAAAATCAAGAAGACAGACCTGAAGCAGGAGCAGTTATCAGCTTCAGAGCCTTGGTGAGCTGCTCCCACCATCCAGGCCTTGCCTACTAAAACACTGCATCTTTTAGAATGGCACCACAAAGGGCAGATGAGACGCCAAGGCGCCAGCTACCCACTCTGAGAGTTTCAATCTTCCAGTCAAACATGATGAAAAAAGAGAGCTGACTCCTTAAAGTTGTGCTCTGAACCATGGCCTACAGATATTCTCTCTCTCTCTCTCTCAATAATAGATGTAAACATAAAATAAGATAGCACCATAAGCTGGGCACTATGCATTCAAATCATTGGCTCATGGGAGACATTTCAGACCCATACAATAATGGGTACTTAAGAGAAAACAAAATGAAGTCTGTTGTGTGGAGAAAGGGACTCGCTGGAAAAGAAAGACCCCAGTTTGCTGCATTTCCCAATTGGGAGGAAGGAGACTTTGGGATTAAGTGTATGCTCTTAAAGACTGTTTTGCACCTAGAGCATTAAGTACGGGGAAAGTGCATCTTGAACTTTGAAACTTTTGCTGGATTCATGGATGATATTTGTTTAATGTGGTGTGTTGCTTTCCACAGTGACTGCTCAGGTTGCTTCGTTTGGATGGCTCCCTAAGAACCCAGAGAGTATTTGATTAACTAAGTTTTGAATCAAACACCACACACTGTGGAGGAAATTTACCCTGGAACAAATACAGATCACTTAATCAAAATGCTATCTTTTCAGAAAGTTAAGCCTTCCCTAGAAGAACACGCCATAGGAGCTCCCTTAGAAGCACAGAAGAACAACTTCCCGTCCAAGGAAACAGAGGTGTGGCCTAACATGTGATTCAGATTCAGTCAACTTGACCTTAGAGAGACAGAGGCCATAAAAGGGAAAAATAAAGGCGTGAGGCCCACAAAGCTCACTCAGCAGAGAATATTTACCTGTTAGAACCCTTCATTGAAAGTGACAGAAATCAGATGTGGAACCAGATTAGCCACAACTGTCAAGATGGACAAAATGAACCAATCACTGTCTTTGGCTTGACTGTGTTGCATATCAATATGAATTTGTTCTTGCCAAGTTGGGGAGAGAGCCAAAGAGTTCTAAGAGGCTCAAACATACTTTGAAGACTAAGAACTTGAAATGGAAAGGGGCACTGGCTCATGATGGCAGGAACAATGGGCACAGCACTCATTTACACTTCCTTAGGTGTAGAAACAAAAGTTAGCCCTGACCTTCTGCCGTGCGAGCTATTTTTTAATGTTGGATTTTCTGTAGATGCCTTAACTTCTACATTTCTGATGTTGCCAGGGAAGATGAACACGAGTGTCTTCCACAGTCCCTCTGTCATGCCTGGGGTAAGAAGCTTATTAGCTACCGTTGTGATATCTACCTGAAATGTCAACAAGAGCCAGGGGCTAGACAGAGCTGCCATTCCGTTGTGGTTGCTATTCTGAAATGCTGGTAGGAGGTGATGGAATCCTCAGGAGATGAGGCCTACTAGAAGGAAGGTTATTGAAGGGTATATCTCTGAAGTGACTATCACAACCCTGGCCATTTCTTTTTCTCTGATTTCATAGCACTCTAAAATGATAAAATGTGTTCTATATGCTGCTTTGCTTTCTGCAGTCCCAAAAGCAACATATAAGTGACCTTGATCGGAGCTCCATACTATCTTAAGGCAAAATAAGCTTTTCCTCTTTCAAGCTGGTTTTTGTAGGTATTTAGTCATGGGTGCTGGAAGTTGACTAACATAGTTATCTATTGCTGCATAACAATGATTTCCTCAAGGGCAGTGTCTGTGCAAAGCACAGAGAGATGGATGATTATGGTTCCAGAGTTTCTTGTGGAGTTTCAGTTGAGGTGTTGCCAATAATATGGTATCTGAAACTGTTGAAGAAACTGCTTCCAAGCTATTCTTGGGAATTGCTCTGAAGCTTTGGCTTCTGTTCTGTGTCATGTGTGTCTTTCCATGGGGCTGTTCACCAAAACTGAGTCACTGTAGAGGGAACTAGATAAAATAATCTTAGAAGCAGTATATCACAATTTCTGCTTTGTTTTCTTTTTAATGTTGTGTGTGTGTGTGTGTGTGTGTGTGTGTGTGTGTGTGTGTGTGTGTGTGTGTGTGTGTGTTAATTACCTCTATATCTATTCTGCTTTATGGACCACAGAAATACTCTTTATATGAGACAGATTTCTAAAGCAGGCCTTAGAATCCTTTGAAATGTACAATACTGTTCTTCCAAGGCTACAGGTGAGTAAGTGGTTTAACTTAATGGATTCTAAAGTAGCATAAATCAGTGTCATGCCAAAGACAAAACACTGCAGACTTCAGATGGCTATGGCCATGTATCCAAATACAGTTTAGTATTCAGTTTTTAGGAAATAACCCAAAGTAGCAGAAATCTCTGGCTCCAACTAAATATAGGATCTTTGGGGATTAATTAGAGCCTGTCCTTAAAGCCTGCGTTTATTTATCTTGACTTCGAGTTATGAAACAAAAGAATATATTCTTCAAGTGTCACCAATGTACTATGGCCAAAACAAAATATTAGAAAAGGAAAATGTATATATAAATACCCATATGTCTGTCCATCCTTCTATGTTTTAAAAACAGCCTAGAATATGGTATTGTTTCTCATCTACTAGTTTGAAGTACAAACAAATTGCTGCTCTCTGACTTTCCTAATATATCACATTTTTATACATATAAAAAATGCAAGGTACTAATTTGGGGACTCAGAAAGTTGGCAAGAATAGACATGTAATCAGAGAAAACCATTAATTATAGACCCATGGGTACTAGTGAAACACGATGGTTGATACACAGGCAGTGTATCCAGGAAAATATCATTCACTTCAAGCTTAGTATAGGGAATTTAAAGCAGGGAAATGTGTTAGAAGAGCGGAAAATCCGGCAGACAATGACGAGGAACTGGATGTTGTTCGCCTCTTCCTGGGGATACATAAAGAAATGATGAGTGTTTGCTACCGATAGGCTAATGACAGATAAAAGAAAAAGATTCCATACATGTCCAGCTTGGTGACCCAGTGAATTTACTGGGGTTATGTGCAGGAATGTAGGGTGACTTAGAAGCAGCTGTATCACCGAAAGGTCCACTCTAGCATGGTGACAACTCATGAAAGTTAAACCACTAGAGCCCTACTTCCTAACTCAACTCCTGCTCCTGTGTGCCCCAGCACCTTCCAAAGCCACATGTGGTTGGGGACAGGCAGGTGGGAATGGGGGATGGAACCCAAGTAAGAATTTAGTGATGCTCACCCTTGCTGTGATGGACTTGGGATAACTTCATTATTGCCATAACTATAGGCTTAGCTACCACTGCTTATTATTGCTTATTTTGTTGCAATGATATAAGCCATGACATTCTATATACCACTGAAAAGATCCACATATGAAATTTACAGAGCACCACGCTTATTAAGCCAATTAAGAGTATATGATTTCTTTTATTTTGGGCTAGTGCCTCAGAAATACTCTTGGTGGGGAAGCTCAGAAATATAGTATGTTGGGTGTCAGATGTAGTTGGTAATAATCATTAGCAACTGATTAAGAGGCTAATATTTAGTAGGGGTTCTATAGGAAAACACTCACTGATACAAGGAATTGAAAAGTTGGGTGATTCCTGGAAAGTTGGACTGCTTATGCTGAGGAAGCAGGTCCAGTCCTTCCTCCAAAAGCAGGAGAACAAACAGGAAGAGAGCCAGCATGTACCCTGTCTTAAGCTGGCCTAACCACGCCTCCTACACTGACCTCAAGACCCAAAGGCCACACCTCTAGGTCAAGGTGATATTCCTGCTTTCTAGTACATTTTTAAAGTCAGAAGATCACACAGACCACAATTACATCACGCTTCAGTGATGATCAGAGTAACACTGTGACATCTGCTTTGGTGAGACATAGTTGTGTTAGACACAAGACCATCAATTAAGATTCATACAATTATCTGTTATGTTTGTTTATATTTAGTTTGTATAAACATTAATTATTTTGGTTAAAACATCTGGACCATGATGAGCCCAAAATGTGTTGTCAAGGCAGATGTGGCTGTTAATGGGGAGGCAGGTAGAGGGCTGAGAAGTGTCAAAGCAGACACAACGTGGACTCAGGACATGGTGTTACCTTTGTCACTTCACTGTTGTAGTGACTCAGCATCATGACTCATGTCCTGTCATGTGCAGTGGAAATGGCTTTACTATGCCTCTTCTGGCTCTTATATTCATTCTACTTCCTTTACCATTATGTTTCCAAAGCTTTGAATTGTGTGTGTGTGTCATAGAGAGGGGGGAGGGAGAAGAAGGAGAGAGAGTATATGTAAAATACACCAGGTCACTTTGTCACACAAACGGTACAGCCCACAGCAAGAGCATAACAGTAGAGACCACAGCTAAAGCTTCTGAAGTAGATCGGTGACCACTGACTGCCAAAGAAGATTTCTTTCATATAGCAGACAGCAGTAGTGATCTTTGTTTATAAATACAAATGCTTAAAAGACAATTTGGCAAGCACATTATATTTATTTGACAAAAACAGTATCAACAGGCTTCTCAAGGGGACATATAATTTTCACAATCATGGGTTTACCCTCAAGTGTATGAAACACAGGCTCTTTTCTAGAGACCAGGACTTAAATCCAACCAGAAAGCAACTGGTTTTTACCTGTAATACAAATGCCACTACTACACCAACAGGCACATCCTACTGATATGCTGATATGATATGATATGATATGATATGATATGATATGATATGCTGATAAAGTAGAATATGCGGGTCATAGCTGGGCTGGACCATTGATGATCATTCTTCTGGGCAGCCCGCATAGTACCTTATAAACTACAAATGCCAACACACAGGAAATAAGGTTTCAGCTTAGCTCTAGCTTGTTTCTGTGTGTTTAACCAAGGCATGGGAAGCCTCCTGCAAGGAACTTACCATTTAATAGCACGGGCAATAGTGAGGATGCTGTGGTAAATCTCAGGGGATCTCCCTGGCCAACAGTTCACATGGAAGAAACTGACTTGTAACTCACCTTGGGTTCAGTTGTCCTACCTGATTTTCATAGCTGGATACACAGACCACTCAGTTAAAGAAGAAATTGTGATCTGTGACCCCAGGATTTGTCCTGTGAAGGTGAAGAATGATGTCTGAGAGAGAGAGAGAGAGAGAGAGAGAGAGAGAGAGAGAGAACAACCAACAGTTAATTGAAAAGAAAGTGAGAGAGATGCTAGGAACCAAGAAGAGTTCCAAGATTTGTTCTAACATCAAGTACGTGTGCCATGTGCTTTTAAATAGTTCCAGAACAAAGAAACCAGTAGTGGAGTAAGGATTTCCATCTTCTCATGCACAAGCACAAGTTCTGGCCCTCCATTACCTTTAATAACTCTTGCATAACATGAATTTTGCTACAGTTCCTTTCAAGTGACCCAGACAAGCCCCTTTGTCTACCCTTTCTCAACCTTTCTTGAATGTGTTAGTAGTTCACAAATCCAACTTAAATGATGACTTCAGTCACTTGGTCCACCAAAGCTTATCCTATCTCATGAAAAACATTATGTTCCATCATGGAGCTCAATAAAGCCACCGAACCTTTAAGTAGTCCTGAGATTCCCATCGTATGTTATATCAATAATGTATATTTTTGAGTCGGGACATCCCTCTGTAGCCCATGTTGGTCTTCACCTTAAAACAATCATACCTCATCATCCTCGGTACTATGATTACAGGTCCAAGGCATCGTCACTGAGTTAACTTTTTTAACTATCCAATGTCTGTTCTGGTACTGGACATGAACCATTGCCTCTCTTGTGACTATTATTTTTACCTCACTCCCTCTATGTTGTCCTATTTTCTGATTTTGCCCAATGCTCCTACATGTTTGAACTTCAGTGGGGGGAGGGGCTTAATCAACAGTTTTTAAGTATACCCTTACCCTTATGCCCTGTGCCTACCTGTAAGTAGTAACAGCCAGCCAGTATCTGATCTCATTTTTCCTCTAACCTTATTTTTCCCGCTAAATTGAGGTTATTAAGAAGATTCTTCCACACATCTCTTTTTCTTATTTAGGATAGTTCTCCCTGGGTAGCAAGTGCAGAATCATTTGTATGTTTTATCACTCAGAGCAAAGGCCACACCACTTGCTATAATGACTTGTTTATTTTTTTATGTGCTGCTTTCAAGGACTACAATACATTTATCTAGTCCATGTGGAATTTTGAGGGTGTGCCCATAGTCATCTGGCAGCCCACATTCACAAAGGAGGTGTGCTACCCGCTACCATATAGAAAAAGATTATACTAGGATTTACCCCATAGATACTCCACTCTCAAACAAATCAGCCTCACTTTCATGTCTTATGACTCACAACATGAGCTATGAAACTGCTCCACCTAGACCAATATTTGGTTTTGTCAATTTCTTGTGTGATTTCCTAAGTATATATAAAGAAATCAGTAGGGCATTGATTGCTTATGTGTCGTGTGGCAACCAATGAATTCACTGGGTTTCACTGTCAACAAACATATCAGACTTAAAAGAAATTGTTTTGATGCAACACTAGGCGCATGTGGAAGTCACTTCCAAACTAGAAATGATTATATCAGATTGCAGAGATAAGGTCTTCAGGAAAGCTGGGGCCCTAATAAGACTTTGAGCCATGGGAAAATAATATCTTCCCAATATATAATTATTTAGTCTGGTGCTGATTCTTCTTGAAATTGTTATTCCATATGTTATCTCCTTATTAGAGCAAGTTTATGCAATGACTAAGGCAAATCCAAATGTTGAAAAATGCCTCTGGCAAATCCTATTAGGAGAGTTGCAATACGCATTCTCAGATTTGGGAAAGCTTCTACCTTTTTCTGGGATTATTATTTTTAGAAACCTAACTGATTCAGATTCTGAATCAAGGAGACACTTGAATTTTAATTTCTATGATAAGAAATCCAGAACTGCGGCAAAGTAAGGAAGGGCAAAGATGAATTTTCCTGGCAGATTCCATAAAGCCACAAGGAACAAATAAATTTTATGAGCTTATTCATTTCATGCTCACTGAGACCACCACTCTGTTGGTCCCTCCTCACCCATTGCTTATGTGAAAAACTTCTTTGAAAAAAAAAAAAACAGGACATGGGTCTGGCAAAGAGGCTCAGAGAATATTTGTTTCCAAACTAAGTGACTTAAATTCAATCCCTGGGAGCTCACAGGAAGTAGAAAGAAAAAAAATTGTTACAGAATCTTCCTCAGCACTTAAGGAAAGCCATCAAGACCAGAAATGTGGCAGGGAAGTTCCTGTGTGGAAAACTAGGGAGGCCATTGCTGAAGCTGTGAGGGTGAAGCCTGGATTACATTGAAGACTCCAAGATGTTGGCAATGGCAGAGCCATGGGACTCCTCTCAGGGAAAGCTGCAGGCAAGATGTGGAAGCAGCCTTAGAGAGAGAAGTATGTTGCAGCCAGCAAATGTGGAAAGCATAGATACAGAAATTGGAGTTTGCTCTGCTGGGTTTCGTTTTTTTGCTTTGTCCCAGTATTTCCTCACTCTCTTTCTTTGCTTTTGGAACAGTAATGTGTATTCTGCACCATTGTGTATTGGAAGTATGTAATTTGCTTTTTGAGTTTTACAGAAGTCTAGAGTTAAAAGATTGCCTTATGTCTCCGAGGAGATGTTGAGTTTTGAAACAGTGTTGAGACTGTAAAAGACTATGAGAACTTTTGGAGCTAGACTGGATGCATTTTGTATTATGCTATGGCCACAAGCCTATGGGAGTCAGAGAGGAGAATTCAGTGGTTTAAAGGAGAATGTCTATGTCTCCTCTAAGCTCAGATAGTTGAATGTTTGATTTCCATTTGGTAGACTATTTAGAAAAGATTAAGAAGTGTGGCCTTATTGGAGAAGGTGTGTCACTAGGGATAGGCTTTGAAGTTTCTAAAGCCAAGCAAGCTATTGCCAACGATCTCTCTCCTGCCTGCTGTCTGTGGATCAGGATGTAAGCTTTCAACTCATCATGTCTGCCTTTCTAGTATTATACTCCTTGCCATGATGGCCATGTATATAAATCCTCTGAATATATAACCAAGCCCTCAATTAAATACTTTCTCTTTTAAGTTGCCTTGGTCATGGTGTATTTTCACAGTAATGAAACAGTACCTAAGACATCCCTTCACTATCTACAAACACACACACACACACACACACACACACACACACACACACACACACACTAATGATGAGTAATAAAATAAACTATGGCATAGGAGGATGGTTTTTAAGGATAACAAATGTCATCAGTACTAAGTAGAGTGTCTTCACAGCCATCCTACCTCTTGGCAGGGATACCTCTTGAGGACCATAGATGACAGAGGGAAATTGCCAAGTAGATAGGGTATTGAACACTGCATCTCAGTGTCACCTTTCCTGATGAAAAGGGACATAAAGACAGGCTCAGTATCCATTCTGGAACCTGTGGTTCAAGAAAACAAAAATTGACTGGAGCATTGAAGAAAAAAAAATATCTGAAAACATGGGTCACTTAGAATGGATTCAGAGTATAAGATAGTTCTGGGGCCTATTGTACAAGCATACCAAAGACTGGGGCTGAACTGACTGTGCCAATGCTCCTGAACAGTGAGATGGAGCATGGAAGATACAGTTGCTGGAGCAGGAAGAAAGGATTTACTGACACTCTATGGACAGCCTTCTTATCATCAGAGCAGGCAAGGCTACAGCCATATCTTAGTGCTCTATCTCCCCGCCTTCTAGACCTGCCCACATCTCTGATACAGCATGGGGATCAGCTCCATATTAGGTTATGTTTAACTGCTCCCATTAAGAAAGGGAATTGGATTTTTCCCCCTTATTTTTTCTGCATGTTTCTGCCAGAACTGCCAACCACAGACCTTCTTTTAAACACTTGATACTCCATCTTCTAATTCTACCCAAACTGAATGTGAGAGGGGAGTTCCTTGGTTACAGAATGAAGCTGATAAGCAAATTCAAAAGTAATAAATTTCTTCATCTTTTTATTGATACAGGTTCTGGCCTTATAACTAGGTCAAATGGTCCTGGAATCTCACAAAACATCTTTTACCTGCTAACACATCAATTTGCAGAATGTTAGTGAGAATCGGACTCTGCTCTCAAAATAATGTGCTGTTTCCTGTAGCTAGAAGACAGAGTATTTGTTGGTGTTAGATGAGGAACATTTATCAGAAGGGGAAAGAGAGACAGAGACAGAGTCAGCTAGAGGATGAGTGTGGACTGAGCATAAGCAGTGTAGAGATACAAGCTAAGCCTGCAGCTTCTGTCTATATCATTTCTTCTCTTCATCCTATAATCAGTTGATGGATTAGCTGTGGTATTCTTTCCCAAAGACAAAAATGCATAAGCGAAGATTGGCCTCCTTGGGGAACCTGGAAAGTGGAACAAAGACCTATCAAAGTAGAAGTTGATTGGAGCCCAGTGGGACAGGCTTCTACTAGTTTCCAGTGTTCCTTTTGCTGACATTTCTGGACTTGCCAGGTCTCTGCTGGTGTGGGCACATAGTTGATCCTCCTTCAGTTCCAAAGTTTCTTAGTGTAAGACAACATAGGTCCTTCTGTAGTAGGAGGTTTCTGGCCCTGACTTTCAGGCCTAACCTCAAGGTTTAGGCCCACAGACCCACAGACCAGCAGAGACACACAGATGCATACAATAGTTTTAGGCTGATCAGCCTCAGGCCCAGGCATATCACTTGCTAGCTCTCTACCCTTCATCTAACCCATGTCTCTTGTCCTGTTCAGCCATGGGGCTCAGTACCTTTTCTTAGAGCAGCATGGTTGTCCTCTGCTTCTTCCGGCTCCTCTCTGACGTTCTGCTCTGTGCTTCCTGTTCTCAGAGTTTCTTAGTCTGGTAGCCCCGCCCACACTTCCTGCTTGTCTTTGGCCAATCAGCACTTTTTAGTAAACCAGTGGGTGGGACAATTATTTACAATGTAACAACATAATCTCCCACATCCTTCTATTCTTCCAATCTCTCTCACTCTCTCTCCTCTGACTTCTTGTGCCTCTGAATTTTCAATCTCGTCTTTTGCATAACTTTCATTCATGTGGATTCTCTCCTTTTTTCCTAGTCTGTCACAAAACCTACCTTAAATGACACTGTCCTAGTCACTTTTCTATGCTGTAAAGGGACACCATAACAAGGGAACTATTCTAAAAGAAAGCGTTTAAACTGGGGTCTTGCTTACATCTCCAGAGGGTTCTATTGCCATTATGGTAGAAAGTGTGTTGGTGAGTAAAAAGGCAGGGTGCTGGGGCAGTAATTGAGAGCTTTACATTTTCATCTACAGGCAGGAGAAGGAGGGAGGGAGAGGGGGAGGGACAGAGGAAGGGAGTGAGGGACAGAGGGAGGGAGGGAGGAACAGTGTGGCCTAGTGTGGGCTTTAGAAACCTCAAAGCCCATCCCTAGTGACGCACTTCCTCCAATAGGGCCACACTTACTCTACCAACCCACACCTCCTAAACCTTCTAAAAACAGTTCCACTCACTGGTGACTAAACCTTCAAATGTATGAGCTTTCCCATCAAATACATTGCAGATAAAAAGGATTTGGCAGTTTTAAAAGTATTTGATAAATATCACTGATTTACTTTTCAGAAAATTTAAAATTAGTCCATGCCATTATTTATAATTTAAAAGACTGTTTCTCAGTGTCTTTCCCACTACTAAATATTTTCATGCACATGTATGTAAGTATATGTAAGAGAAGAAGCAGGAGGGTTAGTCATACCCACTCAGAAATTCTTCTCAGACTATGAAGTCTTTAAACACTGGCATGATGCCACAAGCAGAAATATTTGCTTCATAAAACTTTGTTCCAAGATCAAAATTATTAAGACTATTATATAAGATTGTAAGATTGCATTCAGGATGTGTGTTTTGTGTGTGTGTGTATAAGATATCTTACTATATACATGTTAACATTTCAAAATAATACAGTAAGCCTTTTGAACAAATGATACCATTCTATAAGTATACATCTATCTATATATGTCTTTTGGACAAATGACACCAGCCTATAGGTGTACATCTATCTATATATGTCTTGTGGACAAATGATACCAGCCTGTATGCATGCATCTATCTATATATGTCTTATTGGCAAATGGCACCAGCCTGTAGGTATGCATCTAGCTATATATGTCTCTTTGACATTCTTTCGGTTGGAAATGGGGCATTATTTGCATTTTTATATCTCTGTATAAATCAATGAAGGGTGAACTTTGGGTGACATAAAGTGTCAGAATATTTTTAACTGCAAGTTATAGAAACTAAATTCAAATTAAATAAGACAGAAAGGGTTTTATTAGCATATATGCAAAGACACCAACGTTGCTGATAGAATTGCATTAAAATGTATGGAGTCACGTCAGGAGAGCATGTCTCTTAGGCTACACTTCTGCTCATTCTTGTCCATGCAGTCACCTGCTTTCCAACAGTTACTCACCTTCAACCTTGTTCATTTCTCCTTTTGTATAGAAGTTTCTTTCATTTGGTGGAAATTATTGCTGCTGCATAAATAGATTTTGTTTAAAGTTCAGTAGTGATCTGACTTCACCTGTATCACTTACCTACTACCCATAGGGATAGGTGGCCATAACTGTCCGTGCCTGAGTTATTAACCTATCCTCAGCTGGAGTAGTAGGACAGGATTGTGATTAACTAAGATTAATGACCCTTCTCAGAATGAAATGAAAATTGGAGAAGAAAGATTGATTGAAAGGCAAAGGATGCTAGGCACAGAGAAATATCCCCTACTTCATTAGCAGGGGCTCTAGATATTTGAGCAATCAGCAATGATATGATAGTAAGATAATCACGTAGTTGTTATCTAAACTGAGGCATTTTTGTAAAGGAAAGAGGCTTCCGTGAATAATTAATGGAATATATACTTATCAAAAGAAAGCTGAGCAAATGAAAGAGAGCTATTTGGAATTGTTGCACTAACTAGCTAACTTCTTTCCTGAGGTTTAAGACAAGTTATGGCTGGAAAGCCACACAGGATTTCACAATCACCATCCGGTACTTGCCAAGAGAAAATAAATTTTTAGAACCAGGACCAAGACTCAGAAAAAGGTCATGACTCACAAAAGATTATGTCTGTGTGAGAAACCATTTACTTGTTGATGATTTGTTCTCAGAGGAATAATTCTGGGGTTATGAATCATGCTTTCAATGAAAGTTTTCATAGTAAAGGGACTAACAGACTGCTCCAAATTTATGAGCCAGACGTAATTCCAAGTCTTAACTAACATTTTCCAAGTATGACCTTGAATGAATTATTTAGTATCTTTAAGTACTTGTCTTTGACTATAAAATGGTAATCATAATATAGCCAATTGTGCTTAGAAATATATATATATATTATATAATTTATTTATAAATTTCTTATACACTGGTTAGAACTCTAATAGGGTAATATGTCCAAACTAATGAAAAGATAAAGGAAAACTGTAGGTGTTCCTAGTAGGTAGAACCTCCTAAAAAACATTGTTCATGCTAATTTTTTATTTATCTTAATTTACTTAATATATCAAATGCTTCCACCAAGACCACTACAAACAGAAATTCACCAAAATGTGTAAAGGAATGGCTAGATATCCGTCTTGTGGTTTACGAATGACTTTGATGTCGTCTGTTCTATAGCTAGAAACTTTCAAAGTGCTTTCAGGATTGACAGGAGGAGAAGTTTCCTTCACAGGGCTTTGCCTTTCTATGTTAGAATACTACGGTTAGCTGTATTGGGATCCTCAGTGGACCTGATCTGGACTCGGGTAGGTGATGTACCTTCAATGCCTAGGTACCTTCAATCTCTGCAATCTTCTCCTGTAGTAGAGTGCTCTAAAGTGCCCGTCCTTCCTCCTGCCCTCCCTCCATTCCCTGGGGACTCTGACAATCCTTGCTTTCTTCCCTCATTCAGGATCCATTTGTGTCAGCCTCTAATACTTAGAAACATTCCCTGCTCAGGATCCCCAGTGGCCACCACAAGAGGAAGAGGAGATGGGGAAGAGAATCTCGAGTGCTAAAAACAAGGAAGAAGAAATGGAGACCTTAGCCAAAGAAAAATTTAAATCTAAAAAAAAAAAAAAAAAAAATCAGGCACATAATATCCAAGAAATCTGGGACACTATAAAAAGACCAGATTTGTGATTAATAGGAATAGAAAAAGGAGAAGAGATCTGGGTCAGAGGCACAGAAAATATCTATACAAATCACAGAGAAATTTTCTAACCTATAGAAGGACATACCTATCAAGGAGGAAGAAGTCTACAGAACACTAAATAGACTGGGACAACAAAGAAAGCCCCTTTGGCATAAAATAACCAAAACACTAAACTTATAGAATAAAGAAAATAAATCAAAAGCTGCAAGACCAAGAAACAAGTGAAAGCAGATCAATTCGAACAGTTGTTCTCAACCAGTGGGTTACAAACTTGGGGTCAAACAACCCTTTGACAGATGTCGCCTAAGAGCATCTGAAAACACCGGTGTTTATTTTGTGATTATAACAGTAACAAAATTACAGTTATGAAGAAGTAACAAAAATAATTTTATGATTAGAGTCACTACAATATGAAGAATTGTATTAAAGGTTCACAACATTAAGAAGATTGAGAACCACCACAATAGACCAACCCTCGACTTCTCATTGGAGACTCTAAAAGCCAGAAGAGCCTGGACAAATGTTCTATGAACCCTACGAAAATACAGATGTCATCAGACTACTTTATCAGCAAAATTATCATGATGGATGGAGGAAGAACATATTTCATGATAAAACCAAATTTAAGTAGTATCTATTTACTAATCCATCCCTACAGAAGGTGCTAGAAGAAATTCGTCATCTGAAGAGATTAACCACCCAGAAGAAAACTCAAAGGATGTATTATAACCCTCAACAAGTGAAACCAAAAGGGCAGGGGATATATCCACACTACAGCAACAAAACAAATAAATCAACACTGCTCATTGATGACTCTTAACATCATTTCCCTCAGTTACTCATATAAAGACACAGCCTAACAAACTGGGGTAGGCAACAGGTTCCATCTTTCTGCTGTATCCAAGAAACACACCTTAACTTTAAGAATAGACGTAACCTCAGGATGGAAGGATGGAAAAGGATACTCCAAGGAAATGGACACAAGAATACAGGTGTAGCCATTTTAATACCTGACAAAATACTTTTCAAACCCAAGCTGTCGGAAGAATACTGTGTATTCATCAAAGAAAAAAAAATCTATCAGAAGGATATTGTAAATAGAAATAGAATTTCTAGTGAAATGGAAGCCATCATTAAAAATTTCTAAACAAACAAACACAAACAACCCCTCCCCCAAAAATAAATAAAACCAAAAAAAAAAAAAAAAAAAAAAAAAAGCCAAGCCCAGGGTCATATGCTTTCAGTGCAGAATTCTAATAGACTTTGAATGCAAAGTAACACTAATACTCCTCAAATTATTTCACAAAATGAAATAGAAGGAATATTTCCAAATTCAATTTTATGAGGCTATAGTTACTTCGCTATGAAAACCTCAAAAGACTGCACAAGAAAGAATTACAGACCAGTTTTCCTCACGAACATAGATGCAAAAATACTCAATAAAATACTTGCAAATTGAACTCAAGAACAAATCAAAATAATCATCTACCATGAGCACATAGGCTTCATGCCAGAAATAAAGAACAGTTCAACAATGAAAATCAGTACATGTAATGTGCCATGTAAACAGGCTGACAGATAAAAATCACATGATCATCTCATTAGATGCAGAATTCCAAAAGCCCATCATGGTAAGAGTCCTGGAGAGACTAGGAATTCAAGGGACAAACCTCAATCAAACAAAGGCAGTTTGCAGTAAACTCACAACCACCAAACTAAGAAAAGCTAAAAGCACTTCCACTAAAATCAGGGACAAGGATGCCCACTCTCTCCATACCTAACCAATATAGTACTGGATGTCTTAGCAAGAGCATAAGACAACAGAATGGGAAAGAAGAGAATACAAATAGGAAACCACAAAGTCAAAATATCTTTATTTGAAAATGATTTCATTGCATATACAAGTGGCCCGAAAAACTCCACCAGGAAACTTTTAAACAGTTTCAACAAAGCAGCAGGATACAAAATGAATGCCCCTAAATATGTAGACACTGGCTAGTCTGTTTCTCTGGGTCAGTGCAATGGTGTTTCTGCAAATAGGCTCATCAACGGTTAGTTTCTCCAGCAACAAGATATCATCCCAGAGAAAGTTCAAATGGAAAGGCAGTTGGGAATTAGGATGATACACAGAAGGGACAATGGAACCAATGAATGCTATACTGTGTTTGTTGGCATAGGAAAGAGCTTCTAAATGAGAATTCTTGTTGGGAAATAGGAATATATATGGAGAGATTGGATCAGGGGTTAAAACTAAGATTCAGAGAACTTATCAGAAGTTGGGTTTGCTGAAGAGAAAAGATGGGGAATTTTATATAGTTTGCAGAAGGTGGTATATGATTTTTTTAATAGTAAGAGACTGGAAGCTACCACAAGAGAATTAGAATCATCTATCTGTAATAAATTATACCTCATTGTCAATACATAGGCAGTAATAGGCCTCACCCATAAAAACATCTTGTCCTATATGCTATTCACCATTGGTCGATCTCTCCTTTCCTATCTCCTTGCCTGAGCTTGCAACATCTTTACCGTGTTGAGAAAATCCCATGGCATCTCCCACTTTAGGATGAAATGGTTGACCAGGTAGGTGCACTAGGACACTTAATTTGTATGAATGAACTGTATGTCAAAATGAATGAAGCTTAAATTTTTCTAAAAGTGAGAGCCTATACATCACATGAAAGCTTTTATACTGCCCCTCTTAAAGTCTTAACTAAATCAACACTATATTTATGGCACTGAAGTACAAATAGTCATACTGTAAAATGTCAGCTTCATTAGTTCTCAGCTATTTCCTTTGAAGTTACTTTACTGTCTTATAGGCTTATTTTCATAATCCTCTTGATAACAAGAATTTACTCTATTTTTCCCTTTAAAATAATAAAAATATAAGATTTCCTGGAGAGCCAAATAGGCAGACAAACTCTTTTCTGGTGGAGTAGACATTTCTTATGTTTGTAAAATGATGCTTCATTTGAAAGTCAGTCTTCTCGTTTTAATGCTGATACTAAAAGGAAACAGGAATTTTAAGGTAAATGTGCTTTTCCTGTTAGAAACCTTCTATACACAACAGAAGGTGTATTCAACTAGCTATAAAATTCCAATGGCTCATATCTAATGTTTGTTGCTTCAAATTAAATGTTACTTGTACTATTATCAAGCACATGAACACCTCTTTCCTCTGTAAAAGATAATAGGACTTTTTTTGTGGCATTTTGCTGAGATAGGACGAGAGATTGCTTTCTTCTGTACTTGTTATTAGAAAAATAAGAAAAGCTTCAGCTATTTTTCTTCATTGATTATTTTAATTCGGCGTTACATCTAAATACCTGGAGAAAGCTGAAGACTCATTTCAAGGTAATTTAAATGTACTGCTTAATTACCAGTCTAGGGGTAGGGGATTCAGAACAGGTAGAAAGAGGACTCAGAAATTAGAAATGTAGATCTCAATTTTCCATCCATCCATCCTTCTCCTGTTGACCTTTAACTATTTTGTTTCTCACATACCTGTTGGGTGGGTACTGCAGCTCTGGGCATTAAATTACTGCTTAGAAGGTAAAGGCAGGGAGCAAAGTAACAAGTTACACCATTCCCCTACTGAACTTCTTCCCAACCTCATTTTGTTCTTCAAATTGATTTCAGAAGTTTATTAGGAGACAAAGCATTGAAAGAGACCAGATATATTTTCCATTAACTTCATTCTTTCCCTTAGACTCAAAGTTGTAAGTAGGGAAGGATAGGTACAGTGTTACATTCAAGAGTTGGAAAAACAGTTCATTTGGCTTCCAGTTTTCAAGGAAGTTGAGAGTTTCTGGCTGGCTTGCACGTTTCCCCACTGACCCAGCTCCACTTCATTGTGGTCGCCAGCTTATTGTCACCTTCTCAAACTTCAGAGGACTCCAAGTCCTGCCTTGAACCAGGTATGGCCATCTCAGTTACCCTTGCTGGGCATCTCAGTTCTCCACTTAGCTGGAAGGGGTCACGTCCTAGATGGGACTGGCCAGAGGAGTCTTGATAGCAGGGAAGAGATGGTGGTGGTTCCTTTCACTTTGTCGTTAGGTAGTTTACCCTTTACACACTAGTAAGTGGCATATGAATAGTTCTCTATTGTGTTTTTATTCACAGGCTGGCTCCCTTTGTCAACCATTACAGTTGTCCCAATATACCCTTGCTAAAATATGTCAGACTTTATGATTAGCTTTTATATACTTAGTATGAGTTCTAAGAATAATCATGATGTATCCCTTCCACATCTTTCCAGCATTTTCTCTTCCATATGGCTGCTTGATCGTATCCCTTAAGATTTATTTTCAATATGGCTACAGCTTTTCTCCATTTTCTGTTAGACTATCCAGCCTCACCTCTTTTCTCTATTCTTTCTAGGCCTTTTTTCTCCTTGAGTTCTTCAAAACTGATGCTTTAAAAGCCTTTGCTAAGTACCCTAACCCAGCAGGATCCAGTGCTTAATAGCACCTCATGAGAGCTCTTACTGCTGCTCATGTTTCTGTATTATGATTTATTTGTCTCATAATCCACCTGTCTTTCAGTACTAGACTGAACTTTCCAAGATTAAGGACTGTCTGGCTCATCTGTCTAGAGTTTATGACCCATAGGTGATGTTCAGCTTGTATAGTTTTAGTGGTTCAAAAGATGTCAAACTTGCTGTGTGACAAAAACCTAGTCCTGTTTCTTAGGAGGCCAGGATAAATTTGAGGTACTTGCTCTTGTGTCTTAGAATCTTAACATTTTCTGACTCTAACTTAGGAATGGATTGTATATACAGTCTAGGGCTGCAGACACAAGGCTTTATAAACAAAAGTTATTTGACAGAATTGACCCTGAGTGCTACAGAAATCTCACTGGCACAAAGCAAACATGATAACCACTGTACTTTAGAAGTGATTCACCAAGCTAGGCCAGTAGTTTTTCATTTCTTATATACCAGGCAGTCAGGTTAGCAGCAGTATTAAATCCCAAGGACAGGAAGTCACTAGTCCCGGTGTACATAGGTAGGATGCTTGATGGAAGTAATCCATTATAGAATATCACAAGATAGAAGTTCTAAGGCATATATATAGCTAGGAATGAGTCTTTTCAAGATTAGTTTGAGCCTGCTCTGCACCTCAAATCTTTGATTTTGATATTCAGCTGCAGTTTATTCATCCCAGCACCTCAATATGGAGATACAAGGATAAGCTTTCTACTTCCTGACTTGAAGAAAGGAGACAGGGCTTAAAATGATATGATTAAACTCACGTAGTATGAGGTTTCTGGCCCAGACTTTCAGGCCTAGCCTCAAGGTTTAGACCTGCAGACCTGCAGAGACACACAGATGCTTACATTAATTTTAGGTTGATTGGCCTAAGGCCCAGGCATAAAACTTGATAACTCTTTATGCTTAAACTAACCCATGACTCTTATCCTGTTCAGCCATGCGGCTCGGTACCTTTTCTCAGAGCAGTATAGTTGTCCTCTGCTTCTTTTGGCTTGTTTGGCAACTCTGGAGTCTCTCTGGCATTCTGCTCTGTTCTTCCTGTTCCCAGAGTTTTCTTAGTCTGGTAGCCCCGCCCACACTTCCTGTCTGCCTTTGGCCAATCAGCGCTTTTTTATTAAACTCATAGGCAGGACAATTATTTACAGTGTAACATCATAAATCCACTACAAACTCATACTGAGAAATGAGGTCAATTGGATCCATCACTAAACATTCCATGCTTATATTTGTATGTAATGCTTCTGACCAGCATAGGATGAAATTCTAATGCCAGAATTTGGTGAGAAGCTCTAAGAATCACTGGAAACATCCTATGTCAGAGTGTGGACCAATTTCTCAGCCTCTACATACTGAAGAGCCTCCTCTGTGATCCTTCATCTGTGGGATTTGAGACTGTTCATTGTTTCCATTGAAATCCTTAGCTCTGCATTATCAGGCTCAGAAAGTAGTTATGTAGCAAATTAAATTCTTAACTTTTAAACTTGTAGGAATTCCTTGTGGTCTAGGTTTCTGGGAAGAGAGAAGACATGCTTTGTTCTGAGTATGGATGGGAATCACTGTTTGGTGTTAGAAAAACTAGTCTCCTCTTTAGTACTAACCAAGCCTACAATGCAATATCCCATGTTTTCAATGCTGAATCCTTGAAAACGGTCAGGCATCTTTGCCTTTGAGAGATTTAATTTGCTTCTGTGATTTTACAGTTTGTTTTCATTCTTTTGTCATTATCCACCTTATCCCTCATCTGAGAACAGAGTTTGTTTGTTTGTTTGTTTATTTATTTATTTATTTAGTATCCTGCTTTTATCCTAATCATGCATCTTATTCAGCTTCCTTGCTGCAGAAATAAGGCTTGATCCTGTCTTTCTGTGGAATTAACATTCTGTTACATACCATCCTGTTAAATTATTCAACCAGCACAAGGGAGCAGAAATGCACAGAAATGAGACCTTGGCTTTACCCACACATTTAGTGTGCCATCAGCATTATCGACATGTTTGAAAGAGAGAGAGGTCACTCTTGGAGAAATCCTAGGCTTCCCATTCACACATGCTCACACTTCTCCTAAGGAATCTTCCTCAATTGTTTCCTGCCTTTCATGCTTGACAAGGTGCCTGCTGTCTACTTTGTGACTAGTGGTGATTTCCTTTGTCTGTCTTCCTGCAATTTTACAGCATCTTCACTACAAACAAACGAGAAAGAAAGAAAGAGAAAGTAAAAGCCCACTCTGTCTGACTATATTCCTTCTTATACAGAACACTACTGTGGAGGGTTTTATAATTGACCTCCCCCCCCCACTGCCATAGTAGCATTTCATGCATGATTAGAATCTAAACTGGAAAATGGTCCTTGAAGGCACAGAGCCACATCTGGAACCTCTTAGCAATGGTCTCTATCCAAGAGCTTAGGCTTTACTTCCAGGGATCCAAACTTATCCGATAGTTGTGTGAGCAAGTGTTCAGAGTGACTTCATGTGTCCTGCGATGTAAGTGGCCTCGGTGATGTAATGCATAAACACAGCAAACCAAGGCTGTGATCAGTAAAGGCTCTGCCTTCACCTAGGAAGACTCTGGATTGCATAAGGTGTTTTGCCTTAAATCTACCACAGAGTAGGCAGCGGAGAAGGGACGGAACCACCTGCCCCTGCTTCTGCCACTGCCACTGTCTTCTTGAAGAACTTTGCAGTTACTGAATAGGCAATAGCAGGTGGATAATTCACATCCGAAAGCTAAATTGATTAAAGCAATTGTAGGGGACCTGGGCAGGCCATTAATTGTCTTCTAATTAGAAAAAGATCAGAAATTGAATGAGTACCTGTCCTCGTTAGGGTTTTTATTACTGAGATAAAACATTACCACTGAAAGCAAGCTGTGGGGAGGAAAGGGTTTATTTGGCTCTCACAAACTCCAGTCACAGGCCATTAACTGTGAATGAAGAAAATCAAGGTGGAACCTGGAGGCAGGAATTGAGGCAGAGACCAAAGAAGATGCTGCTTACTGGCTTGTTCAGCTTGCTTTCCTATATAACCCACCCAGCTAGCACCACCCATGGGGAACTGGGCCTTTCTACATCAATCACCAGTCTCCCCCCCCCCCCCAAAAAGCATCACAGGCGTGCCCCCAGGCCAATCTGGTGGTGCATATTTTCTCAATGGAAGTTTTTCTTTCCAACTACCTTGAATTTGAGTCAAGATAAAAAACCAACAAACAAGGAAGAACCATTATTATTTTTTTTTTTTAAAGTAACTTATTGTACTCAACTTGCCAACTAAAGTTGGCATTAACTATGTCTTGGGTCCTTAGGATGATTAAGAAAAAAGAAGTCCTGGTCCCAGTTCAACTGCCACATTTTTATCTGTCATCATCAGAGCCTAGCTCACTTAGAAAGACCAATTTCAGCAGGTCCTCTACAGGGCTCTCTAGAGAGAGCTGCAGCAGTCTGGATCTGACTCAGAGGGACCCACAGAGACTGCGGCTTCTCACCTATAAAATAATGCAAAGTGCCTCGCAGTTAAGATTCCATTCAGGGTTAGGGAGATGGCTCATTGGTGAAGAACACATTCTGCTTTTTCCATAAGACCTACTTGAGTTTGATTCCTGACACACGTCAGGCACATCATGACCATCAGTAATTCTGTCTCTAAGGGGATACAACACCTCTGGACTCTGGGCACCAGCACCCACATGTACACACACACACACACACACACACACACACACACACACACACACACACACACACACACACACACACACACACACTGTTGTACAACCAGAAAGAAAACTGGAGTCCTTTGGCCATAGGAAAATTTTCACCAGTGTGCTTTTCTTGAGATTGTAGATGCCATCCAAGGTGCTTAGAACTTTCAGCCAAGCAAGTGACCCTTTGCTTTTCTGGTTTGCCAAGAAGACAACCATCATCTTTCATCTACTTCCCATTCTTGTTTCACTCTTCCTCCACCCTTACTGCTCTACAGTTGTCCTCCCCAGAATGCATCAGCATGGACTCTTAGCCTGGTTTTCCAAAACAATATAAAACAGAAATCTCAACCACCAGATCCTAAGGCAATAATGATACCCCCTAGAGATTCAGACTTCCAATTTAATGCATGAATCCCCTGTGTGGTGGAGTTCTCCTGTAAAACATCAGGGGAGATATTTGCATAAAGAGAAGGCAATCCTGGTCCTATTCTATTGTTCTTATTCTGTCTAAACAAAGTCAATACTATTAAAATCTAAGTAGATGCTAAGGAGAAATCCCCAGGATACTACAAAGAGTTTTCCTTCTGTTTCCATTTCTTTTACAAATTGGCTCAGTGCCATGGACCCTGTGGAGAGACAATGAAATTTTAAAACATGCAGAGGAGAAGGAAGCATCCTGGAATCTGCTTTTCCTCAAAGGAACTCAGAAAGTTTCCCTGAGCTGTGTGATGTACAGCCTTTTTTCAGAACAGACTTTTCCAGGTGGCTGGAGATCAGTACTGGCTTTCTGTTGGCAATGTCCACAGGTTCAAGACTCTGGTCTGCCCCCAGGTGATGTGTGACATCACTGTCATCTGGTGCTGACAGCGTCCATTGCTTTGGTCTGTGACTGTTCGGATGAGCACAGGGCTGACTCTTCTCTCACACTTATAATTGTGGAAATAGCTTTAGCTTTTTTCTCTGTCTGATTGCTTTTGGTATCTGGATTCCTTTTGCCTATGTTCTTTCCAGAGGCTGGTTTCTGCTTTCCTTCCTCACATCTGGAATCTAGCCAGATTACACCAGAACAAGCTTTTTCTAACATTTGAACCCTTTTGTAAGCCTGCTGATTGCGACTTGGACAACCAGTTTCATCCAAGGTAGAAGCTTTCTCCTGCTTTGAGGGGGAAAATAATGTCTAAAAATAAAACCTAGGCACAAAAATAGGGCCAAATACTCATTAACTGATTCACTTAGCTGAATGCTGAAACTATTTCTATAGTGTTAAATCAAGCTTTTGTGTACTCTATTCATGGTACTTTATCTTAGATGATAAATAGGTTACTGTAATTAGTCATTTTATTCAAAATACATGAATTAAATTGTTTCAAGGACCCAATTTTCAGCTCATGCTTATGCTGACCCTTGGACTGAAGTACTTGTGTTCATGAGTCTTTGAGAATATGTATTATTGGCTTCTGTGGGGGAGGCTGAAGAAAGACTGAATACCTAGAGCTTACTGTACAGGGATGAAATTTAAATCTTAATCTTGGTGGTAAGAAGCCACCATCAGGTTCAATAAAATAATGTCACAGGATGACTTCCATATTTTAAAATATGATTCTGGACTGTTGTGTTGACAGTAAACTATAATGAGGCAAAGACAGACAAGGGTTATCATCCAGATCTACATTTAGATTTACACATAAGAGATAGTAGTGCTTTGGAGCAGGGTGGTGACAGAGGCCTGGGAGAGAAGTAGACAATATACAAGTCAATGGACTTGATATGGGGCTTGAAGAACTGGAAGAAACAAGCTTCTTCTTCATTATTATTATTATGATGATGTTGTTTAAACAACTGGAAACACAAGATATAAGTTATTGGAATGAATACTGAAAGAAGCTAGCTCTTACCTTTAGTTTTGTTGAAAGCAGAGTGCAAAACCATGAAAAGGGGTCTAAGGCACACATCCCAGGCTCATGCTGACTTTGTGAACAACGCGGTGCAGAGCTTCATGAAGAACACCCCAGTTAAAAGACCTGGGCTCAGTGGAGAGGTTTCAGAATCCTTGGACTAAAGGATCTCACATACAGAGGACACTGGGAGCAGAGTGGAGGGAGAAAGCTTGAGAGCGCTCCCTATTTCCACACAACCAGAACAAGCAGAGAAGAACCAGAAAAGGATCAAGGGATCCCATAGAAGGAAAAGCAGGGAAGACAGTATCTTGGAGCCAGAGCAATCTTTCAGGGGAAGGGGTGAAGGGAGAGAGGGGAGCTAGCAGTCAACTCTGCAGATGGCACTCTGGGGTTGAGTAAGATGAAAAATGTATCAGATCGGAGTTCTTGATGACAGTGACAAAGGCCAAATTTTGATATGGCCTACAGAGGGAAAGCCAGAGTAGATTAAGTTGAGCCTTGATATAGGAATGCCTTTCTGTATGCTGTGAATATCAGTCTTTAAATAAAGGAGCTGTTTTGGCCCATGACAGGCACCATAGAAGAAGTAGGAGGAGAAATCAGAATAGGTAGGAGAAGCAGGACAGAGTCAGGCAGATCAAGCCTGAAGCCCAAAGGAGCAACAAGTAAGGATCACAGGTGAGCCACGGGCCACATGGCAGACAGATTAATGGAAATGGGTTGAGTTAAGATGTAAGAGCTAGCTGAGTCATAGGCCAAACAGCATAAAGTTAATATAAGTATTTGCGTCATTTTGGGGGACCTGAGCAGCAGCGGGCGGCCAAGGGGTCTGGGCCTCTGGGCCCCGGGACCAAGAAGCCTCGTTGTTACAGAGCCTTAAAAGGGGAAATAGGAGAAGAAAAAATAGGTAGATACATACATACATGGAGGCAAAACACTCACTCCAGTCCAATAAAATACAATCTTTAAACCATGAGCTTACTAGTTACTAATATTTCCATCCATAGATTGTATCTATTAATATCTTGCACATATAAATATATCTGTAAATAGAAATATAACTTATTTTAATAAAATGAATACTATTTTTTAGAGTTTTCACTTAGCCAATATTTTAGCTTTTTCTTTGAAGGAATGGAAGCTAACAGATAACAACTTACTCCTGCTGCAGATGTTGACCCTGTGAATATTTTGACATTTGTTTTTGTCTTTATTGCTCTCCTGATTTTTATGTAGGTATATTTTAATAAAAAAATGAATGAGTCTTACAAAAATGAACACATCTTAATAGAAACTCAGAACATGAGTCAAGTTGAAGAAACTCTTTGCAAAAGTTGCAAATTCAATTATTTCCTCCTACCCTTTAAAATGTAAAATTGAAACCATAAATTATTATGCTACTGGGTTTTGTTTTGATAGAGGATTCTAATTTAAATTTTTAGAATAATTCTAATCATTCTAAAATTTTATGTCTCATGGCACACTTAAAGCATATTCTCAACTGTAGAACTGCCAAATGATTCTTCAGACTCTTCTAGTGATTTTTAAAACAAATTATAGGCTATTCTTAAAGACACTGTTTCTCAAAGAGAAAAATTAACTATCATTCCATCATTCAAGAAAATCAGTTCTAATTTATGTGAAACTATGTTGTGTGTGGACAAGTAAGTAATCATCTCTATTAGTCACTTGTCTGTAGCTGTAATAACACACCATGACCAGAAGCGACTTACGAAAGAAAGAATCTATTTGGGCATACAGCTCCCCAAAACTAAGCGTCCATTGTGGTGGGGAGTCATGATAGCAAGGGCAAGCACAGTAGCAGCAAGACAAAGCTAAGAAATCATGTCTTTAACCACAAGTGGGGGATGGGAACTGGAAGTGAAGCCAGACTATAATTGCTCACAGTCTATACCTTACCCATTGACATAGTTCCTCTAGCAAAGGCACACCAAGTAAACCTCCCCAAACAGGACCACCAACTAGGGACCAAGTGTTAAATACTTGAGATTATTGGCAACATTCTTCATTAAAACCACAGACACTATGAGTTCCCTCCACCCCATTTTAACAGCAACTTTGAGGTGGGCACTAAGGTTGATGTCATGCTTTATCCGTTTTTATGTGTGATTATAAACAATGCCATAGTTATCACTGGCATTTAATATTGAATTGAATTTGGTCTTAGTCTATTTTACTATTAAAAAAAAAACCCAATGTATTCACACCGTAGAAAGCTTTATAAATAACATCTATTGTCTAAAGAGCCACCATAAAATCATTGCCAAATCCCTATTCATTCAACAGCCATTTATCAGTGACTAACACACTGCACACCGGCTCTGGATGTGCAGTCCACCCTTTAGCATTAACATCAGGATGGAGATTTGGTGATGGATCTTGCTAGTGTCCTGTATGCAAAAAAAAGTGTGTGTTTCAAACAAATACCGAAGAAACCAACAAAAAACAGACGCATGGTGTTTAAAGTTTTATTATAATTGGGTTTTCTCCTATACTGCAGGAAGAAGTCTAATGCCACTGAACTTATATAGTATTGTGCGTAATGGCTACAGCAAATCATTTGTATGAATGTATAATAACTTAATCTCCTGGAGTCAGACACTGTGGTTCTCCTCAATTCTCTTCGGCAGTTACAGTCCGTAATGTGAATTTTCTCTTCTTTTCAAGAGCACAGTTAACACGACCTCCACAAGAAATGAAGGCACAGGCACTGCTGTACTACTTCTCTGCTGTCATACTGTACCCTTGTGGATCTCACGGTAACTTCTTTTGTAGTACGGTTGTTAGCTATGTGTATCACTGGGGATTAACAGTAGCACACACAAGTAAATTGGCTATAGATTGTACATGCCTTATCCAAACTATTCCAAAATCTAAAACATTACGAGTATTGATGTGCCACCACAGTTGGGATATTGCAGAACTGATCTCATGTGACAGTGAAAACACACATAAATTATAAAATAAAAATTATTGTTAGGTTTTGCGTATAGCATGCATATGGAAATGTAAATAAATGGTACTTAAAATGGGGTGCTTTCCCTCAGTCATATCACTGTGCACGTTGAAATATTTTGAAATTGGAAAAGTCCAAAATAGCTCTGATTTCAGCTGTGAGGACTAAAACTGTGTACCCTCAGCCTTGGGGGCTTTCCCGAGTGATTCGTTGTAGTTTAGCAAAACCAGCATCCTAGAAGTATATATGAATGTCCCATTTTCATAAACATGATTTTAAAATTTCCATTTTCTTCTGTGTACCCTATTTAAATCTCTCTCTAATATCGTATCAGCTGCTAACATCACTGGAAAGAGCCATTTGACTGATACAGTTTTGAAGTAGAAGTTTGGTACCCAAGCTTGATAGATTGCCAAGGTTCTATCATTGACATTCTTTTCTTTTCCTTAACCATCATTAACATTTTCATTTTAGAGAATGCCATCTAGATAAACTGTTTTCATAACCATTGAATCTTAGCAGGTTTATCACACACAGATAAAAGAGTCAGCCATAATTAGCATCATAGCAGCAGTACACAAAAGTTCTTTACATATCGAGTGAGCTTGTGCTATGGAAGTTAAATTCAGAACCTTTAGTTCAATACAGTTAAGTGGCTTTCATATTGGCAAAACTCACACTTTTATACCTCTTACAAATTTAGAGAAAGGTTTCAGTTATACATGTATTCTGTATAAGTGTATTATATATAATATATATTACATATCGTATATATGAGCAAAATACTAATTCTTTATTATAAAAAATATTTTTATACAAAATATTTTGATTATGGTTACTCACTCTTTTCTCTTCTCAGATCCTCTCCACCTTCCCACCCATCCAACTCCATGTCTTCTTTCTTTATCTTTATAAAACGAATAGGAAAACAAACAAACCAGAAAGGATAATCAAAATAATAATAATAAAATTTTGAAGAACAAGAAAAAGTATGAGAAACACACACATACACATGCACACACACACACACACACACACACACACACACACACACACACACAAATCCCATTACAAACACAAAATTAGAAACCATAATATACAAGCAAAAGACCAGTAATGGTAAAGGAAAATGTTCAAACAAAACAATATAAGAGAAGAACAAAAGAAAAAAATCTACAAAAATTCCATTGAGTTTCCTTTGCGTTGGTTTTGGTCATGTATTGCTGGACATGGGCTACCCTGAAATGTGGTTTATATACTCTGTGAGATTCCACTAGGGAAAACTAATTTTTCCTTTGCCAGCATTGGTAACTGGAGATAGTTTCTTTTTAGGGATGGGAGCTTGTGTCCACCTTCCTCTTAGCATTCTGACACTATCTATCTCGGACCTGTGCAGGTATTGTGCTCTAACTGTTCTTTAGTTAGAGCAAATAGGTAAAGAGGTTCTTTGTTTATGTTTTAAATTGTTTATTTTTAGTTTTTATGTGCATTGGTGTGTATGTCTGGGTAAGGGTTTGGTACTCTGGAACACACAATTGTGAGCCACCATGTGGGTTCTGGAAATTGAACCTTGGTCCTCTAAATGAGCACAGTGGGTGGTCTTAACCACAGAGCCATCTCTTCAGCACTACAGAGGGGCGTTTTTAGATAGCAAGGTTATCTAGATGTCAGGGTCTGTATCCAAGTACAGTGAAGTACAGATCACTTTGCACACAAGAAGCATATAAATCTTTAACCTTTGTAAATATATAAGATGTAGACACACAGCTTTACAGCCAAAAATCCCAGGTGCATAGCTCATTGAATGTACAAAAATCACTTTAACATAGCTACTTACAAAGCAATCATTTAAAAGGCTATAATTCAGACTCTTGAATGAACTTTTACTTTTTGTTGTTTTAAATATTAATTCTTACTCATCCATCTTGAAGATAAGCATTGAGTAATATGCTGATCTACAGTCATAGTAATATGTGATTAGGGGTCATTCTAGTGCTATGTTCATTTACCTGAATAATATTTAATTATATCAGTATTCCTGTTTTTATTACAAATTCATCAGGTGATGAACATCTAGGCTGTTTCCATTTCTTGGCTATATGAATAAAGAAACAATGAATATTGAAGAACACATATCTCTTCAGTAAGATACAGTGACCTCTGAGCATCTCTACAAACAGTGGCAGAGCTGGAACACGTGGTAGATCTATTTCTAGTTTTTAAGGAGATGTCACACTGATTTCTATAATGCTGTAACAGTTTCCACTCCTAGGAGCAGTGAATAAATGTTACCCTTTCTCCTTATCCATGTCAACATTTGCTGTATTTTGGTTTGGCCTTGGCTATTCGAATTGGGGTATAACAAAATCTCAAAGTAGTTTTAATTTTCATTTTCCTGAGGGTGAACTATGCTGGACATCTCTAAAAAAAATGTTTCCCACTTTAGAAAAAAATTGCATTTCATCTTTTAAGAACTCTATGTTTAGTTCCATGACACATTTTAAAATTTCAATGTTTATTTTCTTGATGTTTTGTTTCTTTGTGTTGTTTGTATATTCTAGACACCAACCCTCTGTAAGGTGTTTAACTACTTAAGATTCTTTTCTGTACAGAAGTTCTTTGGTTTCATGTGGTCCGTAGTCTCATTTGTTAGTCATTACAAGGAAACTTTAGAGGGGTAGGGCAGTGCAGTTGTAGAATCAAGAGTCATTTTTTTCCTTTCCTACTATTCCATGGTTTTTTTTTTTTTCTTAGCAGATCCACATCTCCCACATTTGCTTTGGAGACTCTAAGTCTGTCTGAAGAAGAGCAATAAAGCATGGGCAGAGAGAAACAGCCACAGGGTGAAGGAAACAGGCAAAAGAGAGTCTGCCAGTGCTTAGTTCTTCTGCCTCAGGCAGTGCTGACAAAAATCCAAAAGATTTATTCCAATGTCCATAACAGAAGGGTCTTTCTTATCTTACTTCTGAGGATTCAGAGAAGAAAATAGGACCTACTGCAGTTTTTATGATTTGTCAAAGTAGATACTGTTTTCAAAGCTATGATGCAGTTAAGGACGTTTTCATAACAAAACCCTTACTTGGGTTGAGTTGTTTTGATTTTTGAAATCTACTCAACATCCACAATAAAACACCAAAATCCAGTACATCAAGAGGGTTAAAATTTTACAGTTATGTCCAGAATAATATTCCCCAGATCTCATTTGTCTGACTCATAGAGTATTATTATTTGAATGTGAATTGTCCCTCACAGGCTCACATGTTAAACATGCGGCTTCCAGCCACCAGTGTTATATTGAAAGTTCTGGAAACTTAGTAGGTGGGCACTGTAACACATATTACATTGGAAAATTGTCACCTGTGTATGTGAGGAGATGCAGAAAGGGAACCTTTGGGATAATTTTTCATATGATAGTGAAGGGGACCAGGGTATTATGAATAGAAGAAAGTAGCCAGAGGCATATCATATGCAAGAGTCCAGAGCAGAGTGGGAAGAAGAGTGTCATGATCACAGCAGAGAGGCTAGTGGAGACAGTGAGATAGCAAGAGACAGCAAGAGATAGAATAAAGAATGGCTGGGTTATAAGGAGGATGAGTAACTGGGGGACTTGCGAGGAAGGTCCAGGAGGCTACCATGGACTTTGAAATTTGTGACAAATACTTACGGTAGGGACTGAGAGAACCTGGAGGCTAGCATGGGTTTTGATATTCAACCACATGTACATGTCAGTAGAGAGTCATACGTCCCCTTCTGCCAGAGGTCAGGGAAATGACTTCTTTTGAAAAATAAGAACTAGTTTCAAGAGCTCCTGAGGAATGCTGGTTTTTATCTGAATACTGAAAATCCTTCTGTAGACCAGTGTGAGTTCATTTCCGGATATATGAACTTGTGAACTGCCTGAGACCTAACAACATGCTACTTAAACATTTTGACAGCAGGTTCTGAGAGTGTGGAGCCCTCCTCATGTAAGACTTGAGCATGGTTTTGGCATGCATCCTCTAAAACCCTGCCCTGAGTCAGGATGACCATTTGGCTCTCTGTGACAGGGAAAACTTGGGGGAGCAAAGAGATAAAAACATTAAAACATTGTGCTCTTGAAAATAGAGAGAAGCCAAACCAGTCTTTATGGACATTATTATTGTTTATCCCACGATACAAAAATTCCTCGCATGGAAACAGGAAGCTGGCAGCTTATCCGTGGAGAGACTCTCAGTTGGGAAGTCCAGCAGTGATTTGACGGTGTTACCTTTGTTAACTCTCCCACCTACCTGCCCCCTGCCCTCTCTCTTTGGCTGATCTAACTATTTCTGCTTGATACTATAATCACCTTATGGAGGGAACTCTGTTCTCCAACTTCAGATTCTATCTGCCTGCTCTTTACTATTGGTTCACTTACTTTCACTTGCTACATTCTTAATAAAGTCACTAAACTGAAACTGGAAATATAGCTATTGCAGGTCATTCTCCAGACTACACTGAACAGGTTCTTGGCTGGAGAAAGTAGGTTACTGTGGATATCCTTGGAGGAATACCTTGCTTTTGTCTCCTTTCCTTTTCTCTGTCTCCTTTGCCAGATGCTTCCCCCATCATGATGATATGCCTCACTCCAGACCTGGAAACAGTTGAGTCATCCAGGATGGATTGAACCCTCTGAAACAATGAGCTCAAATAAACATTTCCTCCTTAGGCTGTTTTTATCAAGTGTCTTCTCACAATGATGAAACATCGCTAGTACGTGATCTAAAGCCAAAGTCAATACACTACTTCGTTTCTCTTTTTGGTGTTTTGTGATGAGATTTTCTAACAGATTGTTGAACCAAGAATTATCTTCTAAATTCTCCATATACTTATTGGCTCAGTACAACTCATTTCTCCCCAGTTTTAGGGCCTTCTAGATCTAGCTAGCTTCAAATCCTATTAATATTGCAGTAAGTAGGGATCAAAGGAGAATTATTTCCTGTTCACGCTTTTCAGTACTACAGCAGCGAGTGACTTAGAGGTAGATGAGTCTGTTGGTCAAGTTGATCAAGTAGGTTACAAGCCAATATGCTCAAGCCTTAGATAGTTGCCAGTCTCACGGTTACTTTGACTTAATTCAACTGAAGTGGAATATACTCCATCGCGGTGTCAGGGCTTGCTCCCAGTGACAGAAGGGTTTCTAGAGATATGGTCAGGCTGTTCTAGAAGGTTCACTCAGGCAGTCCTGACATAAGCCCTGACAAGAACCTGACACTGACCCTCTCCATTTTATCTCTGCTCCCCATGTTAGACCTATTCTTTCCAGCGGTCTTCAGTTACCTTATGAATGATAATGAACAACTCATTCTTGGAAGATATAATGAAGATGTAATTCTCCCTTGCTCATTTACGAGTGGGTCTCAAGTTGTAATTCACTGGAAAAATCAAGACAACTATGTTCATAGCTACTACAAGAGTGTGGACCATTTGAAAGAACAGAATCTTAGATATGCAAACAGGACATCCCTCTTTCATGGTGAAATTCACAATGGGAATGCCTCTCTAACTATCAGAAAATTAAGTCTTCTGGATGAAGGAATTTATACCTGCTATGTTGGAACAGAACATGGACATACTAAAAACAAAGTGGTGTTAAAAATAGGAGGTAAGTGCGTATGTAAATTTTAGTAAGATGTAATGATATAATTCTGAGACAGTTTTTTTGAATTTAATATGCTAAGATCTTCCTTTCAGTAAGTTTCCACAAATCCACTTATTATTTCAATGGGTATTATTATAGACAGTTCCCAACGCATAATATGTTATAGTATGGGTGTGTTATGATTGATATAACCATTCCCCCTGTTGATGGGTGTTCAGGGCTTCCAGTGTTTTCCATCACAGACCCTGTTGTGATGAATGTCATATAGTTGCATAAGATGATGACAAATTATCCGAAATAAAAGTTCCAGAAGTAAGGTTTTAATATTCTAATGGCATTAGCAGAGTAAGGGCATGTATTTCCCTAGTAGTTCGATCGGCACTGAGCATCATCAGTCTTAAACATCTCTTCCAACATGGTGATAGGAAATACGGAACTACATTTAAGTTGCCTTTTTATAATAATGTAGAACTTTGTGTCGATATTGCATGATTTTATACTCTCTAAAGTAACTATCATATAACCTTAGCCATACTACATAACTAATGTAGTTGCCATGGTTGCCAGTGATTAAGTTTATGTTTAATTAAACTGGAATCCAAATAAAACTTAAGAGATAATAGAAATAACTACACAACCTATTCATAAGAATAATACTACCAAGAATTTTTGTTGATATGGCATGCTAATGTTGAGTGTGCTGATCATTGACATGGTATTCTTTATTCACTGTCAATTTTACTACTATTATGAATTTATTGTTAGCTCAGATGTATTTTGTTATTTAAATACATATACTATTTTCACTTAGACAGAGGTGCAATTAATTTTATTATATCCAATCCCCATTTTTTTGTTTACAATTTCTTTTGGATCTATATTTCCTTCCCAACTTCATGTTCATTTTTTTTTTAAAAAGAATTCACTGTATCTAATTAGTGTTTCCCATATATGTATGGGTATGGGGCCATCTTCTAGACCATGTTCAACCTACTGGCAATCATATTGCAAAAGAAAAACACCCCTTCCCTAGCATCGTCTACTGTCAGTATCTCCTCATGGAGGCTCATGTGCCTTGCTTTTCCTGTGCTGGAATAATAACTGCTTGATCTTTTGCAAGTCTCATGCAGACAACCATAGCCATTGAAAGTTCATGAGTGCAATTATTGTCATGTCCAGAAGACACTATTTTGCCACACTCCTTCCCAACCTCTAACTTTTCCAATCTTTCCCTTCTTCCACCATTGTCATTGAGCCTTGGGAACAAGGTTGTGACATAGATGTCTCATTTATGGCTGAGCATAGTTTTTAAGACATAATGATATTACAGTGCATAGTGTGGTGACATGTATTTGTAATTCTAGTACCAGGGAGGCTGAAAAATTAGGATCCATGGCTTGAGGCCAATGTGTACTGCATGAAAAAAATGTTTCAAATGAATCAAAGTAATTATAAAGCTATTATATATGTAAGTGACTATAAATATAATGTACAGATGCTTTCATATGCATCAGGAAATCACAAGCATCATATGACTTATTTCATCATAATATTTACTGTAGGGTAGTGGGCTGGAAGAGAAATCACATTTCTCTGAGGTACACTGACAAGTGAGCATGCATGCATGTAAGTATGTGCACGGCTAGGTTATTCTGTATAATAGAGTGTTGCTTGCTTCAGAGGAATATCTTCTAATATATTTTAACAATTAATTCTGACTCTTTCTTCATCTGACTGATTTAACTGTTTTATATTTTGACTCCAAATTGTATGTTAAAATACAAAACTCAAATATGCTGTCAGTAGCTCCGAAGTCTAGAGAGTGCTGCATAAATTCTACAGATTTTTGACTCTATTTTCTTGTTCAGTGAGGCCATTAAATTTGTCAGAGAAAGTTCTAGAAAACAGTGATCATTACTTGTTGTGTACCTATGTAAATTCTTTATATTCTTCCTGGACAACAATATTCAATCTTAAGCTTCATAAGTTTTGTTTGGATTTAATTTTTCTTTAGATAACCAAGAGATCTTGTTTATAAAATTTAGTCTTTATTACATAGTTGGTGAAACTAATGGCCACAATTCTTCGTAACTTACTAATTGCTTTGTGCAGCTTTCCACGCACCTTTAATGAGATATGAAAATAATGACAAAAAGAGCTTTTTGGTATGCAGTATCCTGAGTGTTTACCCTCCTCCAAGCATCACATGGAAAATGGGTAATGCTGATGTCTCTGAAGATAGTTCAGCAATAACTGGGACTTTGGCTCCTTTCTACGTTACAAGTACACTGAATATTTCAGGATCAAATTCATCTTTTGAGTGTTCTATTGAAAATTCACTTCTCAACCAAACATGGAGAGGAGAATGGACATTAGCAGGTAGGTTCCATTGGACTTTCTGTGTACAGGTAGGTGCCCTGTCAGAGGCTAGGAGGTGCTTGGGATGGATGTACAAAGAAAAAAGAAAGAAAACCCATCTGTAGAAGAGATGATTTGGCTGCATTGGTTCTGAGCATCAGTTTCTATTCATAAAACAGACATACCTACCTTACTAGGTAAAAACACACCCTTGAGTGCTTATCTGTGGTTTCTCCTCCAGACAGGGCTTTCCATTTGCACAATAACATGTGTTTCTTAGCAGATCATAACCCCTGATTCTCTCTAGTTAAAAGAGTTATTAAGTTTTACTATTATTATTTTTGGCTTTTAAGCATTGGTATTTAAAATATTTTTACATTTTATAAATAAACAAATGTTTACTTTTTTATTTGTATTTTACTTTAAAAATATTGTGGAAAACATAATGCTACATTGTTCATGTGTAAGTCAGAGAACAATTCATGGGAGTTGGTTCTCTTTCCACCATGTGAATTCTGGGAATTGACTTCAGGTTACCAAACTTCGCAGCAGGTGAAATGCTCTAGAGCTCCAGGTTGGTTGGAAGAGTTAAAATCCAGCTTCCCTCCCTGGAAGACCTGATCCTAGCCCAACTGGAGGGTATAATATAATCTCAGACGGAACCTTTAAAATAGCAACAGGGTAGCTTTTCTATTGGAAACTCTACAATGCAAATATCAGAAAGCTTTCCCCAGAGACATAGTACTATAGTTTGTATTCCTTCCTAATCTTAAGAGTAATTTAGAAAATTAACCCAACAGTTTGGTCTTATCTCCTCCATTTTTTTTCTGTTGTTAGGTAGTCATTGGAAGAGTCAAGGTGAATCCATTTCACTCTGGTGTACAGTCAGCAGCAATTTCTCTCTACCAAAGCAAGACTTCCATGTTACTTGGTACAGAGTAGAAAATGGGGCCTACTATGTTTTGGATTGGAATCTAAACTCTTCACAGGACACAATGACTAATGACTCACGATTCTCATGGAATAGAAAGCCGAGACGGCACGGTGACTTCCCCATAACATTGAAACATCTTCATGCTTCAGACAGTGGGGAATACATGTGTAATGTCTCTTCAACTGAGTATACATTACTCACCATCCACAGACTACATGTAGGTAAGCTTCAAATAGGGCAGACTAATGGCTTTTACCTGTTGCAGTAAAGTTTGCTAAAACTTCAAAATGTCATTAATGGACATACCTTTGCTCATGAGGGTAGGTGACATGGCACCTTGGGTCAAAGATACTCTCAGAAGATTACTTTTTCATTGTTTCTTTTTTTTAAATGAAGGGAAATGTGTGCATTTTGGTAAGGGAAATATTTTCAACTCCTCTTCACTGCTGTGTGTAATATATGCCTTAGGAACTTGGTTTAGGAGCTGAGGCTGTAGGGGAAGTGAGAATTTGGAACTGCTGAATGGTGGGAAACATCATAGTGTCTGTTAATCTGGTAGAAACAATTGCATGGTATTTGAAGTAGTAAGAAATGCCTGGTTCTGCTCACTTTCTACTACACACAGATGCCAAAAGTCTTTGTTCATAAGGAATGCTCCTAGTCCACTGACTAGAGTCAGGAAATGTGTGGCATGAACTTGGCTTTTTGGATAAAGTGGCTGGCCTCCCCATCCTTATTCTATTGCCATGGCATAGAGGAAACCCTAACAGCTCTTTTTCATCCTTTAATAAAAATATTTGAGATTATTAAAATCATTACATATTTCATGAATTTTTAGCTCTCTCTGTGTCACATGGTTTCCAAAGAAAGATTGTATGCTGAATGATAAAACTCCTTTTGATAATCTAGAATGGAAAATAAGGATGCATTTAAAGATCATTCTTTTCTCCCCAATAAGAGTGCTGCTTTTATGTAAAATGCAGTGAAGCCCAAATTCTATTTTTAAAACTGCTACCTCATATTGGATTCATTTTGGAGTTCAGAAAAACAATCAGGAAGCATCTGTCTGAAGACAACATATGCCCTATCTCTTTAAGCAGAGATTTAATTTTCAGTTCACTTAAAGTGAAACATAGGGGTAATTCCAGATCTGGAAAAAGCTTTTATTTTTTATTTTTTTTTTTTTATCAGAACCTTGCATCCTCAAATACACATTGTCCAGTGCAAGCAGAAAAAGAGTCTGTCCACATTCTCCAAAAAGAGGCTTGTAACAAGAGCATTCCAGCAGGGAAGAGACCAGAATAAGCAGTCATGGTACTGGGCATGAATTTATAATTGAGGCTTGATTTCTGAGTTTTTTTTTTTTTTTTTTTTTTTTTTTTTTTTTTTTTTTATGGCCAGGACAAAACATCATGGCCGAGGCAACTCATGAAAGAAAGCATTTAATTTGGGCTCACAGTTCCAGGGGGTTAGAGCTCATGAACATTATGGTAGGGAGCATAGCAATAGGAAGGCCAGCATGGTGCTGGGGCAATAGTTGCAAGCTTACATCTTGTCCACAAGCAAGAGAGAGAGGTGGCGGAGGGAGAGAGAGAGGAAGAGAGAGAGAGGGGGAGGGAGAGAGAGATCTAAGCTAACTGAGAAGGCATGAGCTTTTGAAACTTCAAAGCCTACTCCCAGAGACACACCTCTTCCAACAAAGCCACGCCTCCTAATCCTTCTCAAACAGTTCCACAGACAACCAAGCATTCAAAAATGTGAGCCTATGAGGGTCAATCTCTTTCAAACCACCATATTCTTCTCCGTAGCCTCCATAGGCTTGTAACCATATTACAGTGTAAAGTGCATTCAGTCTAACTTCAGAAGTTCTCATAGACGTTCAGTCTCAATACTATTTAAAAGTTCAGTGTCTTCTAAGACTTAAGGCAATCTCAACTATTACCTGCTATAAAATCAAGACTAAAACCTGGTAGGTCAAACGCCAAATTCTTTAACTCCATGTCTGATATCAAAGGGTTTATATGGCTTTGCCATTCTAACTTTGCTGACTGCAAAACACTTTGTTCTTTTGAGATTGTTCCACTCTGTATGTAGCAATCCTTGGCTCTCCCATTCCCAGTATCTTGGGATACACAATCCAGGCTCCACCTTCAGAGCTTCACTTTATGGCCTTTCCAGGACACCATACAGGGAGTCCTTATATCTGGTTTCAGCAGTTCTCCTTAATTATTAAAATTAATTTATTCTCTTATGTATTCTATCTTGCTGCAATTTCTCCTTCCTCCTCCCTCCCCTACCCCCACCCAGCCCGGCTCTTCCTCCATTTTCCTTCAGAAAAGGCAAGCCTCTTAGGATTATCAACCAAACATTGCATATCGAGTTACAATAAGAGTAGGCACCTGACCTCACTTTAAGGTTGGACGAAGCAACTCAGTAGGAGAATAGGGGCTCCCAAAGCTGGCAAAGGCGTCAGAGACCGCCCCTGCTCCCTCTGTTAGGAGCCACACAAAAACATCAAGTTACGGAACTATAGCATGAGCGAAGAGCCTGGGTCAGTTCATGCGGGTTCCCTGGTTGTCTGTTCAGTCTCTGTGAGCTTCTATGAGTCCAGGCCGGTTAATTGTATGGGGTTTCGTGGGCGTGCCCTTGATCACTCTGGCTCCTACAATCTTTTCTCCCCTGTTCTGAAGCATTTACCTCTGTTTCCGTCAGTTGCAATGATGGATCCTCGCTGATGGTGATTATGTCAGACTACAAGTATTGCAGAATATCATTAGAAACCATTTCGTTTAGCTTCCCTCCCAGCTCCCTCCATCCCTCAGGCTTGTTTGGGTCTATCCTGGGACTCCCGCGCTGTCCAGTGTCTGGTTTCTGATCCTCCAGGCAACGTCTCGGGTGGACTCACTCTCATGCCATGAGTCTCAAGTAGAACCAGTCAGTAGTTGGCTACATCTACAATTTCTGTGTCACTTTTACCCCAACACATCTTGCTAGCAGGACAAATTGTAGGTCAAAGGTTTTATGGCCAGGTTGGGGGTCCCAATCTTTCCACTAGAGACCATGGCTGGTTATGTGAGATGGCCAGATAAGACTCCTAATCCCCTGTTACTAGAGTTTAACTTGGGTCATCCTAGTAAATTCTTGGGCATTTCCATTGCACTAAGTTTCCGACCTTGCCCCTAAATTGCCCCCCCATTCCAGTTGTCTCTCGAAGTACTGTCTCTCTCTCTTCACTGTCCCTTCACAATCCCTCTGTTTCCTGTCCCCCACCTGCTCCCAATCCACCCACAATATCTGTTCTATTTCCTCTTCCCAGGGAGATTTGCACATCATCCCTTGAACCCTCTTTGTCACTTAGCCTTTATGAGTCTGGATTGTAGCATGATTATCCTTTATTTCATAGTAATATCCACTTATAAGTGAATTTGTGCCATGTTTGTCTTTCTAGGTCTGTGTTACTTTACTCAAGATGATTTTTCTAGTTCCATCTATTTGCTTGGAAACTTCATGATGCTGTTTTTTTTAACAGTCTAGTAATGATTTATTGTGTAAATGTATCACATTTTAAAAATCCATTCGTCATTGAGGAACATCTAGGTCATTTCTTTATGAACAAAGCTGCTATGAACATAGTTGAGGAAGTGTCTTCATGGTCTTGAGAGTTGTTTGAGTATATGCCCAAGAGTGATATAGCTGCCTCTTAAGGTAGATTGATTTCCAATTTTTTAAAAGACTGACATATTGATTTCTAAAGTGGCTGTGCAAGTTTGCCCTTCTATCACAATGGGGGAGTTTTCCCCTTGTGCATCCTCACACGCATGAGCTGTCACTTCTGGGTTGGATCTTAGCCATTCTGACTGGAGTAAGATGGACTCTCAGAGTAGTTTTGATTTGCATTTCCCTGATGGTTAAGGATGTTGAACAATTCTTTAAGTGTATTTTGACCATTTTAGATTATTCTGTTGAGAATTCTGTTTATATCTGTACCCCATTTTAAAATCAGATTATTTGGTTTTTTGATTTCTAGTTTCTTGAGTTCTTTATATATTTTAGAGCTCAGTCCTTTGTCAAATGTAGGGTTGGTGAAGAGCTTTTCCATTCTGTAGGCTGTTGTTTTGTCCTATTGACAGCATCCTTTGCCTTACAGAAGCTTGTCAGTTTTATGAGGTCCAATTTATTAATTGTTGGCCTCAGAGTCTGTGATACTGTTTTAGGTTTAGGAAGTTATATCCTGTGCCAATGTAAGTATTTGCCACTTTCTCAATACACTTGAACTTGAGTTTTGTGCAGGGTGGTTGATGTGGATTTGTGGGAGATTAAGTTGTTCCTCTGTAAATAATTGTCCCACCCACTGGTTTAATAAAAAAGCGCTAATTGGCCAAAGGCAGGCAGGAAGTGTGGGCGGGGCTACCAGACTAAGAAAACTCTGATAACAGGAAGCACAGAGCAGAATGCCAGAGAGAAGCCGGAAGAAGCAGAGGACAACTATGCTGCTCTAAGAAAAGGTACCGAGCCACATGGCTGAAGAAGATAAGAGACATGGGTTAGTTTAAGGGTAAAGAGCTAGCAAGTTACATGCCTGGGCCTTGGGTCAATCGCCAAAAAACTATCGTATGCATCTGTGTGTCTGTGTGTCTCAGCAGGTTTGCAGGTCTGTGGGCCTAGACCTTGAGGTTAGGCCTGAAAGTCTGGGCCAGAAACCTCCTACTACATGGATCTCTTTGTGTTCTTCTACATGCTGACATTCAGTTATGTCTACACCATTTATTGAATATGATCTCTTTTCTTCCATTGTATAATTCTGGATTCTTTATTAAGAACCAGGTGTCAGTAGGTATGGAGGTTTATGCCTGGGTCTTTGATTCAATTCCGTTGACTAACTTATTTGTTTTTATACAATACCATGAGGTTTTTATTACTACTAGCTCTGTAGTAGTGCTTAAAATCAAGGATGATGATACCTCTGGAATTTCTTTTGCTGTATTTGATTGTTTTGGTCATCTTGGGTGTCTTGGTTTTCTATATGAAGTTGTGTATTGCTCTTCCTAATTCTGTAAAGAATTGTGTTGAGATTTTGATGGGGATTGCATTGAATCTATAGGTTGCTTTTGGTAAAATAGACAGTTTTTGCTATGTGAATTCTATAGATTCATGGGCACAGGAGAGCTTTCCATCTTCAGATATCTTTTCCTTTGAAGCATAATCTCTTTTGATTAATTTTGGTTGGAAGTCTATTTTGTTAGATATTATAACAGCTATACCAGCTTGATTCTTAGGTCCATTTGCTTGGAAAATCGTTTTCCAACTCTTAACTTTGAAGTAATGTCTATCTTTGATTTTGAGGTCTGTTTCTTGTGTAAGGCAGAAAGATGAATCCTGTTTTTGCATCTATTTTATTGCCCTGTGTCTTTCTATTATAGAACTGAGACCATTGATATTGAGAGATATTAATAACCAGTGATTGTTATTTCCTGTCATTTTGGTAGTGGTGGTCGTGTGTGTGTGTGTGTGTGTGTGTGTGTGTGTGTGTGTGTGTATGCTTCCCTTCTTTTTGTTTTGACATTTGAGACTAATGATTGACTGTGTTTTTAATGGGTACAGTTAAACTTTTTGGGTTGGAGTTTTCCTTTTAGTACCTTCTGTAGGGATGGGTTTGTGGATAGTTGTTATTTAAATTTGTCTTTATCATAGGATATCTTATTTTCTCCATTTATGGTGATCGAAGTTCTTATGGGTATAGTAATATGGGCTAGAATCTGAGTTCCCTGTAGTCTGCAGCCCACATTTCTAGGCCTTTCTGGCTTTTAGAGTCTCCATTGAAAAGCCAGGTGCAACTCTAATATTTGCCTTTATATGTTACTTGGCCTTTCTCCCTTGAAGCTTTTAGTATTCTTTCTTTGTTCTGATATTTAGTATTTTGATTATTATGTTGTGAGGGGACTTCTTTATCTACTTCCATCTATTTGGTGTTCTCTAAGCTTCTTGTAGTTTTATAGGCAACTTGTGAAGATTAGAAACATTTTCCTTTTTGATTTTGTTGGAAATAATTTTCGTGTCTTTAACTGGGACTCTTCTCCTTCTTCTGTTCCTATTATTTTCAAGTTTTGTTTTGTTTGTTGTGGTCCTTCAGACTTTCTTGATGTATTGTGCCGGGAACTTTTTGGATTTAACACTTACTTTGATCGATATATCCATTTCTTCCCTGTCATCGTCAATGCCTGAGATTCCCTCTTCCATCTCTTGTAGTCTGTTGGTGATGTTTTTGTCTGTTGTTCCCATTCACATACCTAAATTTTCCATTTCCAGAATTCTCTCCCTTTGTGTTTTCTTCATTGCTTCTATTTCCATTTCTTTGTCTAGAACAGTTTTATTCACTTCCTTCAACTCTTTTTTGTCTTGGACTTCTCTATTTTCTCCAATTGTTTGTGTTTTCCTGAATTTCCTTAGGGGTTTATTTATTTCTTCCTTAATGTCTTTAATCATCTTTATAAAGTTGATTTAAAGTCTTTTTCATTGTATTAGAACATTCAGGGCATGCTGTAGTAGGATAGCTAGGTTCTTGTGGTGACACATTGCCTTGGCTGTCATTGTTGTATTCTTATGCTGGCCTCTAGACATCCAGGTATGGGGCAATTAATCTAGGTACCAGTTTCTGAGTTTGTCTTTGTTGGATGAGTGTTGTGTAACATGGTTTCTGTTTTCTCTCCAGTCTTCTGGTCTGTGTGGCCCAGTCTGTGTGGTCTCTGTAGAGCAGGGAGTCTCTGCCCCATTTGGAGGCTGGGGAAAGGGAACTGGAGACAGGATTGAGGGAAGCTGAGATGGAGCAGGAGTGGGAGAGTTTGGTGGGTTCACAGCTTACCTGGATTTCTCCAAGTCTGTTTGTTATCTAAAAGAACAGGGAGTCTCTGCCCCTGTTGAAGGCTGAGGCACATACAAGTAAGAGGGAATTGGACTATAGATAGTGTGGGAAGGTTCTAGGACAGTGAGACAGTGTGGGGGTTTGAGAAGGGAGGGGAGACTACCGGACTTCTAGTCTGTGAGGTCTCTGGTAGAGTGGGTGAGTAGTTCTCCTTAACTGGAGAAAAATTCCATAACCTCTTGCTTCTCTATCCTTCCTTTAAAGCCAGAACCCTGTGGCCAATGTTGCCAAAGTCTGCTGCTTGCTTGGGATGAAACCTGGCCCCCTTTTTATGAAGGACAGTTGCTTAAACTTTCATTTGTTATTGCTTGTTATGAACAGACTCTTTCTTTTAAGAAGTTTCAGGATTCTAGGTGGGGTTTTATTTTCCAGGCTCTTACTACGACAGCACACTATGCCCTACTTACAGTGTTCAACAACTTTCCTTATCCAAAGTCAAGCTGGTCACAGCAAGATCCCAGTCATTGGTACCAACTTTTGTCCTAGTTATTATTCTGTTGACCTAAGATATCATGATCAAAGCAACATATGGAAGAAATAATTTATTGAGGGCCTGACAGTTTCAGAGGGTAAGCCCATGACCATCACAGCAGGGAGCGTGGTGGCAGATCAGCAAGCATGACACTGAGCAGTAGCTGAGAGCTTACATCTTGATCTGCAAGTATAAGGTAATGTGGTAGTTTTAATAGATATGCTCCCCCATAAAGTCATGTGTTTGAAACCTTTGCCTATATGAAAGGGTACTATTAGGACTATTATCTAGTGCCTTGTTGGACTAGATATAAGAAGTATGTCGCTGTGGTAACAGGCTTTGAAGTCTCAGAAACTCAAACCAGTTCACCTCCAGTTGCCTGCTAATCCAAATCTAGAACTCTCAGCTCCTTCTTCAGCATCATGCCTGCCTACATGCTATCATGCTTCCTGCCATGACAATAATGGACTAAACTTCTAAAAACTGTAAGCCATCCTCAATTAAATGTTTTCCTTTAGAAGAGTTGCTGTGGTTGTTATATTTTTTCACAGCAACAAAACCCTAACACAGGTAGAGAAAGGTAATTAGAAATGGCATGAGCTTGTCAAGCCTCAGAACCCACTCCCAGTGACATATCTTTTCTAACAAGGCCATACCTCCTAATCCTTCCCAAACAGTTCCACCAACTGGGACCAAGTATTCAAGCAGATGAGTCTATGGGGGCATTCTCATTCATAATATCACACATGGTGTTCTACTCTTAATTATACTTTTTCCATTTGCTGCCTTGCTGGGAGATGCCACAGCATACAGCAGGAAGCCCAAACTGGCGCTTGGGATCCCTAGTGTTTAGAACTATTCAATGGATGTTTCACCAAACTGAATAGACCTAAGAAATCTTTTCTAAATTGTCTTTCTGAGTTAATATGTGACCTTGTGGCTATCTCTTTACTCTGTTGGGGGCTGAGGGTCACAGATAAAATGATAAGTAGTGATATTATAAAGGATTATTTTCAAAAGGGAAAATATACATTTGCTAGACTTTAGAAAGTGAGCCTTCCCTCTCTACCTAACCTCTTCTTCATCATAAGAGACAGATACTCAGAATTAACAACTCACCAGAGAGATTATTTTCTTTGTTAGAATACAGGCTGTATTAAGTAATAACAGTATACTCAGAACAATTTCTGTGTGACATATAAATAGTGATAATGATTTTTGATGAGCAATACATGAGCAGTGTTTCGACCCTACATCAGCCTTTGTGTGTGAGTGCTTCCTAAAATTTGGTAAGACATGGATTGTTCAGTCAGCTGGGTTTTCCCTTAATCAGTCCATCTTCCTTTACAGTAATTACAATGATCCTAGTGCAGGCCAGCATGTAGGAAGTCTAGGCTTCTCCAGGTACTCTTAAAGAGTACAAACTATGATTGCCCCAGGCTTTTATCTCATCATCCGAAACATCCATCACAGCTCCTTTAGAACTGTCTTCTCCAGGCCAGTGTGGAAAGCTTTCTTGCCTGAGGGTCTGAGGAAAACTACAGGCTAACACAAGTTTCCATTCTTAATTAGTCCTTTGTAAAAATGTGTTAGTTTCCTGATGTAATATAAAATATTAGAAAATTAAAATGCAGTTGAATCCTTGACGATTGAGTTTTCAGACTCTTTTCTCTCCTAATGTTAGCTTTGCCTAGACTCAAATTGATTGACATTAGAGTGACCACAATAAGTTCCTTATAACAGAGAGTCTGAGAGCAGACACATTTATACTAACTGTTCATTGCATCAGGCTTTTATTTTTGGGCTACCAACCAATTCGCAAATGATGACACGGAGCCTTATTAGTTATGAATGTTCACCCTAGCTTAGCTTACCCTGTTTCTCTATCACTGCCTATTGCCTTGGGGATTTTTACTTACTTTCTTTTTGTATCTTTACTTTCCTGTTTTTTTCTATCTGGCTGGCTGGTGGCTGCCTGGCTTCTGGCTTTAGGCAACTCCCCTTTTCTCCTAATTCTTTTTCCCCTTCTTCTTTCTCTTCTACTGGAGTCTAGATTTCTCCTTCTACTCATTCAGTCTGCCCGCCAGTCCCACTTACTCTTTCTCTGCCTAGCTATTGGCTGTTCAGCTCTATTTGACCAATCAGGTGCCTTAGGCAGGCAAGGTGAGACAAATGCAACACATTTACATAATTGCTTACACGTCATGAAACAATGCAGCACCAGCAAATGTAACACACCTTTACACAGTTTAAGCAATAATCTGCAGCATAAACAAATGCACCACATCTTTGCCTAGTAATATTCCACATGAGTTTATTTATACTACTAAAATTTAAAATGTTTTTATGTGTTTTCTTTTTGTTTGTTTGTTTGTTTTTTAACTCTGTGAAGTGTTCTGTATATTAATTCTGTCCCTTTGCAGCTGTACATGCAGTAGCCATGCTGTAGGGGCACTAACCTACTAAATCACTGCCGCTTGCTTTCCTTGGTAAGTTTCCTTCAGCTCACAGCCTTTGTGACTTTGTTTTATTTAGCACGGAGTCACAGAAGAGCTTTAAGGATTGAAATTGTGTTCTCATTTTTACTGTTTCTGATGGTGCTAGCGATATATTACTGGAAAGTGAGAAGAGGCTCCGACGACTCTGAAGGTAATATGGAGAATTTGGCTTTGCTCATGGGTATTCCATGCTCTCAGTGTGAACTCACCTATCCTGCTGGCTGCATGTAAATATCTTATTTTTCTTTCAGTCATTTTACAATTTATCAAAATCCATTCGCATTCTTTTGCATTTTTACCTACTATCCTGCTTTCTGGAATTTGTTCCAAGCAAGTAGTCAGAAACACACTAAGGAGTATATAATATCTAAGCACAAGCAGCACACTGCTAATATTCTCACGTTTTTATTATTTTAATCACCAGGAAAGAAGATGGTTTAATTAGCGGAAAAGCATAGGTGCTTTCTTTACCCAAAAAATATTCCAAAACCTTGTTTAAGATAATAAGCAGGATGATGTGATCACTTTGTACTGAAAAGTAGGCAGAAGGAAATAAATCTAAGCTTTAAAAAGTTGTCTTTGCAGTGATTAGATCATGGACATCCCCATCCTTCCCCTTCATGCAGGTAATCCCGTCCTGTCCCCAGGCCCTGTTCTATGTTACACAGACCTCTTTCTATAATTTGTGGTTTCAAAAATTGCAATAATCTTGAGTCATTTAAAAAAAAATCCTTGACATACCCAAAACATTTTAAAAGAAATTCTGAGAAACAAACTTGTATTGCCCCTACAATCATTTAAAATGATGCTTAATATGATGTGGCCACCAATCCTTAGAATTCTGCATTGAAATATATGTTAGTGATCAGAACTTGACTCAGAAGGAATCTGTACAAATTAGGGATTAGTTCATTTCCACATTCCAGAAAATGTGAATCCAGGAAGATGTTCAAGTATGGAGCAGGCTGAGAAAGCAGGTCTGTGTGTCTGCATGCTATCTCCCTGCCCACAGGTGTCAACAGCACTAATATGTTCCCAAAAGCACTTCCTCACTGTATTGTGACCCCGAGAAAGCCCTGGGTTTCCTGGAACTTCAATAAATCTCACATCCTATGTATGTGTTTCTTGCACATGAAGGATTTTGGTACCAGAAAACCATTGTTGAGAGTGAGGTTTTCAGAGTGACATTACAGGATCATTTCACCAATTTTGACCTTGTGATCATTAGGTCTAATAGGCAGGCTGGCCTCTTTGCTTGTTATACCTGACACTTAATTGACTAGAAATACTCAGAGATGGTTGCATCTCAAGTAGTCTAACTTATTTCCAGATCCATCCTCTGGGATAATATAATGATCCTCTGGTTGGATTAAATTCAAATTATGGGAGATGGGGTGTCACATGCTGCTTAACAATGAGAGAGTCTACACTGGAAGTCTGTCCACATTCAGGTCTATAGAAAAAACACAGAATACTCATCACTTAACAAAGTTAGCATAGGAAAAAAAATACATTCATCCCTCAACTCCTAGTTAGTCACTTATGAATCAGAACCAAAAGTAAAGTGGGAAGGAGAGGGAAGAGATTCCCAATCCTGGAATGGAGAATTATAACAAATCACTCCCGTATGGAGTGAGAAGACATAGCCAAAGAAGAGTCTGCAGGGAAGTACCTGTGTGTGTTTGGGGGGGGTCGGTGGAGGGGGATGTGCGAGGGTGGACAGGGGTATGAACATGTACTTAATTCTTGCTTCTCCCTAATCACAACCAAACTAGAGATCAGAAGAAACAGATGCTCTGCTGAGGGAGATCAATACAACCAGGTTCCCCCACCAGAGGAAGAAGTGCATTGTGGATCGAATGAAGTAATTGAGTGAAATTAAGGTAATTCCTCTTGATTCTATTCTGTTGCATGATATTTGATTGCATGTTGACACTCTAAAACTGTTAATAAAGTTTATCTTGAATATGAGAACAGAGCCAGCAACTAGCTGACAGAAATTAGCCACAGAGAAGCCAGGAATTTGGATAGGGAAGAAGAAAAAGGAAGGAAAGAATGGACCAGAATTCGGTACTATTTTTGGTTTTGAGCCTAGTGAAGAGACCTTGAAGTGTCTCTGGCTGAAAAGCAAAATGAGTTGGTTTCTTTTCGGCTTCTCTGATCTAGCAGGTTTTCCTCCCCCACATCTGGCTTCTGTTTGTAAATAGAATAATAGAGGCAGCATCGTTGGCTAAAATATCATGTACATGCCACTAAGTTCATGTACAGCCACTAAGCTGACAGAAACCATCACTACATTTCTGCAGTTAGTTGTAATGAAACATTCTGGAACTCTGATGCTAGGTTCCATAAAATCTAACCTGTCTCCAAGGTTCCTGGTTATTGTTTAATATACAGTGGTTCATATGCTTTGATTTTTAATTCAGTTTTCTATTGCTTAAAATATCCTTACTCTAGGACTCTATGTTTAGATGGCTCAGAGTTTTCAACAAGGCTAAGGAAGAAGGGCTTCCATGACAAATGGCACTACATTCTTGTCCTCTAACTGCCACTCTCAGCCATTCCTTGGCCAACAGCTGTAATGAGCCAAGAATTTCTGATTGGCTGACTTGTATTTATTCTCCCCTTTGAAACACTTAAATCAATCACAGAAACGTATTGCTACTTTGGATGCCGTATTTCTACAATGAATGCATTTTTAATATTGTTTGTTGGAATAAGAGGTGAAAGGGAGGTAACCAAGATGACTCTCGTGATTACAAAAAGATGGAAAAGAGGAAGAATGTGAGTTCTTGTGAACAGAATTTTATTTTCTTCACTCTTTCTTATAGAGAAATGCCCCGACTCCATTGATGAGAGTGGTAAAAATGGCGATAACTCCAATAGATAAGACATCAGGCATCATTTTCTTCAACAAGTCATTCTCAAAGGGATGGTAATACAGAAGGATGGAAGGGACAGATGTGGAACTGAAGCCTAAAATCCCAACATTTGTGAGGTGGATGCCAGAGACTCAGGAACTCGAGGCTAACCTGAGTCTTATAGCAAAATGCTATTCAAAATGACAATACAAAACTGTCTCTATCATCAAAAATAAAGAAACTGAATCTTTTTTCTAATTTAGATGTTATATAAGTCTCGGGGGTAGGGAGAGGTAAGAGGAATTGCAGGATAATAAGGTGAAAAAATAAAACTAGGCTTTTCTCAATGAGTGAGGTCTTCACATTTAAATATCTCTTCTTGGTCTTCTGTTCTTATTTGCAAACATATTCAGTGGCACTGTGTGCCTGAAGGCTCACCAGGGTGTAATCTGTGTCAATATTCTGATACATTTTGCTAAAGTGGAAAAAAAAAAAAAAACCAGACTCCTCTAAAAATGGAGGCAAGTAGATCATGGTTTCCACCCAGATACAGATATCTGGCCATACATACTTTCCAGATATTCCTAGGTTCCCCAGGGACTACTACTTCACACACGATGCATAGTTGGGTTCATTTTGCTGCATACGTTTTTACAGTTTTTCCTGTTCCCTTAATGTGAATATAAGTAATGAATAGAACTTGGTTAGGCTTGTTTTTAAAACTTTTTAGACTCAGGAACATCTAGAAGGAAGACTAAAGTTGACTGACATGATTTGGGCTGTGTTACTATTCATTTTATAATGTCTCATGGATCTCTGATCACAAATATAAGTGATGGCTTGAACCTCATCATCTCCACTTTCTCTACAAACCCCACCAACAGCATTAAGTATTTAAGATAAAAATGGCTATTCTGACTTGAGCAATAGGCAATGATTTATTTTCTTGCTTCTTGTCTCCTTCAGAAAAGTCAACCAGCAAGTGAAATCCTCTACTTGACACACTCCATCTACCTGAAGATTTACTTGACTGACATAATCTCACCTTCTCTCACTGCCATTCCAGGCAATGGCTTATCAGATTTGACAATTCCCCCATTGTGAGGGCAGCCATTTATTTTCCATGAGCGGATTTGAATGTAGTTCTAGAACTCATTATTAGAAATGTTTCTTAATAGCATTGGAGGGTAAGCCTCAATAAAAAATGATTGTGTTGAAGACTTTGGTAATTTAGTAACTTAAGTAGGGTAATTACTAAAAAAAACTGGTTTGTCCTAAAAGTACATTCTCGAGAGAGCCTTGATCCTACCTCAACTGGATATGCTAGACTGAATTGACTTGCTTTGGGAGTTCTTGCCCTCCTTGGGAAATGGCTGGAGGGGGAGGTAAGGGGAGGTTGGGCGAGGACTGGGAGGAGGGAAGGAGGGAAAGCAGAGGTCATTATGGGAAAAAAATTAAAGAAAATGCAAATAATAAATAAATAAAAGTACACTCTCTCTTGACCTTCAAACTTTTGCCAAAGGATGTTGTGCTAAAAGGGCTCTAATTGAATGATAAACCCTTAATTCTGGACTTCCTCAATTGCAGAATTATAATAATTGATTTTTTCTTTATAAATTAATCACTGTACAGCTGCTAACCAAAGACATTCAGAACTGCATTGAATCTTTAGGATGTAAGCATCAATTACTGATCTGCTGCCTTCAATAAGACAATGGGCACCTTTGTGCAAAGGACTCCAACTACACTTAGGAAATAATTATCTTATTAATGAATATCACTGTAGCCTTTTCACCAAGAACTCAGTAGAACCATATGCTTCAAAGTCTGATGAGAGCAGGTAGGAGCAGGCCTAGTCTTAGTGAAACTGTAAAGAGCCGTACCCGGCCTGAAAACAAGACAACCAGTGTGATAGAGTGTTATTCCATAGTTTTAGGGCTGTTTGAACATAACTGGATGGAATTAGGATGATGAGTTACAGGATCTTGGAAAGTAAGGATATTAGCTTCTCCAAGACTACTTAGGGAAGATCTTATCATCTCTGGAACTGACTTGTCTGGTAGGTGTTACAACTGGCAATGCCAGGCTGGCATAGCTACTGACGGAGAGTCATGAAGATGACGTGAGGTAGACTTCTGGCTCAGTCGGCTTATTGCTCATCAGTTCTCTAACAAGTTAAGAGTTCTGTATGACTGTTCTACAGAGAGAGAAAGAATGTAGAGCCTGGCTGGCTTCATTTTAATAATCAACTTAGAGAAAATAGACTTGTGTTAGTCCTTGGAAGCTTGTCACTATGCTGTAACTGGGCTTCCCCTCCTCCCCCCAGTCACGTAATTAAGTTTTTGAGACTGAAGTTCATAGGAAAAAAAGAAATTCTCAAGTGTGGTTTGATTGCCACCTAGCTAATCTTCTCTATCAACAGATCTTGGTATCACATTTGTACACTTTGTATATAGTTTTGGTAACTTTTTGTTGTAATGCTGTACAAGATATTCATAAACAATAATGTACTAAGGATTCTGATGTTAAAAAAATTTTCACGGAGATAATGTTATAGTTAAGTCAATTTTAATACCTCTGCCACCTAGAGAGGCAGTAGGTAAGATTAGCATAGGAAATACCCAGGTTGGCAAAGAAAGAGTTCACAGTCAAGGTCACCTAAGATTCACTGTCCGTAAGGAAAAAGGGCCAGCCAAAGAAACCTGCTCTGGTTCTAAAACCAGAGCCAGTGAAAGAACTCACACTGGCCCTGAAACCAGAGCTTGTGAAAGAAACTCACTCTATCCCCGAAATCAGAGCTAATGATATAAACCCATCCTAGGCTAATGAAAGAAACACACTCTGGATCTGAGACCTGAGTCAGTGAAAGAAACATTTTATCCCTGAATCCAGAACCAAAGAAATGTACTCTGATTCTGAAGCAATGGAAGAGAAACACATAACACACTTTGGCTCTAGAATCAGAGCCAGCATATACACACACACACACACACACACACACGCCCTGGCCCTGAAATTAAAGCCCCAAAGAACAAGAAACGTATTTTGATCCTAAAACCAGAGCCAAATCTGGCATTGAAAATGCACCAATCCCTGAACAGAAAACCAACCAATCCCTGAGCACAGAAATCTAGCCAGTCAGAGATCAAGGGTCAAAAAACTGACCAATCCTCACCCTGGACATCCTCTCTCTAGGAAAAAAACCGACATCCCCAAGAATCCCTGTATAAACCCTGTGCCTGCTGCCTGCTGCCCTTCACCTGCTACCCTCTCCCACCTGGGGCCGAGGCAACCACTCTTCTGGATTCTTTCCTCCAATAAAACTCTTGAATAAGGTTTGACTGAAGGAAGACTCCCTGCCCCCCACTCCCCCTCAGAGCCTGGACAGAAGGCTGAAGCAGTGACACTCTTGCTGAGGGAACCTTCTTCTAGCTGAGCAGAAGAGTTGTTACACTCCAGGAAATGGGAAAACCAGAGCAGGACTGTAACAACTTTCCTGGGGAGCCACCCCTACACACCCATACCCTATTCCCACACCCCTAACCCTGGCACTGGAGTAGAGCTGTTATATTGGGGAAGCCTTTCTGCCTTCCCTGAAGTAGGACTGTAAGCTGCAACCTATGCTTACTGTGATCTTTGGTATTCATTGGCTCCCGACTGCCTGAATACTTTTCCACCCGAGCTGTAACACTCAGTATTCCTGGGCTCCCAGCTGCCAGGATCTCTTTGCATCTGAGCTGCGCTAACACCTACACTGTCAATCTGATATAGTGGCACTTCATTGTCCAAAAGTAACCTATGCATCAGTATAATACTAAAATATATCCCTGGGCAGAGACTCAAAATGCTAATTAGACATATGACATGTGAAGCTGCAAGTTGAAGGAACGTGTAACAGACCCAGCATGCCTAGAAAAGTTAGCATTATGAAAATAGGCTAAAAAGTTCATGCTAAACTAACAAAATGTTCAGAGTTCTGGGCTGGGGAAATGGCTCAGTGGTGAATATCACTCACTGCTTTTGCAAAAGACCCAGGTTTGATTCCCAGCACTCACATGGTAGGTCACAACCAACTATAATTTCAGTTTCAGAAGATTCGACACCCTCTTCTGATTTCCATAGGCACAAGGCATGCACGTGGTACATATACATAGATCCAGGCAAGATATTCAGATACATAAAAAAGCAAAATGTATCTTAGAAAATAAAGTTCAGATATAACTAAGTTGCTGAACTTCCTCCTTGTTACTGCCCTTGGCCTCCCCCCCCCCCCACCCCAGAAGCATATTCTCAATAAGCTAGTGCTGTTTTGGCTACACTTGTGCTTCCCTGCTCAATCCTTTAGGGATATAAGTGTTGGAAACCCCTGTTGTGATGTCCTCCAAGCCTGACATTAACCAGTAATGTCAGCTGGTGAGCTAGCCAGGAGGTTCTAATCTCTTAAACTTCCAACTCATTTTGGGGTGAGTGATATGAGCTGATTCAAACTGTGAGCTCGGTGAGTGGGGACACTCAAGGGCTATTTGAGTACCTGCTGCTTGAAAATTATCTGGACAGGATTATCTGGACATGTGCCAAGGTTAGGCTACCCTATTCCCATATCAGCTCCCTGACAAAGACTAACAATGGCAAAGGAGCCTTGAATATTTTTCTCATCTCTCTCCCCTACGGGATCTCCTCATCCATTCTTTCCTTTCTCACGTCACATCCTCTGATGGAGAGAGTTGTTGGAATGGGGAGGGGGCTTTCTGAGTCCTCCTGAGTAGTAAGACACCGAGGATTCCAGTCAGAGCCTCTAGATGAATGTCTCCAGGAAACCCTAGTATTTGGGAGTTTGACTTGCTGGCTCAGATGTGATGAATGTTCCATAAATGTGATAAAATAGGCCAAGGTCTGGGATATCCAGTGCAGACTTGCTTTTCTGGATTCTGATACCTCCCTGGGCTCCCCTGAACTGCAGGAGCCTCCCATGCCTCTACTCACTCTCAGCCCTTCCTGGACTCCTCTGGTACTCTGGCTTTTGGTTTTAACCATTTGGTCAACCTTTTTAGATACAGCTCTTTACAGACATTCTCTTTTACAATGGAGAGAGCTCTACTTGGTTCACCAAGGGAAAAGATGGTCTTGGTAGAAGCTGGGGGACATGCAAATAAGTGACTTGCTTAAACTCTATGGGCCATCTTGTTACAATGAGGTTTCTGGTCCCCTGCGGCCAGAGGTCCAGACCCACAGACCTGCAGCCCCATACCCCTTAGTTGCCTGCTGCTGCTCAGGCCCCCAAAATGATACAGATGCTTATATTAACTTCATGCTGTTTGGCCTATGGCTCAGGCACATTGCTAGCTTGCTCTTTCATCTTAACTCAACCCATTCCCATTACTCTGTCTGCCACGTGGCCTGTGGCTCACTTGTGTTCCTTACATGTTTCTTCTTTGGGCATCTGGCTCAGTCTGACTCTGACTCGCACTTTCTTTCCTACATATTCTGATTCCCCACCTACTTTTTCTATGGTGCCTGTCATGGGCCAAAACAGCCCCTTTATTTAAAGATTGATATTCACAGCATACAGAAAGACATTCCCACATCACCATCTTCTGTGGGGATATGTTTCAAATTTAATAAAAATAGTCTGGGATATCAGAGGGATCTACCCACAGTCCGTCTAGGAGGATCACACAGTGGTAACTAACACCTTTAATCCCAGCACAGGGAATATCTGGGAGTGGTGACCTAGCACCCTTAATCCCATCAAATCTGAGTTTGAAGTTATTTTAGTTTACAGAAGGAATTTCAGTCTCCTAGACAGGTGGTGGTGGTGCCACACCTTAACTCAGCAAAGAAGGTATTTAAGGCTGGCGGTGGTGGCACACACTGTTATTCCCAGCACTTGGGAAGCAGAGGCAAGAGAATTTCTGTAAGTTCTAAACCAGTCTGGAGTATCAGAGGACAGACTGGAAGTGGTGGATCTGTCTCCTGATATCTCAGACTGTTTTTATTAAATTTTAAACATATCCCCACAATCTTTCCACAAAACAGACACACTCAGAGATTACAACACCCTAGGAAAAGCCATAGATCATTTCCATAGACTCCTCACAGGGATGACAATTATTCTAAGAAATCTGTTAACTGTTTAAGACTAGAGAGCTTACTCAAGGAAGGGGGTGTTTCTCAACAGGCTAATTGAGCTCTTTACAATATTAAGATTACTCAAGCTACCAGTCCTTCTGTCTTTCATCTCCCAAACAGGGAAAAATATTAACCTAAATCTACTTAACAAGCTTCACCTCTTGATCTCTTTTGCTTTCATTGGGGCCTTTCTTACACCTCAAAGATGTAGAGACGTAAATTTCTACTCTATTTAACTAATGAAACATGCTGATTTAATGTAATTTTGTCTTACATGTTCATAATTACTTCCACATAATTGTTATGAGGTATGATTATGATTTTAGTCCAGACCAAAAGTTAGCCTGACTTCAAAATTGATGAAACTGAGGAGTAAAATCTGTCATAGCTAAATCTTCCTTTTCATATTTTAACTTACTTTATGATAAAATTACTATTCTTGATGTGCCTAATTATGTACATATGCATTTGTAAAGGTAAACGGCTTAAGGGTGATTTTTATTATATTAATGTATTTGTTTTGTGTGCCATGGTGCATGTGTGGAGGTCAGAGAACAGTTTTCTGGAGGGAACTGATTCTTTCCTTCTACTGTGTGAGTCCCAGGAACTGAACTCAAGTTTTTAGGCTTGGCAGCAAGCACCATTACCTGCTGAGTCACATTGCACATTCTAGGGTGCTTTTTAAATTTGCCGTTATGGCATCAAGAAATAGGAGTTATTATTGCCTGTCTGCGTGTGCCTCTACCAGCTTGCTACTTTTTTTTTTTTTTTTTTTGAAAAACATTTTCCCCCCTAAGACCTTATCTTAAGCAATTTTAGATTTTAAAAAAAAAAATGGCCATTTTAAGACAAAGTCATTGCTGCCCGCTCAGTGTGATTTAAATCTTACAAATGATACCTTATGGACTTGCTCCTAACATGTTTAAATATAATTGAGATTCAACTCTCTTTTACAGTATATTGAAAGCGATGGCTTATCCACCTGGTTCATCACACTAATATGCAGAGGTAACCAAACACCCTTAGGGGAAGGAGACAAACAAAAATGAATTAGAAACACCAGAACTTTATCTTACCTTTTATTAGAAGCAAGATTGAAATATTTCTAGGAGTGTTAGTGTGTGTTTTCTGTGTTTCAGATAGCGCGTTCTGTGTTTTCATTGGAATATAGGCTTTTTTTCAAATTAAGAAAAAACATGTTTTTCTAAAGGCAAATAAGGAAGATAGGAACTGTCAAGTAAAAGAAGCAGAGAGCTATACACAAAGTATGTTCTGGGTAAGTAAGGTTAAAGGGAAAGGGGCAATGATTTTAGGTGAGAATGGATTTTACATGGTAGTGTTGACCCAGGTAATGGATTGTTCCAAAAGGGGCGATAGGATAAAATAAAAAATAAAGATAAAACTGGAACACTTAGACACATTAAAGGTCCAAGTAAGTTACAAAAGGGTATATGAAATTATAAAACTCAAAGATTCGATATGCACATGGTTAGGTTTATGATACTTAATGCTAATTAAAAATTCCCAGTGTCAGATTTTTACTGGGGACTCATTTCATGAGTCAGTCTGCCCAGATGTGAGGAGGGACCGACTAAAGGGTGCCAGGTACTCTACACACTCCAATTCTTAGCTCAGACAGACGGTTTAAATGCCCTGGGGTAGGGAAATCACAGCTAAAAGATCAAGCCAGATTGATAGCCTAAACCATGAGAAATAATATATTCACCAGGCTAATTAAAGTACCTGCTACTTCAGAGAAACCCTAGGCAGAAGTTTCTAAAGGGTAGAGCTTTCCATAGTTATGGGAAACCAAGACACCAGAAAAGAACTGCACTCGACAGATTTATTAAAAAAAAAAAAAAAAGTGGTTTCCCTCTGCAAAAGAGACTGTCCCTCTGTGGGGAAGACGGACCTTCAGACACAGTGGTGGATACTCTAAAAGACTGAAGCTGCCCCAGGTTCCTTTGGGAAGCTAGACTCCGATGAATACAAATAACCACCAAGCTGCCATGGATAACTCCTGATATGACAGTAAAAATGTTAATGGGGCCTCACTCAATGCTTTATTTGATAAACTAGGACTGCTTATTAAATGAACGTATTAAAACACCATTGGAAATGTCGCAAAGCTGAAGGAGTCATTGTTGCTAGGCTCACCTTGCCCCAGCCCTGCCCTAAGAACAAGGCATAACATTGGGAGTCCTCACGTACCAGTTAGGGGACGTTTCCAACACCTTTAGCTGGCTTTTGCTTCCACTCTCTAGCATTCAGATAATTAGGACACTTACAAGCTATGGTAGCTATATAGCAAAGCCAGTAGTGGAAATGACAAAAATGGTTTTGATAACTGTCCCAAAGTAAACCTAAGTACATCTTTCCTAAAAACAGGAGAAATTGGCTTCTCAGAAAGGTTATATACTGACTGATAATGCCTGCTGGACTCAGGTGAACATAAAATTCTGCTACCCAAACAGACAAAAAATATTAAGAAACCTCATGACTCGTAGTATCTTCAATTCTGACGTGAACTATCCTACCCACTTGTGGTTTTTATTAACACACAAAGAAAGGACTATAAGGTCTACAACTCAAAATGAAACTTTTACAAAAGGTGAAAGCCTGTCTACTCTGCCTTCATAATTTACTTTGAGGTAAAAATCAGCCACTTTTCCTTAACATAGTATAAAAGACAGACATCTTTTGGAGAAAAAAATGGACAAATGAGTTTTACTCAAATATATACCTATAAAGATATTAACACATTTTAATGCTTCATAATACATTAAAATAGAGGTCTCTGCTTCCAAATGGATAGAGACCCACCCCTCACTGAGTGAAAGAACCCAAAGGGTTATTCTCTTCAACAAAAATTTCTCCTGTAGGAGTCCCATAGCTCCCAGTACTTCTTGAAAACAAAGCTGCTCACACTCATTGCAATAACTAATCTTGCATGTTTGACATATCTGGGAAGAGGTAAGTTCAATTTAGGCATTACTCCCATCAGACTGGCCAATGCTTTGTGGAAACATCTTCCTGATTGTTCATTGACAAAGGAATCCATCCTACTTTGGGTGTTGTTATTCTTAGGCAGGTGGGTCTGGACTATGTAAGAATGGTAGCTGAGCAAGCCAGTGAATAGGGTTTCTTTGTGTCTCTGTTTCGGTTCCTGTTTCCAGGTTCCTGCCTTGGCTTTCCAGATTCCCTGTCCTCATTGCTCAAAACTCTAATTTGGTATCCCATGCTTGGAGTAGCTCTGATATTCGAAAGAATCACCTTTGACCTGTCTGAGTGAACCGTAACCACGGTTGTCCTACCTCAAAACTAGCTCAGCACAGGAATGTGGAAAAGTCTAGTTAATGAAGTAAGAGAAATACTTCTCCTGTGGGAATCTAGGCAGGGATTTCTTTTTTAAGTGTTTGAAAGACACAAATGTTGTATTAGTCTGAGAATTATCATGGTTACCATGAAGCCATGAGAAACACAAATCTAGAGACCGAAGCCTGACACAGGGAAGTTGTTAGGTGAGAACAGCCTTTTGGTTGTTTGATAGTTCTAAGCCCCTAAATGAATGAATCTCAGGGTCTCCAGCGTGAGTGGCATTGGGTAAGGAGGAAGAACCCCCGGGAATGACAGAGAATACAATCTGTAGTTGAGATCAGCCTTACATAGCTGTGGATGCCAGGTAGGTCAGCTAAGCAATGGCCCTAGAGTGAGACTGGGGGCAGTCAATAAGGAGAAACCAGACCTCCTGTCCATTATTTATGACCTCCGGTGCAAGGCCAGGATTGCTTGCAGGGGTCTGGGTGCCTTGGAGCTGCAAACCTGTCTGTCAGGGACTCTGTATAGCTGAAGGAAACTGGCAGGTTGTGGCAGAGCCATCTATCTTTACAGTAGTCACTGGTCTCTGTCAGCTCAAGATTTTGGCCTTTGGTTATACTGTATGAGTGATCACAGTGCCATTTACTGACCTTCTGAGCAAGAAATGAACATCTGCTCTTTCACATTTGCCTAATCAGTTGTGAGTTTTTCTGGTGACCAGCTCCCACATAGAACCCTGCGTCCCTCCTGCTTTATTTAGCAACACTCTAGCAATACAAAGCCTACCACTGTCTTAGGTGAAACAGTTTGGCTTAGCATTTAAAGTCCACAGGAGCCTCCATGTGAGTCATTTACAATGGTCTTAATTGCATTTTTGACATCCCTAACTGGGGCAATATCTGCATCATAAGGCTTAGCCACCAGAGCTAAAAATAGAGTAATGGATGAAGGCACTGGTTAAGCAGAGTCAGCTAACTTCAGTAACCATTTGCCAACCTGCCCTGCCCCATGAAACACAATTAGCCTACAGATGTCCTCCATGAATCTTCTATACTAAAAGGCAGTAGGGAATAAAGGAACTAGTCTCCTAGTATCTGAGTTTAAGAAATTCTTGTATCTGTTTAATCTTTTGTGTTAAGTGTTAGAAGGAAGTCTATATTCATTTGGAGATCAAAAATTTCCAGTCACTCTGGAAGCAACGACATTCCGTGTAATTTCTTACATTTTTTTTAATCGCCTTGTTCAAGTGTCCTCCGAGTTACATCAGCTCGCCCTTTTCAATTGTTTCTTCTGAAAGCAAATCTCAGTTTTGATTTGTAGATTTACGCCCTCCTTTTACTTCTTTGATTAAACTTTTATTCTTCTCGAACCTGGAAAACGGAATGTATATCGGTGTGTTCTATGCAGCTCCAGTGACTTTGCGTACTGGAGCACACCCACACCCATGTGAGCCCCCTCCAGAGGGAAGCTGGCCTTAGCAGCTCTCCATGGGCTTCAAAGGGAGGCAGGACATTGAGACAATTGTCTGCCTTGCAGAGCAGGACCTGATGACTCACCCCAAGGACATGCTCTGTCACTCTCCATTTCTGCCTCCCCTCCCCACGTAGGGAGAAGATTCTGGAAACATTTCACCTATTTGCTCCTGACACCCAACTGCATCAGGAAACCCTTTCCCTGTATTGATGACAGTTGAAGGATTTTAGGCTTTTCTTCTGTGAACGGGGAGCAATTAGTCATCACGCCGCCCAGTAAGGTTTCCCTGTTCCTCTCCTGCCAGAAGCAATTGCTACTTCACTTGTTTTATTCATTCTTGGACACAACCATGACAAGGTGAAATGCATGGGTGTACTGTACTGTAACCTCCTTTCGCTGAGGACAATTGGAACAATCTTTCATATGGCCTGGCTGGGCAGGCTCTGCACAGGAGACCCTGAGTCAGTGGGGTGACTGTTCCAACTGAGGCCAGCATTCAAGTCACTTCTCCACAGCCCTCCAATTGGGGTTTAACCTTGAGAGAGCTGTTCAGGCAGCCATGAAAACTCCCTGGAGCTGCCAATGCCTTAAGCCTCTTCTAAGATCAAGGTGTCTTCCATGTAACCAACTTTTAGCCTCCTTTAAGAAACCCATTTGATCTCTCTTCAGGTAATATTTACTATGGGCCACTGTATTAACTTACCTTGTAGGACTACTAGTAAATTATCCTAAATAAGAAGGCTAGGTACCCAGAAGTTTTTGAAAATGAAAGTAGGGTGTTATCTGCATTTGGGGACTGTCCGAAATGCTTCACAGCCATTTTGTGAAGGGAAGTTAATAACTCATTTTCCAATCTCTTTTAACTGACTTTTCTTAAACCAAATTTCAGTAAAAACTTTGTTCTCAGTAATGAAGCTGAGGTCCTACTGTCCATACCCAACATTCAGTTTATAGCTCTGTGTGTCATTTTGACCAGAAAATGAGTGCATTGGCTTCTTCTACTGCATTGGAATAGCCAGTTAATGAAGCACAGAGCTGCAGCAACATCCATTCTCTGTGCTTGGGGGAGTATTTGGGATAAAAAGCAGAGACCTATAACCCAGAACTCTTACCCCATGCTCTGCATCATTGCCTCCTTGCTAAGCACCTTCCTACTAGGTCTTCATCTATATAGGGCAGTTATGTTCTTGGGTACCATGGAAAGTGTTTATGTGTAATTTCCAGCACATCCATTCATGCTTTACAAGTTACCTTTGCTGCATGGACTCCTGAACAGTCTACACACATGAATGGAGGGTCCAACCTGGACTCAAGCATGAAAAAAGGTGCTTCCTTCTCAAATACTCAAATTTTCTTCAGTACTACCTATGTAAAGATGAACCTTATAAATATGGGAAGATTTTAATTAGATTTGTCTCTTGTTATTCTTTTTAAGAAGAAAGAGAAGACAAAGTCTGTTACCTTAGTCCTTGGGATGTTCCGAGCCCTAGACCAGCACATTTCACAGGTTAGAATCTCTGGATAGCTACCATATTTTCCCAAATTCTTTTGCTTTAGCGTTGAGGTTATTGACTTGAGATTCTGATTCTGCTGTCTATGTCCTCTCCTTGACTTCATTCAGCCTATGTTATTGCATCTAATACTTGGAAACATATTGATTGACTTTTGTGTCTTATAAAAATAAAAAAATACTGAAAGATAAGTCTCTCTATAGATTTTTGTTGTTATATTCTCTGACATGAAATAGTTGAATGTATGAAAGGAATAATCAAGACTTTTGAGTATTGAATGGAAAATCAAGTTTGGTTATGCCCCCAACATTTTTAACAGACACACAAGGTCCATTTTGACAGCTGTTAATCCCTGAATTGTGGCTGGTAGTTTTCACCAACTGTATGTCACAGTCTAGTGTTGACAGGTTTGCCATGTTCTGTAACAGCCACAGCTGCTTGCTTTATTATTAGTTCAATATCTCATTCTCCTTCTGGGAAGAGGGGACTGAACTTAAAAAGTGGCATGAATCAATAGGTATTCATTAGACACAGTGATGTTTTGGTCCAAATCATTTAATCAATTCAAAACCTCTTATTAGATAATATTATCAGACACAAACACACATATACATGTACATGGTGATTATTAGTTATAGTCTATGAAGCTACCAAGCTCTGGCATCAAGAATAGCATCTATATTTCAGTGCTGATGGTTTTGTCAACAGCTGTATCCAGGCTAATCTAGAAAAAGTAATGCAAACCATATATTTATCTAAGATTTAATTGCAAGGGTACCTCAGTATGACAACTATATCCAGAATGTGCCAACCCTACATTTTCTTGGCAAATGCCTTGCAGAAGACATATTTGGTTGCGCTCCCAAAGACAAAGAAAAGTGCCCTGGCTTCCTATAGGGAAAAGCTTCCCCTTAATCAGGAGCTATAGTTCTGATTTGAGCAAAATCAGAGAACGAGCAGACATGATGCCATCCTGGTTCCTTCTGCCAAACTTCTTGCCTAGCTCAGGGCATCAGCCAATAGTAACAGCTGGGAAATCCATGACATTGCAGCTGCCTCTGGAAGCTTCTGCTACCTCCAGTTGCTGCTGTGATTTTGTGTTTTCAGCTGATCTGAGACCATCAGAATCTGAATTCTGCTCATATGTTCCTTATCTGCCTCTGCCTGAAATGCAGAGATAAGCATGTGAAGGTCATTTGAAGGATTCTGTGTTCTACACTGCGTATATCTTTGTGAGGATTGGAAATAAATCACACGTCACCTTAAAGCTGTGATTTATAATACTTAAAGTCTACTTGCTCCAAATTTTGAGAAATTTAGTTCAAGAAACAACAAAATCATTTCTTTTGGATCATAACAGCAACTTGCCAGCTGGAAGTCAAAGCCTTTGAGGTTCTATGTGATCTTCTGTCCTTCCATCTTATCGACGTTATCCTAGCCTGAATTTTCTCAATAGTCACAAAATCCATTGAAAAATTATTAGAACAGACACATGTGCAAAGCAAGGAACCAAACATTCTCCCAGCAACCCACCACTTGAACTTTCTAATGTACTCTCAGCTTCAAGTAGTGAGCTATAGAAAATGCGTATTTCCTGGAATTCTTATATGAATATCAGCAGAGGCTGGGGACAATTCTGTAAGTTCTGTGGACTTTGGTACATCTGTTCTCACTGCTTTAATTATAGCTCAGACTTTGGCTGGAGGAAGGGAATCTGGTGGGCCAGGTTTTCCCAAGGTGCTCTGTGGAGCCCATGGTATTTTGAGATGGGAGATAAATGGTAAGCAAGTAGATAAGGCTATTCAAAATCCCCTTCTATCTTATATGTGCTATAGTCACTCCAATTCAAAGCTTCTTAACTTCCCAAATGAAGCAAATATCTCAATTTACTTGAGAAACGGATTTCGGAACGCCCTGTGATGGTCACATGTTGTTACTGGCTCCACCTGCTGGTAAATTTGTGTTACTGGATCAAAATACATGAGACAATCCTAAAAGGTGACCTGTTTATATTGATTCACAGTTCTAGAGATCGCAATCCACAATTCATTGACCATTTCTTTTTGGTCCTGAAGTGAAGCACTACATCATAGTGGGAGCATGTGATAGAAGAAGTGTCTCATCTCACAGCAGTCAAGAAAATGAGAGCATGTGTGCATGAGCAAAGGACCAATGGAGCTTGAGAGAAAGGAATTCAGGAAGGACCAGGGTCCCTTGGATGGCATGTCAACAGTAACTGAATTTATTTCTACAAGTCCAAGCTTGTGATATTTATATCACCCACCAATAACAGTATATGCTAAGTACCAGGTCTTTAAGTTATAGGCAATTGGGGGAACATTTGTGATTTAAACTAGAACGTCCTGATTCGGTCCCTGTAACTTCTTATTTTATCAGTACAAAATGAATTAATGTATGAGACCAATTCCCAGTCTTAACTGTACTAGGCTTATTCAAAAGTACACGTCCCGAGTCTGCTCTGAGACTTGAGATAAATTTATGGCTGGGAGCTGTAAAATTCAAAACAAAGGACGTACTTACCTACCAGGTCATGGAACAGGATAGTTATTCCCAATCCAAATGAGAGAAATTTGGGCTAATAAAAGGAAGAACCAGGACCAAAACCTTGTGAGATAAACACATTCCAAGGTTTCATGTTTTGCATCCTGTGTACATGACAGAGTAGTGGCTTCTCGAGGGCTTGAGCGACCTACCTCTATAGCTTTGCGCGCTGCTTTGCACGCTGCCTGTAACTGCCTTAAGTCTAACTCAGATTCCCGTTACTATGAGGAAACACTTGAAATACACAACTTAGAAGCAGGAACTATTTTTGCTCCTAATTTGGGAGACGCCAGCCTACAATCACTTAACTTTGTTGCTCTTCTGAAGCAGAACATCATGCCAGGGAGCTTGCGATAAACCGAAGCTACTCACTTTTTGGAAAGAGAGGATTCAAAGGGGCAGAGAAAAATGAAGAGAAGGTGCCTTACCTTCCATACTAAAGGATACATACTCCACCGGTGAGTGAAAGTCCCACTTTTACGTATCAATCACCTTTCACTACAGTCACAGATGACTACCAAATCTTGCATACATTGATTACATACATCCATGTAGGTGCAGACTACAGATGTTCCATGTTCTTGGAATCTCTATCTTCCCAAGATATCTATCCATCAGGGCTTCAGTTCTCGCTGCAGTGCATCATGCTATCAGCATGCTCTGATTCCACTATTTGCTGTTGCCTTTTGAAATCTAAGTGGAAGTCTTCATGATTCTAGATCTTTGGCATTCAGCATGCTGCGAAAGCAGTATTACATGGATAATACCCAGGTCTGTCACCAGTGTGAGCTTTACCAAGGTACACTTGACCATGACCATGACGACCGTCACGTCTGAGTGGCCATACTCAAGGGAAAAGTAATCCTGGGAAATCACATCATCATCGTCATTATCTCTGTGCTAGCCTAGGCTCAGAGACTCACCTTTCAAGGAGAGTTTAAAAACAAGTTTATGCGGCCACACCTTTAACCCCATAATGAGCAGGAGCTTGTCAGGTCCTCAGATGCTCTTGAGGAATCCCTTCTTGCCATCCTGGGCCAAATACTTGGCTCTCTTTTAACGACACTAAACTCCTTAAAAACTTGCCCCTGCCAGAACCTGTAACCCCCTTCTTTTTGTGCCAAACTGTGTTTTACAAGCCAACAGTACACTCCCGCCACTGCCTGAATGCCTTAACGTGTCACCTACAAAGCTCAGCCTTCCATGAGGGCAGGGCAGAGACAAAACATGCATCTGGATTGTTTGTCACAGGAGATATGGCATACAGAATTATTTGCCCGGATGGTCTCTAGTTCAGTTTCCAAATGAATCCTTGCTCTATCTGAAATCTTAGGAGCAAAACATTTATTTTTTGAATTCCTATCAGCATGCTGGTCCTCTGAGCCCTCATGTGACATGTCCCTGAACTTCCGCTTATCACATTCTAAACTGGCTTATTCTGCTTCTCCAAAATCCTTGAACCCTCCTCCCCAAACCAGTTCTAAATATTTCCATATCACATCACTGGACAAAGTCGGTAATGATCCAGTTTCTTGGCGTTTGGTGTCAGCAAGGTTTCTGTTAGCATGTAACAAAATATCTGCATAATCAGATTAGAAGAAGAAGGGTCTGGGTCATTTATGGATTTATTGATTGGCTGATTGATTTACTTCTCACAGTTTTAAGAATTTTCAGACTTGAGCAATCAGCCTGGTTGCATTTAGGCCTGTGACAAGGCATGCGCATCACAGTGACGGCGGACTAAGGAGAAAATTGCTCACCCTATTGCATGTAGGAAGGAGGAAGGGTGATTAGAGGCGCAGGGTCCCAAGAGCCCTCTAAGAGAGAAAGGGGCAAAGAACCCCTCTGGCTGCTGGCATCTGGGAAACAGAAACACAAGTCTTTGGGGTCCAATGTTCCTTTCAATCACATGCTCACCATTACCAGACTTTCTTCTTTTAGGCTCTTCATCTTAAACATCTCAATGCTTCCCAGTAGCACTGAGTTGGTCAGCAAGCCTTTCTGCTTGATAGACATTCCCCCCCCTCCCCCCCCCCCCCCCGCAAACCTTCCCATCAGACTAGGCTCATAGCTCCATATTTATGCACTCCTCTGTAGGCTTGGCCAAGTTATTTACACCACTCAAAAGCCCTTAAAGTTTATTCTGATAGTATATAATTAAGCATTCATTTTAAAGTTATGAAGTCATGAGTAGACACATGAGTTAATTCATGAAGCAGTGGTAGGACTATGTTTTGAATAATTCTTTGCTTTTATTGACCATCCCTCTACCTCGCTAGCTTATGTAATTTGAAAATTCATAACTCTGTGTGTTTATGATAAGCTCTAATATCAATACAGAATTAATTTCTAATCATAGTTTACCAAGGCTGTTGATATTAATGATGTTCCTCTCACTTGGGAAGGCAAAGCCATTGATGTTAGGGTCACATTTTAATCCGAACTATGACACAGCTGTGATTCCCATAGTTGTGCACTATGTGTCCCTTCCAGAGAAGAATTTTCCATTTAGCTGTGACGAGTGCAGTTACCTGACAGATTCCACTCACAGTGCCTTCGGGATCTGCCACAGCATTGGCAGTGTGGCAACATGGCTTTTGGATTGCCTCTCTGCAATAACTGGGCATGTGGAATTGCTAGTATAATTCATACCCACTCGGCTCACATGGGATTCTTTCCTCAGTACCTTTTTGTTGGAGACTTGCTCAGAACATCTCCGCACTGTGTGAAACTTTCTACCCAATCCCTCTTCATACTTTCTTTGTTTTGGGTCAGTGCTACACTGGAACCTGAGGATCTCTGTGTACTCATTCTGTTTCCATTCTACTTTTCATGGATATTTTCTTTACATCTTCCTCTTTCCCTCTCCTCCGTGTGTGTGTGTGTGTGTGTGTGTGTGTGTGTGTGTGTGTGTGTGTGTGTGTGTGTGATATCTGCATATGTGGATACATGCCTCATAGTATACATGTGGTTGTCAGAGAATCTCCTTTGTGAAGGGAATTCATTCACTCCCTTCACTTTTATGTGAATTCCAGGGATAGAACTCTGGTTTCTAGACATGTGTGGAACGTGCTTTTACCCACTGAGCCAAGTTCTCTGCTTTTGTTTTGTCCTTTGAACAAGATATTTCATTTAAAATTGCAATTCACTGTCTCATCTAGATTGCATGGCCAGTGAGTCCCTGGGATCAGCTGTCTCTGTCTTCTAGAACTGAGCTTATAGGAACAAGCAGTCTTGCCTGGCTTTTGCTTGGATTCTAGGGATCCAAACTCTGGTCTCTGCGATTGGTCAACACTCCTTTTACCTACTAAACAATCTACCTAGACTCTCAATGAGTCTCATGTCTTTCTAGGTCATCCCAGCTTCTCCTTATTAAAGAGCTTACCCAATATAGTGAGTTAACCCAGATTTGTTTCCCTCTATGTAAATATGAAGATAGTATGTTTTATAATATATTTGTAAAATGAAACTAGCTATGGACTCATTTTTATTATTCAACGAGAAAGGCATGTTTGTGCTCTTGAGTCAGCAGCCATAGCTGTAAACCAGAACAGGACACTCACACAGGAGAGTGGGCATACAGGACAATGAACACACAGGAGAGTGGACAGACAGGAGAGTGGACACACACGGAGTGGGCACACAGGACAATGAATACACAGGAGAGTGGACACACAGTACAGCAGACACAGAGGATAGTGGGCACACAGGACAATGGACACACAAAAGCTGCCATCTTCTTCGAGGCACATAGAAGTTTCTAATCTTTTGTTTTATAGCAGTCTATCTTGGCATCGGAGAAAACAAAAGAAGACAAATTTCCAAACTGAAGAAGTACATAAAGAAGGAGAGATGTGTCCGTGTAGAGACGTCATAGAACTCCTGTGAAGTGAGGTCACACTTGATACCCTTAACAGTGTAAGACCACAGACTCTTCCCAAAGAACATCACTAAGAAAAGAAACGCATCTTTGAGATCTCCTTAAACTGAGATTCCTGTGAATGGTTGTCACCAAACACCCTGCCTTAAATCCAAGGGGCATTTTGATGTTAGAAAGGGATACACTGAATTGACGCAGCGTTGACCTTTATTGGTTCTAAACACAGATGCAAATATCAGGGAACATGACAGAACCACGAGCAGAGGTCAAAAATCACAACACTCACAGAGTTAGGTTACGAGGCAAGGTTTTATGGTTTGAATCTAGGACAGTCACCACCAAGTCATATTTTTAAATGCTCTGCTACAGCGTGTACACTATTTTGAAGGTTGTAGATCCTTTAGTGGAGTCTGGCTGGCTGGTTGTCAGTAGGAGTGGGACCTTGAAGCTTCTCCTTACTCTCGTGTCTAGCCATGTTATCTCTGAGTCTTCTCTGTTACCTTGTGGAAAAGATGCTTGTGTAAACTTCAGCTACCATGAACAGAGCTGCTTCTGCCCATCTCAGGAATTTTCACCTCTGTTTTTTGTGTTACAAAAGTGACTAAAACATGGGAGAACTACACATCTGAGCCTCGCCTGGGCTGTCACAGTGAGTTTGAGACCAGTCTTTACTATGTGGCAAAATCCTGACTAAAAAACAAAATGGAACTAAAACTGTATCAAAAAATATGAATGTTCATGTAGTGTGGCTTTCAAATGACAGGTACTAACCTAATATCCTATATAAGTAGGTACTCAATAGGAATTTTCTGATTTGATGGTAATCATTTCAAGTTGAATAGCTCTACTCTAAATATTTTGAAGATAACTTTTATGTAATTAAAAAACCCACTTTCCATACAGCACATTATAGCTATCAAGATTACTGCAGTGAGGAAATGGAGACAACTGGAAAATACTACATTCTTTGCAACGATACTCTCTTCTCCCAAATTATTGTTTGTTGCTTTTTTCTTAATAATGGATGTGTTTAAAGAAGAAAACAGAAAGAACAATCAGTGAGGAAATAAAAGGAAAACCCAGACACTATTATCAAGCATCAATTCACTTCATCAGCATGGCGGCTTCCAGCATGGCGGCTTCATCACCCTCCGGAAGATAGAGTAACAGGCTTTCATTTTCTCCGGCTGTTTACTTACTTAGCTACACATATCATGGACTCACTCCTCCATGGCTTTGATAGGCCCCATATGCTCTAAGTAAGTGTCAGACAGCCTCATCTTAGAAAAAAGAATCACTTATCTGGTAATAAAAACCATGCAAGTCGTTCATTTCATCTTAATTAGCCCAAGATGATGCTTTTGAAGTGCTCTACTTTCTTATCAACACCATGCCTCCTGCGGCACGGGAAGGAGGTTTTTGACATCTCTAACAACTCAGTCTCAAGAACCAGAATCAATATCTACATATCCTACCTACCCTGTGCTGTCAAGGGACCTAAAACAGTATGTGTCTGCTTGGCTGCCCCTTTTCTTCTGGATAAGTGATGCTTGTAATATGAGAGGGCAAGGCAGTGATACCTGGCCTCTGTGTTCCCTACAGCAATGTGTACACCTACTGTGTGTAATAGGGTTACTGGGAATTAGCCACATGGATAAAAGAGTCCCTCTTTTAAAAGGGACTCCACTAGAAACAAAAAGGGTTGGGGAGAAGGCATAATGCCAAAATGTCCATGAATGATGATATTATTTCCTTAGGACACATTGGTTTCTTATTTTTGCTTACCTTTTTTGGGTGGATTGTTTGCTTAAGACTAAGTCTGCTATTCAGGTTACATCTAGATGCCATAGAGATACCTCTCTTTCATGTTTTCTATTTCTACCTATTACCAGGAACAGAATCCTCAGTGGCCCGGAGTGTGTGTCTAATCAGAAAACAAGAGTCAAAATGTCCCCAGTCTAATTAGCCAGCATCCTGTGCAGTCTGTCGGTCGTACAGGCACTCTGAGCCTCTCCTAGTCACTTCATTTACACATTGTTCTCACTCAGCCTCTCACAGGAAGGCATCTTTCAGAAAGTTCTGCAAACACTACGTGTGAAAAAAATAAGGATGATATAAATAGCTTTCTGATTCTTACTGCGACTTGCTGGCTCTCGTTTTGTTCTGGGTAAGCTCTGGAAAAGGATGCAACCAAATAGCAAGCATACGAGCCCAAGGATGCAAAGCCTGTGCCTACTTCTCAAGGAGGTCAAAGGGTCAGAGGGAACTACTTAATCTCCAGGACACCATTTTGGGCTGGAAGGAACTCTTATCGACTGGCAGTGTCCAGACACACCACAGAGAATGGCTTTCTGGAGTAGGTGATAGATCAATATTTTCATGCCTTGCTTCATGCTTCAGGCTGCCCTCTGGACTAAAGCATTGTGCTGGGATTAACTGAGATGAGAGCTCAGGCTGCTTTGCCGGTTTCTCGCCTGAAACAAACCATGATCTCAGGCTACACACTGGTAATAAGGCTGCCATACGTATGCCAACCGAAAAAAATGGACTGAAATAATCAAACAGTCTAGAGAAAGGTATGTCATTCTCTTTCTGACAGGGGGTAACCAGAACAGCCTTTGTAGGAGAACTCCCTCACCAGAAGAGAAACAGTTGAACCACGTGAGTTTATAAAATAGACTCTTAAGGATTTAGGGAATGTGAGAGGTTAATTCAAATCTAGAAGGTAAGCTGTCCTTCTTAAACTATAAAATCACACCTATATGTGTATCCGGTATGCATGGGTATCTTCAAGTCCAGACAGCAAGCTGCACACAGAATCAGATCCTGAATCTCTAGTACACGCTTGTCACATACAAGCTGACAGCCCTGCTTTGCAAGAAAGGTACAGCTGGGAACTTCTTGTGGCTTCATAGAGTCATACAAGCAAAATGAATATATCGTTTACCAAATTATTTACTTTCTGTACCTTGTTCCAGTGCTAAGGATAGAAGAATGAAATCACAAATTTCTACCATGAATAAATATACTTTCTCACAAAGGAAAACAAACCAAATAAAGAGAAACATAAAATATGCTGGATGATGTCAACTGCTTGAGAGAAAAACAGGCAGGAATAAAGAGAGGGGCATTGTGGGAGAGGCTGTGGACTGCTTCTTCCTCTGGGGCTATTCTACCAGTCATCCAGGAATAACTGACTCCATGTCACTTCCCCATGAGGCTTCCCTGGTAATTGTAAGGATTTCTGGCCCATGGTAGCTACCTGGCAAATGTGCTGTTCCAACCTAGCACAACCAGAGTACACCACATACAGAGGGCATGCCTCTTCCATTCATATACGTGACCAGGCATGGCCACATAACCCTCCTTTGCATACACACCACACTATTTGTCATCCATATGCATGATCAGCTGTGGCTTTATAAACCCTGTCACACATGTACTCTTATAATGCAAACACCTATGTGGCCTGTCCTTTTTTCCCCTTCCATCTGCATCTTCTCTTCCCGAAAGCTTTTTAAATAAACTCTAGCATGGGTTATGAGTAGTGTCGTTTGTTCCTTACATGTGTTAACAACAGTCATCATTGCGGTTTTTGAATAGGCATGGTTCCCATAGACTCACATGTTTGCATGCCCATAGGAAGTGGCACTATTAGAAAATATGGCCTTGTTAAAGCAGGTGTGGCCTTGTTGGAGGAATATGTCACCGTGGGGAAGGGCTTTGAAGTCTCTTACATGCTGAAGCTATGGGGTCAGTTTAGTGCAGCTCACTTCCTGTTTCCCGCAGAGCAAAATGTAGAACTCTCAGCTACTTCTCCAGCACCATGCTTGCCTGACTGCATACTACCTTGCTTCTGACCATGACAATAATGGACTGAATCTCTGAAACTGTAAGTCAGCCCCAATTAAATGATTTCCTTTATAAAAGTTGCTTTGGTCATGGTGTTTCTTCATAGCAATTCAAATCCTAACGAAGACAGTTAGTCTCTAGTCTCCAAAGCCATGCCCTTCTCTGAGTTCTGATGCCAAGCCCCATTTAAGAAGAATTCCCACATCTGAATCTCTCTCTTCCTTTGTTCCTCTTGAGAGCACTCTCCTCATTTCTATCTTTCTATCTATCCCTGTCTCTCTCATATCCATTCTTTCTTCCTCCCTCCTCTGTTCCTCTGCTATCACAACGCATCCCTCTATCATCATAATAAAGTCCTTTTACATAGAAATAGCTTCTAAGTGTCTTTTGCTACCCCCCACTGCTTCCACTGCATCCCTCATGAAGCCTCTGCATTCATAGAAATCTGCCACCAGAAAACTGGGTAATTCGGATTCATACCGTGCCAGATCCTCACAAAATCCTAACACCAGTGACTAGTGATAGGTATGGCTGTGGTGATATATTTTATATTTAATAAAATCAACCTGGAATATCAGAGAACAGACTCACCTACAGTCAAACCAGGAGGGTCAGAGAGTGGTAACTCATGCCTTTAAACCCAGCATGGGAATGATAGTTGATAACTCATGACTTTAATCCCAGCAGGAGAATGAAGTCTTTAATCTCATAACTCCAGAAGCAGAGATCTTTCTGTGTTTCTGTGAGTTTAAGGCCTGACTACCAAACAGTAGTAGCTCACACCCTTAATCTGCTAAAGGGGAAGAATCAGACAGAGACACCAGCAGACTCAGAGAAGAAGTTGAAATGCTGCTCTGAGAAAAGGTACTAAGCCACCTGACCAATTATGGATTAGTTTAAGAGGTGAAAGTTAGCAAGTAATGTGCCTGAGCCATAGGTCAATCAACTTAAAATTAATGTAAGCCTTTATGTGATTATTTGGGGCTAAGCGGCAGCTGGCTTGCGAGGTAGGCCAGAAAGGCCAGGCCAGAAACTAATTACTACATATGGCCATGATTTATGTTTGGAGAAACATGGACTTTGGGACTATGGATTAGAAAAACAGTTGAATGGATTAAGTGGGGGCTTAATGGGACATTCTTATAGGAACATGGAAGAAAATGGTCTGAGTGTGATTTGAATTGTGAGTGCTTGGATGAAGAGGTTTCAGAAGAGAAGTATACTCCTTTGTAGCCTAGAGACTAGTCTTGCCATATTTGGTGAAGAATGTGGCAGCCTTTTGCCTTTGTTTGAAAAGTCTGCCTGAGGCTAAAATAGGGAATTTTGGATTATAATTCCATTGGCAGAGGGAATTTCAAAACAGCCTAGTATTAGACTCTGTCACGTGGTTATTGGTGTTAAGTCTAATGAAGATCTATAATGACAAAAAGTAGGTTAGGGAGGTGAAAGTACAAAATGTACAGATTGAGAAGAAGGGACACTAGGAAGTAGACTACAGCTAATCAGGGAGAAAAACAGATTAAGAAACAGAATAAAGGAAGTGGTGATCTCAGGGCAAGAGCCCACCCAGTCAAGCTTCCAAAGTGTGATAAGGAATTAAAGAAAATTTTAAAGCCAAGTGTGGTGGTGCATGCCTTTAATCCCAACACTCAAAAGGCAGAAGCAGGCAGACCTCTGAGTTTGAAGCCAGCCTGGTCTACAGATACAATGTCAGGGCAGCCAAGCAGAGACAGTGAAGAAAACCATCTGAAAATAGAAATCTGGAGAAGACAGAATTAACCAAGGGGCCCACGTTCCAGCCCCAGCAAGAAGCGGAACTTGGCAGCTTCAGCCATATGGCTCTGGCTTTGGAGTCAAGGATAGAAGAAAGAGGTTAGGCAATCATTTACCATGACTAAGAAAAACTGCTAAGGCCAGGCATATGTCAGGGGTGTCTGTAAATGGAGGCCCAGAGAGGCCATGTATGAAGCTGGGAAGTTAAAGAAGCCTGAATTGCTTTGGAGAATCCAAGATGTTAGAAATGCCAGAGCTGTGGGATACCTGTCCAGGAGCGGTATTCATGCCATCGAAGCTGAACAGAGTTGGATATCTGAAGAGCTCCATCAGATGCCCAGAGTTTGGAGTTTCCCAGCTGGTTTTTACCTTCTTTGGTCCCGTATATCCTCACCATCTCCCTTTCTTCAATTTTGGAATGGTAGTATATAATGATAATGTATAATGTACCATATATGTTGGTAGTATGTACTATATTTTTTTATTTTGATTCTATAGGTGATTACAATTAAGAAAGTGCATGAATTTCAGAAGATATTTTGAACTTTGAACTTTTAAACATTGCTGAGGCCAGCAATGTTTAAAAATGATAGACTATGGGGACTTTGAAATGGGAGAAATACATTTTGAATTATGACTACAAGCCTATAGAGGCCAAGGAATAGAATGTGGTGGTTTGAATAGATATGGCCTACATAGACTCATGTATTTGAATGCTTATAGAGTGTCACTATTAGGAGCTGTGGCCTTGGAGTGGCTATAACCTTGCTGGAGGAAGTGTGTTACTGTGGAGGTAGGCTGTAAAGTCTTATATGCTCAAGTAATGTCCCATGTGATGAGAGTTCTAAACTTTCTCTATTTTACAAACTGGGTCTATGTTTCATCTCTTAAATAAAGGGCTATTAAACAAACATCCTTATATCCAGGAAAAAGGGAGAGAGCAGGAACAAAGTTGGAGTCAGCCCCACAATGTCTCAAGGACAGTTCTTGCATCCTTCTTAAAACTTACTCACAAGTATGTACAAAGATAAAAGCTCAGCCAACTAATGGTTTCTTCTCTAATATCTCTGCCTTTCCCAGAGATTTGGCCCTGAGTTTCCTTTATTCGTGCAACAAAGTATACTAATACAACTGCTTGTGGGGATATGTTTCAAATATAATAAAAACAGTTGGAGATACCAGAGGAATCTACCCACAGTCAGTCTAGGAGGATCAGATAGTGGTAACTCACACCTTTAGTCCAAGCACAAGGAATATCGGGAGTGGTGACCTACACCCTTAATCCAATCTGAGTTTGAAGCCATCTTAGTTTACAGAATGAGTCCCAGGCTCCCAGGCTTGCAGTGGTGGTGCCACGCCTTAACTGAGCAAAGAAAGTATTTAAGGCAGACATAGAAAGACAGAGCAGGAAGAAGAAGCTATGGATCACACTGTTAGTCCCAGCACTTGGGAAGCAGAGGCAAGAGAATCTCTATGAGTTCAAAGCCAGCCTGGTCTTCAAAGCAAGTTCCAGGACAGCCAGGACTGTTACACAGAAAACTCTGCCTGGAAAAAAAACAAAATAAAACCAACCAACCAAAGACAGGAGGAGGTGGCTCTGTCCTTTGATATCTCCAACTGTTTTTTAAGTATATTTGAAACATATCCCCACAACTGCTACTTGCCTAACCAATTATGCTTGAGATGATCTGTTTCTGAAATTCCCTACTTAAAAGAAGCCTGCACACTCCTCTCAGGCTTTGCTCTTATATACTATTTGAATCTGAGGTCTTCAGTCAGCATTTTCTTCTTACAGTGGCACACAGTTGCTTCTGCTGCCTACAGATGAAGATATAGAAACTCCCAGCATCTCCGCCTGACTCCCCTTCCTGATACTGCCTCTTACTCAAGCAAAACTCTCCTCTTTGGTTCCTAAACAGAAGGTGTAACTGGGCAGGAAGGTCAGCAGGCATGCAGTTTTCATGTGGATAAGCTACAAAACTATATTTTCTAGCCATTTTGGACATCCACTGTCTAGGAAATTCGCACATAGTTCTCTTTGTTGACAAGTGAATTGAAATCTCCATGTATTGCTCTAAAGGACTTGCTACATATGTATTCTTGAGGAGGGAACAGAGGGGAGAGTACTGGAAGAGCCTGCTAGAAAGGGGGGTGGGATTTTGGTAAAAACCTCCTCAAGGGAATCTCCAAGGATGACTCCAGCTAAGACCTGGACTGGCCATCCCCTGTGAACAGACTGGCGCCTAGCTCAGTTGTCATCAGAGAGGCTTCATTCCACACCTGATGGAAACATACGCAGAGACCCACTGCCAAGTATTAGGCAGAGTTTAGAGAATATTGAAGAAGAGGGTGGGGGAGGATTGTAGGAGCCAGAAGGGGTCAAGGACACAACAAGAAAACTCACAGAACCAACTAACCTGGGCTCATAGAGACTGAACTGACAGCCAGGGAGAGTACACGGAACCGACCTAGGCACTCTGCGAATATGTGACAGTTTTGTAGCTGATCTTCATGTGGGACTCCTACCACTTGGAGAAGGGTATGTCTGACTCTTTTACCGGCTTTCGGGGTTCTATTCCTGATATTTTGTTGTCTTACCCAGGCTTATTAAAAGGGGGAGGTGCTTAGTCTTACTGCACCTTTATATTCCAGGTTTTGTTGATAGCCATGAAAGTCTGCCTTTTTCCAAATAGAAATGGAGGACTAGCTGGGGGTGGGGCAGAAAGGAGGTGGGGGCAGGACTGTGGGGAGAGGAGGATGGAGAAATTGTGACCAGGATATAAAATTAATTAATTAATTAATCTATCAATTTTTTAAATATAAAAGTGATTCAGCACCTCAAAGAAAACGATGTTTTACTAAACTACAGGTCATGTAGCTTTATCTATAATATTCTTTACAGAGTAATAATGGTTAGAACATATACTTCTAAAGTCTACTTGTTGGAAATGTAATCCCCCAAATCATGTGCTAATATTATTTATAAGTGTGGCCTTTAGAAGGTACCTAAGACTGGATGAGGTCAGAAGGGTTAGGCCACCATGATAGTAGTAGCAGCTTACTAAGAGGAATGGAGACCTAAGCTAATTCTTGTGCCCTCTCTTACCAAGCCACACCCTCCACTATGTTGTATTACATTTATCATATACGGTGTGTAGTCACTGAATCTGTTCAAGCAAGTGTGATCCTGGTGAATTGTATGGAATTCCCCCCCAAAAAAATCAGTAAAAATATTATGTTGAAAAAACCCTAATTTTGTGGTAAGGTTTCCTGTGTATAAGTTCCCTGAAGACAAAGTCAATACCATTTCTGTTAGCCCCTAGTGCACAGCATGGAGTCCTTCTTGATAATGCATTTGTCCCCTCCTCCTTCCTTCAGTTTCTAGGAAATGGGTCTCTGCAGAGACTGTGATGGGCACAGGAGCAATGGGAGGGTGAGCCTAGGTAGAGATGGCTACCCTCTCTGGGGAGAGCCTGGAAATTGTGCAGTAAGTAGCAGAGATGCATTTTCTTTTAGCAATAAGATAAAGACATTTCACTCAAAGTTCTATTTTCTGCCCAAATATCAAGCAAGAACAAACATATTATTGAGGTCAGATTCTGACAAATTTTGAAGGTGCTAGGAACTAGTGATGGGAAGAAGGGGATTGTCTAGAGTGACATCCCCAGACACTAAGGTCTTGAATTGAGGTTGTCAAGCCTAATTAAGCTGTTAGCCTGGATTCCAGTTCCTCCAGTTGCCCTTTACTTATCAGAATGTCTATGCTATTTCACCCAGCCATTTTTGAAAGTCTGGAACTGTCTGCTCTATATTCTTTCTCACCCTGTCCAAATGGGCTTGCTGTCTTATTTCTTCTTTGGTTCTGTACATATTAGAAAAGGAGGAAGGAGACCAAGCTAGCCCAGCAGCCAGTTGACCTTCTGCTGTTAAGCTTCAGTTCTTGGTCTGACTGGGTGCCATGGATTTGTTTTTTTCTGTCTCTATCATTTTTTTCTTTCCATGATTTTTTTTTTACTTCTGCTGTCCTTTATTATGTGAACAATGAAGCAATAGAAATAGCAGAGCCATGGGAGAGATGGGGGCCGAGGAGCAGGGAAAGAGATGATACAAAACCTGTGTTGTAAGAAAGATGACCGAGGCAATGGTTTTAATTGAATTAAAGTACTTGGAACAGCATTTATCATTGAATTAAAAAAGTGGATGTCAGGTGATGTGCTGGGAATGGTGCTTGCAGAGTACTGCCTCCACAAATTATTTTCCTGTCTCACTTCTATAATTCTGATTCACTTCTGGAAACACATTTAGGCTCCAGGAATCTGGCAGTAACAGATGTTCTCAGGCCTGGCACTCTGCAGGAGTAAAGTTAACTGTTAAGTCTGTTCTTAGCTTTGGATATGTAGACAAGAGCATGAAAACAGTGTTTCATGGCAACCATTGAGAACTCCATCACGCTGGGGATAGAGCTCAGTAGTAGAGACTCTGCCTGGCATGTACCATGCCTTTGGTTTAACTCAGGACCCAAATAAGAAACTGTACTGTGAATCTCTTAGTGCATTTAATGTTAGAGCACCATTGTTCTGACCCAGGCATCTCTATCTACTTGATCAAAGCATGTTCTGGAACTGATTATGAGGCTAGCAAGCAGAGCACTGTGACAAAGAATGAATTGCAGAGGCAGCTCCCTCCACATTCTGCTGTGCTGCAGGAGATGCAGAGCAGCATGGTTAGATAACTGGGCAGCTTGTGGGACTTTGGACATCACATTAAAAAAATCATATAAGACACAGCAAGGTCAAGAATGCAGTGTCTTTGTGTGTGTTTCTTCAGACATTAACCTAATAAGAAGGAAGATTATTCTTTTTCCCTTTGTAAATTTTCATGTTAAGCTGATGGTCTTTCCCATGGTCAATAAAAATCCTGAGCTTTTCCCACACGTCATTTCTATCAGAAAGAAGAATGTGCCCAGATGAAAACTGATTGCGGTACACGTACTCCTCTATGCCAGGAGAAACTTAGATTTTACAGCGACCTGGTTGCTGGGATTTGAAGCAAAGACTTTATTTTGTTCTCCATGTGCCAAATAACTTGAGGAAACAGATTAAAGCTCTTCACTCCTTTGAATTCCAAAATGACTAATATAACATCTAATTGAAGACCCTCTCTCCACTGTCCAACACTCTTTTCAAGAAGATCAATAGCTTCCCTTCCCACAGCAGAGTCTGAGCTATTGCATGTCTCTACACGTAATGGGATCCACAAAAGTGCTTCATGGGGAGTGGCGAGCAGAGTCTAAAACCAAGCTATGGACTTCTCCAGCAAGCTCTATGGCCTGCAATTCTTGATCTTCTACCTCGAAACTTGGTCCCTTCTCCAAAGGGTCCCTTCTCCAAAAATTGTCTTCACTATTTTTTTTTCTCAACGGTACTTTCTATTTGCTATGCTCTTTGACAGGATTGAAGCATAAGCCCACAGGGGGGTGGCTGAAGGATGATATTTTCTCACAAGGGTACACTGAATCAGGTATCACTTAGGAAAAGGACCACTGTGATAGTTAATCTTCAACTTGATGAAATCTAGAATTACTTGGCCTTTGAGTGTGCCAGTGGACCATTATCTTAATTATATTAATTGATAAGATCTGCCTACTCTTAGTGGCACCACTTTCCTGGGTAAGGAATCCAGGACTGTATAAAAACAGAGCCAGGTGAAAACTGGCATGCGCTCCTTAATACATCGCTCTCTGTTCTTGCTTGTGGTGGTTGCAATGTGTCTGATTGTTTCCAACTATTGTCCTGGTGGACTCTACCCCTAAATGATGAGCCCTTTGAAGAGCTTTTGTCAGAGAACCTTATAACAGTAATAGAAAAAGCAGCTAATACAACCACTGTAAACTTAACCTTAACCAGAGCCCAAAGCCATCTCTACCAGCTGCTCTTGCTACTAACACAGCTTAGTGTGTTTCACATATATCTGAAGCATGGATTCTAAATTCTCACGACAAAACCATGAAAGGTCTTAGGAAAAGCAGGTTTTGCCACAAAATGCATAGCCATTTCTAGATATTAGGCTTTTGATTCATAAGTAAAAGTAGCTAAACTGGGCAAGAGCAAAATCTAGACTTTTTGTCTTCATAAGATTTTGCTTTTAGCAAACCCAGCATTTCTTCTCATTGTCAGGGTAGGTTGGAAGAGCTAATTGGCTTAATTTTTCAGGCAGGAAACAGGTCAGCTAACCTCCTCGTGACCATATGGGGAATCAATGGACTCCTTCCCAGCTGCAGATGGTGCCTAAGGCTTTCACCCTTCCCGTGAACTATGGAAGGTAGGACTGAGCCGTCAACGGGTTCCCCTCAGCAGTCACCTTCCTGGCCTTCTCTTCCGTCTTTCGACACCTCTGCACCATCTCTCCAGCTTCTTTCTGCATGTGAGCAACAACAGCCTCTGTCTTCTTCTTCCTGCTGAGAAGGCCTGTGTTCTCAGGATGGACCGCATTCTGGTTAGGCAACCTGAGACAAGCAGTACACAGGCAAACAGCTCTGGGTAGGAGCAATTTATCATAGTTAGTCATATGCAGCTAAGGAAGATCTCCAGCTCCAAGTTGCTTAGCTGCCCAAACATATGTCCATGGAAGAGATTTTGCTTGCTTATGAGTTCAAGACAAAAGAGATGTCCGCCCGAATCACAAAGGAAAACTAAGTCCCACATGACCTTTCCTGCAAACACAGATTGTTTTTAACTTATTGAGGAATGTTTTTCTGCTTTTACAGTGTGTTAGAAAGGAGTGTCCTAGAGCAGAAGTCAGCCACTTGGCTGAGACAGGGTGAGGACTAATAGATACCAGCATCTTGCTACAGGAAGAAACTGGATTCCCTCTCACTGCCCACCTGCCTTCCTGTCTTACTCTGCAGTGAGGAGGAAGAGGAGGAAGAGGTGGGAAAGCGAGTGACATAAAGCTCAGCCCCAGCCCCTAGGACACCATTAAAGGGAGGCCTTTGTGCTCTGCAGCCATGATGCCCCAGTTCCTTCTTGACTGTCGCGCTGGAGGCCAAGGCCCCCTTTGCTGCATCTGCCCCGTGTTTGAAGCAAGGCTTTTGTGAGCCTGTGAAACCTCAGCACAAAGAATCCGTGTGAAAAGCCTGGGCTTCCCACTTTCCATTTTTCTTTTCATTTCGTCCTTTCTCATCATCCTTTTCACGTCCGGCTAGTTATTGCCTTTCTCGGGGCGGATGAAGCCTTGAACAGAGAAAGGTGTCCCAGCCTCCCAGGCATTGTCTGACCCACCACAGCACCATTAAGAGTGTCTCCTTCCATTCTACGGAGAAGCAGGCCCTGTCTGGCAGTGTGTCCTGGGGGAAGCAGGCACATTTTCCTGGAGAGTTTCATGGATGCTCACTGCATATCACTCCATACAAGCTTCTTTCTTTCTAAAGGAGGGCATAAGAATAAATGCTGATTTGTTTGTATAGTCCTCATTAAAACTCCCTTAAGGAGGTGATGTTTGACATTTCCACAAGTTTTATGAATTCTTTTTAAGGAGGAAACAGGGCAGGATGTACTGTGCTCAGGGTTATCTGTGTTGTCACAGCTTAGGTTCGAAAAGGATGCACCTATTGTTAGTCAAAGCTGTTTGGCCCGCTTGTGGCTTTAAGCAAGAGATCCTTTAAGGATGTATGGTCACCTTGACTAGTGTTGCCTGAGGTGTGCCTTGATATCAAGAGCAGCACTGGAGAAGTTTCTGGGTCTCTGGTTCTTCTGCGGAGTATTTGATGCAAGGGTGCCGTGGTGAAAGCGTCAGATTCGCACTGTTGAGGAATTGACTCCTAAACACCTGGGAAAATCGGCCCTACATACCATCTCTCCAAAGCTCATCATCACTTCCATATCCTCCCCTCTTCTCAGCACTTAGATTCCCTCTAATTGACCTTCTCATCCTTTTCCTTTCTCCAGCCCAGAGGATTTTGGATCCTCAGCTACAACAAGCATGGGAAGTTATCTGTCACTAATTACCAGGAAGTAGTGCAAAAAAGTGCGTGATTAACCTGTTAATACAATCACAATTTCTCTTGATATGAATCCGACTCATTACATTTATTGTATTGTTTTAAGTGTTTAGTTTCTTTGGTGTTGGAGAGTTACTGGAGATGAGATGTAGAGCAGCCTTCTGTGATCAGTTTACATCCAATCACGGAAAACACACCCCTAGCCTGTAGGCACTCATTATATTTAGAGATTTCTTGAAGGAGAAAGAAATATCTAAGTGAGTTATCCTGATGGGATTATAGATAACACGTAGCCTATGTGCTCCACACTGCATGGTACCTCAAGGTACAATCAAGTTGTTGGTACACATGGACACAAAAGTCAAACTGGAGAGACACACTGATGGCAGTGTCTTGCAGCAGGCACTTTTCTGGAACATGAGTTATTTTAACCTACATTTCCAACTTATTATACTAGAAAGGGAAATTCTTTGTGATGTAGAATTATCAGTTTATCAAAGACTACTGGACCTTGCCCAATAAATGTTCTTGGCACCTCCTAGTCATTGTGGAAATCTAAATGACCTGGTGGCTATTCATCTTCACCTTAGAGCACACTGATCTGTTTCCCATGGCTTTAATATAGCCTTCACAAAAGTCACCAGAGTAAACTCTCCGAAAGACAGATCTACTGATGTCACTCTCAGATACCCACAACTCTTCTGTGAATTAGATTGCTTTCAAACAACATTCAATCTTTGTTGGAACTTTCAGTTACTTGTTATTTCTGCTGAGCCTCCCTACCCGTCCTCTACTCCCCTATGTGAATTCCCTTCAAATGCCACATCTGCAGCCCATGTTTTATACCTGAGTCTTCTCTGTGCCTCGTTGCCTTCTTCCGTGTCTTTTATGACCCATGTGAGTAAAAATGTACATTTACTTAATTCTAGATTGTGAGGGAGCATGTGCTTCCTTTAGTACACTCAAAGGTGTGTGCTATACTTGTTTGCCAAGGTATTCACTGTTTGGGGAGAGTGGAGCCATTTGTCTTCATGAAAGTCTTGCTTATCCAGCTTAAGGAAGGTTCCCTAAACTTTGTTAGTCGGTGGCCCATTTAATGCATGCCTTTAGCCTAACTGCTGTACATTCTACCAATTCCAGGAGAATGAGCAGAAATACAAGAATTCCATTCTGTCACTTACATAGAAGCTAGAATGCCAATAGTTATCCTACTTGTAAGGATATCTGGATATCTGCAAACTTTAACAAAGGCCAATATTTTAAATCAGGGACTGTAAGTGAAGCAAGTGTGCTGTCTTCACTGGTAATGGATGCTTGACAATTCATTTTGCTGACCAGAAGGTTTACTGATGTAGGTCAAACTGTGTCTTCTCAAAAAAAAAAAAAAAAAAAGAAAAAAAAAGAAAGAAGAAAAAGAAAATGAAAGTCTAAGTTGAAGTGTCTCAGAATGTGACCTTATTTGGAAATAAGACCACCTTCTGTGATCTTGAATGAGGTGATCTAGATAAATAATTTATTAGGGATAAACTCTCTATAACTACTGTCTGTAAAAAAAATCTGGACAGAGGCAGACATTCACAAAAGAAAGATGATGTCAATATATACTGAGAATGTGATGTGGACCAGGGATTGGAATGATGCATTGACAAGCCAAGGAATGCTAACAATTCCCAAAAGCCATGTAGAGCTAAGAAGAGACACTTGAGGAGTCTTTTACAGGTTTCAGAAGAACATGACCCTGAAGAAACCTTGAATTTAGATATCTAGTATTTAGACTGTGAGAGAGTAAGCTTCTTGTTGAAGGCCATCAGTTGGTGGCATTCTGTTACAGCAGCTATGGGAGTCTATCACACTTGGGAACAAAGACCCTGATGTATAGCTCTCCCCAAGTTTCTCATGCTAAACTCAAAATTTGTAACGGTCATCTTGTATGACCTGGGGCAAATCCAAAACCAGGAACTGCTGTCTTCAACCGAATGACCCAGCTACTGAAGAGCTTATGGATCCAACCTGTGTATGCGAAATATCATTTCTTCTAAGAGCTCTTTTTTATTCTGATAAATTAGGGCCACACTCTGTCTACTCTTACAAGAACCTCAGATTCTCTTTTTCATACTGAAGAAGAGCATTTTGTGGCTCAACCACAGCCACCTGTTCCTTTACATCACTGATCAGGTATGCATCATCACCAAGCTGTAGTTGAAAGTCTTACAAGAGAAAACATATGCCTTGAGCATGAATCCCTCTGAGTTTAAGCAGAGCTCCATCAATTAAGTAGTCCTGTTTCCTGTGCTCTTGAAGGATGGAGATTGCTGTCCTCTACTTTACTGCTCAATACTGTACTCAGATGCATTTCCACCTCATAACAAACTCACTTGAAAATACCTTCATTTGAGTCTGAAGCTGGCTCAAGGATGTCATTGCCTATGACACGAGTCACTTGGCAGGCCTATGTGGAGTTGCATCTCTTTGCAATCCCTTCTATCCTCTTCAGCTTGGTAGCTTCAGTTCTGCTTCTTGCTTCAAAATTCAGACAATATTGAAGGAGTCAATAGCGCAAGACCATTTCCTCATAAATTTAGAATATCAGAATACACACACCCTTGTTAAGAAAAGATACCTGCTGTGCTCACACCACTTTAAGAAGTGGAAAAATTGAAATTCAGAAAATAAATACTAGACAACAGAATCAGTTGTGTAAGTGAGCTTTGCATATTGTCACAAGTACTAGAGATGAATCAATAAAAAGATGGTTTAATTTGGATCGCAGATTTAGGGATTTTTTTGGTCCATGACTCCTTGACTCTGTAGCTCTTGTGGTCGCACAGTACACCATGGTGGAATCACATAACAACCTACACATTCTGTGGTTGTCAGAAAGCTGGTGGGGGGGGGGAGAGAGAGAGAGAGAGAGAGAGAGAGAGAGAGAGAGAGAGAGAGAGAGAGAGAGAGAGAGAGAGAGAGAACAAGTTCCAGCTTCCCAATATCCTTTTCATTACAAATTCTCTTAGCTCCTGTCACTAGACTTTACCACCTAATAGTTCAGTAGCTCCTTCCTAGAGGAAGGAAGGTAGTTTTTTCCACTAAGCAATGCACCTTACACCAGCACCAAATGCTGATGACTAAGCCTTTAAAACAGATCCTTGTGGGACACTTTACATAGACTTCTTCATCTGTTTTTCAAAGGCTCCTATCTATCTCATTTTCCAAAATGCTTTTAATCATTTACAAGAATCCAAATAATCACAATTCAGACTCTCTTTAACTTTCCAAGTCCAAAGTCTGTTCTGACACTCAAGGCAAACTATTAGTTGTAATCCCCTGTAAAGCTAAACAAAAACTCATATAATTTTGTCATGCAATGGCAATATGTACCCATCCAAAATGGGAATAATAGGGTAATAGGGGCACAGGAAGGATCAGACCGAAGTGAGGCTAAAACCCAGCAGGACAAATAATAAATTCTAAATCTTTGTGTTCAGGAGCCTAGACACATGGGAACACACTGTGACTGCCAAGGGCTTGGGAAGTCCTTCTCTGTGGTCTCTATGACTGAGATCCACATGCACGGCTCTTGGCGGGCACACCACATTTCATGTCTCCACTGCCTGTAACATTTCCACTCAGCTTTGATTGCACACTCACAGCTTCAACTCTAGCATTGTTAGGGTCTTTCTGCAGAGACCCTAAAACTATCATACAATGTCTAGCCTCTTGAGCTTTAAAAAAAAAACAAAACTCTTAGAAACTTCCACAGTGTAAAATATTATTTTAGGATGTGCTACGTTTGTTTATGCGGTGGAACCTTTGTTTAATGATGCAAAGATGGGTTGCAATCTTCTTTGTTGAATTTGTTCAACTCTGTGAAGCTGTGTTACTGTGCCTGACTAGAACGTATCGGTCTAATAAAGAGCCATACGGCCAATAGCCAGGCAGGAGAAAGGACAGGCAGAGCGGGCAGGCAGAAAAAGTAAATAGGAGGAGAGATCTGGGAAGAGTGGAGCAAGAAGCAAAAAAAGAATGATCCTGCTACACAGCTACATAGCCAGGCATGGAGTCAGAAGGGAAGAAAAGATAGAGAAAAATAGAGAAAGGTAAAAGCTCAGAGGCTAAAGATATACAGGATAATTTAAGTTAAAAAAAAAAAAGCTGGAAAGAGATAAGCCAAGCTAGTGCCAGGCATTCGTAAGACTTTATGTGATTTATTCGGGAGCTGGGTGGTGGGCAAAGAGAAAAGAGCAAAGAGTAAGCAACAACAACACTTCCATGATACGGTGACTCTTCCATTTTGCACGGCTGCAAAACTGGGTTTGCCTGGATAGAAGGAGGCCGGCTATCAAAGCAAGCCATACCTGACAAGCATGTACCACAGCAGAAGCAACTTCGGTGTGCCCAGATAGCTGGATATGGGGAAATAAACGCCAAGAAGAATTCAGGAAGTGGCTCGGAGCAAACACGTTTTTCCAAGGTTCTTTTCTCAATGAAATTTCACTGAAAACAGATAACGGATTTATATTTTTGACTCTGCAATGGGTAGGATCTTGCTGACTCTTAATATGCCTTCAGTGACTCTCATCATCCTGGTACAAAATCTTGTTAGCATCCACATCATCCTTTATTGAGACTTTATACAAATTTCTGGCCAAAGTGTACGTTTTAGGAATCTGTTCTCTTGCTATGTTAACTCTCATTGCAAGTTGTATTAAAAACATTACATAACCACTATTTCACCACACTTCCATTACATACTGTGCTGACATCTCCAATAGAATAATAGTCCATTACCTTTAAACTAGATTCCCACATAGTCTCAGGGCATGGATCAAATCAACTCAAGTTCTCATCATGGTCTAAAGAAGATAGAGTTCCTATTTCTGTCTGTGATCATAGCACAAGAAAATTAACTCTTTACATTGTTAGCAATATTCTAGTTTTCTGAGTGCTTGCCATAATGGACTGTTAAACTGTTCTATACTTTCTCTAGCCTGCTTCTCTGAAATTTCCCAAATCTCTCTTGAAAATCAAGTCTGATTTTCATTTGTGTTGCATTAATGGCTCTACTCATGATACCAATTAGTTTTTTTTTGGCAGTATAGGGGATTGAACCTGGAAGGCAAGTATTCTACTTCTAAGATATGGCTATACTACCCATTTGTTTTTTTATTCTGAGACAACTTCTCTACTTTCAATAGACCAAGCACGTTTTGTATTTAAGATCCCTCCACATCAGACTCTTGGGTAGCTAAGATTATAAGCACGAGCCACCACATCTAACTAACCAACTTTCTGCTTTAGCTTTACACCAGTACAACAAAATACGGGAAACAAAGATACTCTGAAATGATAGCATAACTTTGAAGAGTTTTCATATCAAAAGAAGATGGCTGAGGGGTTAGACTGGTGAATCTATATCTATCATAGTTAATTAACATTTTCAGAGCTCTACCCCAATCAAGAAAGCACCCAGATTTTTTTTTTTTAGGTTCTTATGGAGCAGCTCTAACCTTCTCCGAAATGTCTGACAAGTCTGTACATTTGTTACATGTCTACATTTGTTAGGAAGGAGGAATGATCTGATACTGCTTTTAGTGGTGGAAAATGTCAGAACAAGTCAGGAAGGAGGGACTGCTATAATAATATCAAAGAGATTCTAAACCATCTATGATGACATGCATATTTCTCTCTAATAGTTTTAGTACTTGTTATTGAAATATTTTAACACTGGTTTCTGAAGACAAAATCATTGCTAGAAATGTATTGGATATTGACAAAAAAAAACCCCTAAAAACCAAACAAACAAAAAACCTAAAGGAATCTATGGCAACTTCCATTTCTCAACACCCATATAGATAATTTGAAATCATGTGACCCAGTTCTGGCTGACGCTTTCAGTGTTGGTGAAGTGTACTGTTCAAGGCCTTCATCATGCAAGTTTGTACTTGAATGCATCTATACCCTCTCTTTTCTGTGCAAAACAGAAGAAAGCTGGCATCAAGGAACAATCTGAATTGTGGTTCATTGCTAATTCTGACTTGTTCTGGCCTCTGACTTAAGCAAAGATAAATACATACTGTGTTTAGCTGTTTAGCTTTTGCTTGGTAAATTGCTCATGAGGTGGCCACAGCCCTGTTAAACTTACCTCATGAAAGTGGTTCCTAGTACTGGGCAGATGTTAGAAGATACCAGGATGTTTCTCATCCTTATCCTCTGTTCTTTCTCATAGAGACTTTCCGAATTAACTATAAAAGTACTTGGGTCAGAATTGGATTCTTCATTGATCTTCCTGGTGCCCACATGCTGACCTGCAGGCTGTGTGCATGGTTTGCAGATGAATATGATCACAATTTGAAGTTGGGTCAGAGGTAAGGTCAACTTATCATAATGATGTTTCTCCTCATGGGGACTAATTCTCAGAAGTTATTGAAATATGTGAGAAATAGGTCTTCATGCCTCCACAGCTCAGGGTTAGTGTTATTCCTCTACCAACCCCATTTCCCTAGCTTCCCGCCAAGCTTAGAATGATCTTTAATCTCTGCCTTTAGATACTGGGTTTTTGTTAAGCACTAAGACTGGAATCCTATAGGTCTACAAGGATATTAAGTTAATGGAGATAGAGTAGAGATAAATTATACATTCACCAATTTGTCTGTGCAATCGCCAACTCTCAGACTTAAGACATGTAACTGTAGGAGGGAACAGGGCCTTTCAGAGACAATGGAGATAAAATGGGGCTATGGTTTTAATCCAACGGGCCTGATATCCTCACAAGAAAAAGAGAAGACAGCAAGAGTACATGGAGAAGGAAGAAAGGTCACATGAGGACATAGAGAGAAGGCCACCGTCTGCCTGAAAGTTGAGGACATAGGTTCTAGGCCATAGAAGTCTGAATTTCTGTTGTATTATCACCCAGTCTGTATAGTCTGAAACAGTGGCCCACAAACTCCTGTGTAACGCTCAGATTCAACAGCACTGGCTTGAAGACTGTAGTAAGAGGTTTCTGGCCCAGACTTTCAGGCCTAGCCTCAAGGTTTAGGCCCGCAGACCCGCAGACCCACAGAGATACACAGATGCTTACAACAGTTCTAGGCTGATTGGCCTAAGGCTCAGTCATATAACTTGCTAACTCTTTACCCTTCATTTAACCCGTGACCCTTGTTCAGCCATGCGGCTCGGTACCTTTTCTCAGAGCAGCATGGTTGTCCTCTGCTTCTTCTGGCTTCTCTCTGGCGTTCTGCCCTGTGCTTCCTGTTCTCAGAGTTCCCTTAGTCTGGTAGCCCCGCCCACACTTCCTGTCTGCCTTTGGCCAATCAGCGCTTTTTATTAAACCAATGGGTAGGACAGTCATTTACAATGGAATAACATAATTTTCCTACAGAAGACATTTTTCTATCTTTCATTTTTGCCCAGCCAAATCTTCACATTCAGGAAGACAGAATCATTCTTAGCCTGCTCTCAAAATTCTCCATACAGTAATGCATACTGTTACAACAAGCTGAATGTTTCAAATAGTAGTTTTCTCTCAATTGTCTGTGAAACTTTATGCATACTTGGGACAAGGGGAAAAAAGATGTCATTTAAGGAAACTGGAAATAATAAAATTCTGAGATCTGCTAAACAATTAACATACTGCATGCAAAAAGTCTTTAAAATCAGAGCTTCCTCATGCATATTTTAGGACAGCATAATAATAAGTTCCTTTTTGTTTCTCAAACACGAGGAAAAAAATCAAATAAATGAAAAATAAAAATAGTATTATATCTTACACTTTTGAAAAGCTAATGATTTTTAAACTAATAGCTTAATTGGTCATCTTGTATTATCACTCATCTATATCAAGAAATATCAGATCATTCTCAACTGAATGTATATGAGTAAAATTTAAATGATTAACAAGGTATTTTTACTTCTAATAATCATATTAAAGTTTGAGACAATAGTTAATAAAAACATACAAAAATATTTTATTTAGCATTAGGAAGAGATTTATTAGACAAAAAATATGAAGTCACTAAATGACTAAAAATTGAGATCCAGCAGAATTTAACGTAGTTTAGTTTGGAAGAGGTGAGTATTCAGAAGGAAAAGTAATTGAACAGCATTAGCTACCTAAGGCTGTAGACCAGGGCAAGCAAACCACTCTCTATGGTGAAGTCTCCCATTCAGTTAAGCTTTTATTGCCAATGGCTGCTTTCAAGTGAACTGAAGAGATGGGTGTTATCTACAAACACTGTGAGCTTCCTACGTCCTAAAGTATCTACTCACTGATGCTCTACAGAAAAAGAGTTTGCCTAGTCTTTCTCCAACCACTCAAATCAAAACGAATGCATAAATACCGTAGCAAAGAATTTTAATTCACTCATTTCTGAAATCAGCTTCCTGGATGTATCTTGGAGAGCAGAGTGTAGATGGGATAGATATGCCACAAACCGTAGCAAAGAATTTTAATTCACTCATTTCTGACATCAGCTTCCTGGATGTATCTTGGAGAGCAGAGTGTAGATGGGATAGATATGCCACAAACCATAGCAAAGAATTTTAATTCACTCATTTCTGACATCAGCTTCCTGGATGTATCTTGGAGAGCAGAGTGTAGATGGGATAGATATGCCACAAACTTGATCCACAGTGTTCACTCTCTCTCCTTCTAGTAATTTCATGGAACTGATGAAATCCATGAATTAATGAAGCACAGCTCTAAGTATTACTATGATGGCATTTTCCGATCATGGGGGTTCTGAATTACTGAATTAATTCCTTGGTAGATTTAAAAAATTATTACTGGGAGGAGGTAAAAGGTGGAATAATTGGTGAAAGTAGGTCACTGGGGAAATGTCCTCAGAAGGTCTGTTTTGCGGTGACCTCTTTTGCTCTTTTTACCCAGCTTCCTGGTTGACATGAAGTGAATTATTTGTGCTCCATCGATGCCCTATATGTCATAATGAAACTAATACCTATGAGACCAGAAATCAAAATAAATATTTCATCCCTTAAGCTTTATCTCACAGCTATTGGGTCATAGTGGAGACAAAAGTGACCAACACCCCATCAACCTGTCTCAGCCGACTCTCTGCTCTGGTGCTTTACTGACGTGGAAACTATGGACATTGATCGGTCTGGAGCTGCTCTCCTTTCCTGTTTCTGTGGTGGAGGTCAAGTTCAGGTGCCAGGGATCCTCTCTCTAGTCCACCAGGGTTTGAACAGGCCCCTCTTTCCCTATAGCCACACCATTGACAACATCTGTACAAATAAAACCATTAAGCGGCTGACTCTTCCATTTAGAAGCCCTGACTGGAATATTATGCACAATATCCTGCCCACACTAAGAACTCTAATATTTCTAAGTAAATCCTGTATACTTATGCTACCTACTCAGATTTTCTAAAATTATATTTTATTTATTCTTGAAGAATTTCATACCTATATGCTATATATTCTGATCATATTCACCCTCTATTCCCTTCCTCTGAACTCTTTTCAAAGCACCCTATTACATCGCCTTCCCAACTTCATTTAAAACACACACACACACACACACACACACACACACACACACACACACACACACACACACACACACACACACACACACTGTGCTCAACCTACCAAGGACCACATCTCTGTACAAAATGAAGTCTGTTTCTTCCAGCAGCCATCAGTGAGAGCTGCTCCCCAGGCTGGGCCTATGGGTTCCCATCCCTGCCAGAATTTTGATTGACATGATCTCCTGTAGCTAACCAGGACTCCTGTGATGTCCAGCAGACTCTGTGTAGCACTTGTGAGGAGCTTCCCACCAATAGGCTTCGAGGCTAGGTCACTCGGGAATTAGTGAGTTCATTCACAACTTTTGGCACTATCAAGGTCTGGTCCTTTCCTGAGCCTCCCCCTCAGTTCTTTTCTCCTTCCCTTCAATTTCCTGGGTTCCGTCTTAACAGACTTGCACGAGTTTCTTTGGAGATGCCAATGGCTTATAGGAACAAATGACTTTGAACCTCATCCTGCCTCCAGGTGGCGTTTTCTTTGAGGTCTTGAGGTCTATAATGTATGTTATCATTTTTGATGGCTTTGACTTTCATGCCTACATATTTTCTCCCTGGAATTCTGCTCCATTTCCTCCTAGCCCCAGATTCAGAATGAACCACTAGATTACAGCAAGGCATTAGCTACAATCTGCTCTCACACAAAACAGAGAGGGTCTGGGACAGTGTGTGCAATGTTTTGTGAGATGCTCATCTGTCCTTTCTGGATGTACTGATTATAGCCACTGTGAGTCATCAGCTAAGGCTTACACTGAGCTCGTGCCTGAGCCTCAGCCCTCCCTTCCTTTTCCAGCCCATCACAGCTCAAGTTCCCTTCAGCCTTCTCCTCTTAACCTTAGCTGTTTGGATCTCTGACTTCCTTTGCACTGATGATTATAATTGGGGAACTGTTCTCCGACATTCGGATGTACCTGACACGACACAGACTCTCTGAGGATTCATTTTCCTCGCTGGGTTTATTTATAGCTGAGGTTTGACGTTACCTGAGATCAAGCTTTTTTTTTTTCCCCCCTCCCCTTGCAAAAGTAGATGTTCAGTTTTTGTTCTCTATGGAAGGAAGTAGGACAGACAGGAAGGCTCAGGATTTTTGCAGTACATCAGAACATTCTTTGAGAGCCCGATTCACAGCCTTTCAAGTAGACCAGATTTCTTTGCCACAGTCAGTTCTATGAAAATGCCAGAAAGCAAGGGCTGGGATAACTCAAACACACGAGCAGCCAAATTTAGCTTGACATCCTTATTAAATATTGACCTCATGGGAATTGGGGCTGAAATCAAGCTTTGAGAAAGAAGCCAGCCAACATATTAAAGGTCTTCTTTTATTTATTCTCTTTGTTACTATCCTTTGCTTGTTTAACCAATATATTGAAACAAGTTAAACTTCAGACTCAAATGATTTCCTTTTCAATACATGGCTTTGACCAAGGGTAACTAATCAGATAGATAATGTAATCATTGTTAATTCCCCGTGTTTATCTTCGATCTGGACACTGAAGCACTTTGCCACTGTTGCCTTTCTGATCTCCCCTACTTACCTTCTGTAGTTCGAGGGGTTTTTGTTTTGTTGTGAGAGGTTTTATCTCTGCCCTTCTCTGAGAGGCTAAGCAACAGAACATCTAAAGTCGCCAACTTGTTATGACAGAGTTAAAAAAGGATCCAGCAGCTGGAAGTCCTGTCACTCAATTACCTGAGAGCTGTTTCAACAGGGAGACAAGAAGTAGCTTCACTCTTGCCTCACCCTCTCCCATCTGACATTAAACTTGAGGCACATCATCCAACATTTAGTTATTTCTTCCATGGTTCAGCATCAGGTGTGTGTGTGTGTGTGTGTGTGTGTGTGTGTGTGTGTGTGTGTGTGTGTGTGTATGTGTGTGTGTGTGTGTATGCACAAATATTCTTAGGCTTTTCAGCTATAGCTCAAGAACTGGAATTCTAAAGCAATTTTTAAAATAGAAAATTTCCAGGTTGGCTGTGACTATATTTAAATGCTTACATTTATTCCGCTTGAATTTTTTTTTAGTATATTCTACCTTTGGGATGAATTCATAAAAATATCAATGATAGAACATCGAAGGATGAAACTCCTCCCTGGTGACTTATATTTAATCGCAGACTTTGCAGAAAGATAGAGGGCAAGGTGAATACATTCAAAGGACAAGAAATACAATGGTGTCCAAATGCCACCAGATAAAGAACAGAGCAACTCAGGATGCACTTGGCATGATTTACTGTAACCATGACTCTTACTAGATCTACTGAGTCTCTGAGTTTTTAAATAAAGGTCAGAAACTTATTTCCAGGAATGTTATGAAGGTGCATCGACTTTTAAACCGTCAAATTTAAGTCTTGTTCCAAAGATACCATGCATATAAAAATAAGAAATGCAAATAAAACATTGCCAGATATTGATGACACAAAGGACTAGGTGTGCTGAGGGTCTATTGACCAGTTAACTCTGGACAGTTCAGATGATGAACTAACCTCCTGTAGCCTGAGGGATGCTTAGTACACACAATTAGAAGTTAAAAGCAAAACAGTTTAGCAATTTTCAAATAAAAGATTGAGGTTGGAAATGTCAGTAAGTTCTCCTTTGTTCCCTCTGTGCTAACTTCAATATGAACTCTAAGCAAATGCTTAGATAGGAACCTCCTAGAGGAAATGGCAGTTTCTTTAGTAGGAAAACACTACTCTTAGCCTTCTAGGATGCACAGAGAAAGTGAATATTTAGAGAAGGTCTTCTGGCATAACTTGAGCTTACACTATTAAAAAAATCTGATGACTTTTCTTTCTGTAAACATTCACCCAGAAAGTAAAAACACTCTATATTATTATAAATACATAGCCCCAGATCACAGCATTAAGAGGGCTGGACTCTGGGACCCATGCCTAGATACATAGCTATTGGTGATAGATGGCTGCTGACTAGGGAAAAATATTTTCCTTTGAAAATGTAACCCCTGGAAGGCTGACCATGTTCCTGGGGATGACCACGTACCCCAGAGCACCTGGGCAGCACAAACTCACAAATTAGACTTGGTGTAAAAACAAAAGGTTGGGGGGGGGCAAAGAAAAGGTACATAATTAGGTGGGTAAGAAAAGAGGGTAGATTATAGGAGAAATTGGAAGGTTTCTATAAGACCATGGTACATTGTATGAAATTGCCAAAGAAAAATAGAAAAATCCAATACATGTCCAAGTTGATAAAGTCATGATGATGAGGCTTATAGAATATACTGCCATCTAGTGGTATGAACTCTTTGTTCTCAATGTCATTCTCTGGTCTAAGGTGAGTCATGGTTGACTTAAGACACTAGAAGGATGACATACTACACAAGGCTAAAACTGTTGGTGAGATGTAACATTTCTGGTTACTTTGCTCTTGGATAAGTTTTATCATAAAGCTTTGCATTTAACATAGCTGCTTCAGTGGGTCCCCAGGAAGGATGGCCAGAGAACCAAAGATAAGAAATGAAATGGAGTTCATCAATGGAATTTATCAAGTAAACAGTAATCAGTCTTTCAGGGACACCACAGTACCATCTGATGTCATTCTTTATACAGATGTGGAGACCTGCAGGAATAGGTATAAGGAACACCAGTTAGGGCATTACTATCTCCTGGGAAATGGCACACAGCATAGAGGGACACATCTGGCTCACTGGATTTGGACAGAGCTGTAACTCTGAGGTGTGAATCCAATGATGATGCTTGTCCAGGGAGTCTCTTGGTCTTTGCCCGTTACTTCATCTTCCAACCAATCTTTTCCTGAAATGGGCTGCCAAGCCTTTCCTTCTCTCTTCTGACCCCGGGGCAGGGAGTAGGGGTGGGAACAGTTGAATCTCAATGTGTCCAGATGGTTAGTCAAAGGTTGAATCAAAAAGATGAAGTTCAACTTGGAACAAAGAGGTCCAGGAGGGCTTGTTAACCATCTCAGTTCACTGCCTTCTTTGGAACGAGGTCATCCTCAGGATTCTTTCAGTTCCACAGCCCATTTTAAGGACAAAGCCAGACCTTGTTTGTGAACTTTGTATTGTAACACTGAAAATTAGAAAATTCCCTTTGGAATCTCCCTTGAAAGCCCACCCAAAGGCTTTCCTGGGTCAAGGAACAAGTGTTTATGATTATTTAAAGAGGTCATAGATATGAGGCTATTTAGTCTTTGGCTTTTAAAAAAAATCTTACTTAATGTATATGGGTGTTTTTCTTGCATGTGTATAGATTCACCACTTGCATGCCTAGTGCCCAAGGAAGTCAGAAGAGGGTGTCAGATCCCCTGGGTCTGGATACACAGACAGTTATGAGCTGTCATGTGAGTCTGGGAACTGAACTTGGTCCTCTGGAAGAGTAGCCAGTGCTGCTGAGTCATTGAATATTTAAAGGTTATCTCTCTAGCCCTGATTTTTTTTTTTTTTTTTTTTTTTACTTTTGACAAACATTCACTGTGAACTACTTACAGGGTAGCAGGGTTCAATCAGTGCATCTCCATGTTAACACTGCTGAGAACCCCAAGGGAGCCTTGTTAAAGTGCACATCCTGATTCAACAGCCTGAGAAAGGGCCTACATTCTTGTTGATACTAATATATCAGGACTAGGCCTGCCATTTTGAGTCCTGATAGAGTCTAGGAACTGGACATAATCTAGTGAACAAGATTGTTGTATTAGGTTTCTGGCCCAGACTTTCAAGCCTAGCCTCCTGACCCGGACTTTCCAGTCTTGCCTCTTGGCCCAGACTTTCCAGTTTAGCCTCATGGCCTGGACCTGCAGACCAATGGTCCCGTAGTCCCACTGAAACACACAGACACTTATATTAATTGTACACTGATTGACTGGGGTCCAGGAATATAGCTTACTAGCTCTTGCTCTTAATCTAACCCATGGTTCTTATCCTGTTCAATCATGCAGCTTGGTACCTTTTCTCAGAGCAGCATAGTTGTCCTCTGCATCTTCTGGCTTGTCTGGCAACTCTGTGGCATTTCTGTTCTGCTCTTCCTGTTCCCAGAGTTTTCTTAGTCTGATAGCCCTGCCCACACTTCCTGTCTGCCTTCAGCCAATCAGTGTTTTTATTAAACTAGTAGGTGAGACAATTATTTAAAATGTAACAACATATAATCCCACTATACAAGATAATCAAGGTTGAATTTTTCACTGCAATCTCCAGACTTGTTCAGATGTGTGATTAAATTTCTGACTTGGCTTCTTCCTTTGTAAAATGTATGATTACATAAAAACACACATCACGCATTTGGTGTGGGTAATAGGAAGTGACTGACTATCACACTGAGGGAAGCTTGAGAAAAGAGACCTCAAAGCCTGCCCCCATAGTGACACACTTCCTCCAACAAGGCCACAGCTCCTAATAGTGCCACTCCCTTTGGGGGCCATTTCCTGTCAAACCACCATACTAGGTCAAAAGGGAAGATTCCAGTAGTAACGAACTTGCTTCAAGGGTATGTCAAACTTTTCATGCACATATACTGGCTCTGCAGTAAGCATTCTGCTGTTTTGAATTGCTGTTTAGCAGCATATCAACATTTTAAAATTCATTACCTTAACCCAGAAAGTTCATTTCTAGGGATTACTCTTCTGAACTATCTTTATAAATGTATAAATATCTGTGTATGATGTTATAATGTGTAAGTACTTAAAATTGTGGATAATCAGATATAAAAATGAATAAGGTACAGTTAAAGAAGTATCTATCACCTTTATTATAACAGCAATATAGCCTTTTTAACTTGGGGTTATGTGTGTTTGTGGAGGATTGTGGGTATATGGGGTAAATCATCCTTATGTATATATATATTCCTGTGTGTCGAGGCCAAAGATAAATTTTGTGTGTCATTATCCACATACTACCCATCTTGTCTCTCAAAACAAAAGAATTCAGTGGCCTGGAGTTGGCCAAGTAGTCCCAGCTTCCTGGTCAGTGAGCCCCATGACTCTCTTTGTCTCTGCATCCCACCTCTGGAGACAATACATGCCCTCCAACATATTCAGCCTTTTTTCCCCCCATGGGGGTTGAAATCATGCCTCTGTGTTTACATATCCAGCACTTCACTGAGTTATTTCCACTGTCCTATATAACTTTTTAAAAAGTATGTGGCATGTTTTTGTGAATGTAAATGGATGGGACCAGAAAAGATCACAGTGCGTGAGGTAACCTAGACCCAGAAAGACAAATGTCATATGTTATTTCTCATTAGAGGCTCCCAGTTCCAAAGCTTCAGATGCATGTGCATAGCCTGTAGTAACTGCGGAAACCAGGAAAGTAAAATGGAACCACGGCAAGGGTAGGAATGTTAAAAAGCAAATTAGGGAGGGGACTATCAGGATACAAGTGTTCCGATAAGGGAAATGACAAAGGGAGACTCTTTATGGAAGTTTCTGTGAAATTGTGTCTTCTAGTGATATCAGAAGCAACACTCATAAAGTCTCACCAACCTGACTGCCAAAACATGAGTCGAACACAGGTGACACCAATGTATATGCTGGAGGGAATGGGGGAAAGACCATGGGGCCTCAACCTTACACAAAGAATTACAGGCAACTGAGAAATGCTGAGAGGAGGAAACGAAGTCTTCCCCAAGGAGGAGACACCAACTGGTTGCCCAGTGCCAAGCACCAGCCCTGAAAACATACAAACACGAAACATTATATGGGATAAGTGGGCCGTATTTAGAAATATGTGTATATACACATATATATCATATATATACATAGACATATTTGCTTGCAAAAATAGTCAGTGAAAATAAAATGGTTCATGAATTTGAAGGAGAGTTGAGAGAGGTGTATGAAAGGGTTTAGAGGAAGGAGAGGGAAAAGAGAAATGTAATTCTATTAAAATCTTAAAATTAAAACGAAAACTAATGCAAAGAACCACAAGGCATATGAAAAAATTTTGTAGCTCAGTAGTGACATGTATACATGCTGGAGCCTAGGCGTGCTACTGTCAGCTATACATTTAGAGATGCGATTTAATCTAATGCAACCCAATATAATCTTCATTTAGAAAGAGGGAAACTGGCACCTAAGTTCTTCCTAGGGTTAAAAACTGAAAACTTGAATATAGAACACTGTCTGGCACATAAATGCATTATAGAAATCAAGTATTTTTAAAGCTTTGGTTGTTATCAGTGTATGTATGTGTATAAGTATAATTTGGGGCAGGTAACCATGCCATGGAATGCATGTATACTCTGTGAAGTTGGATCTGGGGATCATAGCCACTCTAACATCCCATGGTGCTTGTATGGCAGGCATCCATTAAACAGCTTTAGAAATAGTTTGAAATGACAAAGACATTGATAAACAAATAAAGCTGTGGAACAAGTAATCTGGGTAAAAGTCTCCCAATGAATGTGAACACAGACAACGTTGGTGAAGCTATCAGTACCAAGAACTCCTCAGGTGGATTCTTCCAGAGAGTGGGCCTAGAAGCAAAGATAAAAAGCTAGTCTTGATTTTAGAATTAATTTAAAGCAGATAACACGTGTAGGAACTTCCTTCTTTCCAGAATAAAGCATTAAGCCATGAAAAACATGACCATAAAAACATAATGGAAACTTGAAAATGCCAAGGCTCGCATGCAGGAAAGACAACCTCTCGCCTTGCTTTGTTGCAAGCCTAGCTGATAGTACCCTGAAGGTCTTGGTTCTGCCTCCTCAGTGTCTCCTGGGCCTCTGTGCTTCCTTCACAGGCCTGAGAGTGAGGACCTCAGTGCTGAGGGCCTGGATCTCCTTCTGAGAAGCCCGCAGCAGTGCCTGGGCCTCCTCCTGCTTCTGCTTCGAGGCAGCCAGGGCCTTTTCTGTATGCTGCTGCTTCTGCTCCAGTGCAACTGCCACAGAACGCCTTTTCCAGGCCAGAAATGGCATCCCCCAGCTCCAGCTGGAGCCTGTGTCTGGCCCTCTCCCGGGAGGCATTCCTGGCATTGGCTACTTCCGTTGCTTTGGCAACTTCCTGCAATCTAATTGCCAGCTTCTTCCAAAAAATAGAATCTCACTCACAGAAAGCACTAAGCCTTTGCTCAATTAAAGACAATGATTGAGGCCAGCATAGGGCAGCTTGCTCAGTTGTCAAAGTAAAGACAGCACCGGGTCTCTAGAGCCAAGCTGCCTGCTGAACCTCCCCCTTCCCTGCCTCTGGCTCCTGTGTCCCAATGGGTGTTAACTCCCCTCCTCTACCAAACTGGATCTGGAGCTCTGGATCTTTTTGATGTCCATCAATATTTGTGTATCCAAATACTTTAACAACAAAGACAATTTTAAAAACATCTTAGTTCCTTATATTTTGAAATTAAAATATAATTACATCATAATCCTCCCTTTCCCCTCTCCAATCCCTCCTATGGAACATCACCTTTCTCTCAAATTAATGACCTCTATTTCTTTAACTGTTGTTTTACACACACACACACACACACACACACACACACACACTACATATGTACAATGTATGTATGTATGTATGTATGTATGTATGTATGTATGTATGCATGTATGCATTGTGGTAATTTGAATGAGAATGTCCCCCATAGGCTCATACATTTGAATGTTTGGTCCTCAGCTGGTGGAATGGTTTGGGAAGGATTAAGAAGTATGGTCTTAATGTGTGTGTCACTGGGGGCTTTGCACTGCAGGCCCAGTTCTCTCTCTCTCTCTCTCTGCCTGCTGCCTGTAGATCAGGACGTATCTTACAGCTACTGCTCTCGCACCATGTCCATCTTGGTCTGCCTACTACCACACTCCCTGCCATGATAATGGACTATCTCTCTGAAACTGTAAGCAGCCCCCAATTAAAATGTTTTCTTATATAATTTGGTTCGAACATTGTGCCTTTTCACAGCAACAGAAGAATAGCTAAGATTTCTCTCTCTCTCTCTCTCTCTCTCTCTCTCTGTGTGTGTGTGTGTGTGTGTGTGTGTGTGTGTGTGTATGTGTGTATGTGTGCACAGGTGTGTATGTGGGTGTATGTGTGTGCATGTATGTTCCTAAATACTTACTTACAGCCTACTCAGTTCATATGTTACTTGTATGTATATTATTTCAAGGCTGACTACTTAGTACTGGATAATCAACTGGGAGATTCTTCCCCACAGGAAGACTATTTTACCTCTTTTAGTATTCTTTAATTGTCTGTTGTTCTCGGTCAGGGTTAAGGCTTGGTCAGATTTTTGATTTTCCCATTCCATGTTGGGATTTCTCTTGGTGTCCTTGCTGAGGCCTTGTTTAGGCAGCTGATGTTGTTGAGACCTCATGGGTGTAATCTCTCCAACATTTTTAGAAGGTACAATCTCACAGCAAACTTCCTGTTTCTCTAGCTCACAATCTTTCCACCTCTTTTGCTATGGTCTCTGAGCCTTCTTGGGCACAGGGGTTGTGTAGTGGGTGTGTCATTTGGGCTGGGTACCACATAGCCATGTGTTCTCTGAGTTTAAATTGGTTGTGGTTTTCTTTGATAATCTCCATCTATTGCAAAAAGGTATTTCTTTGGTGAGGGGTAAAAATTAGATTTATCTGTGAGTATAAGAAGAGTATTTAGATATTATCCTGGCTCAATAAAGCTATGTTGTAAGTTTTCCTCCAGAATCCATGATTTCACTAGCCTAAAGCTAGGCTTCCAGTATCAGACACGATTTCTCTCCTACAGACCTTAAGTCCAATTAGAGAGCTGTTGGTTGGTTACCACCAAGTTATGCATGCCACTACTGCACCTTAGGGTGACGTGTCATGCTGGTCATTGTTGTAGCATTATGGCTGGGTAGGACTACTGATTTCTCCCCCTCCTTTAGAGGCCTGTATGTTGCCTTTTTGTATTACGAAACCTAGTTCTCAAGGAAGAGGCTTTCCGGTCAACTTTATTTCAAAACGCTTGGGTCCTATGTGAAAAGTTCATGGTATCCTCAGAAATAAGGACTTACCTTCAGCCTCTGTAAGGCAACCAAGGACAAAAGCAATAATCTATAACGCTTTGAAAGGGTCTTGGACAACCAATGCTGCTCCTCATGACTGGTGTTGGAGTTTTTATTAGATGGTCTGTGGCTCTTGGGAGGAGGGTTGTCAGCCCATATGTGAAATTTTCATCTTAACTATATTGATATGCACAGATTTATCTGTATAGTATGTAATTTAAGTAAGAAGGTGATGTCACTCATTATGACTTTTCAGACATCCTTATCATTACTTTGCTCTCCTCCCTTTACTTCTGTATTTATCTCTGCTCCCCCTTTCTAATTAGAGCACCGCATCTGTTTTTCCCATGTCTGCTTTTAAATAGATTGTACCCCATTCCATGGCCCATTTGTCTTCAAATACTCCAGATTACATGTTCACATATGAAGATTTGGAACTAGGAACTGAAGACGAGAGAGAATATGGCAATGTTTGTTTATCATTCTGCACATGTGTTACTGCATTCAATACGATCTTTTCTAGTTCCATTCATTTGTCTGAAAATTTCATGAGTTAATTTTTCTTTACAGCTTAATAGTGTATATGTACCACATCGTCACTGAATGACATTTAAAATTGTTTCCATTACCTAGTTATTATGAGTAGAGAAGCAATGTCCATGGCTGAGCAAGTGTCTGTGGAGGAGGAAGTGAAGTCCCTTGAGGGTATACCTGGGAATGATATAGCTGTGTTATATGGTAGATTAATTTTAGTTTCCTGGGAACCCCCCCACACTGATTTCCAGAGTGAGTGAACACGCATGCAATTCTACCAACAGTTGATAAGGGTTACACTTTCCCCACACCCTTTCCTGAATTTACTGTCTATTATTTTGTTGATCTTTGCAATTCTGGTTGGGTAAGATGAAATTGCAATGTTGCAGAATAAATAATTTTGTTCTAATAATCTATTTAAATGTACTCTTAGGCATGTTCTGTCTTGAAGGAGCTCCATGGCCATGCAGCTTCTAGGAAGCTCCTTTGCCCTTTCCTACTCATTCTTTTCTCTCTCTTATCCTGTGGCTTATAAATGTGACACAATTCTCTCTGTTCTCCACATCAGCTCTGCTCCCTAGAATGATGCTCATGCCAAATCCACCCATCCAATGCCTACTTAACAGATCCCATGGCTCCTAATGGTCCTTATGTCCTTCTATGTTCCCTGCAGCATCTTTTTCCATGCAGTGGTTTATCAAAGATTCTTCCAGGGGATTCTAGTACTACAGCACTCTTAGGAGTTCTAACCGATGAAATGTATTTTCTTCCTTACATTTCCTGCAGGCTTCTGGCTCTCCCATTCTTTTTCTGTCATCATACTTCTTAGATGAAAAGAACAGGCTAGATCACATATTTCCTTGCTTTAATGTTATTAAATGAAGAGAGGTTCCTAGGAGTCATTATGCACTCACTACAAAACTAATCTTATCAGCCAGGTTTCTCTAGAGGAACAAAGCCAATAGAATGTGTACATAATTACAAGAGGGGATTTATTAGATTGGCTTATGTGATCAGAGACTGGATAGTTCCATAATATCCATCTGCAAGACAAAGAGCCGGAGAAACTAGCTCATATAAAAAAAAAAGTTGGATGTCTCAGATAAGAGGAACCAGTGATGTAGTTCCAGCCTGGGACAGAAGACCTAGAAAGCCTTGGAGAGTCATCAGTGCAATTTTCCATTCAAAGATTGTACTCTGATGTGCAGGGAGATAGCAATAGAAAATCAAAGTTGCACTCAAATAGAGTCAGACATGTGCATGCTTCCCCTTACTCCAACTTCATGGTCTACCCAATATCCAGCCTACTGGGTACTACAATGCATATTTAAGACAGGTCTTCTTCATCCGGTTTGCTGTGTCCAGCACCAAACATTTCTGAAGACACACCTAGAAGTATGGTTTATCTGCTTTGAGGCAATTTTTATTCCAGTCAGTTTGGCAACCACAGTTCATCATCATGTAAGTCAATAAAACAATGGGATAAGGTCTTTGTTGGTGGAAACCTGAAGAAAATACTTTGTAATGAATACATCCAGAAGGACAGTGGACTCTAATCATACCCAGCACGGACCATGTTACTTTACTTTTATGCTTGCTTCTTCTTCCTAAGAGGAGGTTCTGATACACCACTCAACCTAAAACAGGGGCCTTGTAAAATAATTACATGCACCGTGACTCCCTTAAAAAAAAATTGATCAATATCAGAAAATAGAAGTTTTGCTTTCATGCTGGTTTTCCGAGAACTTCAGGGTTCACTAGGTTTCATGAAGCTTTAGAATAGCAAGCTGCCTCTGTTGGCCTGACAATGTTGCTGGACACTTATTATCAACGACTGATTTTTCTTTTTAACTTGCTGACCATAAGCTTGCATATATAAGGGGATGTGAGAAGTTCAGAAGCTGAATTATTTTCTTGGAGAATGCAGAACTCAGAAGCAGTAACTGGGCCTCAAGTGAGCTTAGTTCTGCTAAAGCTACTTGCCATGAGCATTCCAGCCTGGAAAGAAAAGCAGACAGGTTTTCAGCTTTCTAGTTCAAAAAGAGGATTCCAGATTTTTGTTTGGCACTATCTGCCTCCCTGAAGTAATGAGGAGCAACATACACACGACAGTTTATTTATACGACATTCAAATGATCTTCAAGCAAAAGGGTCTTCAGGAATTACCATATTTGCACATTATTTTTCCTCGGTTTTAACAAAGCTGTAGAACTAATTGCAACAAACTCACAGAGTCATCAAACAGTGTGTGATCATCTCTACACAACCCTAAAAAAACATAAAATAAGTGAGTTATGGGCACATTCACTTGAGGTCTTCAATCACTAGAAAGGAAAAAAAAATGACTTAGCAGTGAAGGACAGATTTGGACATAAGGAGACATTTCAGGTCAATGTTTCACTTTTCTGGGGTCCAAGGTTTTTAAAATACCTACTGCATGTATTTTTAGTAACTGTCATTTCTAAGCCCTTTGTGAGCTACCTTTGATCAAGAAAGAGATCATTTAGTTCCTTTTGGGGACACAGCATAGAAGCTGTCTGCACATGCGGAGCAACCCCACTCACAGTTCAGGTGAGGAACTGAAATAACGTTATTTCTGACTGAAGCCAACGAGAAATGGATTGATCTGCCTGTATCTTATCGGGATGTGCTTAACCAGGAGCACTTGCTTCTGAGATCTTTAATGATGATAAGCTGGGATCAGGTTGATGTCTTCTCTCAAACATGCATTCTCTCCGTCTTTAAGCAAAGTCTCTCAGTACTATTGTATGGTACTGAGTCTTTATTCATCCAGGTTAGAAACTTTTGTGCTTTCTGACAAAACTATTTTAAGATACTTGAGTGACATTGTCTATAAAGCCTTCAGGATGGCCTGGAGATAGTTTATTTGCAAAGCAACCTAAATGGCAGATGCTCTTGTCTTCATCTTCCTCTGTTCAGCCTTCACAAACACTTGAAATAAGCCCTACTCCAGACAACCAGTGGCTTTGATGATGGACACATGTATATAAATGGCTCGTCCCAAAGAACATCTTAGAGTTGAAATGATAGCTCAGGTTTTGAAGCAAAGCTGGAGGTGATGTCTTCTATGAAAGTTTTATCTCTGCCCCTGAACACAGCCCTGTCCTGTTTCCCATGTTATCATTTTTAGACCCTTTGGAGTCCACATTTATTTCTCAAGGAGAACAGGTAAGCTTTAATGTCTTGAGCATATTCATACACTTAGCAAGGGTTTGTCAAGCATGTACCTGGAAGAGGCAGCCATCACTCTCAGTGTCCTGCAAGTGGTCATCTCCAGGCTGAGACTATAGCCTTCCCTACTCACTTGCCATCATGTCCATACTTCATTCTCCATTGTACTGTTAAGGAAGCAGGAAACAAGGGTTGACTTTGGATGGGGTACAGCCAATCTTGACTTCTTATTTGTACTTATACTACTCTTGTCAAGTTCATATTTGCCTCTCTGCAGGTCAAAGACCAGAGCACTCTGGAACTTTAGGGGAATATATGCTCTTAAAGGCACCCATTATTACTAACACTGCTTGTTTAATTTATTCATTGATTTAATCACTCACTCATTAAATTCACTCATTGTGTATATAGTGTATATGTGTGTGTACATGTATGATGGTATGCCCATCCATGCATGCATTTCTGGCAGCCAGATCTTGACATAGATGCCTTCCTCTATTGCTCTCTGTCATAATTTTTGACACAAGATCTCTCAATGAACCTGGAGCTTTCAGTTTTTCCTAGACTTGCTGGCTACTAGCTCCCAGGATTCATCAGTCTTTCCCCAAACCACCGCTGGAGTTTCAGGCCTGTCTTACCATTTCTAGCTTTCATATGCATGCTTGGAATCCAAACTCATGTCCTCATGCCTGCACATCAATCACTTTTCTACCTTGAGTCATTCCCCCAGCCTTAACAGTAACAGCACAACACCTGGAGGTGGCATCTTTTGAAGGTTATGCTAGCTTCTATAACTCATGCTAAACCTGACCCTAGTAAGATAACAGCATGAAAAACATCAAGCATTAAGTACTAGGAGATAAAGAACAGTGAGTTTCTAATTTGCCATTAAAATGAGAAAGAAATGTCTATTTGGGGAAATGACATTCTGTCTATGTGGACTTCAGCAAGAGACAGGCCTGGGGTTATGGAAATAGTGGCTAGGACAAAAGAGGCAAGCAGAATATTCACTATGTTCCACAGTAAGCGTTATATTTAGCATTTCATGTTTCTCACATCCTGTTGAAGCAGAGAGAATCACTAAGATTTAGCCTGGGCTTTTCAACATGTTGATAGGAAAAATAAAGTACTTTAATTGACATGCAAATCTCTGAAAATTTCAGTTCTTGCCATTTAAAACTGGGCTGCCCAACAGAATTTTAGGTAATGATAAAAATATTCTATATCTACATATGTTTTCCAAGATTGTAATTACTAGCCACATGTGGCTATTGCATACTCAGACTGAATCAATATAATACAAGACCAAAGTTGGATCTTCTGTTTTATTTAATTTGAATAAATATGCATGAAGATTAGAAAATCTATGTTATAGTAGTATTTTTGCTTTACTTGATTTAAAAAAATGTAAGATTAATGAGCATTTTCATTATTTAAATGGTGCTCTAGCTAGCCAAATGGCATCATCCCTAGGGCCATAACCTGTATAATAGGAAGAACCACAGTAAGCTAGTCCTCACATGTTGTGCCTGTTTTATAGATTAAAAAGGGTAAAAGGCTATCACTGTAAACAGCTATAAGTCTGGGCGCGAGGTTTAATTCATGGCAGACCCGGTCAGACTTTCTTGGACAGTAAATGAGGAGCAATGCAAAGTGAGTCAGAAGACACGTGGGTTCAACTTGTAACTTTTCCTCTTTTATAATGCGTATCTATCAGACAACTAACTAGTCTAGACAATCACGGTAGAAAGAAGTACCTGCCCTTAGAAGTCAAGAGGGGATCAGGAGCACATACAGCATCAGTGCAAACATGTTGATATGTAAGATACAGCTGATAAAGACCTGAGATGCAGAAAGGAATCCATAGCAACAGAAGAGTAAAGGGGAAAGCAGATGCGAGATGAGGTGGCAGGAGGAGCCTGAAGCCAGAGTAAGAGGGCTTTGTAGGCCGTTTGGAAGCAGGGGGAAGGCAGCCAGTGGAGTCTTCTACAATAGAGAACCAAGCCATCCCAGCATCTTCAGATCTCTCCACAGTATACCTGATACAGATGTGTGACCTTGGATAAGTTATTTGCCCTCTAAGGATTCTGATTTCATCATGTGGAAGGTTATAATTCTACCCACTTAGAATGACTACCATGATGAGCGAAGCATCGTGATACAATGACTCAGGTATGAACTGGTAGTAACAGAAATCTGCACAAAATATAGGAAATAAATGAAGTGGAAAAGATCATATAGCAATGTTTATAAACAAAGGCTCAAGTTATTTTACCCTCAGAGTATATGGTCTAGTAAGAGAGGGACTTTGAAGTCTTAGCAGCGGCGTAATTGAATACGAACTAAGAATCAGTTTTAAGTACTGGAGATCAAAGAATTCATCTTTAATATTAGGCAATATGCTCCCACCTTAAAAATTGCTTTCCCTGATGCTGTGTAATAATACTGCCACTTATAGGAGAAAAGGCTAATTTCTATAATGTATTTGACAGCCTAAAAGTAATATTGAGCTAACTCAGTCATATTCATTTCCGTGTAGTCTTCTATTTAATTGAGTTTCTTGGTGAACAACTCCCTCAGAGCCTTGCTGGCTTTCTGCATAGGTACCAATGCACACTAGAAGAGCACATTTCATCTGTCCTAAATTAGAGCAACTGGAGAAGTGGTGTGAGTCACCGAGGAAGAGCCTTCGCCTCCAGCTTCTTGATGGTGCACAGTAGGGCAGCAGGGTTTGCGATGGGATGTGGGAGGTGTGGAGTATCTCCCTTATTTTTAGAGGAAACTGAGGGTGGATAACCGATCAAGAACTTAAAAAGCAAAGCAAAACCCCAGAGTCGAGTTACCCCCTCTCCCTTCCTGGCTGGCTCTCTCTGTGTTCTGAATTGGAGACTGAAGTCACTAGTTGCCCCAAAAAGGTGCTTTACCAGAGCGCCGTCTTCTTCTGCTCTGTTTAGGTATCTGCCCACAGAAAGATCCTAAGAGAGACATAAATTATGCTAGTTCTCAGTGACTCCTACATGACTTACTGATGTTAGGGACAACAAAATGATTTCTGTCCATCTATTTTTTTTCTCAATATTTAGGAAAAGCCTGACCAGAATTCTCACAGGGAACCCTACAGGGGAGACTGATTTTTTCAGCAGGTACGATTCAAGAATAGGCAACACAGCTGCTGTTTACGCAGAGCCTTCTATGCTCTAGGCTCTAATGTAATAGAAGTGTTCTACTACTCATGTCTCAGGGATGGAATCATTAGTTAAACAAGATTGAAACTCTTGCTCTCTCTCTCTCTCTCTCCCCCCCTCTCTGTGTACACATGAAATTGATAAAGGTAGATTCAAATAAAATTTCTTAAAGAACACATGCTTTTTTTCTATGCCATGCTTCTTTACTTATATGTACAGCTCTACCAACCTCTGTTCATATATTTTTGAAGTCATGTTAACTTGGAGGGGGTCTTTATCTTTTAAAGAAGAGGATGCACCAGTTAGCTTTCTGCTGCTTTAATATCTTGAAAAACCAACTTGCAAAGGCTAAAGTTTTATGCTATGACTCTGTTTTACATGCTTTAGTTCATGATTGATTGACTTTGTTGCTTTAGGTGAAAAAATACATCATAACAGGAGCATGGAGTAGACAAAACTGATTATCTCATGGCCAGGAGCTGAAAGAGATGAAGAGGAATTGACCAAGGCCCCATAACCCTCTCTGAGGGCAAGCTCCCTGTGAACTAAAGCTGTCTCACCAGGCTCCACTTCTTGAAACTTCATCACTTCCAGTAACACGCAGTTGGGGACCAAGTCATTAACAAATAGACCTTCAAGGGATATTCTAAATACAAAGCATAGCACTATTTTTCATATCATCAAAGACACATACTCATTTTACAGGGCAGAAAAGCTTCAGTGTGGTGTCAGTGGTCTCAAAGTCTCCCCCATCTCAACATTATTCTAAAGTGCAAACAAATGTCTCCTCTGAGACTAGAGACAAATCCAATCACAGACCACTCTAAGATTAAAAGATGAGGTATGCCCTTCTGATACACAAGTGTAATGGACACATGGTAAACCCATCCTCATTCTGAAGCGTTTGTCCAGCTTCCAAAGTACAAAGGTGGGAGGTAAAGTCCCAAGAGCATGTGTCTACAGTTTTGCCAGTTACAGCCCACACAGCAGCCTTTTTGGTTGGCTTAGCATGGACGTGGGCATTTCCCTAAGCAGGTGATATTCACTGCTGACATCTCTTTGTCTTTCTGGAATCTGTACTGAAGCTTTCACAGCTAGTGAATCCCCCTAGCAAAGGGGATGTGTGGCATTTCAGGTCATTCTCTAAGTCTCCAAAACACTTGTATTCTTTATGAATGAGAAATCAGCACATGTGAAGTAAGCCAATATGAGCTAGCACTGGCCCACTTGAACCCCAGCAGAGCAGCTTCTTAGTGCCTTGCTGACAACATAGAAAAGGGAAACACCAGCCCGGAGATAAGGCTCAGCAATTAAGAACCCTGGCTGCCCTTCTGGAGAAACTGGGTTCAATTCCAAGTACCCACATGGCAACTCACACTGTCTATAACTCCAGTTTCAGGATATCCGACACCCTCACATAGACATACATGCAGGCAAAACACTAATGCATGTGAAATAAAAACAAATAAATAAATCATTTTTTTAAAGGAAGATATCACGGGGTAGTAAATCCAAAATCAGCACAAAGTGGGCAGACAACCCATCACCACTTTCTTTTCAAAGAAAGCCCTTTGAAACTAAGTTGTATTTTTACATTTTTTGAAACTGATATGGGTGGAGTGACCTTGAAAATTACTTAGGGGATATATGTCTTATTGCTTAAAGCAAACTCATTGGCTTTGCAATTTTGAAGTTTAATTTTTATTATTCTTAGATGATAGTATGATTGCATCATTTCTCTTCTACCTCATCCCTTGTGAAACCCAATTATGCTACCTTGCTCTCTTTCAGATTCATGTCCTTCCTCTTTTGTTACATATGTATATGTATATGTATATGTATATGTATATGTATATGTATATGTATATGTATATGTATATATATATATATATATATATATATATATATATATATATGCAACAAGTCCCAGGTCTACAGTTTTGTAGTTGCAGCCCACACAGCAGCTTTTTTTGGTTGGTTTAGCATGGGTATATATGTATATATGTGTGTGTGTGTGTATATATATATAGTATTTACATAGTCATATATATAAAAACTAGTTCACCTGTATAACGTTATGTGTATGTGCATTTTATGTGCACATATATGTTTTTATATATTATATGTTTTCCAGATATATGGTGTGTGTTTTCTGTAAATACATCCGTGTCCCTCTCTCTATGTGTGTGTATTTTCTTAGTGATAATTAAATGACAAAAACAGAACCATTAGAGGGAAAGATTATAGCACATGTTTTCCCTCCTTGTATTTCAGTACTAATAGGATAGATGTGTTGTGGTCTGAAAGTCTGTGGTAATAATGAGCAAAATCAGTCATTCCTATAACACGATTGGCACAATGTTATAGGATCAAAATTTCTGATTCCCACTCCTCTTCTGATAAGTGAGCTCTAAAACATTTTACAGAAGTATTCATTTGAGTTAAAGAAGTAGTTCACTGTGTCTTTGGTCTAGTTGTAGATAATCAGCAATTGCTGAGGAAGACCCCAAGGATTGTATTTGTATGAATTTTATATTAATAGAAAATATATTTGAAATTAAGGCTAAGACATGTAACGAGCTCAGGGGTGAGTGAGCTAGGACAGCACCTGAGTACAATCTGCCTGTGATGGTCTCCATACTCACACACATTTGGACCACTTCATGCATCAAACTCATTCCTGAGATTAAGGAAGCCAGGGAAGAGGCCATCGTGTGAAGTTTTCTCACAAGAAGAAGAAAAGATACATTGCAAATGTTATCCTTCCTCAAAGTCTGAGAATCTTGGGAAGGGAAGCCTCCTGCTGGAGGAAAGGAAAATGAATTAAGTCTTAGAGTATGGTGCCCATCATAATGATGCCTAGTACCAAGTAGAACTCAACAGCCTTGCCTCAGCCCTGTCCCCACATACAGAATCTCTGGAATTATATTAACCAGTGGTCAAGGGACTGTGGGTACCCACCACATTTTCATCAACCCTCATCTACAAAAGAAGGGAGAAGACTCCTGTAGGGAAATGAGACATGAAGGCTAACACAGGCCTCTGCTGGTAAGATTCAACATCAGACAGAAACCAGAGGTTCAAAGTTAAAGAGAGTTTGTATGTAAAGACTCTAAGGATTCCCTCGCATTCAGGCAAAGAGCCAAATGCCAATTAAAGTGTAGCCTATGTTCATGCTCACCTGGCATGTGTTAGGAGTATTTATTTTTTCTTTGAGATTATGCAGTTTCCTGAAATTGTAAAACCCTGGCATGGGTCAGCTTAATGTCAGGTATACCAGCAGAGATTGTTTATAAGGCCCTTTTCCCTAACCTTGAGCATCACAGTCATCTCCAAGCCAGTAGACAGAACCACTAGACCTGAACCTCACTGCTTGGGTTATGCTGAACAAGTTATATTGCATAATTTTCAACTACCACATGGGCTTTGGTGTACTCTGAAGATTGTTTTTGTTTTTGAAGCTGTGAGAATCAGCTCTAACCTGCAGTAACGTTGACTTGGTAATTGATGGACTTTACCAACATTTCTCCAGCGTGGTAGAGTAAATCAGGTAAGATTACATTTCTGGGACTGAAAGTAGGTAAAATGGGGTAGAACACATAGGATCCTGATATAGAATCAATACTTATTCGGTAAAACCTAACCCTTCATAAATCCTAATACTCTCTTCTCAGGTCTTGGGCAGTGTCTATGGATTGAGCCTCTGAAATAGCCCTTGTACCAGGCAGGAACAATTAACTATAATTTCCTGGATTTTTTTAAACCATCGCTGATGGGTGCTTGAATAAGTCTGGGCTTGGCTCATCCTCTACTTCGGAATAGCAGCAATACACCAACATCATAGTCCAAATAACCTGGCTTAATAGTGCCATTAGCTGGTGAAGCTTGGGGATTTTTGCTTAGATTTCTGTAAAGTCAGAAACTGACAAAAGTAGATTATGAAGCCTGGAACAAAGCCTTAATCTTTCAATAGACACACAATGCCACACATGCCTCAAGAACTTTTAGGCAATTTTGTGTTCAACTCTCCTCTCCTCTTAGTACCAGGATCCCATTGGGCTTGACCCTGTGTAGGCCCTGTGCAAGCTGCCACAGTCTCTGAGTTCATCTGTGCATCAGTCTTGTTATATAGACACTGTTTCTTTCAAATCATCATCATTGCCTCTGACTTTTACAATCTTTCCACTTCCTTTTCTGAATTGATCCCTGAGCCTTGAAAAATGAGGTGTTTGAAGGCATCCATTTAGGAATGAGTGTCCTGAAGTCTGTCATTCTACATATTGTCCAGATGTGATTCTCCATGTTAATTACCATCTACTGAAATGATGGTTGAGTAAGGCACTGATCTGGGGGTATGGCAACATGTCATTTTATTGCTCTGTATTTAAGCATGATAGTATTAAATAGTATTAAGAATGACAGTATTAAATTTTTCCTGAGGTCTATGGCTTTTCTGACATATATCAAGTGATTGGCCATTTTAGTAGTATTAAGTATGGGTCCCATCTAATGGAGTGGCCTTTAGGCCATATTTTTTTAAGTGGTTGGTAACTCCTTTAACATTTATGTCACTATTGTACCAGTAGATCTTGCAGGCAGGTCACTGTTGTAGGTCACAAGCTTTGCAAATTGGAGATAGTAATTATTAGTTTCTTCTCTAGTAGAGTGCAGAGTACCTTCTTGCACTATAAATGTTAGCAGAGTGGGTTAAGCTTCTGGTTAGCACCATCTCTATCTAGTTCTTTGTGGTCAATGATATAAGTAGATGTTGTTTCAGCAAGAGGACCTTATGGAGAGAAACTAGTAGCTTTGACAATGGCTTGTAATGTTTGGAGGTTCCATAGATCTTCTTTGGCTAACGGCTCTACAAGATATAACCACTTCCTGGCACCAGAGGTTTTACTTGGTAGCATAAAGTGTTTAGTTGGGGCAGTGTCTCCTCTATTATTTGGTGACTCCATTTATGTTCCTTTTATATATGTATATATTTTAGGAAAGTTTAAATTGTGAAAATATTTATATAAGTTCTTTCATTTGGACAAGATAATTAAATCATAGTGATGTTTATATATGTAGACTATATATGTGTGTGTTTGTGTATATATATAGTGTATATATATATATATATATATACACACACATCATCATTGTATCTTTTAATGAAATTATTGGGGGGGCTATTACTAAAGGACAAAGGACAATAAAAGTTTCTATTAAAAAATAGAACTTTCAGACAGGCATGGTTTCAGCTAATAAGCAAAATAATCTACCATAAAATGATCAGACAGCAGACATTAGGGGTGAACTGTTGAGTAGAGAATTTAACAGCTGTTGTAAAGGAATCTCAGCAAGCTTCAAGAGAACATCAAGAATGATTTACTTTTCTGACAGATAAATTTAACAGATAGAAGGAAGCAATTAAACAATCAGAAATCTTTGAACTGAAAAATACTCTCAGCAAAATTAAAAAGTGTTACAAGACATTAATAGCCAAAATGTAGCAAAGAGAGTAAAGAATTGCTGAGCTCAGAGTCAGGCTACTTGTAAACACACAGTTTTAAGAGCCAAAGGAAAAAGAATGAAGTGTGGAAATTGAAGCTTGCATACACTTTGGGACAATTTTAGAAGAGAAGATATTGGAGTGGTTGGTCTTCCAGAAGGACTTGAAAGCATAAGGGCTAGAAAGCTTATCTAAAGAAGCAGTAAGGTTTCCCTAACCAACACAAGGATATAAATACCCACGTAGGGTTCAAATGTCACTGGTGAGATCTAATAAACAAGCCTACTTCAAGACATTTTATAATCAAGCTCTCAAAGCTGCAAGATTCTCAAGACATCAAGAGAAAAACACACAAAAGGTGTCCCAATTTGCCTGACAGCAGGCTTCCCAGAAGTTTACAGGCCAGAAGAGTGTAACATGAGATTTTCAAATTACCGAAGGGAAAAAAAAATAACTTGTCAGGCAGGAATACTGTATTCACCAAGGCTAGCCATTAGAAATAAAGACAGTTTCAGACAAATAAAAAGATAAGAAAATTTATCCCCATCAGATCTGTCAGAGAATGGCTAAGTGAAAGTCTTTAACTTGCAGATAGATTAGTGTTAACATGGAAGAGCACTGCAGGAAGAATAACACTGTGCAAACACATGGAATACCCCAACATCCCCAAACCACAATTAACCATTAGCCCTTTAGAAGGAAGACTGTATGAATAACTTAAAATAAGAACACCAATGCAGTAAAATATAGAAATATAAATAACATTACATCAAAATTATGATATGGTAAAATGGAACAAAACATTGAGGTTTTTTTTTTTTTCTTTTTGTACACAAAGCAAAAGTTTTCATTATGACATTCAGAGTGACTGCAATGTACTTTGGTCATATTTACTCCTATTTACTCCTCTCCCAACCCTTCCTGCCTTCTTTCCCATGATCCTCTTCTGCTTCTCCCTCTCTAATAGCCACTCCTTAGTTTACAATAGTCCTTTTCCGGAGAGTCTGCACATGAAGGGATGTGATGGTTATATTAGTGAGGTGGTTTAACACTATGGTCACCAGTTCTGTCCATTTTTTACCTAACAGTATTTTACTTTTTTCTATGGTTGAGAAACACAAACACATACACACACACACACACACACACACACACACACACACACACACACACACACACACACACACCAATTACACTGTGTTTTCTTTATCCACTTGTTCATTAGCAAGGTTATTTCTATAGCTTGTATGTTACAAATAGTTCTGGTATAATCATGGGAATACAGAATAGGGAATTATTGATTTTTTTTCTACATCTCTAGAAATGGTTTAGGTAGACTTTAAAATGCTGTATGTTTAATTATTCTTTAAGGAGCAACCATACTGACTTATACATAGGCTGTATTAACTTATATTCCCATCAAGAATGCATACAATCCTTCTCTTTACATCTTTGCCAGCATTGGCTGTGTTTTGTGTTCTTGATTACAGTCATTCTGGAATTGAGATGGAAATCCAGCGTAGTTTTGATTCATATTTCTGTGTAAATATACTTCATTTGAGAAGTGTGTGTTCAGTTTATTTGTCCATGTATTATTTGAGGCTCTTGAAATTTTTTTTTCATTTTCATATTCTACATGTTAATCCCGTGTCAGATTAGTAGCCAACAAAAGGTTTTCTCCTATTCTGTAGACTTTTTCTTTATTCTGTTGATTTACTTATTGTTTAGGTTATTTTTAGTTTAGTGCAATTTCATTTATGACTTCACCTTTTATTTCCTGAATTTTTGGAATCCTATTCAGAGACTTTTCCTTTTATTGGATTATGAAGTCCCCCCCCACATGTTCCTTGAATACCATCTAAATTTCAGGGCTTACATTAAGATCTTTGATTGATTTTGGTTACCTCATTTTGTCAGGAGTGGGGAAGAGGAATCTAGCTTGTCCTTCATGGAAGAACTTTTCCAGAAACACTTGCTTAGGTTGCATTTTTCTAAATGCATATTTTTCACATCTTTGTAAAAAATCAGACAGCTATAGCTTTGGGATTATTTTTGAATATTATGTTTCATTCCATTGGTCTTATATTAATGCCGTTCTGGTTTTGTTTTATACCTCTGTAGTACAGTTTAAATTCATATATCATGATGACTCCAGGGCCAGACTTGTTTAGAATTGCCTCTTCATTTCCATCTAAATCTTACAACTGTTTTCTATTTCTGTGAAGAAAGGATTTCACTAAAATTTAGGTTCACTTTCAGAAATCAAGCCATTCACATATTAATTTTGTCAAAACACGAACCTGTGAAATCTTTCTTATTTCTAGTCCTCTACATTTTCTTCAACTCTTTGCCATTTTTTTTTTAATAGAAATCTTTAGCTTCTTTGGTTAAGTTTATCCCCAGGTGCATTCTTTTGAGGATACTGTGGAGGATAATATGGTCCTGACTTTTAATTTTCCATCAAATTCATTATGGTATAGAAAAACTATAGTGTGTGTGTGTGTGTGTGTGTGTGTGTGTGTGTGTGTGTGTGTGTGTGTGTGTGTGGTGTTGATTTTGTGTACTTTATTTTGAATGAAGTGTTTAACAGACATAAGAACCTTCAGGGTGGGGGCGGTCTTTAGGGTCTTTTATAAATAGAATTGTGGCAACTGCTTACAGAGATTGCACCACACCACACTGCTTGTGAATACTAGCGAAAAGCCCAAGCACATGTTCCTTGACTCTCTTGGTCTTCTGAATGTTTCTCTGAAAACACATTCCCCTCTGAAATGCTGCTTGCCGAATTCCTTTGCTGGCCATTCCTGCTTTCTTGAACCCTATCCCCAAAAGTTTGGATATTTCTTGTCTTCTTGGCCATTTTTCTTTGGCTTGCAGATGCCAAGATTCATACTTATTTGCCCTGAAGTTTTCTTTCACACTCTAATAGTAAACTTCTGCCAATAGAAACATTTTTATTTCTTCCTTTCCAAATGACATATACTCTACTTTCTTTTGAAGTATTGCTGTGGCTAAGGTCTCAAGCTCTATATTGGATAGGGCTGGTGAATGTAGACATCAGTGTCTTGTTCCCGACTTTAAACTAAATACTTTTGGTTTCGTTTGATTTGTCATCCATAGCTTTAATTGAGGTAATATTCTTCCATATATAAGATTCTTCAGAGCTATTGTCATAAATGGAAGATGAACATTCTAAAAGCCATTGTGGCACCTATTGAACTAATTCTGTTCTTGATTCCAGGTGAGTGCTATATTGTTTGTTTTCAAATGCTAAAACACTCAAGCATTCTGGATGTGAAACACATTTTTTTCATGGTATGAGCTTTTCAATGCGATGTTAAACTCATTTTGCAAGGATCTCTTGAGGATTTTTTTTTTTTTTGCATTTTGCATACCCACTGGGAAAATTGGTATAGTGTTTTCTTTTGTTGATGTGTGCTTTTGTTCATTTTTTTTTTAAAATCGGGGGGAAAGAAGCTTTATAAAATGAGATTGGACGGGTTATTTCCCTTTCAATTTTGTGGAGTACTGTGTGCTTTTCCAGTGGGGAACACTGGTGTGAATTTCCAATGCCTAATAGAATTCAGGAGAGCATTCATCTGGTCCTAAGATTTTCTTTGCTAAGAGATTCATTGCTTCTCATTACATATTAGGAATCTATCTGTTTATATCCTTTTGGATCCATTCATGCATCTCCAGAAAATTTTCCATGTCTTTCAGACTTTCAATCTGATTGGAGTATATGATTGTTCAAAGTGTTCCTTAAAGATCATTTTGCTTTCAGTGATATTGTGGGTAATATCCACCTTTTAATTCTAAAATTATTAATTTGAAGGAATCCTCTGTTTTGCTAGTTGCATCTAATGTTTTGCCAATCTTGTGCATCTTTTCAAAGAACTAACATTTTCTTATATTCATCCTTGATATTGTTTTTTGGTTTCCATTTAATTAATTTGAGCTCTGAGTTTTATTATTATTTCCTTCTGCTAATTTTGGGGTAGCCAGTCCTTAATTTTTCAAAGCCTTTGGGTACAGCACTATTTGTGATCTCTATGAATTTTTTAAAGCTTTTATTTTATTTATAGTGCACACATGAAATGACAGCTCATCTCATCTTTGTGGAAAACGTTTTTTCCTTCTACTTTTACATGGGTTCCAGGAATCAAACATTCTTATTAGGTTTTTCACTGTCAGGCAGCAAGCATCACTACCCAGTCAGTCATTTTACCAGACCTATGTAAGAATTTTCCTCTTTAAAGTGACTGTATTTGTATCTCATAAATACTAAGAAGGGTTGTTTTTATTTTCATTTGATTCTATGTAGCTTTTAATTGTTCTTCTCAATTTCTTTAATAATTCACTGGTCATCGAAAATTATATTCTTCAGTCCCCAGGTTTTAGTATGTTTTTATAGCTCTCATGGCATTGCTTTCTGGTTTCATTCCATGGTCTGCTATTATGTAAGAAGATATAATTCTTGTATTTATAAAGACCTGTTTCATGGTATAAAATGTGACCCATTTTGAGAAAGTTACTCAAACTTCTGAGAATGATATTCATATTACAACCGTTGGATGAAATGCTCTATAAATGCCTATTAAGACCCTTTGGCTATAGTACAGTTTAATGCTGAAGTTTTTTTTCATAGTTTTTAAAAATTTGGTAATAAATCTGTTGAGAGTATTTTGCTAAAGCTGTCCACTGTTACTGCACCAGTGGAGAAAGTTTTTCTTCAATAAAGTGTGTTGGAAAGATCGGTTCGCCACATGAAGACTATTGAAACTAAGTTCCCATTTTTCGCCATTTACAATATTTAACTCAATGTAAATTAAAGAATTAAATGTGCATCTGATGGTCTGAAATTACTACAGAAAATAAAGGAAGAAAAAATTTTAAATATTGGAATGGAAAAGGGTATTCTGGACAATACTCCAAAGCAATAAATAAAAACAAACATAGGCAATGTTTTATGAAATTAAAAGTTCTGAAGAATAAAAGAAGCTATAAATAGTCTGATGGGTTAAATCACAGAATGAGAGAAAATATTTTAAAATTATGTGTAAGTTATTAATAAAGTTAAAAACTTAATAGCAAATTAATCAAATATCTCAATTAAAAATTATAAACAAACTAACCTAGGAGTTTCTCAAAGGATGATATAAAAAACCGAATGCTTTAAGAAACATGTACAACATCACTAAACAGAAATATGCAATGTCATATCACCAAACACTGAGAATGTCTATTAAGGATAAGAATATTGCCATCCTCTACAGATCACCAATGCTGATGAAGGTGTATAAAAAGAGGAACTTTTCATACTGTTCATGAATATCTAAATTAATCTGACCATTATAGAAAATCAGGACAGAGGTTAATAAAAAAAAAAATAATAGAATTGCCACATTCTATAGACAAAGGAAATTGAATCCCTATATTGAAGAGACATCCGCATTCATGTGTTTATTGTAGCACTTTTACGATAGCCAAGAAATGGGGAAAAAATCTTGGCGTTCATTAACACCATTAGTGTATAGCAAGAACGTGGTCCTATCTACCTTGAAATACCATCTAGCTAAGGAGAACTATAAAATTCTCTCATTTGTAGAAATCTGAGTTGAGTTGATAATCAAGTGAAATAAACTGGGAACAGAGAATCAAGTAGCACACAGTCTTAATCTAATATAGAATATAAAGCGTTTATTTCATAGAGTTCAAGAGAACAATGATGCTTAGAGACTGTGAAGTAGGGGAAGCATCGGAACAGTTTAATTAGTGTGTCAAATTATATTCAGCAACAAGAAGTTCCAGTGCGATATTGCACAGGAGGGTAGCTATTGATTACAGCTAATAAGTTGTGCATTCCATAAGGTGTGAAGAGAGGATTTCAAATATTTTATCCATGGAGAAATAAATTGCTGAGAAAATAGGTATGTTTAGCTTGACTTGAACATCACACAATGAATACATGTATTAAAATACCGCAAGCACCCCATAAATATGTATATCTTTTGTTTATTTTTGGATCAATTAAAATTACACTTAGGGCTAGAGAGATGGCTCAGTCAGTCAAGTGTTTGTGATAGAAACATGAGGACCTGATTTCAGATACCCTGGTGTAGTTGGTTGTTTTACTCTTTACTCTTTTACTCTGTTTTTTTGGGAACCCACAACATAGCTTCCAAATAAATATATACACAGAGACTTGTTCTTTCTTATAAACTCCTGGCCTTAGCTTGGCTTTTCTTATCTTAAATTATCCTGTCCATCTTTTCCCTGGAGCCCAACCTTGGTGGCAAGAATTCCCATCTAAGACCTGAGAGAGTTTTAGAAAATATCCTAAAAGAGAGCCTTCCTGTCACTCATTATGGGCCTTGGTACAGAGATGCATTCCCTGGGATTCAGTAGTAACATGGTGAACTTCCACAGTCTCTCATGGGCCTCAGTACAAAGAGGCTTCACTCAATTGTTACCTGTGGCTTGGAAACATGGGCGGTCTTAAAAATAGATCTTCCCAGAGTTGGGGAGGTAAATGTGTCTTGTTGGTAACTGCACCATGTTGAAAATCCAAGCTAGGCAGAGACAGCAGCAAAAGCAACTATTTTTGACCTAGCTATGTAGCTTAAAAACTCTCCTGGTCAAAAAAGGATTAAAAATACACAACAAAACAGATTCAGATGAAAATAATCTCTAAATGGGTCACAGTGTGTTTAAAATACATATGCAGGCTTGGGAGAGAAAAGAAAAGTGGTAGAAAAAGTACTTAGAAATAGAGTAAATTTTTTTAAAGTAACATAAAGATAGAAAATATAGAGATTTTGGATACTATATATTATTGTGTTGTCTTTGGGATTTTTAACTGCAGAGAGACATTTGAATGTGGGAGCTACTAAATTAAACCAACATACATGTTTTAAAAGTATCTGGACTTCAAACTTTGGGTCTCAGGATATGTTGCTTTGGAAAAGAGGTACTTCTTTAGTTTCCACAGAAGATGAAAACATGTAGATTGCTTCCAGGCTAATATGGTTTGATGGTAGCCATGGTCCAAAAGACCCAACATTCAAAACAGCTTCAAGGCAACTGGCTAAGACTTCTCAGCCTCACAGACTACTACAGCCAATTTTACAGCCAATGCATAATTCTAAATTTTCTCAGGATCCTTATAATATTGCCAGTGCCCCAGTTATCAAGAAGTAGTATGGAACGCTATGCCCAAATTCCCAAAATATTGTTTATAAATGTTTGCTTTTATTTAAAGGAAGCTAAATTATAAATACAATCTCTTCCTAAAGAAAAAAAAATATATGATACATAAATGATTACAGTAAAGGTAGATTATTGAATCTACTTTAATTCGAAAAATGACTATTAATCTCAAAACACTTTACATTGGTATGGATGTTGTTTTATAGATATAAATTTGAGGTCAATTTTGTTATGCTGTATGTATATATCTACTCTAGATTAAGGTATTATGTTTATTCAATTCATTTAAAATTACAATGTATCATTAGGAAATACAGATTGATAGTCATCTATAATAATCAAACTTATAGTCATGCTTGTTACATTTTCTAGGTATACAAACATATATTTCAATTAGATAGGTAATCTTCAAACACTTCAAAGATCTTCAGAATATGACATTTAAATTTTAAGAACTTAGACTTTTCTGAACAGTGAGCTGTGTCTGCACCTGACAGCATCAATTACTTCAAGAGGATGATGAGCATCAAAGAAACTCTATATAGTTTGTTTTCTTTGTGACAAATGTTAGCTACTGGGCAAAAAAGGGCCCTTGTCTTAACTGATTGACAGCATGCTGTATAAACTGATCATGAAGGACCCATAGGAAAATGACCACTGAATTTTGCCAAAACAAGGTGAGATGGTTATTCAGGCCCCTGCTTCATAGAGAAACTGCCGTACATTCTTCAGGACACAGAGAAAAGCAACTAACACATTTGCCAAAATAGGCAGAATAGTTCTTCAAATGTCTTGCTTTACTGAAAAGTATGTCAGAGTCTCTAGGCCTGTAGGCTGAATATAGACACCCCAGTGTTACAAAAGGACTTTGGGTGACTGTCTCTGTAATCTCTAGAATTTTGAAAGTTGCTTACAATGTACTTCCTGCTTACTGAGGTAATATTCTGGAGTCTTTGATGAAGTTGAATATTTGATAGTTGTAGTTTTCTTTAGTCATGAAAAATGATAGATACAAAACTTTAGACTCAAAAAGATAAGTTAGATTATAGAGTATATATATATTTTAATTTTGCCAAATACAAATAAACAATATTTTGGAACTGTACCTGTAATTCTTACTTGGTTGCTGTTTTCTTATATATAATTTTACTATGTTAAATTTAAAACTATCCTTGTTGATTAGACAAAAAAAAGGAAAAGTTCCATGGGATGGTCGGTCTTTCTGTACACTGTGAATATGTGTTGCTACCATTGGTTAAAAAAAAAAGATGTTTTTGCCTATGGCAACACAAGAGACAGCCAGGCGGGAAATCTAAGAGAGATACACGGAGAAAGAAAGGCAGAGTCAGGGAGATGCTGAGAGGTTCTGGATGTACAAGATGTGATAGAACACACGTAAAGCCAGAAGACACATGGTGATACACATATTAATAGATATGCATTAATTTAAAAAGTTAGCTAGTGAGAAGCCTGAGTCATAGACAAAAGAGTTTCTGATTAATATTAAGCCTCTGATTACTTTATAAGCAGGACCATGGGGGCTGGGCAAGACATTTTCCTCGGGATTTTATATTTCTCTGTTTCTGTATACCTTATCTTTCCTTTTTATTATGTATCTGGCTGCTGTGTTGCTGGGTGTCTCCTCTCCTCCTTTATTTCTCCTTAATCTCTCCTCCAAGATTTCTCATCCTATTTATTCTCTATGCCTGCCAGCCCTGCCTATCTTTTCTCCTCCCCTGCTATTGCTCATTTAGCTCTTTATTAGACCAGTTGGGTATTTTAAATAGGTACAGCAACACAGCTTCACAGAATTAAACAAATGCAAAAAAGATTACAACACATCTTTGCATCATTAAAACAAATGTTCCATAGCATAAACAAATGTAACACATCTTAAAATAATATTTCACAACTCTATAAAAGTACTCTATAAAAATCCAGGCATGGCACTATGTGTCTATAATCCCAATACTGTGAATAAAGAGATGAGCAGATATCTGAAGTTCATTGAGTAACCAGCCTAGCAAAATCAGTGAGCTTAAGGTTCAGTGAGAAACACTGTATTAAAAAAAAATAGAGTGAGGGAGTATCTTAAAGTTTTTATTGCTGTGAAGTGACATCATGACCATGGCAACTCTTATAATGAAATCATTAAATTGGGGTGGCTTGCTTACAGTTTCAGAGGTTCAGTTAAATATCATCATGAGGAGGAACATGATGGTGTATAGGCAAACATGGTGCTAGAGCAGCTGGAAGTCCTATACATTTTAGGCAACAGGTAGTTGAATGACACACTGGAAGTATCCTGAGAATAAGAAACTTCAAAACCCATCTCACAGTGATACACTTCCTCCAACAAGGCCATACCCTCTCCAACAAAGCCACACCTCCTAATAGTACCGCTCCCTGTGGAATTATGGGGTCTGTCTACATTCAAACTGTCACATTCTACTCAGTGACACTCATAAGCTTATAACAATATCATAATGAAAAACACATTTAGTCCTATTTCAAAAGTTCACATGGTCTACCACAATCCAAACAATGTTTAAAAATATGAATTTCAAGTCTCTGGTGATTCAGGCAATATCTTCACTGTAATCACCTGTAAAAATCAAAATCAAAAAGTAGATCATATACTTCCAACATATAATGGCACTAGATACATATTAACTTTCCAGAACATAAGGGAGGGAGCATAGTGAGGAAATACTGGACCAAATCAAGACCAAAAACCAATTGGACAAACTCCAAACCCTGTATCTCCAATTCCTTCCAATTTTGTTGACCCACAAAATGCTTCTTTCTCTTGGGCTGGTTCCACTCCCTGTTAGCAGCTTTCCTTGGCAGGAATTCCATGACCCTGGCATCCCTAACATCTTGAATTCTCCGAGGCAATCCAGGCTTTAATGTCACAGTTTCACACAATGGCCTCTCTGGGCCTCCATTCAGGGACACCTCTGACATATGCCTGGTCTCAGTGGCTTTATTCCATAGCCACTACTACTGTTCTTAACTCTCAAGCCGGAACCATGTGGCTAAAGCTGCCAAGTTCTGCTGCTTACTGGGGCTGGAACATGGCCCCATTGTTTATATCTTCACTAGCTCTTTACCCTTAAACTAACTCGTGATTCTTATCCTGTTCAGCCATGGGACTCGGCACCTTATCTCAGAGCAGCATAGTTGTCCTCTGCATATTCTGGCTTATCTGGCAACTCTGGAGTCTCTGTGGCATTTCTGCTCTGTTCTTCCTGTTCCCAGAGTTTTCTTAGTCTGGTAGCCCCGCCCACACTTCCTGTCTGCCTTTGGCCAATCAGCGCTTTGTATTAAACTCATAGGCAGGACAATTATTTACAATGTAACATAAATCCACCACAACACCCAGATTTAAGCTTTTCTTTAATTCTTTTTTACAAGTAGGAAATTTAGCTGGGTGGATTCTTGCCCTGAGGTTACCACTTTGTTTTATTTGTAATCCATTTATCTCCTTGAACATGGAATTTAGCTTTGTTCCACTTCCGTATGCTGCTTTTCCCCTCAAAATTTTCATTATATAATTAAACCTGCTCAGCTTGCTCATTTTCATTATAAATCATCATTCGAGTTACCACTAAATATCACATGACAGAGTCTATACTAAGCTGTTTTGAGATTTCATTTTCCAACGAAATTAATCCAAAACTCTACTTCAGCCTCAAGCTGACTCCAGATAAGAGCAAAAAGTAGCCATTTTCTTTCTCAATATATATATATATATATATATATATATATATATATATATATATATATATATATAAAATGATCTCTTGGCAACATACTAAAATTCTTTTCTTCTAAAACCTCTTGAGTGAAACCTAGCTCTTAGCACTTCTGTTTTCCATGCCCCTACTAGGATGGCCCATTAAGCTGTGCTTAAAGCATTCCAAGAGAAAACACACACACACACACACACACACACACACACACACACACACACACACACACACACACACACACACACAAGGTCAGGTCTATCACAACAATACCCCAGTCCCTAATACCAACTTCTGTCTTAGTTAGGGTTTTAGTTGCTGTAAAGAGACACTATAACCACGGCAACTTTTATAAAGAAAACATTTAAATGGCTGGCTTGCCACAGTTTCAGAGAGTCAGTCCCTTACTATCGAGAGTCCTACATCTTGTAGTAACAGAAAGTTGACTGACACACTTCATGATATCCTGATTATAAGGAACCTCAAAGCCCGCCCTACAGTGACACTTTCTCCAACAAGCCATGCCCACTCCAACAAAGCAAAAGGTTTCATTATGACATCCAGTAAGTGACTGCAATGTACTTTGGTCATATTTACTCCTCTCCTAACCCTTCTGCCTTCTTTCCCATGATCCTCTTCTGCTTCTACATCTCTAATAGTCACTCCTTAGTTTACAAGTCTTTTCCCAGAGAATCTGCACATGAAGGGACATGATGGTTATATTAGTAAGGTGGTCACCAGTTCTGTCCATTTTTTACCTAACAGTATTTCACTTTTTTCTATGGTTGAGAAACACACACACACACACACACACACACACACACACACACACACATCCTTATATCAGCTTATACTGAAATAGAACAAAATTATCTCACAACTGAGGCCTGAGTCCCCAGTAGCTGCTCAGTCCTTGAGATTGGGTGGCTCAGCCTTTGAACTAGTCCCCCCATAGCTGTGTCACACACAAGAGGCTGACAACCTTGTATGAAAACCCTGTAGCTTCTCTACCCACTAGGCTGGGGACATCTGAAGCCCCAAACTGCTATTGAAAAGCTGGAATATCCTGAGAGAGGCCTACCTGTCCTTATTCAAGGAGAGAAGCTTGGAACCATGGGCTCTGATATCAGTGAAGGAATCAGTAGCAATAGCAGGTAAGCCAACTTGGCAGCAAGAGGGAATTCCAAACGGTAGCTGAATACTCTTATTCTGTATTGCCCCCATGTTTTGCCTGGGCTGCTACCAGAAGATGCTATCCACATTTGGGGTGGGTCTTCCCACATCAATTGAAGCAATGGGTACATTTGCTGAGTTCATTCTATCTGTGGTAAGCCGACATTAAAAGCAACCATCACACATACATACACATATAATCTGTATGCCTGTGTGTGCATGTAGCTATTAATCCATGAACCAACATGTGGTATGAAGGTGCAAAGGGGTATCTAATGGGGAGGTGAGGGCCACAAAGAAGAGAGAATAAATGAGAACAATGGGTATGGGAACATGAGCAAATAAAATTATACGTAGGTATGAAAATGTTTTAAAAATTTAAAGACTTAATAATCTATAAAGGATTATATTTACAAAAGTTTTATTGACTCTCAGTATAAAATGTTCCAGCAGTCTTCTTAAATTTTTGTCTTTTTTTCTAATTCAAGCTCACTACAATGACTTTCAGCTTAGAAATAAACAAGATTACTTCTGCACTGGCATTGTTTCAGGGCATTTCATACAAAGGACTTGAAAACTATGTATAAATTAGTAAAATCTACAGTGTGTTGTTAGTACTAAATGACAGTGTTATGTCTTGAATGTTGAGCCGAATTTTTGTAGAGGTGATCCAGGGGTCTTTAGCTTGAGGGTAATGTTTTGTTTTGGCTAAGGATATTTGGGTGCTTATATGTTGTGTGAATAACCTGGACAACAGATATAAAATAGGAAACATTTTATCCAGAATATAGTTTCTGTATTTGTAGAGTTACTGATAAGATTGAAGGAAACGTGCTTAAGTCCAGAGACGTGCGGGTGAGCTCCTCCTTCAGGCGGGAAGTCATGAGACGCCAGTGGTCAATTAAGCTGCACTGTTTTAGTTCCGCCAGAGACTTTTAGCTACATTTCCTCTTTTTAAAATAGCTTTTCACTCTGATCTATTTTTATGTATACAGGCATTTGTATATCAGTGAGCCATGAGTGAGCAACGGTCACAAAGGCCAGAGAGACCATCAGAAACCCTGGAACTGGAGATTCAGGAGCTTATTGGCTGTCATGTGGTTGTTGGATCTTGAACCCTGGTCCTCCAGAGAAGCAGTTATGTCTCTTAACCACTGAGCCTCATTTACAGCCCCTATGTTCCCTTCTTATTCCATGATACTCCCTTGCTCCCTGAAGAAGGTTTAAGAACTTACGGATAACCAAGATCTTTAGTCTTATACTTCAGCAGATTGAGCTAAAGCAAAGTAGAAGACAGAGTGTTCAGTGAAATGCGGATATGTGGATAGTCATCGGTAGTTCTCTGCAATCAGCTTTGTTTACTGTGCATTCCTGGATGGCAGCATGGGAGGTACTATGAGTAGAATACAGAAAGGAAAGATGCTGAGGAGGCCGTCAGAGATAGCATCCGTGCTGGAACAATTGCTTCCTGACAAGTCAGGGTGTGACCTCAAATGAGCTGAACTATAAAACACATTCATAATGCTCTTCAGTAGGATTTTTTTTAACGACTTTGCCCCCTTGTAGTTCCAAAGCACTGCTTGATACAGCTTTTAACTGGAATATACAAACAGCTACAAAAAATGTCCACATTAAAATTAAGATGTATTTTCTTCCAAACATTCTTTTTAATGAAACAAATGGTTGGGGCAAATGCTTCTTATGTGGTTATAAGTATGAGTAAATAAATACTCAAATTGAACACAGCAAGCAGAGAAGACCATCTTTTAATTTGCTTCAGGGCTCCGTGTTCAAGGCAATTAATTGCCTTTTAAATCTGGACCACAACAATGTGTCTCTTTTGCTCTGAACGTTGCTTTCTTTTTTTTTTTTTTTTTAAGTTAGTGTCAGCAAATTAATTGAAACTATGCGTCAATACTGGGTTTCATTGAAATCACTGAGTGTAAAAATGCTGCTGCTGCTTTTTATCCTAAAATGTATGGCTTTGCATTTTAAAGTAAAATTTATAAAGTTATTTTGAGAAAAGTAAACATGCTATAAAAGCCACTGAAATAAAATATTCGAGATAAACTTAGTGGGGGTGATTGGGACTTCCAAAAAGACTGATTTTAACAATTGAATTGCCTTGTTTAAAGTTTTAAGAATTCCTATTGTGTAATATGCCAAATATAAAATGCTTGATTTTAAAAAATAAAACCTATACGTTGACCTTCTTTCCGGTATTATGTTGTACAATGAAAATAAAAAGTTCTTTCACCTGTAAATGATACAGAAAGCCTATGGTAACTGTCAACATTTAGCTTCTGGGAGGGTATTTTCAGAAAAAAGAGTCTAAGTATGAGTTTATATTTTTTTACAAGGCTTTCTCCCTTTGAAAGTAGTGTTGTGTTGTAGTGGGAGAACAGGGTGTTACACCTGGCAAGAGTCTGTGTTTACAGCCTCTCGAGTTGATGCATTTGACACAACTTTTATACAGCCATGAGGGTTAATAGTAAAACCCAAAAGAATTTCACAACAATTATTTTCCATAAAAGTAACAAGGCAAAATATTTATTAACTCATTTTAAATAAAAATATGTCTAAATTGAAATATAAGCAAGGAAAATAACTTTTTCAGAGTCACCAGAATTTATTTTTTGACTGTTTTAACTCTTTTTAAAAAATTCTCTGGCTTAATAAAAGTTAGCCAGATTTCACATTTGCTTTAGACTTTCCTCTATTAACAAAGAAAATTCAGCCTCTGATGGGCATGCAGATGGGAGACAAAAGTATATTTTCATTATCTTTTCAAACAACTGTGACCCAAATTCAACAAATCAAGCCATGTCAAAGAATACATTTACTCTGTTCCATTAAAATTATTAGTCTATCTTAACTGGTGTGTGCACGGCGTGTGTATGTGTGTGTGTGTCTTAGTTACTGGGGATCAAATCCAGGGCCTTTTAAATGCTGGATAAATGTTCTACTGTTGGTCGATACACACTGCTAAAACACTGAAAAGAACACTTGCTATACATAATTTTGAAACATCATGGATGGATGGTTTAAAAATATGTGTTCACAGAATTATGGAAATGTTCTAAATGTTGACACATTACATTATATAATATAAAAGAGAAAGAAACATACTGTTCCTCTGTCTACTTCATTCATGCAATTCTGCAGACACCAGATGTGTGTGTAGGATTGCCATAGACACCAAATGATTCTCTAGTTCACAGCAACTGAGAACATCCGGTTTAACTTACTCCTGCCACTACGTACCTGGATATATCAGATTCCAGCAGTTGGTGGACCCAGCCTGCAAGACTGCTCCTACTTCCTGTGATACTTGCTCATGTTGTCACCTGTGCTTTTGACTGATGGGGAGTAAGGCAGGCTTTTCACAATATGTTCTTCTGGTTTACTCATTTGCTCAAGTATCTTATGGAACTAAGATAAACATATTACTTGTAAGTACTTGTTTATAATAGAGGACATATCCATGAATGGCCAAGTGGAAAACGTGAATAGGGCAAGGAACAGATGAATTTGCCTATGCAGGAGTGACACCCTTTATCAGCATGCTTAGTACCTAGGACATGTATAGAATAAGTCCTTTGGAGAATTATAGAAGCCTCATTATATTGGCATTAATAAGGTTGGCTACTTGTAAATGGGTCAATTTTCAGTTTCCCTAATCTCCAAAAGGCTGGTAGTAAGACCTAATCTTCTAACATGCTTTGTGTGTTCTTGTGACCAGCTTCTCTCCTAGAGCTAACTCAGGCCATCTATCTACCCATTAGGGCAGAAGAGGCAATCTTACTGCTCCACAGGTTTCAAGATATTTAGGAGATAGGTACCCAAAATTAAAGATCAAATCCATGCACATTCATCCACATGTGTATACATGCACAACACATACACAGCACATATAAACCAAACAACTCATAGTCAAGACACACACATACTGTAAAACACTCATACACAACATACAGCACGTACAACACACAATATATACAATAGGATACAAACAAACATGCATAAAATACACACAATGCACATAACACCTAGCTCACACAACACACACAAAATGCATGCAACACACACATCACATAGCAAGTTCCCTTGTCTTTTCTTGTCTTTACATCTTTTCCTTCGACCTCTGTCACCCAAAGTCAATTATGGTTAGAACCCAAAAAATAGAAATTCTATAAATACACAACACATACATTTTATACCTTTGCCATTCTGAATACTGTGAGGCAATCTCTCTGTCCCACACTGTCCCACACAAGGCATGAATCGTCCCTGTGTCCAACATGGTTGTGGTGGTAGCTTTATTGGCTCTTCACTCATAAAGTGGGAAAAAAGCATGGCACATGCGGGGGCTTTGTACCATCCGAGCTTTCAGATGTCCACTAAGTATTCTGGAGTGTGTTCCTCCTAGATGAGAAGGGGTCACTGAATCTTAGAAATCACAATATCATGCACACTATTTAAATTCATATGTGCTCTTACCACTGATCTCATGAAAACAGTCTCCAAGAAATAGAGTTGTCAAGTTCATGATGGTAGATGCATGGTTTTTATAATCTAATTTTTTACCTAAATTTCTGACTTTATAATTGGCCACGAGTTCTGCCAGTTTCCTTTGAAGTGAAAGGATTCCTTTGTTCATTTTGGAGGAAGTATCTGCCAAGCATAGAACTGCGTAAGTGTAGTCTGACTGTCGATGCTTCTTTCAACTTAAGTGGCACTTCTTGAATAAAGCCACTCACATAGCTCAGACTTAATCACACATCTTACGTTACTAGCAAATAGAAGTTTGAGAAATTTGCATGCATACTTCTCCTGACGTCCCAAACATTAAGAAGAAAAATGCACAGGGTTTAGATGAAATAGATTTAACTTCTACTGCTTCATGAAGGACATCTAAGTGAAAAAGCTTCCAGTGCTGAGTGCACACAAATGAATGCAGAGGTTTCTAGGATATGTAGTGCTAATGGTTCCCTGTGGAATGATCTCCCAGGAATGTGTGTTATCTTTGCCTTTGAACTGCCCATAAACAAAGAGAGAGCCCAGAGAAACAAGAAACATCCGTATTATAATAATATGATATTATAACCTCACAGGGTTTTTCTTTTAATGGGTTTTGAGCATTGCTTAAAAATTGGATGACTAATTTTAAAGATCTCTGAGTGAAATATCATATTTAAATTGCAGAACATTTGTTTATATCAGAGAAACAGTGCCTGCTGGTGGCATATTCAAGTGTGTGTGGTATGGGTCATCACTAACGCCAAACACAAACACTCCCATGACAGGACATAAGAAACACAGATAGTAGGAACAGAAGAAAATATAATGTTGGATTCAATGAGTAGAGAGGAGGTTCAGGTAATTACATGAATGATCACTGGGCTGTCTATCATTCTGCCAATGGACATCTGTTTCTATAGGATCAAGATGGATTCACAATGAGTTATCAACATTAAAAAGTTGGAAATCTGGAGAACAAGCTATTTTGGCACTAGCTAGGACACCAGAAACCTTATTATACAGTTAACATCTCATAACTTTTAACAGCTCAAAACGTTGGCCATTTCTGGAACCTGGCACCTACACACTGGCCAGATTCTCAGTGGCACAGAAAGCCAAACTTGGGAATTTGCAAGAAGTCTGATCATTATAATTTTATCTTATTAAACGTATACATCAGTGCCTTGCTCAGCCATCGTCAGAGAAATTTTCTCCTGTAGCAGATGGGAGCAAATGCTGAGACTCACAGCCAGACATTATGCAGAGGATGAGAGAAACCTTGGAATACTCAGCCCAAAGTGAGATGTCTCCATCAGATTCCTCCCCTCAGGGCTCAGAAAACTATCTGGAAGAGGAGGAAGAAAGAGTTTAAGAGTCAGGGGTAATGGAGAATGCCAAGGAAACACAACTGATGTGTGTGTGTGTATATATATATATATATATATATCGGCAACAGGTGGGGTCCTAAAATTGAAAGGAGAAGTATACACCTGTCCTCATCTCTAACCTGGAAGCTATTAATTGATATCCACTTGTAAATAAAAAATTAGGTCTTTTGTCTAATCCATAAATAAAAAATTAGGGAGTCTGACTAGGAAAACAAATCCCTCTTAAAGACAGGCCCCAAGACCAGAAGTATATGGTCGATATAAAATGAGCTCAGTGGCATCTATAGAGGTTATTGTTCTCATAATGTTGAATCAGGTCTTTGTTAACCTTACAGGTCCTTTCTGTATAATCTATGGCTTCCAGTTTTGTGTTTTCATGGGATTCCTGTGTGTGTGAACATATATGTCTCTGTGTCTATATGTGTTTCTTATGCTTTTCCTTTGGCTCTTTTTATCCTGTTTGCTTGTCTGGTCTTATTCTCATTTTTGTGCTCTTGTCTTATGGCTATTCCTTAGATGCTCATTTGTTTTCTAATGAGGGACAGGAAGGATATGGATTCAGATGAGTGAGAATATGAGAAGGAACTAGAAAGAGAAGGGGGAAGAAAATCATAATCAGAATATACTGTAGGAAAAATCTATTTTAAATAAAAGGAAACACTTATTTTAAGTTCACAACATCCTCAGATGCTAGAGTAAAGGGGGTGAAAGAAATGGTCCTGCATCCTAAGCAGAAATATCAGTTCACACCCACTTCATTCCATGTATTTACCCACCAATTTCCTTATCAAAAAAAGTGAGTAGAAAATTAATGGCAATAGCTAGAGGAAGCCACTATGCCTGTTCAAACATTTCATGCAGAACTTATTTCAGGGTGGATGTACAGTTATTCTCATGTTAGCATCTGGGCTGTGGCCCCTACATACTAGCTACATTCCCAATGGCACAGGAAATCAAGCTGAATTTTGAAGTAAGAGAGTACATAGCTTAACTTATAGGATGAGAAGGTACCTGATGCCCCTTCTTTGCCAAAAAAGCTTCCTCTTCTATATTTCTAAGTTTTTAATATTGATAGTTCATCCTGACTCTAGTTTAACCCAAGGTTTAGCATATAGAAAATGGTGTAGAAATGTTAGAAACTCAGTGGTCATTTTATATTTAAAACTATATGTCAATAATCAATAACTTATTACATTTGTCACTGTCCCAGGAATCTATCTCTGAAAATACGTTGCAAAGATTTTTGTCAGGACCACTTTCTCCCAAGTAACTGCATAGAGACTTATTCATTGTAAAGGCTCAATGGATAGCTCAGGCTTGTTACTAACTAGCTCCTACATTTTAAATTAACCCATATTGTTTATCTGCACTCTGACAGATGGTGGTACCTTTTTTCAACATGGCAAGTTCATCTTGATTCTCTCTGTGTCTCCTCCAGACTCCTCAGACTCTTCCCTTCTTTATGCTTTCTTTTTGTCTGCAAGTCCTACTTAACCTCTACCTCTCCCGTTCTTTTATTAACTAACAAGATACATATTTCCAGCACACAAAGATGGTCCCACAGCAGTACCTGATAAATTGTAAGTTTGTGAAGTTTTGCCTACCACTCAGAAGAGGTTAAAAATTGAGAAAAGGTACATAAAGAGCGGGGAGGGGGAATAAGAGACACACTAGAAGCACAGAATAGTTACTTGTATTGCTGCTTTTGCTGCTGTTGCTGCTGCTGGACAAGATACCCAAACAAAGCAATTTAAGGAAGGAGGGGTTTGGCTCACAGTTTGAGGGTCTAGTTGATGGTGATGGGCAAGATGCAACATCTGCAGTAGAATACAGCTCCTTACACTGAGTTCTTCACCAGAAAGCAGAGGTGAATGCTGGTCCTCAGCTCACTTTCTTCTTTTTACCCAGCCCAGGCCACCTGTCACTGGGATGGTGCTGGCCTTATTTGATTTTCCCATCACAGTTAGCCCAATCATACTCTACAGGCATATTTAGAGGTTTGTCTCCCGGGTAGTTCTAGGTCCTGTCAAGCTGATGATAAAGATTAACTAACAATCATGAAATGACCAAGTACCTTAGAGAAAGCCAATGGGTCCGAGCTGTAATTCCCTAATAACAAAAATGCAAGTAGACTAACCAATTGTGCCCTTCTGATGAAGCAAGCAACAGGCTAGATTTTCATGCCTATAGTAGAGGTGACATCGGTCTTTGAACTTCTACCTGATTTTGGTAACCAAAACAAGTGTAAAACTTGTTATTCTCTGGACTCTAATGAAGATTTCTAAATAGAAGGCTCATGGATTAGACTAAGGATTGCTATGTATAACAGAAGATCCTATTTGCCTATGAACTTGATATAACTTGAATTATTTATGAATTTTATAATTTTGCCTTATTTTTTATTAGTCATACAAAATAATGAGTTTCAGTATGACATGATATATTATATGTAATGTAGTATAAAAGTATCAGTCTGCTGTATTTGCTCATTATTTACATATTTATATGGTCAGAAGAAATGTCCATAATAACTGGTGGACTTCCATCTTCAATAATTATATAGATTTTTTTAATGCCTTTCATCTGCTCCAAGATTGATACTGATGATACCAATAGCAATAATAATAGTACTGAACACTTATTGGGTTCTTATAACATAACTGACTTTTGTCTTGACTCTTATTGGTTATAGAAAGAGAGCTAAGAAAGAAATAAAGAAGGGACCACATGACATCAGCAACATTTTGGGAAAAAAAAAAGAAAACTGATAACAATTTGAAGCCAGTGATGAGCCGAATGGTGTTAGTAAATACTAAGAGATAGCAGTGGTCAAAGGCCAAAAACATACACAAAACAGATGTCCAAGTTAGCAGTCTAGACAGTGTGCATGTGTGTATGTGTGTGTGCATGTGTGTGTGTTCCATACATGTATGTATGGTGAGGACATTTCCCTTTGCACAGCCATGTAGATGCCACAAGAGGACATCAAGTGTCTTGCATTATAATTCTATGCCTTCTTGCCTTGAGACAAGGTACAAGTACACTAGCTAGACAGCAAGCTCTCTCATGATTCTCATATCTACATCCCCTTACTGCTGAAGTGATAGGCATACATAGCCATGCTAGCTTTCTTAAAAATAATATTTTTCATTTGTTCTTTGAGAATTTCATAAATATATACAAGATATATTCACCATATCCCACCCCACCTCCCTCTTCTGTCTCCCCCCATGTTTTCTGAATGCAACCTCCCTCCAGGCTTCATCTACTTTTATCTTTCTGCATTCCACAAAATCCAATCAGTGCTGACCATGTGTGCATGGGTGTGGGGCCATCCACTGTAGCACACATGCCAAGCTTTTTATGTGGATGCTGGAGAATTAAACTCAATCATTGCAATTGCAAAAAAAAAAAAAAAAAAAGTGTCTTATGCCTGAACCATTCCTCCACCCCCATTTTGGAAACATTTGACTCAGCAAAAAGATTGGCCATATCTAGTTGTTCCCTATGCTGTGCAGAAGATTCTCATCTTTAAACATACAGTAGACAGTAGACAGTATTCTAAATGCCTCATGAAAGACTACTAATTGGTACCTTCTTGTATTTCTAAAGCAATGCTTCACATATTATAAAACTTAATAAATGCTTAAGACATTCAAATTATTATATATTTAACAGGAGGTTGGCCACAGTGCTCACTGATATTTACTGAAGTCATTTTCAAACTTTTGTCATAAATCCCAGTCTGCAAAGTTGTTTCCTTCGTGTGGTCAGAATATTCAAACCAGGTGCATGCTCATTTGAAGCTGACAAGGAATGCTATGTAGGTAGTTCCAGCTCACAGATGCTCCACAGTGCACACAGGCACTGCTGGTTGTGAACTCAGACCTGGCAGAGAGTCAATGACCTACCTGCCATCCATCAGCTTCACAGAGGTTAGAGGATTAATGTTAATGGCCAGGTACGCTCAATTACCCACATGCTCTACCAGCATCTAGAAAAAATGGCACAGTAGTGATAAATGAAACATTCCTAGGTTGGTTGTATTTTCTAATTACATTTTGAGTGTTGAATCTTCTTTTTCCTCACCTCTGAAAGTAAGAATTGGCACCCTCACTTTTATCTCAGGACACCCCTAAGAGTTCAGATTGAATCTGCCTTATGAGTGAGAACTCTGAGCTTCAAAGGAACTAAATACTTTACCCGAATTTACATAGCTAACTGTCCGAATTGGATTGGAGCAGAAGCAGCCTGCACAGATGCAAACAAAAGCCAAATATTAGATCCCAAACCTATTTAATATGAGGTAACGGATGCAAAGGACTAATTAACTTGATCTTCTAGCTGATTTGTTTTGCCATTGGCTAAGCCAACTTGATGAGGCTTCCAACAATAAATGTTTCAATAACAAAGCCAGAAGAAACATACCCAGGTTTGAAAGGGGGTGTATAGCCCTGAGTGTTTACAAAGAGTGTAAAGCCACAGACTTCTGTAAAACTACGAAGACAATGATGTGAAGAAATGGCAAAATGAAGAGGCTAAGGTTCCCCATTATTTAGAGAGGTCCTCTGGGTCATGCATGTCTGTGAGTGGTTAATATGTGGATAGGTAAAGGTGGCACATGCTCTCAGCATGGCTTCCCATGGTGGGTGGGTACCATAGGCAATGCTAACTACTCACATAACATTTCAATTGACAAGGCATTTTTGTAAGTAGGATAATCCAGGAAAGAGTAAGGATATTTCCTTAAACAGAAGATAGTTGTACCTTCGAAATAATTTAAAATTTAAACAGGGAAAAAAAAAGACATCCAGAATTTTTTTATATCAGGGAAGAGCTGGCTAATGGATTGATGCACATTCATCTTAAGGTTGCTTTTTAAAATTATGTCTAAAAATGTGGTGTCCCAAAAATGCAGGGCCAATGGGAATTCAAAATAATCAAGATAATGTTGAGATTGCCTATCACTTCTAAATTGCCCTGGGCTTCTCTCTGTCAGTATAATATGCCTTTGAAAATGCTTTTGTTTCCACTGTACCAGTAAGCATTAATATTCTTGGCATCATAATTGGAAAAGGATGAAATAAACAACTCAAATAAAAGTTCAGGGTAACGTATATGTCTTAGAGAATGAACAGAATCAATTTGTACTACCAAAAATATTTTAGACAACAGCAGAATGTGGTAACACACATATATAAACATAATTCGAAGTTTAAGCCCTTCTCGGCTGTTTAATTATGTGACCTTAGACAAGTCACTGAACCCACGAACACTAGGAGGCATGTGTAGAAGTTAATGCTAGTAATTGGGTTCAAAGAGTATGAAAAGCTCTGTAAACATTAATAAAAATCCATTTTCTTCACGAGAGATGCTTTCTATTTAAGCAAAGTTAAAAGACTACACCATGCAACACAGGGGCTCTAAAAGTGCCACGGATTTCAGGAACATGCAAAAGAAAAAGTTAATAGGGGAGGTTGAATAGAGACTTGTAGAAAAGAGCATTATTTCACATCGAATGGAATCTTGGTGGAAATGCATATTGGATGGTTAGGAATCATTTAAGAACGCCGAAATGAAAGTCCGTGAATCAAACTAATGACATCTAAAACTACCAAGGAGGGTTGAGAGTACTCAGGTGATAGCAAACCCAAAAAGCAGTTTGGAGTTCATTTTTAATCAAAGAAATAATTCAATGAAGTATGCATTTGAAAAACTAATGCGATTGTTATGTAGGGTAAAGTTGGAGCACAGAAATGTGAGAAGCTAAGAAGGTAACTTAAGAACCATGGAAATACGCTAGACAAAATGTAATGGTAATAGGAAAGCAGGGTGAGAGTCAACGGTCCACTTTAGTCACAATTGATAGGACAAATCAGCCTGCCACCTCAGGAAGCCTCCAGAAATGCCAGCTTTGGCAGTAGCTGACCTGGTTGGCTTTACCCATAGCAGTTTGGGAAATGGGCAAAATGACAAATCTTTCAAAAAACTTAAGTGAGGGAACTAGAGATGGCAGAGGTAAGCGGACCAAGCAGGCTGTGAAGTATGTACCTCACTGGATAGATGGACTTTATTGTCTGGTAGGATAGTCTTACCCAAATCCCCAAGTCTGTGACTTATATGTGGCACACACTGAGTGGCGTGGCAATGCTGTAAATTGTAAGGATATATACAGCTTTCATCTTGGATCACTTACCCTTGTTCTAGGAATGATTATGCTTGAAGTTAGCTCCCCCATGGCAGCCATGCTCTGAGAAAGGCCTTACTAAGTATGTGGAGAGGTTACAGGGAGAAATAGCCAGCCTTGTCTAGCTGTTCTGTGTCTCCCAGTCCTGTACTTGATGTTTAAATGAAGTAACCTCCATCTCACTCTAGCCTCAATCACCGCTGGGCTGAAAAACCCATGCACTGACCTCGTCCACACCCAGAACCAAGAGATATAATTATAAAAAAGTGACAAGGGCCCCAGATGACCTATTAAGCAGACCATCACTCTGTGCCAAAGAGACACAAGGCAAATGTATATGCTTTGGTTTCATCTCCAGACATGTTATGAGGAATGGTCTTAAATCTTTAGATTTGATTTTGCTTCTTGAAATCGGTGAATAATGGCCACATGGAGTAATATGTGATTCACAGAAACAGGATAACATAAGGAATGAGGTGGTGGGGGAATCCCTAATGTATACGCTGAGGAGATAAGTTCTATTAGTGCCCTTGATCTAATCAGGTCTTATTTATTGGAAGGAAATATTCAGAAAGTTAGGATTAGAATTTGAGGAGGGATTTTTGTACAAAATAAATTAGAAAATGAAATAGGAGGTCAAAGAACGTCAGGGACATGCAACATTGAGGTCTGGAGAATGTCAGCAAGTATTAGAACGCATGCCCAACAAGTGTGAGTTTACAATAAATCAGTCAACAGCATTAGACAGTTTATTGACTCACTGCTCATATTTGTAGGAAAGAAGATTAGCCACTGTGAATGATTGGGAATCACACCCGAGGACAGGAGGGGGCAGGGTCCTCTGGAGTCTCAGGTGAGCTGACAGCAACAGATGAAACCTACAGAGCAGGAGTATGGCAGTTCTCAGTGCCGGGCAAAAGCAAACGCAGCAAACACAGACTGTGAAAGGATTGAAGAGCTAGAGAAGTCCGAAGCATCCCCAGAGTTTATAAATGTTGAGCACAGCTTGTTCCAACTGCCTGGGACCCAGTGGACTGCATATTCCAGCTCTTATTGGATTTGGGGATATTTGCACATATCTCATGAGATAACATCATCCTACCTAATTACAAAACTCATTTGTGTTGTATATATACTCTACTAACAGACCTTGAGTGACTGTATAGAATACTTTGAATAATTTTCTATATAAGATACTTTGTTAGGAAATTCTTTATATGGAGCATCATATTAGGACTTGAATTCTTTTACAAGTTTGGGAGTATTTTGGACTTAAAATCTTCAGATTAGGAATGCTAACACTGTTAGGGAGCTAACGATATGTCCAATCCATATTCAAAGAAAGTATGGAGTAGAGGGGAGCCTAGAAATGTTCAGACAGAATGTACCCCCAAATTCATGAATCAAATGTATTCCATGTTACTCAGTGTGAGCAGGGAGATGTCTTAAGAGGTGAACAAATCAGGAATTGGATTAGTGGCACTTTAAAGTGGAGCGAGGGAATGCCTGTTCCCTTTTTCCATCTTCCATCTGGGGATGCAGGAGAGGGACCAGCTTTAAAGCCAAGCATCATCACAGTCACTGAGCATTCAGGGACTTTCCCTTCCCTTCCTGGCCACCAGAATCAGAAAAAAAATCCTTGAGATGTATAAACTCTCCAACATCAGTTGCCATGTTACTGCCACACAATAAAACCGGGGGAGCGGATGGTAGCAAGAAGTGAAGGTATTACTGTAACAAATACCAACTGCTGGGTCATATCTTTCTCAGATTGTTCCAAATTCTGCCCAAAAGGAACAGGGACTGTAACAACTATCCATTTGTTTTGCTTAATGTAAAGCAAAACCCTCTCTACTATGGGTAGTCAGTTGTTATTCATGGTCTGATATGAGCTATTGACATGAGAGTTTGCTGGGCATAGGGGTCACTGAAGAGGGAATGGATGAAAGCTACAGGGCATGTCATAATTTTTTTTTCTTATAAAGAGATGCCAGAGGACACAAGAAGAAAATGTCCCCTTCTTTCAGCAAGGCTGTTTGTGCCTATCACTCATTCAGACAGGCTTTATAAGCATCTTGGGCCACCCCTAGGGAATGATCACAGTATAAAGTCATTCTTCAAGGAAGACATAACCACTGGTTTCACTTTTCTTCCAAGTTATGCAAGTACCAAAAGGCTGCGTGGGCAACATTGGCAGGCATTCTAATGAAACCATAACCTCTCTTTAAGTCACACTGAAGTGACAACATAGGATCTTAATACTGACCCTAAGGTCAGGCTTGGTCTAAACAGGCTCAAGAATTATAGCTTCCATTATCAAATATCTCAAAATAACACTCCGTTTCCCCCCCTTTCCTTTCCTATCCACTTCCATGTTCAGAACTGTAAAAGGCATGATCATCTCTAGTCATCTGCTCAAAGGTCAGGGGGTCACCCACTTGTCACTCTTGAGATGTTCCAGTGCATGCTTCACGTTTTCTATGTGACCCTTCAGCTCAGGCAGGCGGTCTCTGGATATCCATCCCGTCATGTATCATTTCTAAATGCAGATCATTTCTGCCTCCATGAAGCTTCCAACATTTTGCTTCTTTTTTTTTTTCTTAGTTATCTTTAGTTAAGCTAAATTGGTTCTCTTTCCTTTCTCTAGCCTCTCATTCAAGTCTTGCAGATACTGGATGATAAAGGAAGAACTATCCATCTCTCATTTTCTACTTGGGCTTAGCTGATTCTTCCACTTATTCTTTCAGATCCTGCGACTGAATGTGCTGTAATAAATAAATTCTTACTTTTGCTAAATATATTTAACACAGTTATTCAAGAGCTTCTGTTTTTTCTTTTAATCACAAGCAAGAGAGCTGCCATGACTCTTTGCCAATCTGCAATTTAAGAAAAGAGAGAAAATAGAACATAGAATGCACGTGGTTTCTCCCAAACCACTACAAAGATGGGAATTGGAATCTGGACTTTTTAAAATAAAGGGCAATATCACTACAGCATAGAAAGAAAAACTTATGGAAAGCCCTCTTCAGAAGGGGGGAAATCTTTCAGACATGCATAGTGGCCCAAGCTCTGAAGCAATCCTGGTCCACACAAAATGGGTTTCAGTACACTTAGTGCTAAATAGTAAGGACTTATGTCAAAAAATAAAAGCAGGAAAGGAAGAAAAAAAAGCAACTATTTTTATGTGAAGAGAAAGAGAAGTATTTTTTTTAAATGTTCAATTTTATATACAATTGTTTACTCAAGTGGAATTTCTGTACCTGACACTATCTGCTATCTTGAACTTGGACTTACCAGGAGAATTAACATGAAATTCAAGAAACCTGATCAAAAAGAATAATGTTATCTTGGTTAGGTTTTCATTAACCTGATGGAGCTTTTGTCATTTGGGAAAGGACCTGCTTCATGTTGGCTTACAAGGAGGAGTGTGGGGCATGTGGACACTCTCAGCCCACTGGGAGCAGTGTCATCACTGGGTAGGTAGTCCTGAGTCACATAAAAAAATAAAAATAAAAAAAATTAAAAAAAAGCTAGCTGAGCAAGCCGTAGTCAGTATTTTCCATGCCCTCTATTTCTGTTCCTGTCTCCAAGTTCCTGTCTCCATTTTCTCCCCTGGTTTCCTTCAGTGAAGGACTATACTGTGGAAGTCTTAAGTGCCCCTTTTCCCAAGTTGCTTTTGGTCATGATGCTTATCATAGCATAGAAAGCAAAGTAGGAGAAATACCAATTTAATTGATGCACGGCTCTAACAAACTCAGTATCCTAGTTTGGCATCTTTATTTGAAACAGATTTCAATCTCCAGATTTGTAATAATGCTAGAATTGGAGGAAGTAAAATATCTCTACTTGATGTGGGAATGTCTTTCTGTATGCTGTGAATATCAATCTTTAAATAAAGGAGCTGTTTTGGCCCATAACAGGTACCATAGAAAAAGTAGGTGGGTAATCAGAATAGGAAGGAAAGGAAGGGTGGAGACAGACAGATCGATCCAGCCACCCAAAGAAGAAACCTGTAAGGAACACAGGTGAGCCATGGGCTGTAGTAGTAGGGTTTCTCTGGGTCCCGGGCGGCCAGAGATCCGAGACCCACAGACCTGCCGTGCCAGACCCCTCAGCTGCCCAGCCGCCCAGGTCCTCAAAAATAACTCAGAGGCTTATATTAAGTCCATGCTGTTTGGCCTATGACTCAAGCACATTGCTAGCTAGCTCTTATATCTTAAATCAACCCATTTCTATTAATCTGTCAGCCACGTGGCCCGTGGCTCACCCGTGCCTCCTTACATGTTGCTCCTTGGGCAGCTTCAGCTCGGTCTGCCTCTGACTCCGCCCTGCTTCTCCTACCTATGCTTTGATTTCTCCTCATACTTCTTCTATGGTGCCTGCCATGGCCCAAAACAGCTCCTTTATTTAAAGATTGAGATTCACAGCATACATAAACGCATTCCCACATCAACGGGCCATGCGGCAGGACAGATTAATGAGAATGGGTTAGATGAAGGAGCTAGGTAGCAATGTGCCTAAGTAATATCCACTGTGAGTAATAACTAGTAACATATCTGGTAACTAGAGCCTGAAATACTGCAGAAGGGAGAGAGAAAAGAATTCTCATAATTTGAGCATGGTGTGAATAGCTCTGAAGATTGCAGCAGCAGCCTTTCCTCAGCAGAGCGATGCCACTAAGGCTCTTTGAAAGCACCATAAGCAACCAGGAGTAGATTAGAAAGAAAAGAAGGTTTCCGTCTAGTTTAGAGTACGTTTTACTTTCCATTATATGAAAGTACCAGGCTTCTACTTCCTCCCCCCCTCCTCTTCCTCCTCCTTTTCTTTTACTATTGTTGTTTAATGTTGATTAAGGGCTAGAGTGTTTAAGAATACTAAATGCTTTCTAGAGGACCCAGGTTCAATTCCCAGTACCCACAGTGAAGCTTATAACTGATGTAACTCCAAACCCAGAAGATCTGATGTACTCTTCTGGCATCTGTGGGCACTCCATATATATGATATGCAGATATACATTCATCCAAGGCTTCAAAAACATAAAATAAAATAAATAAAATCTCAAAAATATGTTGCTTATAATTTTATATAAAAGTAAATACAAACATGATTATACTTAACATATATAATGAGATATGATATTACAAATAGGACCTGCATATTTCAGTTTCATAAACCTCTAGTTAGTCCATAAATAACACAGGAAAATTACAGAGACCTGATTATGTTCTGCGTTTTATTCAATTCACAGACATGTTATATGGATTATAATGGGTAGCACAGAAAGCCCAAGCCCAAGCCTGGACTTTCTTTTAAAATGTTTAATTAAAGTCTAATTATATCATCTCACCCTGCCCTCCCTTCTATTTCCCCCTACCTGCTCCTTCACCCCCCACCCTGTGTAGATCCTGCTTCCTCTTAAAAACATGGCCACTTCTTTACTATTGTTTTATATACAAACCCCTAAATACACAAATAAAACTAGCCATGTTCTTTTAACACTACCTGAATATACATGAGGTCACAGCTGACCACTTGGTGTTGGATAAGCAATCAAGGGAGTCCTCCTTGAAGACTATTTCTCCTGCTCTCAGTTTTCTTAGTTTCCTGTAGATGTCTGTCTACTGACAAGGTCATCTGAGATTTCCCCTTACATGTTGTCATGTCTACTGGTGTTGCACTTCTGGTCTTCCACAGACAGGTAGCAGGATGAAATTTCCCTATCATTTCTAGGAAACACAATTCTACGGCAGCCTTCCCGGTTCTCTGGCTTTCACAATGGATCTCTCTGCTCCCTCTTTCATGATGTTCACTGTGGTGGTTTGATTAAGAACAGTCCCCACAGGCTCATATATGTGAATGCTTTGTCATCAGGAAGAAGGATTAAGAGGTATGGACTTGGTGGAGATGTGTCACTGGGGGTGGGTTTGGGGCTTTTAAAAGTCCAAGCCACTGTCCCTCTCATTCTGCTGCCTATAGATCTGGATTTCAGGTGCTTCTTCAACAACATGCCTGCCTGTGCCATCATCCTTTCCACCATGATGAAAACGGATTAAACTTCTGAAATTGTAAGCCAGCTCCAATGCAATGCTGCTTTCTTTTATGAGCTGCTATGATCATGGTGTCTCTTCAGGGCAATAGAACACTTACTAAGACATTCTCTGAGCCTTGGCTCTAAGAGTTGTGTTCTATATCAGTTGGGCTGGGCACCCCACACTCACTCGTTCTCCAGATTTTGAGTGGCTGTGGTTTTCTGTCATGCTTCCTTTTGTTTCAAAGAGAAGCTCCTTTGATGAGGGCTGAGATCAATACTTGCTTGTGGGCATAAAGGATAAATACTTAGCATTTAGGATTATGCTAATTCAGTAAAATGATGGTAATAGGCTCTTCTGGAAAATCCATGACCTCAGTAGCCCATTTGTTTGGCTAGGTTTCTAGTACCATGTACAACTTGCCACCTGTTTAGTGTGGCAATAGAGAACTGTAGCTTACCACCAAGATATGAGAGTCACTATTACATCATTAAAGGTATCTCGCCAAACTCATTGTTGTGATTCATTAACATTGCCGCTGGCTGAAACCAATTTCTTGATCATACCATGTAAATAGTGTATCATTTATTTAAGTAAGGTATGACTGAGAAGGTACCCGAAAATAAAGTATGATTTTCATCCACAAATAAATATGATGTCTTTCCAACTATGATAGGATGTCTCAAAAAATGAATTTTTTTTAGAAATAATTTTTGGACCTCTTTAAAAATAAAAATTAATTAATCTGTCAATTGTGCAAATTAATAGACTGTACTGTGACATATTTTGGAGAAATTCTTGAAACCATTATGATAAAATGGGAGCTTTATGTAAATTTACATTTTCGAAATTTTGGCTTTGTATAAAATCAAAGACTCAGAGATGTGCCTAGTGAATAGGATAATCACTTGAAGATTAATATTGTGTCTGAAAATAAAGTATATTCAAAGAGAATGAGATTGATCTTGTTTGGCTCAGCGGCATCAGAAGATAATCATAGAGTTTTAAATTATTTCAAGCCATAGTAATAATTCTGAGATGCTCATGTAACTCCAACTAATATTTTTTTTATCAAGTGTATGTGAAAACCTTAAGTGCATGCATGTTTTAAGTTTACTTCATATTTTTAATTACTTTCTCACATGGTAATATAGTATGAAATAGTTAGATGATCTAAAGCTTATTATAAATAAGTATGTGTTATGTAATTACATTTTGAAATCACAAGTAGCTATGAAACTTACTGATTTTCAGGATAATTGCTTTCTAATCATAAAGAAAATAGTCATAAAGTTTAAATCGCTAACACTGATTGCATACAGTGGGTCATGCTCTATGCTTACCAGAGTCCTGTGGCATTTAATAATGTTAGCTCAAAGGTTGTCAGAAAGATAAATGAGTGAAAAATATATACCCACGATTTTATCTCAGTGCTTACTTCACAGAAAACATTCAACAAATAAGCCATGCAGTTTTAATTACCCTCAGAAGGAAATTTAAGCTTAGAGAGTAATTTTCCCTAGGGTCATGCATCTGTGAGGTACTTTACTTTAGTAATTAATGTTATTATTTTTTCCCACTTTGTCTCCAGTTGGTTTAGGCTAAGGACATCTTGGCAGAAAATTTGTTACTGAAGCACCAATCACCACCTATGGATCTCAACACAGGTGCATACAGGCATCAGGTAAACAGCCAAAATTCTTCAAATGTTGTTCAACGTTCAGCCACCAAGATGACTCATTCTCTATCTCTGCATTTAACTGACTCATTCTGAATTCTCCATGTTTATTTAAAAAAAATGTAAAAATTAAAATTGTGCAGAATAAAACTGTTTTCATAAATATTTTTAAATTATACAAATAGCAAATGAATTGATCACCATGAAAACTCACTATTTCACCTGCATATCAACATTCATTCTTAGCTATTTTATCAAACGATTATTTCCTTTCAAGGAGGCCTCTTTTGTGGTTTTGGTGTGAATTCTTCAAGACTTCTTCCAGGTGCTAAAATGTGTGTATTTGTGAGTATGTGTATAAATACATAGTTTTTTCTACTTATGTCTAGTATTATGTAAATGTATGTTTGTATCTGTAATGTACTCAATACATCAGAGATGTTTATATGCTGCCTCGCTACAGACTATTTCATTTACAATGAACTCTAACATATTACTCCGTGTTCATACATCTTGTAGTTTATTTATGAATTTACCTATTGATGAGCTTAGAGACTTCCCAGCATTTACTTTGACAAGCAGTGTTGCTCCTATACATGGCCCCTTCTGTCAATGAAAGTATTTCTTTAGAGCAACTTCCAGGCAGGGAATTGCTGAGTTATGCATAGATATGTGTTTGAAAACATCTACCAGGTCAATCTTTGGGCCTTCAATAGTTCTGTGAGATATTACTCCTTCAGATTCACTTGTAATATCAGCATATTAATAAGATTTTCAGAACACAGATTAACATTTCTTGGCTTTATTCTGAATGGCTATGACACAGAACCCTCTGTTTATGCTTTGCCTCTATGTCTAATCAGTTGTTCATGTTGTTATTATACTTTAGACCTTCATTATTCTGAATATGTATTCTTTATACATTCTGTGTATATTTATCTTTCTAACTTGTCTCATCTTTATGTTTTTTTTAAAAAAGTGACATCACAATCACCAATAAATTTCTTTCAGATTTTGGCTCTTTTGTGATATGTTCAAGATTACGTAACCTGACAATTTCCTAAGATTTATTATAATGTTCTGATAATTTGATTTTTAATTGTTTTAAGGACGTTTAACATAAGATCTACCCTCTAAATGTACTTTGTAGAATGCAGCACTATTAACTATATATATAGTATTGTAAACTCTCTAGAGTTTAATCATCTTCCATATCTAAAACTTTATACCCATTGAGCAGTAACTCCTCCCAGCCCCCAGGAGTTACATGATTTTATTTCTATATTTTGTTATTCTGGATACTTTATACTATGAGGCATTTATCCTTCTGTGATTAACTTACACTATTCAGTTAGGCTATTTTATCTTTTCCAAACACTTACCAAGTTTGATATCTTCCTAATATAGCACCAGGAAAGTTTCACCAAGGGCAGATCTATGGCTAAACATCCACACAAATGAAAAAGCCTCCAACTCAAAGCTTCTCACTAGACAGTCCTCTATTTTACTGTAGACCCCAATTATCTGGGTGCCATGAGCTTTAACCTGACTGTAGCTCATGCTTAGAGTTAATTATTTCCCTTTGCAGTTTAATATAGATGAGCCGTAAATCCTTAGTGGTCAAAGAGAAATCTAATTAGAGGAAGACAAAGGAACAAGGTAAGAAAATCCATTTCACTAGCTGCTCAAACTAAACTTAGAAAACCGCCTTCCCCTTGGTTTTACAGGATGGAAAGAACTCTAATAAGCTGAGGGGCAGATTTTATGTGCCATCATGTTCAAGGCTTAAAATTTATAAACTAAATTATCAAATCAGCTTCATCGGTACTAATGAAGTTGTAGCTGCCAAGTAAGTATTTTAGTGTTGAAAGTATCTATCAATCTTCACATCAAAATCAATGTATCTTGCATTTTATGGCATTGATTTCACCCCAAGTCAAAGACAAATGCAACATTTTTGACTAATAGGCTCAAGTTCCTGTGATTTGCCTCTCATATACCTTGCTGTTTACATTTTACCTGCTACCTAGCAGACACTTGCCGTCATATACTCTAGATTGCCTATTTACTCTGTTTCTGCAATGGTTATAACAGAGTCCATCAAATAAAAAAATTTCCCTTTTCCAAGCTTTTTTTGTCACTGTCTTGGATCTTGAGATATCTGGCTTACAAACCTGACACTAAATGAAACAGCGCTGCTCCTCCCAGTGTTAAGATTTTCCCAGAATCCCTTGGCACTTACCTCTTCAGCTGCTCTGCCAGCTGCTGCAGGCTGCTCTCCAGGTTCTCTGAACCCTCTTGGTTCATCTTTAACTTGCCCTCCAGCTTGAGCTTCTCCCTCTCACACTTCATTCTGGCTTTCCTCTCCCGCTCAAGGGCACCTTCCAACTGACAAAAAGAAAGACTGCCTAACTAAATAAATAGGAAAAATTTATACCCTAAAGGTGTTTATACCAACCAACTTCTATTAGGAGAATAAAAATACAAGATTCTCTAACCGTTACAGATAATGCATAGTAAGAAAAGCAATTTAAAACAAGTATCATATGTCACAATGCATTAACAAAATAATTAAAACAATCCATGATAGGTAGAATTTCTACAGATTATGAATTATGAGATATGTCCTAGAGAGGGAACCAATAACAATGGGCAGTTAGCTCCACACTTTCAGGGATCAGCAGCTTTTCCTCTTCATTGGAAGCTCATTTTAGAGGTAGTTAAATCCATTTAATCAAGGGTATTTATTCATGAGAAGTAAAAATGTTCTTTGTTAATTCTCCACTTCTTGACACAAAACTATGGAATCTGTCTCCATAGGATAGTCGATGAGTACCTGAAATCCCTTCAGCATCTTTGGTCCTTTCAATCTCCATGGTATACATACACATCCACTCCCTTATCCAACACCTGGATTATAACATGCCATTTTCTGATACCCCACCAGATTGATTAGAACATTCCAGTTGTTTCTAGATTAATGTCTTACCAACTCTTATAAATTTATCAGGATGCTAGATAACAGTTCTTATATGTATCCACTGATATGTTTGCTTTTCAGTAAATAAATATTCTAAAAGGTATTGCCAGGAAAGACATAAAATTCAAATTGATAGGACTGGGAGAATTTCTGAAAAATAAATGTAAAAACCAGAAGTCAGATGAATCACAGGTGATTGTGTCTCTCAAAATTCATATATTGACATCCTAACCCTTAAGATTTTAGAAGGCCAGGCCTTTGTTAGTGAACAAGACAAACAGAAAGAGACTCATGAGGAAAAGCCAGCTCTTTCTACTGTGGAAAGATGAAGCAGGAAGACAGCAGCATACGAAAGATAGCACAGACTTTTATTAGAAGTCACACATGCCAATACCTCGATCTAGGAATTATCAGCCTCCAGAACTGAAGTACATATTTCTGTTTCAATTATTTGCTAAGTCTATTCCATCTTCTTATAGCAGCAAAGTGCAATCATGCAATTAGGAGGGGGGATGAGTATGCATGCTTGTGTGCATATGTGCATGAGAGTGTGCTTGCTTGTATGCTCATGTGTGTGTGGGAAAATGACCATAATTTCCTATGTTGAGGATTTGTGAGACACAAATAGCAAATACAGGCACAGTAATGGCTAGAATGCATATGAATGGGAGTGGATATGTTCACTCTGTCTTCTCTGAAGGGAGAAATTATTATGAACCTACACATTGAGACTGGCCTTGAACACTTCAACTTCACAGGGTGTGTGGAGGCAGAACAGGAAATGCCACTTGGAATTTTAGGAGCGTGTCTTCAGAAGTGTAGGTAGAACATCACTAGTTACTTACATGTAAATAATAAACAAATAACAGCATGTCGCTGGAGACAGCATGGTCTTGCAAACCTCTTCTTCCTCCAGCAGCGTTGAATAGACCACCAATATATTTCTGGGGCAAAACCTAAGACTGGGTCATCCTGAGTTGACATTCTCTAAAAATTTAAGTAAATTACCCCGGCTGCTGAGGGTGGCAGCATAGGAATGTTTCTCTGACCTCTTCATGTTAAAAGAGAAAAATACACAGCTTAGATGTATGAAAAAATAATTGGGAAAATATTCAATAGAAAATAAAGGCAGAAAAACTAAGGACAGCTATAAAAGCTCATTCAGAAAATGTACAAGTTAAACCAAAAGTAAACAACTGATATTCAAAAGCATAAGCTTTAATGAAATTAAATAAATGAAAATTAAATTTCTTCCTAGGTGTGACCAAAGACACCTCCACCCCCACGCCCACCCCTCCTCATACCCCCATAGATTTTTACAGCTGGCTTTGTAGAACTGGCGAGGCTCTCAGTCTCAGTAACTAAATGTTCTGGATTGCCTGAGAGGTGTTTCTATTTAGGAGCTAGATTTTTGTAGGACTTTTCTTATTTGTGGACTTTCATCCCCAACCTGCAAGTTATAACTTCTCCGTGGTGGGCTACTAATGACACTTTTTCTGCAGACTTCTGAATCTGTGGCACTAAGGGTGGAGGCGGGAGTGTAGTGGCCATCAAACTTGCACCCAGGTTGTATTTGCGTTTGCTGTTGAGTGGTCTCTGGCTGAGAACCCTGTATCCCAGTTTCTTTTACTGGTTTCTTCTAGTTCTTGTGTGTTAGTAAAAGTGCTCCAGGTTCAATACTGACTTAGGATTTTTACTATTTGAAGAGACACTAAAACCACAGCAATTCTTACCAATCAATCAATCAATCAATCAATCAATCAAACAAACAAAAACATTCAATTGAGGTAAATTACAGTTTCAGAGGTTCGGTCCATTATTATTATGACTGGGAACATGGCAGCATGTAGGCAGATGTGGTCCTGGCTACATCTTGAGCAGAAGACAACAGGCAGTTGACTTACTGTCATACTGAGGGAAGCTTGAGAAAAGAGCCTCAAAGCCTGTCACCATATTGACACACTGCCTTCAACAGGATCATACCTACTCCAGCAAGGTCACACCTCCTAATATTGCCACTCCCCTTCTGGGCCATTTCAAACTTCACTTTTCACTCCCTGGCTCCAAAAGGTTTATAGCCATATCATAATGCAGAAATGCTTTCAGTCTCACTTCAAAATTCCTCATAGACTATAACAGTCTCAAACTTATTTTAAAGTCCAAAATTCAAAGTCTCTTCTGGGATATATGATAATCTCTTAACTGTAATCACCTGTAAAAATCAAAATCAAAAGGTAAATTATATACATCTAACATATAATAGGATAATATTTACATTTACCTTTCAAAATACAGGGAAGAGAGTATAGCAAGGAAATCCTGAACCAAGGCAAGACCGAACACTGGCGGGAACACTAAACTGTGCATCACTCATGTTTGATGTCAAAACTCAGCTTTGTTGACTGCAACATATTTCTTTCTCATGGGCATGTTCCACTCTCTGTTAGCTTTCCTCGGGGGGTACCCCATAACTTTGGCATCTCTAACCTCTTAGGTTCTCCAAGGAAATCCAGGCTTCATCTTTAGAGCTTCATCTGATGCATGTCTGGCTATAAGGGCTTTATTCTATAACTCCTTTCTTGTATCCTTAACTCTAAAGCCAGAACCATGTGACTAGTAACTGAAGCTTCCAAGCTCTGCTCCTTGCTAGGGCTGGAACATGGCTCCCTTGTTTAATTACATCTTCATCAATTTACTGTTTTCCTTTCCTGCCTAAGGTTAGTTGTCCTTGAAAATGCTCTTTAGACCATGCAGGCCTCAAATCAGAGTTTTGTGCAGGGTGATAGATATGGATCTATTTGCATTCTTCTATATGCCACCATCCAGTCATGCTAGCACTTGTTGAAAATGCTATCATTTTTTTTACATTGTATAGTTTTGGCCTCTGTCAAAATCAGGTGTTAAAAGGTGTGTGAATTAATATTAGGGTCTTCAATTCAATTCCAATGATCCACAAGTCTGATTTTATGCTATTACCAAGCTTTATTATTATTATTATTATTATTATTATTATTATTATTACTGTATCTCTATAGTATTACTTGAAGTAAGGGATGGTGATGCCTCTTGAAGTTCTGTTATTCAACAAGACAATTTTTTTTTAAGCAATCCTGGGTTTTTTGTTTTTCCATATGAAGTTGAGTATTGTTCTTTTGAGGTCTGCGAAGAATTGTTGGGATTTTGTTGGGGATTACATGGAATCTGTAGGTGGCTTTTGGTAAGATTGCCATTTTTACTAAGTTGATCCTACCTATCCAGGAGCATGGGAGATCTTTCAATTTTCTGATGTCTTCTTCAGTTTCTTTCTTCAATGACTTAAAATTCTTATTGTATAGGTCTGTCACTTCTTTGGTTAAAGTTACTCCAAGATATTTGATTTTATTTGCAGCTATTGTAAAGGGTGGTGCTTCCCTGATTTCCTTTTTAGCTGCTTATCATTTGTGTATACGAAGGATATGGGTTTTTTTTTTTTTTTTTTTTTTTTTTTAGTTAATCTTGTATCCTACTACATTGCTAAAAGTGTTTATCAGCTGAGGGAGTTCCCTGGTAGACTTTTAAGGGTCACATATATACTCTCATAGAGTCTGCAAATAGAGATAGTTTGACTTCTTCCTTTCCAATTTGTATCCCTCTTAATCTCCTTTTGTTCTCTTATTGCTTTATCTAAAACTTTAAGAACTATATTGAATAGATAAGGAGAGAGAGGACAGCCTTGTCTTGTTTCTGATGTTAAGATTGGTTTAGTTTCTATCCATTTAGTTTGAAGTTGGTTATTGGTTTGTTATATATGGCATGTATTATGTTTAGATGTTTTCCCTGTATCCCTGATCTCTCCAGGACATTAAAATGAAGGCATTTTAACATCTACTGTGATGCTCATGTGGTTTTTTTCTTTTGGGTTGTTTATATTATGGATGACATTGACAGTTTTTTTGTATATTAAACCATCCCTGCACCACTGAAATGAAGCCTACTTGATCATGGTGGATGATTTTTCTTATAAGTTTTTAAATTCGGTTTGCCAGTATTTTATTGAGTATATTTGCATCAATATTCATGAGAGAGATTGATCTGTAACTTTCTTTGCTGCATCATTGTGTGGCTTGGGTATCAGGGTGATTATAGCCTCATTAACAGAGTTTGGCAATGTTCCTTCTGTTTCTACTGTGTGAAACAACTTGAGGAGTATTGGTATTAGTTATTTTTTGAATATCTGGGAGAATTCTGCACTGTAGCCATCTGGCCCTGGGCTTTTTTGTTGTTTTTTGGGAGACTTTTAATAACTGCTTCCATTACCTTAGGAGTTATAGATCTATTTATGTTGTTTATCTGATCTTGATTTAATGTTGGGAAGTAGTACTTGTCTAAAAAGTTGTCCATTTCTTTTAGATTTTCTGATTTTGTGAAGTACAGATTTTTTAAATATCACCTAATGACTCTCTGGGTTTCCTTGGTGTCTGCTGTTTCACCCATTTCGTTTCTGATTTGGTTAGTTGGGATACTCTCTCTCTCTCTCTCTCTCTCTCTCTCTCTCTCTCTCTCTCTCTCTTTCTCTCTGCTTTTTAATCTGTTTGGACAAGGGTTTGTCTATCTTGCTGACTTTCTCAATGAACCAACTCTTTGTTTCATTCATTCTTTGTATTGTTCAATTTTATTGATTTCAGCCCTGAGTTTGAATATTTCCTGCCATCTATTCCTTCTCCAGTATCTATTCCGTGAGTTTGCTTCTAATTGTTCTAAAGTTTTCAGCGGTACTGTCAAGTCTCTTGTGAGAGAATTGTCCAATTATTTATGTAGGCATCTAGTGCTATGAACTTTCCTCTTAGTGCTGCTTTCATTGTGTCCCATTAGTTTGGGTATGCTGTGGATTCATTTTCATTGAATTCTAGGAAGTCTTCATTTTCTTTCTTTTCTTCATTCTTGGCCCAGAGGTGGTTCAATCGAGAGATGTTCAGTTTTCATGAGTTTGTAGGCTTTCTGTGATTTGTGTTGTTGTTGAACTCTAACTCTAGTCCCTGGTGATTTAGGAGGATACAAGGGGTTATTCACAATTTTTGTATCTATTTATATTTGGTTTTTGATGCAGTATGTGGTCATTTTTAGAGAAAGTTCCATGGGATGCTGGGAAGAAGGTATATTCTTTGGTGTTTGGGTAGAATTTTTTTGTATAGCTGTTAAGTTAATTTGAGTCATAACGTCTATTAGCTCCCTCATTTCTCTGTTAGGTTTCTGTTTGGTAGACCTATCCTTTGGTGAGAGTGGGTATTGAAATCTCCTCCTATTAGTATGTGGGGTTTTATGTGAGGTTTAAGCTTTAGTAATTTTTTTTTTTTTTTTACATATGTGGTTACCCTTGTGTTGAGGGCATAAATGTTCAGAATTAAGATTTCTTCTTGATGAATTTTTCCTAAGATAAATATGTCCTTTCTTATCTCTTTTGATTTAATTTAGTTTGAAGTCCGTATTTTAGATATTAGCATAGCTACACCAGCTTGTTTCTTGAGTCCATTTGATTTGAAAGTCTTTTCCCAACCCTTTACTCTGAGGCATTGTCTGTCTTTGAAGTCAAGGTATGTTTCTTGTTTGCAACAAAAGGATGGATCTTGCTTTCTTAGCTATTGTGCCATTCTGTGTCTTTTTATAGGTGAATTCAGTCCATTGATATTAAGGGATATTAATGACCAGTGATTGTTAATTCCTGTTATTTTTGGTAGTAGTGTGTGTGTTTCCCTTCCTTGGGGTTTGCTTCTGTGGCTTTATCTATTGCTTGTGGCTTCATAGGTAGATATAGCTTCATTAGGTCAGCGTCTTCCTCCTAGTGTTTCTGTAGGGCTGGATTTGTAGATAGATATTGTTTTAATCTGGTTTTGTCATAGAATATCTTGTTTACTCCATCTATGGTGACTGATAGTTTTGCTGGTTATAATAGTCATGGCCTCTTAATGTCTTTAAAACATCTGCCCAGGACTTCCTAGCTTTCATAGTCTTCATTAAGAAGTCTGGTGCTATTCTGATAGATCTGTCTTTATAAGTTACTTGGCCTTTTCCCTTAGCAGCTCCTAAAATTCTCTCTTTATTCTGTATGTTTAATGTTTTGGTTATTATGTGGTGAGCAAACTTTTGGGAATCTAATCTATTTGGTACTCTGTAAGATTCTTGTATCTTCATACTGTTTTCTTTTTTAGGTTGAGAAATTTTCTTCTATGAATTTGTGAAATATCCTTTCTGTGCCTTTGAGCTGGTGATCTTCATCTTCTCCTATTTCAATTTTTCTTAGGTTTGGTCTTTTCATGGTGTCCCAGTTTTCCTGGATATTTTGTGTTATGATTGTTTTTAACTTTAGAGTGTTCTTTAACTGAGTAATCTATTTCCTCTATTGTATCTTCCATACCAAAGATTCTCTCTTCCATCTCTTGCATTCTGTTTGTTATGCTTACATCTGTAGTTTCTGTTTGTTTACTCAGATTTTCCATTTCTACCATTCCTTCTGTTTGTTTCTTCTTTATTGATTCTATTTCAGTTTTTAAGTCTTGCACTGTTTCCATGACCTGCTTGACTGTATTTTCTAGGTTCTCTAGTCTTTCTTTGAGAGATTTGTTTTCTTCTAATTTCTTTCCTATCTTTTACTCTAAGGGGGTGTTTCATTTCTCCTTCAAATTCTTCTTTAAAGGCTTCTATCATCTTTATAAAAATATTTGTATGGTGGTTTTCCTCTGCTTCTTCTATATTGAAATGTTCAGGTCTTGCTATTCTAGAACCACTAGGTTGTAGTGATGTCATATTGTTATTCATGTTGTTGAATGAATTTTTGCATTGGCTTCTGCAATTTCTTCCTCCTATTGGTACAAGCATTTTCTGTGTTTCAGAGAGTTGTTTTTGGTCTACTAGGTGCTCATGTTGCACCTGAAGCTCTTGGAGAAATTGGAGGCAGTAGAGTCTGTGTCTCAGGGAACAGTTGAGATTTGTAGTTGGAGCTTTTGTAAAGGAGCTCTCCAGAGTCTGTGACTCGGGAAGCCACTCTTGTGATGTAGCTTTCCCAAGGCTGTATGTCAGGGAACAGCTCTTGTGATAGAGTTCTCCAGAGGCTGTGTCTCAGGGAACAGCTCTTGTGATGGAGCTCTCCCAAGGCTGTATCTCAGGGAACAGCTCTTGTGATGGAGTTCTCCAGAGGCTGTGTCTCAGGGAACAGCTACAGCTGGAGTTTTTCTGCTGTGGCTCTCCAGAGACTATGTCTCAGGAAGCAACTGAAGTTGGTGGGATTGGGAAAATGGGTTGAGTCTTGTGGGGTAGAGGGTCCAATGAGGGGTGTTGATAGTCAGGCTTGCACACAGAGGTCCTTCTTGTTTGCCCACAGCCAGAGCTGTGATGGGTTAGGGCAGAACATTTTGTATCTTCTTGCTCAGACTTGGAGGCTCTGCTAGCTGCCTGGCTGGCTGCTCAGTAAGTTATTTTTATAATTAGTATCATATTATATGTCTTCTCAGAGCATAATAAAATCATATATCAATAAGAAGAGCAGGAAATATTCAGTTACATGAGAATGGGATAACATGTTCCTAAATTATTAGGCAAATAACTAAATAAAAAAATTATATTCAAACACATATAAAAATTATTTTGGATGACAAAATGTCTGTGGGACATTGACATGGCATATTGTGAGAAGGAAGTTTATAGCAAAAAACACACACATTCAGTGCAGAAAAGTGTCAGATAATCATCATCACCATGTACCTCAATGCCTTAGTAAAGTGAAAGCAAGCCAATCTCCAAGTTAGTAGAAGAAAAGCATAGTAAAAGTTAGTGAGATGCAAAATTAGAACAAAAAAGATGAAGAGATGAACATTAATAAAAATTTGCTGTTTTGAAATGATTCAAAAACTTGATAAATATTTCGTTGGGCTAAGAAAAAGTAGAAAAGACAAAAAAAAATGAGGAATTGTAACAACTATCACAAAAATACAAAGTAGACATGAAAATTGCCATGATGCCCAAATAATATTTTGAGATATTCTGTCTTTAAATAAACAACAAATTGCATAATGACTTTAATGATAAATTCTTTAAAACATTTTAAATGAGCAATTCTAATTCTTAAACAATTCCAAAATACTAAATTGAAAAGATGCTAGTAAAATTTCTTTGGATTAGCATTACCGGAACACCAAATTAGACAAAAATATGATTCAAAAGGAAAGCCACTGATGTTTATTCTCTATGAATGTAGATTTAAAAGAATTCAATGGAATACTAGCACTCAGTAACACATCAGGATTATAGACTACAGCTGAGTGAGATTCATCTGAGAGATTCAAGGATGGTTTAATATAATCAAATCACTGAAAATAATATCACACATAAATAGAATCAAGGTCCAAAACTGTCTGATCATTACTAACATGTGAAAAATAACACAAAAATTAAAAATCAGTAATCATTTAGTTATGATTTAAAAAGAAATAGGTATCCAAGGATAGATATCTCAGCATCCTTCCATATTTGTGAGAAATTCACTGAACTATACTGACTGAGGGAAAGCAGACATTGTATCTTTGTAGATCAGATAGAAGATAAGAATATTCCTCTCACTACTTTTATTTAGTGTAATGGTGGATGTCTTAAGAAGAACAATTAGACATGAGAAAGAAGTACAAGAAATCTAAAATGGAAAGGAAGATAATTTTACTTTATCTGGAGTGAAACCTAAATATCGTCAGTAAGGTGATAGAGGCTGTAAATTAATTCATTATCACAGGATATAAAATTAGCATACAAAGGAGGTGCATAAAAACATTAAAAAAATCAATAACCCAATGGGGAAAAAAACTTAAAACCACACTAATCACAGTAGCTAAATAAAACAAAATAATAAAAATTTAGGTATAAAGTTAGCCAAAGAAGTAAAATAACTCTACCAGGAAAATTGTAAGATAGAAAGAGCTGAGAGATAGCTCAGGGCTTAAAATGTTTGCAGTACAAGCAGGAGGATGTGAGTCCAATTCTCAGAACCCAGGTTAAAAACAAAGCGTAAGGCGGCTGTGGTGGCACATTCTTTATTCCCAGCAATGGTGAGGTAAAGACAAGTAGATTTCCAAAGCTTGCTGGAAAGGCAGACTAGCCTAGTTGATGAAGTCCAGGCTAGTGAGAGCTCTTACCCCAATTAAAAAAAAAAATCAGGTTGTTTCCTACCGTTACATGCACACACACACATGTACACACCTACATGTACTCATGTATACATGCATACATCGCTAAGAAATTTATAAAACACTGATAAGAGGGAACACAGACAGTTGGAAAAAATATTTCATGTTCATTAAACATAAAAATTGATACTGTCAAAATGACCATACTAACCAGAAATATCTATATATGTGGTTCAATTCCTATCAAAATAATGACTTTCTTATCAGAAATGGAAAAAGTCTGCACAAAAGACTTAAAATAGTTAATGTGATAATAAGGTGTGTATGTGGGGTGACGTAATACCTACTTTGACCTACTTCAAAGCATAAGGTGAGCCTGCAATAACCCAAAGAAGATACTGTTCACACACACACGCACGCACGCACACACGCATACGCACATACCAGAAACCCACGAAGCACAATAGAAAACCCAGAGGCTACACATATTTACACAGCCAAATGACTTTTTGACAAAGGCACTTAGAGCATGTAGTGGAGGAAGGCTCATCTCTGTGGTAAGTAATGCCATGAAAACTGGTTAAACACATTAGGAAGAATGGCACTTGATCCTTCCCTTCCCACACAAAAAAATCCACTCAAAATCCATCAAAACCTAAAACAAAACATTTCAAGATAATGTGTAGGAAATAATTTTTGTTTTAGATTTGACCCTGTAACACAGGGAGCAAAAGTCAAAATTAACAGATGGGATTGCGTGAAGCTGAGACGTCCTGCATGGCAAGGAAGAGAATTGGGACAAAGAATACAGCTTATTCAGAACACAAAAAACGCTAAAAGGCTGAGCCTGCATGAGAAAGTACAATGAAACTAAATAGACATTTCTGAGGAGATGACACACAAATGGCCAACAAGAATATGATGAAATGTTCCATATTACTAACCACCATGAAATGCAAATCAAAACTATAATGAGATATCATCTCATCTCAGTGAGAATGAATACCATTATAAAGACAAAAATGTTAGCAAGGATGAGAACAAAGGGAAACTCTTTATTATCCACTATTAGTGGGAATGTAAATTTATATCACCAATACGGTAGTTGGAATGGGCATTCTGAAAAGAGATAAAAGGTACATATATATGATGATTTATGTATATTCAGTAAAGTTTCTGATATATACATAATATATAATAAAATTCAATAATTCTACTACTGAGCACATATATCCAAAGGACACAAAATCATTATACCCCAAAGTTACATTCTTGTGTTACTGCAGAACCATTCCCAACTGTGAAATATGTAACCAGCAAAGATATTCCTAGTAGGTAAGATGTCAAGACAAGTTAGTATACATAAAATACGGAATGGTATTTACCCATAAAAGGAATGAAACCTGTTATGGCCAGATGAATGGAATCGGACATCATTATTTTGGTTGAGACACGCCAGGACCAACCAGAGAAGCCAACAGCATGTGTTCTTGAGAAATTGTGGAATTAGTGAGCCAGTCTCATAGAAGGACACGGAATAGTGATGGTTTCACACTAAGAAAGGAAGAGGAAGGTATGAGGTGGGAGAGATATTCAATAAAGGGCATCAAACACAGAGAAAAATTCTTACCGTAACTGCAAAACTCAAAACTCTCTGTGCATTCAAATGGCCTAGGTATGAAGAGCTGGACATCCTTACTTCATTGGATTATGCCATAGACTGCATATGTATTGAATTACAATAATGTACTTGTCCTCTACATAGATGTATACATAATATGTCATAATAAAGGAAAATTATTGTGAGTCATATACATAGGAAGTCAGCCCTCTGCTGCTCACCGCATCAACTTGCTGGCCCAGCTTCAGGTTTGCTTTTCTCATGTTGCTGAGTCTCTCTTCCTCTATGTGCAGATGCTCCTGGGTCTGCTCCTGGGCCTCCTGGGCCGCCTTCACTGCTCTGAGAAGTTTGCTGACTTCTTCATGGAGAGAGTGCACTTCCTCAGCCAGGATCCTAACCTGTGGGAAGAAGACAAAGATGGCCTCATTAGAGCCACCAATGGAAAGCCGGGCAGAGCCCCAAGGACATTTCCCTTTCATACCCCAATATCAGAGGACAGATCCACCTCCTCCAGTCTGTTTGTTCTTTCCAGGCAGAGTTTTCTGTGTAACAGTCCTGGCTGTCCTGGAGCTTGCTTTGAAGACCAGGCTGGCTCACACTGTTAGTCCCAGCACTTGGGAAGCAGAGGCAAGAGAGTCTCTGTGAGTTCAAAGCCAGCCTGGTCTTCTTTGAAGGTGGAAGCTGGCTTTACTACCTGTACTCCTGGGGAGTAACACAAAGCCCTGTTTTTTAGTCACCTGCCAAATTATATTTATCCTAGAGATTAACTGCTTATCTTAATTCCTCACTAAAGTCGATTCTCAAGTAGATGCATATGTATGTAGACCTTAACTCAACGGTTCTCAACCTGGGTGTTGCGACCCCTCTGACGGGGGGGTGGGGTGGGGGGGTCCCATATTAGATAACCTGCATATTGGATACTTACATTACAATTTGGAACAATAGCTAAATTACAGTTATGAAGTTGCAGCAAAATAATTTAAGCTGGGGATCACCACAACATTAGGAACTATATTAAAAGGTCGCAGCATTAAGAGGATTTCGAGCCATTGCCTGAACTGGAATTAAGTAAGGTAGGCTAAACTCAGTTATTATGTAAGCTGCAAGTTCAGACATCTCAGATCACCTTTTAGCAAGGGCATTATGTTCATTCTTGACTCCGTGGATGTTGACAGGCGCAGTGAAAGCATTTTACTGTGTTGATTCTCACATGCAATAATAGTTTATTTGGTAGATTAAATGGGGTTCAGGATACAGTTCACCAGGTCCTTTACTTTATTTGCATCCCAGCTCTGGTCACTGTAAAATTGCAGGGCACTGCATTAATTAACACAGTACTTCTGATATCCACACCTGGTCTAAGAGAAAGATTCGGGCATCTATAGTTTCCTAACACCGCAGAAGCTGCTGCACACTTTTCCTTCTCGGCTTTCGCCAAGATTTTTTGTTTCCAGGTCATAGATTTCCTTCTTCAACTCAGAACATTCATCTTCCAGCTCCCGCCCCCTGGCAGTCAGCTCAGAATGTATCTGCTCCTCTTCCTCCGCCCGCCCAGACAGCTCCTTGACTCCGGCCTCCAGCTGCATCTTGGATTTAATCAGCGACTCACACTGCTCCTCAGCATTTACCAGGGTCTCTCGCTCCTGCCATGATGAGGAGGAAATTGGTGCCAACAGCTGGAAGTAATTTATCAGCTGGGTGAAAATGCTGCCTAACACAAAGCAAGGAGATAATTGCCTGCCCTCTGCTCGGAACTTTTACCCACCTTTCCCAGGCAGCTGAAATAATATTCCTAGATCGTTGATCTTGTTGTTGAGACATAGAGGGTAGAGGAGATGTGTGTGCTTGGAAGAGCCTCCCATCTTCCAGGCCCCTTCAGTAGATTAGGTGACCTCTTCTAGGGCACTTAATAGAATCTTTGTGGCCTAAAGGAGCTGACACTTTTCCAACCATCAGTAATGTGTTGCTCAAATCACAGCTTCAGAACAAATCAATGTGGGCATATATTTGAAGCGGATGCCAACTCAAAATACAGTCTTTTAACAAAGTATTATTCCCTTTGAGAACAGAATATTTGTAGCGTTATTATAAACGCAGCAATCCACTTGTCTAATATATATTAACAAATTGAGCTGAGATGCATATTTTTATACAGAGATGAATTTCAAATGCATAATTTTACTTACAAGTCACTAACTAGATCTCACTATTATTTTCACTTAAAATCCTTGCCTTGAAGATCCTGCCAGCAGCACATCTCACAAGCTATACACTTAGAACATAGAATGTACTTATTTCATTTTTTTCCTATGTTCTGCTTGCTAGTATCATGGGATGATCCATTGTTTCTGTGTTGAGAACAGAATTAAAAATAAAGAGGCACCTTTAGAAGATGGTGTCTTAATTATATGTATTTGAGTATGCAAATATTGGTATAGGAAACCATGAAGGCCAAATCCTGCAAAGCTGGAGGTATAGGGGGGTTGTGAGAACTAAAAATTGAATCCAGGTCCTCTACAACAATACAATGCTTTTACACACGGAGCCATCTTTTCAGCCCCCAAGTGGCTATTCTGTGATTAAGGACCTTTTTTCTAACTTCGAATTCCTCTGAGTGGCTTCTTTAGAAGTTGTCCTTGCTTGTGTTCTACTGGTGTGAGAAAACACTCTGGCAAAAAGCAATTTGATATTGTTTCATCTTATACATTCTAGAATATCACTGAGGCAAGCCACAGCAGGAGCTCAAAGCAGAAACAATGGGAGAATGTTGCTTATTGGTTTTTTCAGTTTGCCTTCTTGCACAAGGGCCATCTACCCAGCATCGCCATGCCTACAATGCCATGGGCCCTCCCACAGCAGTCCTCAATCAAGGACATACCCCAGATATGCACACAGGCCAACCTGACAGAGACAATACCTCAGGTGAAGCTCTCTCTGTCCCTGGTGATTCTCACTTCTGCCAAAATGACAAAACTAAGAAACCCAGAGAGCAAATAACTCTTGTTATTTGTGAGTCAGTTCTCAAGAGTTCTTTGTGAGCAAGGGCTCCTTGCAACTTAGCTTCATACTCACCTTCATCATCCAGCTCTATAACTCATTCATCCCCAGCTATATGCTAGATGGAGAAATTAGGTAATTATCCATATGATTCACTCAAACGACATTAACCCAAGCCCAGAATAAAGTTTAAGAACCTGAGCTATTTATAACTGCCTAGGTAACATCTTGAGAGACAGATAGAAACATCCATATCAACTATCACTAAGACCAGAAAGTTGAGAGGCTTCTAAAATGTCTGGAAAATAGCAGTAATGTTTGATTTTTGTCTACCCCAGATTGACACACAGAACTACTGTCTGTTGCATTCCATTCAGAATATGTACAGGGCCTGCCACCAACTCTAAAAGGACTGCCCAGCCTCCTCACAGTTCTCATATCAAACATGATAGTGAGATTTAGAAGTCTGCTTGTAGTTTAATTGTAGGAAGATTTAGCCAATGCAAATGGCCTGTCGTGACTTTTCAACATTAATTGGAATGGATCCATTCAGCTCTGTTGATATTTAGAATACCAAGGGGAGGATTGCAACAGAATTCTTTTTCCACCAGGCATTTAACTGCGTCCCTTTAGATACACTTTGAAATGCTTTGTAATTCTGTCAACCTTTTATTCATAGTTATAATTGGAATGCACCGCAGTCTTCATGGAATTTTCCTGCTGTCCAGGCCTCCCTATCTATCACATGCTTTTACTTATTTTGTGTTTTATTTTACATCACAAGCCTCTGCACAAGATGTCTTGTCTTTCTTTCACAATGCTTGGATTGCACATTCTCCATTGACAGGAAGAATCATAGAGGCTGGAAGACCAGGCTTCACCCAAGGCTGCCTCATCTCAAAGGACAAACTGTCATTTATAGTATGTGTAGAATGATAGTCAATTAGATTTGTAACAAGACCCAGAAATTTGGGGTTTTATCAAACATCTCAGATAGGTCTGACATGCACTGATATTCTAGAATCACTGCTATGTTCAATAAGTCTGTACAGAGTCTTATGAAAAGTATGACCTGTTTAAAATAGGGTAATATGAAAACATAATTTTGGTCCTCTTAAGATGGCAATATTTTCTGGTCCGCGCCTATCTCTCGCCCGCGAGGAAAGACACGTGACACACACGCTTAGGATCCTTCTGCAGTATAACTTTAATATATCTTTGGGGGAAAATGAAGAGGAAGGCAGAGAGAGGAGGGGGCAAAGAGGCCGCCGCGGCGCGGGAACCCGCAGCGACAGGCCCCAGTGAGGAAGAATAAGGCTAGAGAGAGAGAGCTAGGCCCCGGCGTGGTCTGGGCCGGGCCATTTGCCACGTGGCCTTGGGCCCGCGTCCCAGAAACCAGGCCGGGCTGGCGTCCGTGCGCACGGCGGGGCGGAGAGAGAGAGGGGAGGAGAGAGAGAGCACGAGGTAGGGAGACCCGGTTTTAAGATGACCAAACGCTCTTGCTTTGGACGAAATCCTTTCCTATTGGTCGTAGTTCAGAATCCCATGACGCCACGGGAAAGGCGGAGAAACCAGACCAGTCTCGCGAGATTATCAAGCGCATGCGCTCTCTATGACTCAGACGGGTCGGTCAGCGCCAGGTAATAGCGCCACCTAGCGGAGCTGGGGCCTGTGGCCTCCAACATCTCACCCTTCTCAAATATTAAGCAAGAGAAAGTCCTAAAAGAGGGTGGAGACAGTGATCATCTCCCAGAACACATTGTGGACTTGCGTGGGGGTCACCCCTAATCCCTCAACAGATCGAGATGCCCCTAGCCTGTCCTCTGCCTTTTGCTGGGAAGGGGGTTAAGGCAGGTACCCTTATGCAAGACGATGTGCCTCCCGGGACATAGGTATGTCCCCTGTGATGCCCTTGGCTCAGCATCCCTCTTAGGACACGGGCTGAACGCTCCACCCAGTGTGTAGGAGCTGTCTAAGCCATAATATCTCCATTGCTTTAGCATAATTAGTCATACCTCTATCGAGGTTTCTGAGTCTAGAGCCATTAAGGCTTGAGCCGAAACTGCTTTGTTTCTCTGATTTTGGATTCTGAACTTGCAAACCGTCTAGGGAAGAATGACTAGTCCTCTGCAAAAGGCTAGGTCAGACATATCCACCCCCACCCACTTTTTGGAGTAGGGGAAGAGGGGATTTATGGAGTGAGCTCTCTGGTCAGCGACAGGTCTAGCCGAGTGGAATTGGCCTGGACGATCGCCACTTGCAGGTCACGAAGGGTCTGTTCAAACTTAGACGACCAATTCTGTAAGAAAATTGAGAGAGGCTCTTCGAAAGATTAGTTGTCTTTGTAAAGTTTTTATATTGAATAGAGGTTATGTATAAGCCAGTAAGTTATTGTTCACACCTCAACTGTGTCAATTATTGGGGTGGACAATTTGTTAACCGCCTGTGCAGTCTGCACTATTTTGAAAGTGCACCAGCTGAGGCAGTCACTGAGGCCCCTATGGCAGCTGTGACAATGAATTTTATAATACCAGCAGAGATTCTGAAATCTCTTTTTTGTCTAAATGGCTGTGAGTTACTGGGGAACCACGGTGGCGTGGGCACAAATCGTGGCATGTGGGCCGTTGCTGCAAAGAAATAAAGCTGAGCATCTCAGCATAAGGCATAAAGGCAATTATCAAATTTGTATCTAAATTTGTCTATAATTTCTGAGGCATTGTTAACAATCTAAATAAATGGTGGCCAGATTGGGAGGAAATGAAAATATTTTAGGCGTGGCCCAACCTATATTTTTGGATTGGCAACTGTTATATGGTAAAATTGAATTTTTATCTGGCCTGCCTGAGCAAAAGGAAGCCAATTTTGGTTTTATTAAACTCTGTTTCCTTTGTCAGGCTGCCGAGAAATTTTTAGTAATATATCTGAACTATTTTTAACTAAAACATAAACTTCTCTCTAACCCCAAACTTCTATTTTCTTTAAAGCTATGTCTAAATCTTTATACATCACCGGCATTGGCAGAGGGAAGGTGGGCATTATCTTCTACTGCTGTCACCAAACACATCAACTGGAGAAGGCGAAGGTTCTTTTTCTTGTAATATTTTTCTGGTGAGGCGCTCTGGGATCCAAACTGGATTTTTTTCATCCTGTGGAAAAACACAGACAGCTCCCCGGGATCTTATTAAAATAGGATCTGGGCCTTTCCATTTATTTTCTAAAATATCTTTCCATTTTACTAGCTCTTTTGGCCGTTGTGGTTCTGAGCAATGTCGCTCAGCAGCATTTTGATATTTATCATCAATATTTAAGAAATTTATGGTAAACAACGCCAAGGCAATTGACACTCTTGGTGTTGAGGGCAGTTCTACTCCCCCTCTTTGTTTTAATAAATAGGATTTTAAGGTCCGATGTGCACGTTCAATAATGCCTTGTCCTTGAGGGTTGTATGGTAACCCGGTAAGGTGTGTTACTTGCATTTGTGCACAAAATTGGGCGAATTTTTGGGAGCTGTAAGCTGGCCCATTATCAGTCTTGAGATAAGCTGGTTTGCCCCAGGCGCTCCATGCCTCTAGGCAATGTTGAATAACATGTATGGTCTTTTCTCCTGTAAGTGGTGTGGCATGAATAATACCTGAGCATGTATCAATAGAAACATGTACAAATTGAAGCTTTCCAAAGGACGGAACATGTGTTACATCCATCTGCCATATTTGTAATGGTGAAATGCCTCTTGGGTTAACTCCAACAGTCTTAGCAGGGAGGAATTGACAGCAGTTTTGACACTGTGTCACGATTTCGCGAGCTTGTTGTCTAGTAAGTGAGAAGCGCTTGCGCAAAGTTTCTGCTGTAACATGAAATTTTGTATGAAAGTCTTTTGCAGCTTGTAACGGATTAACAAAGGCAGCAGCGACCAGGCGTGTAGCTTGGTCAGCCAAATTATTTCCTTTGCTCATAGGACCTGGGAGTCCCGAATGTGCCCGTATATGGGTAATGAAAAAGGGCTCACGTCTTTGCAGCAAGCAGTCTTGTATGGCACAAAACAGGGCAGACACTGTACTAGAAGGATTAATAATGCCGGCCGTTTCAAGTAACTGAAGGGCATTTACCACATAATGGGAATCAGACACAATATTAAGTGGACAATCAAACTTTTGTAAAACTTCTAACACAATTAGACATTTAACTATCTGGGGTGATTTTTGACCAAAATCTTTGAAAAATGTCTGTGAATTTATAATGTAAGCACCCCTTCCATTTTCTGAGCCATCTGTATACACAATTAAGCCATCTTTTAAAGGCACTGAGGAAGTAACACGTGGATATATCACAGGGTGATAAGCCACAAACTGTAACAAAGGATGTTTAGGATAATGGTTATCAATTTTTCCAGGAAACATAGTAGTTAATATGGCCCAATCATCATTGGTAGCAGCTAGGACCTGAACCTGATGGGTGGTATAAGGTAAAACCATCACAGTGGGATAAATACCAAAATACTCTGCCGAGGCCCTCAAGCCTTTTTGAGCTAATTGAGCAACGGCAGCTGGATACCAGGCAATAACCTTTTGGGGTGAGGCTGGGGGATGAATCCATAATAAGGGGCCTGTTTGCCATAATACCGCAGTAGGCAATATTCTTGTTTTAAAAACACATAGGGAAAATGGCTTATTATAATCAATTCGAGCTAATTGGGCCTTTGTTATTGCATTTTCTACTATCTTAAGCACTTCTTTAGCTTGAGGTGTTAAACTGCGGGGAGAGGTAAGACTAGAATCACCTTCCAAGATCTCAAACAAAGGCTTTAAATCTGCAGTGGGAATTTTCAAAAAAGGTCTAAGCCAATTAATATCTCCTAGTAATTTTTGAAAATCATTTAATGTCTTTAAGTCTCTCCTGAAAATTTCAATCCTCTGGGGAACAATTTTATCAGGAAATATATTAGACCCTAGAAACTGTCCAATTTCTGAAGTCTGAATTTTATCTATTGCAATTTGAAGTCCCCACAATTTTAATTGTTCTTGTAATAGAACATAAGCCTCTCTTAAAATCATCAAATCACAATAACAAAGAAGGATGTCATCCATGTAGTGGGCTATAACTACCTTAGAATACCTTTGCCGCACTGGCGCAAGGGCTTCTTGAACATATAACTGACATATGGTGGGACTATTAGCCATACCCTGAGGCAAAACCCTCCATTGATATCTCTTGTCCGGTTCCAGGTGATTAATAGAGGGAACCGTGAAGGCAAACCTAGGCCTATCTCTCTCATTTAAGGGAATGGAGAAAAAACAGTCTTTAATATCTATAATAATCATGTGCCAATCTTTTGGCAAGGCTGAGAGCGTGGGAATTCCTCGCTGAACTGGCCCAAAAAGATGCATCTGCGCATTAATAGCTCTTAAGTCGTGCAACAGACGCCATCTTCCAGATTTCTTTCTAATCACAAAAATGGGTGTATTCCATGGAGAGGTGGAGGGCTCAATATGCCCTTCAGCAAGCTGTTCTGTAACCAGCTCGATCACTGCCTTAAGCTTATCAGAGGTCAATGGCCACTGAGGAACCCATACTGGCACCTCTGTTTTCCAAGGTATAGGTCGTGCTGCCTCAGTGGCACCTAAGAAAAACCCAGGCCCTGTCTTTCCTCATATCCCATCTTTTTTAAAATCTCTTGTGCTTGAACCGAATATTCATTGGACAATACTAGCCCTAGCTCTTGCATAATATCTCGTCCCCATAGATTTACTGGTAGTGGGAGGACGTAGGGTGTGAACCAGCCTTTTTGACCTTCCTCTGTTCTCCATGCTAGAGCAGATGAACTAACTTTGGGGTGAGAGGCATACCCAAGGCCTTGTAAGGAATGAGAAGACTCAGTAGTGGGCCATGATTTTGGCCACCAGTGGGAGGAAATTATGCTCTTGTCTGCGCCCGTGTCTAAAACCCCTTTAAATTTTTTATCTTTAACCCAAAGAGTTAGGCTAGGTCGCTGTCTCAAGTCAACCAATAAATAGACTGAGTCTTGTCTTGAAGAGCCCATTGTGAGGCCTGTTGTGGTGTCTGATCTATAAGCGGGGAGCAGAGCTAGCTGTGCTATTTTATCTCCAGGATTAATGGTGAACACCCCAGTAGGACAGGAGCATAAGGCTTGAATTTCACCAGCATGCTGATGATCTATTAAACCGGGGTGAACTACAAGTCCCTGCTTAGTGAGGGAGCCTTGCCCCAACAGTAACCCTATACATGCTTTGGGGATTGCCTCAGGCAGGCAGACAGGTACAGGCTGCACTCCCATTTGTGGTGTCAGTAAGAAGTGGGAGGAGGCACACAAGTCCAGTCGGGCTCTCCCGGAGGGCTCACACTCTTGTTTTTCCTGACAAATTTGTCCCATACTTTTGTGGGCCCTGGGACATGGGGCCCACTATCTCGTTTTTTGGCTCTGTAGTCTTTAATGGTGGTAAAATTCTCCCCTTAATATCTCGGACTGAGCGGCACTGATCTGTTCTATGGTATCCTTTACTACAACGAGAGCATAAGGAGGGGGTAGGCCCCTCAGAGACACAGCATTCCTTTTTAAAATGGCCGGGCTTGCCACATTTAAAGCAAACTCTCTTGGCGGGATCCGTTAGAGGGCGCCTCTGGGACTGCAAAATGGCTGCAGCCAGACCGGCGTTAGTTAGGGGACCGCCAAGCTCTCGGCATACCCTTAACCAGTCTTGTAAACCTTTATTTTTTCTGGGAGCTATTGCCATACGGCATTCTTTGGTAGCTTGTTCAAATACCAGCTGCTCTATCAGAGGGGCAGCCGCCTCTGGGTCACCAAAGATTCGACCTGCTGCCTCTGTCATGCGAGCTACAAAATCAGAAAAGGGCTCTTGCGCACCTTGAATGATCTTAGTTAATTGACCGCTCCCTTCTCCCTTTTTGGATAAAGCCTTCCATGCCCTAATGGCTGTATTAGCAATCTGCTGATAAGCTCCCCAGGGGTAGTTAGTCTGATCAGCCGCGTGTGGTCCCTGCCCTGTCAGCATCTCAAATGTCCAGAGCTGTTGTTCAGGGGTAAGCGCAGTAGTATTGGCCCTAGCCTGTTCTTGAGCAGCCTCGTGCCATAAAGCTTTCCATTCTAGATATTGACCCATACTGACCAGGGAGGCCTTAGCAACTGTCTGCCAGTCGGCAGGCGTCATGGCTGACAATGCTAATCTGTCCAGCTGAGCAACCGTAAAATTGGCGGTTACACCATACTTTCGGACTGACTCAGCTAGTTCTTTAATCTGAGTGTATTCTACAGGAGCATGTATCCGCCCCCCTTCTGCTGCTTCAAACACTGGATAGGCCAAGCTGAGCTTTTTCTTAACCTTCTCGGACAAAAAGGACAGGGTCCCGGCTCGTCCCTCATAAGGAGGGGGAGCGGTAGACATTGGCCGTGTAGGTTTGACGGTCAGTTGTCGTTTTCTAACTCTCACATTCTGATCCTCGGGGGGAAGTTCATCAGGATAATATCTCTCTGTAGCTGCTTTTTCTTTTAGTTCACTCTCTTTATCTAGGCTCAACTCATCGTCTCCTGATTGCTCCGATGTATCAGAGCCACTAGAGGAGCCATACTTTAAATCTAAATTTTCAAGTTTCTGTATCGGGTCCAGAGTGGTGGATCTAGGCTTTAATTTCTGGTTTCCCGGCTCCCCCAAATTCTTTATTTCATGGGGGGGTTCTTTTTCCTTATGAAGTAATTTCTGGTTTCTTAATTCTCCCATCCTTATGGGGTCTTTTTTCCTTGTATTATGGCGCGCGCCTAACCTCACGTTGCGTTCGGTTTCTGACATGCTGTTTTGAACTTTCTTTATCTCGCCTCGCCCTTTAGCTATCAGATCTTTATAAGCCTTGTCTTCTACAAAGTTCTTTAGGGTAGGCTGTGCCAAAGACTGGGAGGATCTCACAGACCGGTAAAAACAATACGCAACCCCAAACAGTAACACTGTTAAGACAAGCACCAAGGCCTCAAGAAACCTTTTCCAGGGCGGGAAAAATCCCAAAACAAAGTCCAATTCAGACATACCTCTCCGAGCAACTTGTCCGCAGTTCTGAATCCTGACGGTGCAAACGATGTAAATTTCCCGGGATTTCGGCACCACTTGGTCCGCGCCTATCTCTCGCCCGCGAGGAAAGACACGTGACACACACGCTTAGGATCCTTCTGCAGTATAACTTTAATATATCTTTGGGGGAAAATGAAGAGGAAGGCAGAGAGAGGAGGGGGCAAAGAGGCCGCCGCGGCGCGGGAACCCGCAGCGACAGGCCCCAGTGAGGAAGAATAAGGCTAGAGAGAGAGAGCTAGGCCCCGGCGTGGTCTGGGCCGGGCCATTTGCCACGTGGCCTTGGGCCCGCGTCCCAGAAACCAGGCCGGGCTGGCGTCCGTGCGCACGGCGGGGCGGAGAGAGAGAGGGGAGGAGAGAGAGAGCACGAGGTAGGGAGACCCGGTTTTAAGATGACCAAACGCTCTTGCTTTGGACGAAATCCTTTCCTATTGGTCGTAGTTCAGAATCCCATGACGCCACGGGAAAGGCGGAGAAACCAGACCAGTCTCGCGAGATTATCAAGCGCATGCGCTCTCTATGACTCAGACGGGTCGGTCAGCGCCAGGTAATAGCGCCACCTAGCGGAGCTGGGGCCTGTGGCCTCCAACAATTTTCTCTTTATTTTCAAAAAGCTTTTTTTTTCACTGATTTTTTTTTTTAAGCTAGAGAACTTATAATACAAGTGGGTACAACATTCTCCTGTCCTTTGGGGGTTTGGGACTCTAAGTAGTCGGGAGCCAAAGAGGAATATGGGCATGATTTCATCAGGACAAGGACATGAGAGATAGAGGCTTGAATGACAAAATCAGGAGTGTGGTGGAGTCTAGAACATGCATATTTCAAGTTTAAAAGGTTTCCCATTGGTAAGCAATATTAACTAGATTTTTAAGCCAATTTCTGTTAACCAGCCAGCCCCCATTCTTCCGTGAGCTCAGGTCAGGTCCTGGGCATATTGTGCTGTTCTGTTATTGCCTTGTTTGTTCTTTGTCTCTCTGGTTGGCTTTTTAATTTGTTTTTTTCAAGTCTCACAAATGAACTTGGCACAAAGGCAAGGTTAAGAACCGAGATTTAAGAACTCAATTCATTAGTAATAGTGATTTGGACTAAGATACTAAGATGAGCAAACAAACAAATGAAAAGCAAAATAGAAAAGCAAACCAAGGTTCCAGGAAATGCTTCCAGGGAGGGATGTACCGTAATAATCTAGAAGAACTCCCTTCCCTAAGACTTTCTTGAGAGCAACTGAAATCCCCTTGTCCCTCTGCTGTGGATGTTGAGTGAGATAAAAATTTAAATTTAAATGAAGTCACTAAGCAAACAAACCTGTGAGCCTTGTGCTTTGGTTTGATGGTTATCTATGGTATTTAAATGCAGAGGCTTCTCTCCCTGCCCCCATCAATGCTAGTGGCCTGGAACACAGGGAGTCTACTCAGAGCTGGTTTCTAAGAACACACAGTGGGACAGCTGGTCTTGTTGGAGAAGGAGCCTTACTCTTCCTGAGGCTAGAGGATCCGCTGCTCCTCCCTCAGGGATTCTGAGATCTCCAAGGTTTTCTGTAGTTTGTTTTAAGCTGTCCCCTTCCCAATAGGCTGAATCCTGAAGGAGCACTCACCCAAGGCTATATCTTCACACCTTTGAAAGTCCTTATGTGTTGTTCCTCTGGATACAATGAAGTTTCTTCTTAACTCAAGAGTAAACAAAATTTTATTTTAGGAGTCACAAAACATTTTCAACAGTGTTCAGAATCCTATGATATTGGGGTTCTCACTTGATGCTGACAAAGTGTATCAGTGGTTTTTAGGATAATATTACAGATTTGGTAATCTGAAGAACTCCCATCATTGACTCTTTTTAGCTGAAAGCTCAGCCTCAAAGTAAGAAGCAGATAGGAAGCTGCAAACAACAGCTTGTCTGCATGCTCATATTTGATCAAAAAGGAAAAAGCCTGTCTCTGTTCCTCAGAGTCTGTGTTTTCACATCCACCAGAGACAGGCCAGACAGAGAGCTTCAAATGAGAAAAGAAAGGCTCTTAAAAACCTACCCGCTCACAGATGAGAATAGGACAAGTGAGAACTGTTTGGAGAGACATCCCATACTTTAGAAAGTTTGGGTTTGTTTCATTGTTATGAAGCTTCAATGTCACCAGAATCTTTTAGGTTTTTATATACTCTAATTGGTACAGAAACACAGAAGTAAGGTTTTGGGGGGGTTGTTTTTTTCCCACTAATACCTGTCTTTTGGAGATTTGGAAGAGAAAAGCATAGAAATTCATTGAAGGACATATACTAAACCCTATAATGAGAGATTCTCTTAGATAAGTCATCCCTAAATATTTTTTTTTAAATTCAAAATTGCAAAGTACATATAGAGAAAGCAGGATGAACACCTGTAATAACTAATTTGATTAAAACCCTGAGAGTTTGAGATAATTAAAGAATCTTATAGATCTCTTTACTAATACAGAAATAAATATATATCAAGTGGGAATTATAAATAGTTGAACTTTCCTTGGTCTAGTACTATGCAGTATACCATTGTCTTGTGTCAACAGCCAAAGATCTCAGGCAGCCATTCACTTGTGAGGGTTAGGGATTTACACCCTATAGCATATAGAATCGATCACCATGTTCTCTAAGTTATATGTGTTCAATACACATTTAACAGGTTTAGGTTTGCTAGGATTTAGTCATGTCATAATACAGAGAATAACTTTAGTCAAAAGCAGATCAAATAAATCATCTGAAACAAAATTATACAAACTAAAGTAAAAATATAGTAATTAAAGTTATTTAAGTATCTTCTTAGACAAACTGATATAACCTAGAAATAAAATAATAAATTCCACATTCCCAGGGATGAGGCTTAATGATTCTAGTTTCCAGGCTGCAGCAGTGTTGGCCAGACAAACAGCCTTGGACTCTAGGCCTGCCTCTCTGGCTCCACACTGCAGACCCTATATCAAGGAACTATATCAAGCTACTGCCTCCACAATCCAGGTTCTCTATGTAGCAGCCGGAACTCAAGCAGCATAGCCCAGCCAAGCTCCAGACTTACTTTCAAGGACTTGATTGTGTCCTGAAACCAGCAAGAGACAGCAGAGTCTAGGATGCCAGCAGTAGCGTGTCTGGGGATTCCACCAGCTTCCTTGCCCAGATCATTGAGTGGAAAGGCTTTCTCTCCCTCGCAGAGTTAGTCCAGCCAGACTAGGACACAATCCTACTTCTTTAGTTCTCAAACATCAGAAACAATGCCTACCCATGAATAAATGATGACAACATAGCAGTACATGAGTAAAACAAAACGTCAATTTATCCTCAAGAAAAGGAGATCTATTTGCACAGAGTGACCTGAAGACATAATTTAAAAATAAATTTGGATACCTATGGTAGCTAGGGGTATCTGAGAGCTATCTAATATAGACCTTCCCAAACCAAAGCCAGTCCTTTCATCAGAAGGACAGGCACTAATGCAGAATTACAAAAGAATCAAGTACTCACAACACATAAAAATAATAAGATTAAATCCTAATATCTTACCTCATAGAAAAGAATGAGCAAGAACTAGCCAGACAAAAGATTGAGACTGATTTGATTTATAAAGGACACGATCAAACACCACTTGGGTCCTCTGAAAGATAAGGCATTGCTTTAACAACTAAGCTGTTTCTCAGGCCCTCAAGTTATCTTCTTCAACCATGTTGGTATAAAATTAGAAATAAAAATAAAGAGGGGGAAATTTGGAAAATGAAGAAATTAAGCAGTCCCGTATGGCTTGTGCATCAAATAAGAAATCAAAGGGAAAATTAAAAAATAATGAAGTAAATACAACATAAGCACAGCCTATCAAAACTCATGAGATACATCAGAACTACTTCTAAGAGTTTATCATGGTAAATGTCTATACTAAAACAAAAGATATTAGAAGGCAGCCTATCTCCATATTCCAGGAAACTAGATGAAGAAGCACGAAGTAGGCAGGAAGTTGACAGATGGAACTCATGAGAAAAATACATAAAATAGATAAATTAAAAGCTATCAGTGAAAATACCAGTCAATATTTAGAAAAGATAGTAGTAAACATTTAGCTAGACAAGGAAGCACAGAAATAAGCTTGCAATAGATAAAATTATAAATGAAAGGTGAGAAATTGCAGCTAATTAGTCAGAAAAACAATGTATAAGCAATAACTACAAAAAAGAAGATAAGCCAAATTCCTAATCTATCAAGACAGAATTGAAGGTAATAGGAAATATGAACAGAATAATAATGCCATCAATAATAAAAGATACCAGCACCACCACCAAAAACAAAAACATAAGACCTAATTGTTGAATTCTGCCTCTACTAGACGTTTAAACAATTAATGCAAATCTTAAAAAAATACTGAATAAGAGGTGCCATTTCCAAACTCCTTTTTTGGGGGGTGAGAGTTCAAGACAGGGTTTCTTTGTGAAACAGTCCTGGCTGTCCTGGAACTCACTCTGTAGACCAGGCTGGATTTGAACTCATAGAGATTCACCTACCTCTTCTTCTTGAGTATTGGGATTAAAGGCACACACCACCACCACCACCACCACCAGCACTACCACCACTACCACCACCACCACCACCACCACCACCACCACCACCACCACCACCACCTGGCCCAAACTCCTTTTATGAACTCAGAATTATTCTGATATCACTGGTATACACAGACAGACACTAAGAAAGAAAAGCACCATGGGTCAATAACATTGACTGAAAGAGGGCATAAAAATCTGCCAAAATACTGGAAAATCAAATTCACCAGCACTTTAAAAGGATCACATACTTGATCACACATTTATCCCCAGGATTCAAAAATAGTCCAACATACACAAGTCAGTAATATGATATACTGCTTTATTCCATTTTCACTGGGTACCATAAACTGGGAATAAAGAACTCATGTTTATCTTATGCTTTCTTGGAGGTTAGGAAGTCCAGGAGAATGATGTCACCAACTGCTGTTGGCCTTCCAGCTGTACAAAAATACTGCAGAAGATTCTACATAGTAGCTAGAGCAAGCTGACCCATTTAGATTTTTCTTCATATAAAGCTTCCAATACCATATTCTGGCTTCATTTTCATGACTTCTAAACCCAATTTTCTTCCAAAGACCCTACATCTTAATACTGGTAACATGGCTATTTGGCTTAAGGTACCAGCTCACAAATTCTGAGGGGTATATCTAAGCTTCACCAAATATCCATAAATGCATCAAAACATTAGGAAAATATACATATATGCATATATTTCAACCCCACAGCCAATACACTCAAGAATGAAATTATGCTTTTCTTTACAATCATGAAGAAAAATGTTTACTCTCACCATTCAATTCAACATTGTACTTGATGTCTCGCCTAGAAAACTAGGAGAAAAGAATAAAGAGCATTCAAATTAGAAAATCAGAAACAAAATAATCTGTTTGCAGATGGCATGAGCTAATATGGAGAAAACCCTAAAGATAAAGCCCCAAACTCTAAATATCAATAACTCGATTAGTCAAATTTTGGGATTAAAAAAATTATCCTATCGTAGTGTATTTTTGATGTTAACAACAAATATTCTAAAAAGCAAGTCAAAGAAAACTATGTGTTGTGGCTAGTTTTAATAGTCATCTTCAAACAGTGTGGAATCACCTGGGAAGAGAGTGTTTATGAGGGATTAAATATCAGGTTGACCTATGAACATGTTGTGGGGAATTATTTTTTACTGCGTTTATTGAGCTGGAAAGACCCACCCACTGTGGGGAGAACCATTCCCTAATTTGGATTCTGATCTATATAGGAAACAAAAACAAACAAATAAAAATAAGAAAACAAACAAAAATAATAAAACAAAAAAGTCATTTAGAACAGCATTAAAAGTTTAAATACTCAGAAATAAATTAACAGAACATAAAAATGTGGACGTTAAAACTATACCAAATTAAGGAAATCAAAGAGAAGCAAGTAAGCAGAAAATAGCTTGTGTGCAGGAAGTTTTAATGTTATTAAAAGTCCTTTCTATATAAAACAATCCAAAGACTCACCATAACCCCTGTCATATGTCAAACGATGTATTTTGTTGAAATATATATGTAAAAAGACTCTTAAATTCACATTGGCCCACTAAATGTTCTGAATTGCAAAAGCATTCTTGAGCAAACAAGCAAAGCTGCTGGAATCACATTACCAAATATCAAATCAAGGCAAGGTTCTATTGGCATAAAATAGGTATATTGACCAAAGAAGCAGGAAAAAGAACCCAAAAGTAAATTCACGGGCAACTGGTCCTTGACATTACAACACATACACTGTTTGATAGCTGTGAAGCGTATTTCAAAGTCAGTGAGGCGATTCCTCTATCTTGATTCTGTTTATGCAGGAATGCTGTGACTGTTTGGGATCATGTTTCATATTTTGGCATAGAAAATATCATCAACAAATGGTGTTAGAAATTACATATTCACACACAGAAGAGTAAATAAATGCTCCTATCAGCCATAATTATTTTAGCAACTACAATGAATTGAAGACGGATAGTGTGAGAATTGAAACAGTAAAATTACTCTAAGGGAAAAAATGTGATGAAATATTTTGAAATTAGTATGAGCAATTATTTTGTTCCCTGCTGTGTTGTTCTTTTTTTTTTTTTTTTTCTGAGACATTGTTTCTCTGTGTAGCCCTGACTGTCCTTGAACTAGCTCTATAGGCCAGGCTGACCTTGAACTCACAGAGATTCACTTATCTCTGCCTCCTGAGTGGGATTTAATCCTCTGTTGGGATTAAAGGCATGTTTTTCTTTTTAATGATCCAAAGCAAAGGCATAAAATATAAATAAAATGGTATTAAGCTTAAGAGCTATGAACAGCAAAAGAAACAAGTGAATAAAGACACAGCCTACAGAATGTAAAATGCTATGAATCAAATGTCAGATGGGGAGTTAATATCCAAACTATATAAAGAACTTAAACAACTCAGTAGCATGAAGACAAATCTCTTTACTAAAACAATATTTAAAAAAATTCTCCCAGATATTTGTTAGAGAAAATAAACAAATAGCCAATAGGTACATAAAATGCTTTCCCTCATTGATCTTTAGATAAACAAATAAAGACAAAATGAAATATCAAGTCACAACTATTAACATGATTATTATCCAAAAGACAACAGCCGTTGTACGTTGTTGGAGGGAAGGTAAAATGGAAAACAGTACAGAAATCCTCAAAGTATTAAAATTAGAATTCCAATGATTAGATGTGCCATATTTGGTATAAAGCCAAAGAGAATGTTGACGAGGTGTGAGGCTGGTGTTTTCCCTGCTATCTGCAGACAGATGAAGCTAGAAGACATTTACTCCAGGTGAAACAAACCTAGGTCAAAGAGACAAACCCTAACAGACCTTAGGAAATTGTAGGATAGTAAGGAAAAGGGCAAATTCACAGAGGCAGGTAGTTGCTAAAGGCCAGAGAGCTGAGAAAATGAGAAGATACTGTTTGAAAAGAACTAAATGCAGTTAAGTAGAATGAATTCTTGTTGGACATCTAGTAGAAACTAGGGTGGCAGTGGTTATCAACCCAATATTATATAGAAGTCTGCTTAGAATAGACATAAAAAGTTTTTTATCGCAAAGGCAAATTACAAATATGTAAGGTGCTGGATATGTTAATTAGGTTGACTGTATAATTATTTAAAATGCTTACATATATATTAGAATGTCAGATTTCAATCACAATGGTATATAATTTTCATTTACCAACATGGAGGAAAACAACTGAATGCATGCAAAGTAAGCAAAAGGAGAGAAATAATTGGAATTCAGAATTAATAAACTAGAAAACATAAAAATAATTTATTAAATAAACCTGTGACATATGAGGACACAGCAAGAAGAGAAAGAATGTCAAACAGAAAGCCTGAAGGAGCATAGTGACCATGATCACACTGCAGGAACGCTATTATAAACAAAGTAAAGATTCAAAACTCATTGTCTACTGCATTAAAAATGTGAGAGATGGGCAAATAAAACTGTGAAGGAAAAGTGTTTTCCACAAAGCACGAGGAGCGGGGTTCAGATTCCTAGTGTAAATAATGAGTGGGCATGAGGGCTGTTTGTACTCCCAGCACTCAGAGGTTGTGAACAGGGTAGGGGCAAGGTGAACAGCTAATCAGAGAAGCAAGAGACCCTGCTTCAACACACAGAGGAATGGGAAAGCAGGAAGACACCCCCACACACACCTCCACACACATGCACGCATGCATGCCCACGCTGACTATATACACATACACAATTTGTTTTGAGAAAATGTAAATTTTTTCCTTTATAAAAGAAAAGTTACCTGAACTGATTGAGGAATCACTATCAAATAAGTTGAACCAAAATAATAAAATCTACATCAAAGGAAACAGCAGATCTAGTTGGTTTGATGGGCAAATTTGACCAGTGCAAGAACCCAAAAATTGCAATGGGCAGTGGTATGCGCTGAAATGGAATGTTTTCCAAGTCTTTTATGAGGTTAGAATAACCTTAATCCAAAATTAGACCATGTGACAGAGGCAAAGATTATTGCCAATTTTATTCATGAATATTGATGCAAATATCAGAAGACAGCATAACTACCAAGCCCATGACCATGAAGTTGAAAGGTTTCCACATTTAAAGAAACCTATTAGTACAACTCACCATACTTACAGATTAATTTGGACAAGCTATGATTATCTCAATAGAATAAAATGAAGTTAAAAGATCTTCTCCATGGAAATGCTTAATAAAAGAAAATGGAGGGAATATCTTCCTCCATGCAAAACTTAAATTTATAAAAAAGCTACCAAAAAAACCCCCACTATTCTATAAAGGGAAGGAAATGTTTGTTCCATTATCAGAAATATGTAGGTGGACTTTCTTTTCTGCTCCTAGCCACGAATATGACACAGAGACTTCTTATTAATTATGAAGCTTGCCCTTCAGCTTAGGCTTGTCATCTAACTTAATTAACCTATTCATATTAATCTGCATTCTGTCACGTGGCATTACCGCTCTTTCATTTCGCATCTCCTGATCCTCTTCATCTGACCTTCTTCCCAAAGTCTTCTCTGCCCCTGGAAGTCCCGCCTAACCTCTTCATAGCTATTGGCTATTCAGCATTTTACTACACCAATCGCAGCAATATATTTTCACACAATGTACAAATATAGCACAATAGAAATAAGACATTTAAAAAAATGTTTTTGAAGTCTAAAATGCCATGAGTTGGTGAGACCGTGAGGCAATGGGAGTAGACCTCTTTGATGGAGTAGATAAGCATTTTGGCAATATTCAAAACTGAAAGTGTGCATAACTTAAAACTTACAGATTTATTTCTAGAGAGCTGACATTATAAGAGTGTATTTTGGACCAGCCATCAAAGCCTGGTGTCAGAGAATAGATGATTTGTTCTAAAAAAATATAGGCATCTACATATGGAAATAGAGTTACAGAAACTCCATGGAAGAATGTTGAAATATCCTGAACTTAGGTTTGCAGTTCACTATGTAAGGATACTTCTCTGAGCTCTGTAAAATACGGAGGATTCCCTCCATATCCTATAGGAATGGTGTCTCTAGGCACTGATGCCCGACCTTATTTGAAGGATGACCTTGCATACAAACTCCTTGTAAACACTATAGGACTCAACACACAAGCTCCTCCCTCTCCAGTATTTGAATGGATGCATCTGTCCTTAATCAGGTTCACAATCAGGTATAAATTAGGTGTAGTCCCTCCCTTGTTCTTCATTTGCCCCTCCCCCTGACCTGGGCCATATAAATCAGCATGGGGGACCTCAGTAAACTGAGCAGTCTCACTGAAGCTGACTCCTTGATGGTCTTTTCCAAAGATAGTGGATAGTTGCTTGGAATCTACCTTTGGCCCCTCAGGTGCTCTGAACATGTCTACTCACCACCATGCTGGGATGAAACAGGGCTCATGGGCAGAACTAGTTGAAAAAAAACCCTAAGCTGGAAGAAAATTAAATTTACTTAAGCTGAAAAGTTAATACATTTTGAATATTCATGCAAATTACAAATCACATGCAATCAAAATCAAGAAAATACTCCTAGATTTACCAATACTGATACAATTTAAAGAATACCATGAATACAAAAGATAAACTCCACAACAAATATGTATGTGAACAGTATTATTTACATGAAATCTAATACCATATAATCTCATGCTACTTTTTAAGTTTATCTGAATGTATAGTAACAGTAAAAATCAAAAATAATCACACATGAAGTGCAGAATGATAAACAGAAACCTAGTACCCAGAGAGGGAGAGATCCAACATGGATCAAAAAATATAAAGGGAATTTAATTGTCTATATTTTTAAAAATGCTGTCAGCTTTAAGTGTTAATAATTGATACATTGTGATGATGACCCTAAGAATTTACATAATAATATTGCTATATGTTATATCTTTACAATATTTCATAATTTCTGAGTTTAAAGTTTAAAGCATGCAGATCATAATGGTCCCACTTTAGAGATGAAGGCAGTGAGATGTGGAGCAATTAAGTCTTATCAATGTTAACACCTGGTCTTAGAAAACTGTTCCTTGACTGCGCCCCTCCCCACTCACACACACATACACACTTCCATTCCACCTTGAACAATAAAGATCACAGAGATACCCAGAGAAGCCATCTCACTAATGTGTATCTTTGGAACTGTTAAAAAATTATCATTTATTTTAGTTATAGCAATTCCTGTGGACATGTTGATGTAAGAGAAACTATGCCTTAAAAAAATTCAATGGCTAGAAGCACACTTGCCTAGATTGTGTTAGGGTGGATTAAATGAGAGAGAGGGAGGGAAAGAGGGAGGGAGACCATTGCTATTTCTGTAGATTTCTTTACCCGCTTTTTTTTTCGTGATTCTATTAAGACTAGACAAAAATCTTCATTGAAATGTCCAAATATAGTGATAAATATCCCTGGTGAACCTGCCTGAATTGAAGAAAAAAGTTATGACTATGATTGCATGTCACCAAGAGTCCTGGGTTCTAACCCATGGGACATAATAAAGTGGTCAGAACACCTGCTTTGAAGCAAATTTCCCTACAGAATTGCCTGTGGGATTTGTATGTAAACCTGTGCAAGTCTGCTGATTATAAATCATGAGTCCCACCCCTTCCAGAGAGCCCCACTTCTAGAATATAAACAATCCCTCCCTGAGGGAGGCTAGCAGCAGTGGAAGTGCTGTGTGAATAATGCTTCTACTTAGTTGGATAAGGCAGGAAAGCCCTTGGCACTGTGTCTTTTTGCCAACTATGACTTAAAAATATTTTAAGACTCAGCCTCGAGGCAGCTCTATCCAACAACCTATTCCAAGACTCAAAGGTAAAGTCACATGGGTTGAGGCCACAGTTTTTCAAACCGGAGGGATGCAGAGATATAATAATTTTCTTCCTCCTCACCTTCCTTTCTTCCCTGTCTCTCTGACCCTCATCTCCATTTACACTTTTCCATCCCCAGGATTTCCCTTTACTTTCATACTGCACCTGTTCTACTACATTCCTTACCCTTCCCTTAAAAGCCTCCTTCCTCCCCCTCTCATGGGTGCCTTCTGATTTCTTGGCCTCTATGTCATGTAAATGCACTGACTGTCATGTAAATGCATAATACAATACTAGAAGCTCAGATATATGAATGAGAGGGAACGTATGAGTTTTGTCTTTCTGAGCCTGGATATTTCACTTAATATCGTATGTATTTCAATTTCAACCAATTTTACGTCAAAGTTTTTTTAATGGCTGAGTAAAATTCCATTGTATATGTACCATATTTTTATTATTCATTGATTTATTATGAACATGTTGGCATATTCTATTTCTCTGCTATATAGAAACAGATGTGAAGTATCTCTGTGGTAGATCCTTTGATTGTATGTTCAGGAATGGTAGAGGTGGTCAAGGTGGCCATACCCTAGCTCCATTTTTAATTTTTAGACTCCTCTACGCCGATTTACACAGTTGTACAAGTTTACACTCTGATAGTGAATAAGAGTTCCTGCCCACCCCCCATCCTCACCAGCATTTACTCTCATTAGTGTTTATGATGATAGCAATTCTGACATAGGGTGGGCTGGAATCTCAAAGCTATTATAATTTGCATTTCTATGATAGCTAAAGATGCTCAACATTTAAAAACATTTTTTACATCTATATGGTGCATGAGCGCACAGGCAAAGGTGGAGGTCAGAGGACAGCTGTGGGAGTCAGTTCACTCCTTCTACTTTGTAGGTCCTAGGGATTCAACTCACTTTGTCAGGCTTGAGAGCAAACACATTATCCCCCGAGCGTCTTACTAGCCTGGATGATGAACACTTTTTAAAGAGTTTGACATTTTTATTTTTTTCTTTTTAGAACTGTGTATTTGTTTCATTAGCTTAATATCAAGTTGGCTGTTTGACTTTTCCTTTTTTGAGAATTTTTATATATCCCAGAATATTATATATTCAGAAACTTCTAGAACTATGCCAGCTAGCCAGCAGAGACAGAGGCTCTTGTGGGCTCAGATTTAGCTGGCAAGGATTTTCTTCCATTCTGTAGACTATTCCTTCACTCAGTTAACTGTTTGATTTTAAGTTCAAGATGTTAATTGTTGCTCTTATTTCCTGAACTTTTTAAAACAACTGTACCAAGCCTAGTTTCTTTAGCATTTTAAAAAACATCATATTCTTGTAAAGTTTCATATATTTATATGAAGTATATTGTTCAGTTTTGTTCCCCAGTACCTCCCTTCAAATCCTTCCACAGCCCCACCTCATCTCTCCAAGCTACATGTTTTTTGTTTTCTTTATTATTAACAACCCCAAGTCTAATCAGTGCTGCCTATAGGCACATGAGTGTGTGGTCATCCTCTGGGGCACAAGCAACCTACTGGCATTCATGTTCCCAAGAATGGCTCTTCTTCTTTCAGCAGTCACCGGTTGCTAATAACAGTTCCTTCGAGTGTGGGGGGGTGAGGCCTCAGGAGCCCCTTCCCAATTCATTTAGAAATATTAGCTGGCTTGATCTTGAACAGGTCCTGTGCAGAAAACTACAACTGCTGTGAGCTGATACATTCAACAGCCTTGCAATGTTCAGAAGTCAGAATTTCACAGCCCCACTGCCATCCACCAGCTGTTTCTGCACTCTCTTGTGTCTTGGATAATGGGAGGTTTACATCCACATCTGAACCCTCAGTATTATTGATACCCATGATTTTGATTAGTTAGGGCCTCTATATAAACCATTGCCTACTTTCTCCCCCTAAAAAAAAGTTTTTCCAACCAAAGTTGAGAACAACACAAATCTATGGAGACAAACATTTAGACAGCAGTCCTTCAACATAGCCATTCAGTGCAATAACAACAGTCAGTTTCTGCCTAGGACCTGTGATCTCTTGGTCATGGACTTTTGAATGGGTTCACAGTACCACATGTGAAGTCTCTCCTGTGCAATAAGCTTCATTTCTATCTAGAAAGCAGACAGCTACTCCCATAACCATCATCCCACATTCCAATGGGTGAGAACAATTTTACATTGGGGTCACTATTATAGATTGTGAGATACATCAGGAGGTAATATCATTGATGCTTTCCTAGGTAACTAGAAGCTTGAACAGAACCTTCTAGAACTATGTCAGCTAGTCATCAGAGACAGAGGGTCTTGTGGTTAGTTCAAGGTAGATTTCTCTATCCTATCAAAGTGAGAGGTGTCTTAGACATAGGATATTATCATCTAGTGACTGTAGGCAACACAGAGATATGGCCATGCCCTGTGTTTTTTTGAATGTCTCTGAAGCCTCCCTGACCAATAACTCATAAGGAGTTTTATTTGTGTGTAAATTTATATGCCATAAAGTTAATTTTTAAAATAGAAAATGTACAAAGGACATTTCATTAAATCTTTTAGTGATGCTCGTTGTTTAATAACTTATGCTATCTGGCTGCTAATTAATAATGGCTCAAAAATATGGTTTAAATGATTTTGTTATTTTTTAAGCACGGTTTAAGTTTTAAATTTTAAGGAGTTAGTTATACAGTGCTCTACAAGAATTTCTTGTATATGGCCAGAGAACAAATACATGTAGGCTTTGTAGGCCACATAGGATCTCTTTAGACTATTCTTATTTGTTAAAACAGCTGTTTAACTACATCAAAAACCTCTTGCTTATAGATCACATTTTAAAACTAGAGCATATGTCACAGGTTACTGCCTAGCAGAGCATACTTTTGTTCTAGACATCCAGTACTATGTATATCTATATCTACATCTATACAATCTCTATATCTATCTCTATCTCAATAGATAAGTAGGTAGGTAGATAGATATATAGATAGATATATAGATAGATAGATAGATAGATAGATAGATAGATAGATAGATAGATAGATAGTTTCTTGACAATAATTAGTAACAATCACAATGAGGCAAGGGCCAAGATACAAGATACTGATCTTATGGAGACATTTGCTAATGGTCTTTCTTAAAGCCTATTACATTGAGGTTCACAAAGCAAGTTAGGCAACTGGCAACTAGTACAATACTGTGAGCAAGTCCCCCTCAACCTGCCTTGCCCAGCCTTTAGGGTAGATATCCTATTAAATGAGTTGCATCCAAAGTACCCTGGCCCAAATGAGCAAAACATAATTAGCAAAAATCTGAAAACTAAAACAAAGAACAAAAGATGTTTCCTGAACATTCAAAATAGCATATCAAGTAAAATTACATTTATGTATCCTACGCAGTTCTTACTCCATGAGTTCTCAGCCATGGATACTCCAGTCACCTTCACATAATCTGCTTCAGTCTCCAATCTAGAACTAGTTACATATAGAATGAGGGACTGGAGAGGAGGGTTGGATGGCTGTAGGAAGGGGAAATAGACTAGATACTTATGGAGGGACTGGGGAACTGGAATGGTGGGATTAAACAGGGACAGTGAGGGAAGAGACAGGTGAGAGCAGAAATATGGGACAGCTAAAATTAAGGGCCATTTGAGGGGTAGCACGGAAATTTACTATAGTAGAACTTTTCTTGTATAGTATATGTATATGAAGGTAATCTAAATAAAATTGCAAATAATGGGGATTGCAGATCCCCATCTAGTCATCTCTTGCTATCAAACAAAGTTTCCAGTAGTGGAAAGGCCATAGCTTGCCCTCTGCAAACTTACCACAAAGCCATACTGCTGAAGTCAACACCTACACAACACGTTGAACATGGAGGAATGGAGCTGCTGTCTACCAAGGGCTTTTAGCCACCCCTGATAACTAGTGTTTATGGTACCTGAAGGTAGTGTGCACACTACAAAAGGGGAAAAGAGAATATCATTCCAGCTAGAAACCCTTCAATTGATCTACAGCGGTGACTTTCAGAAAGAAGCAACATTGCAATCATGGAACAAAGGTTGTTGGAACAACCATACAATATCTGATTTGATTTAAGGCACACTCTGAGATGAAACCTATTTATTATACTGTTTGGTTAGCCAAGAACCTGAGATGAGATAGGCTAGGGATCTAGGAAAAAAACAAATACTACTGTTTGACTTAAGGAACACAACCATAAAAATGACTCCTAAAAACATTCTGCTATAGCAATGGTTCTGAACCTTACTAATGCTGCCACCCTTTAACCACCCCAACCACTAAATTATTTTCATTATACTTCATAACTGTAACTTCGCTGCTGTTTTTGAAGAGACTCTCATAGGCCTGAACATGACAAAGATGGCCCTGACAGAACTTGCCCTTCTCCAGTCCCTTCTTCCCTATTAAAAACAGTTAGATTGCATTCCTAAAGCTAGCCACCAAGATCTACTCCCTTATTTGGCCACCTCCTTCTCTTGAGGCAGACTACCAAGATTCAGCTATCAACGTATTTTGGCTGCTCTAATTAATCAATCAAATTAATCCAATCAAAATTAAGCACCTCACCTTAACACAGGGTTTCCCCTTTTGACTTTATAAACCGCTGTTGCCTATGAGTCACTTCTGACTCCTCTTTATCCAGAGGAAGTCCTTTGCTCCTCTGGGAAACATGTCCATTCCCTCTCCCCTTCCTTGTTCCTTTACTCTTCTCTATAGTTCTCCATCGTCTATCATATTCCTGCCCTTTGAACCACCAGGACAAGTAAATATTCTTTGTACTGAGAACTTGGTGTCTTGTGATGACACAGGTCTTTTCAGTTATGAATCATAATGCAAATACCTGTGTTTTTCCATTCTCTTAGGTAACCCCCTATGAAAAGGTTCGGTTGCAACCCATAGGTTGAGAACCACTGCACTATATTCATATACCAGTGTCTTGCTCAGTCATCATCAGAGAAGCTTCCTCATGCAGTAGATGGAAAAAAAATACAGCCAGACAATATGTAGAGAATGGGAGACCTTGGGACACTCAGTCCTAAATGGAATATCTTCATAATTCCCTCTACTTAGGGCTCAGGGTTCAGAGCTCAGGGCACCCTGCAGACGAGGAGGTAGAAAGATTTTAAGAGCCAGAGAAGAGGGAGGACACCATGGAAACAAGATCTTGTTAACACAGCAGGACTCTTGTAAATGGATGCACAAGGCCTGTACAGGTCTGGGCCAATGCAGTCCTAACACTTATAGACCACATCCGTAACCCAGAAGCTATCTCCAACTTATAACCAATTGCAAACGAAAAAATTAGTTTCTCCAAAGGAGTCTCACCGGAGAAACAAGCCACCGTTAAAGGGGAGGGCCATGTCCACTCTTAAAGGAGAGTGCCCATGCCCAACAGTAAATGGCTAACAGAAAATGAACTCAATGCCATTGTTGGAGGTTCTGTGTCTTTTAATGCTTAGCCAGGATTTTTTTCTCTTTTTTTAATCTTAAAAGACTTTTCCATACATATTATGATTTTTTGTTTTGTTTTTATGGAATTTCATGTGTGCAAATATGTGTGTTTCATCATCTACATGTGTTTCTTAAACTTTGTCTTTGGTTCATTTTTTCCTGTTTTTTTTTTTTCCCTTTTATGGTTTGTTTGTTTGTTTTTATTTGTTTTTTTTTTTTTTATAGATTCCCATTTGTAGGATTTGGATAGGTGAGGGGGATCTGGGAGATGTTGGGGGAAATAATAATCAGAATATATTATATCAAAAATTTATTTGCAATAAAAACAACAATTTGCTTCTTAGCTTCATATTTAGATGCAATTAGTAACAACCTGATACTTACTGTGAGATGAGACCAAATCTATTTATCAGAAATTTAATAAGATATGTAAGTCTCCTAAGTGAAGTAGCATTTATTTATAAATCACAATTAGCCAAGCTGATTTTGATCTACTTTTTTGTAGATAGTGGTGTTTACTAAAGTTGTTAAGATATTTAACTAGTTTAACTTTTATTCTGTAGACTAGTACAGTTATGTGAATCAGTTCATACAGAAAAATAATTAACTCAAGAATCTGGTTTATCTTTTTCTTGCTTTGATTTGCACACAGATAGCTTTTCAGTCACTGAAAGGTTGAATTTGGTGTTCATACCTCGGCATGCATTTGCTTACATTATTATTTTTGAAAATGTAAATGTAATCACAATTGAGGTTTAAGGGTCATTGTAGTAGGAGGTTTCTGGCCTGGACTTTCTGGCCTAACCTCAAGGTTTAGGACCCACAGACCCGCAGTCCCGCAGACCCACAGTTCCACAGTCCCACAGAGACACACAGATGCTTTCAATAGTTTTAGGCTGATCGGCCTCAGGCTCAGGCATATAACTTGCTAGCTCTCTACCCTTCATCTAACCCATGACTCACCCTGTTCAGCCATGGGGCTCGGTACCTTTTCTTAGAGTAGCATAGTTGTCCTCTGCTTCTTCTGGCTTCTCTCTGGCATTCTGCCTGGCTTTCTGTTCTCAGAGTTTTTAGTCTGGTAGCCCCGCCCATACTTCCTGCCTGCCTTTGGCCAATCAGCGCTTTTTATTAAACCAGCGGGTGGGACAATTATTTATCATGAAACAACACAATACCCCTACAGATCATTGAGTTCCTTCTTAAACAGATCTTAAGTTTCTGCTTTGAACTGAGCTGTTGTTATTTCTGGATGTGAGAGCTAAGAAATCTGGTCCATAAAGAACTTTCTATCCACAGCCCCTGTCCCTACTTCTCACCAATTTAAGCTTTGCATTTCCTTGCTACCTCATGATTCCAAATTGGTCCTAAGTGTGATTTTTGTCTGTGGAGTCAGACAATCCTTCACCTGCATTTCACCTGGCCACTGATTTTCTGTTTAGAGAGGTTCTAATTTCTAATTTCTGGTAAGAGAGGTTCTGTTTAGTCAGGACACAATGTTTAATTAAGCATAGGGTCAGGACACAGATGACTCAAATGATGGATAATTTGAACTTTTTTGAAGTAAAAGGAGAAAGAGATGTCTCTCTTTACTACCAATAAATTAAGTTTTCACAACATTTTGATAATAATAATAACAATAGTTAGGTTACAAACAATAATCACTTACATTACAATGTAGTTTGTGTTTTCCTTGTAGTTTATATGCAGCCTCCTTTGATTTGTTCACTGCATTATAGAGGGGGAAACTGGGAGGGGAATGAGACAGACAAGAAGACAGTCCCACTCTCATGGAGAACTGCAAAGCAGAGGCACTGAATGTCTGTCCAAAATTCTTTTGTCTTCCTGGTAGTAAGATGGTGAATAATGAAAAATGTACCTCTTGATTGGGACACAGGAACTTTATTTATCATGCCTTACTCTGATTGGCTGGATGAACTATAGCTACACTTCTCCAGCTTGGAAAATAGACAACAAAGGTTCTTCTCCTGCCAAGCCACTTGTTACCTCTCTCCTCTCCCAGGCTTGCTGAGAAATCAACAGCTAGCTTGGCTGGCAGCTACCATTAAGTGTACACATTTCAGGGATTCAATTCAGGCTCCATATCTTTCTTCGGTATGTATTTCTTCTCTGTATGGGTCTATTACCCTTTAATAGAGATTTAGGGGTATTACAGCTACATAAATGTTGGATTTAAGGGAAAATAATAATGGAAGTCTGTCATCATATATCTCACCACTACCAAAACACATTGATTTCCAGTCTTAAGACCATCAAGCAAACAAACTATGCATGCCTAACCCCTCAAAAGGCAGGAAAGCAGAAGGGATGTCTGCAGGCTGTGTGGAGCCTAAGATGAGTGGATGTTTACCTTTGTTTAAAATCATCACAAGCATTCAACTTAGAAAATCTTCACAACACAGTCTCATCTTTTCCAAGACATCTTTACAGTGCAGGTGCTGGAGAACCAAGAAAGGATCCGTAAGAGAGGAACACACTGACTCCACACTTCACACAGCTATTACCTAGGTGTTATCCTAATTGCTGTGCCTTCGATTACAAAGAGTTTGAAGTTGGTATGTTTTCTATGATGGGTCACAAGTTTTCACTAAACCCTGGCCTGATAGAACTCATGTGGTGTAGGGGGATTATGTTGTTCCATTGTAAATAATTGTCCCACCCACTGGTTTAATAAAAGGCACTAAATGGTCAAAGGCAGACAGGAAGTGTGGGTGGGGCTACCAGACTAAGAAAACTCTGGGAACAGAAAGAACAGAGCAGACAGGAAGTGTGGGTGGGCTACCAGACTAAGAAAACCCTGGGAACAGAAAGAACAGAGCAGAATGCTAGAGAGAAGCGGGAAGATGCAGAGGACAACTATGCTGCTCTGAGAAAAGGTACCGAGCCGTATGGTTGAACAGGATAAGGGTCATGGGTTAGATTAAGGGTGAAGAGTTAGTTAGCAAATTATATGCCTGGGCCTTAGACTGATCAGCCTAAAACTATTGTAAGTATCTGTGTGTCTCTGCGGGTCTGTGGGTCTGTGAGCCTAAACTTTGAGGCTAGGCTCGAAAGTCTGGGCCAGAAACCTCATACTTCAATGTGGTATATTTTTCAGGGAAGCTTTATGTGGAAAAATATAAGCAAATATTTGTGGAAGATGAAAAGGATCGAATTTGGTGGAGTGTAAATAGCTCCTCTTACATCAATTTGCCAACAAAAGACCCAGTTTAGGATTGGATGGTGGGGTGGTCAGAACAACAACAGCAGCAAAAAGAATGGTCACCTCCAAGTAAAGGGGAAAGACTAACACAAAATGCAAAACAAAGGATAAGGGAAGATGGGCACAACCCCAAAACTGTTCTTGCAATTTTGCTAGAAAGAACTGTGCTACATCCAGGCCTTTCTTCCCATACGATGGCATTCATTCCTAAAGCTTTATTCTAAAATATGAGCATCCTTCCATCACCTCTTTGCTCTTCAAAGCACCCTTCCACAGCTGTCAGCTGCAGTCTGATAGAAACCTTTGAAAGGTACCAACATATGTACCTGACATCCCAGGTCCTCTGGAAGAAGCCAAGAACACTCCTTACACAAAGGTCGGCTGTATCTACCTATGTGCTGGATCGCAGAGTTAAGCCTAAACTAGTTTGACATCAAACCCTTCTCATGGAGAGAAACACATCAATTATAGCAAAGGGAACAAGACACGTAGAATCATCGGCCACCAATTGTTCAACATATCCATTTTCTTGAGATTCAAGCTGTTTTGATTAGATCATGCAGCATTCCTTATGACTTTGTCTTATGACTCAGAAAAAGAACAAACCTGTTCAAACCTGAGCTGACTTGATGGAAAACAATCCTGATAGGTAACAGAAGTGCTCCAAAATAGAAGCAGCTAATTAGATTCCTTGTTAGATGGAAGCAGTGTCCCTAGATGCATTCAGAAACCCAGCTGATAAGAAACAATGAGAGAAAAACACACATCCATGAATGAACATGAAGTGTTTGCATTGCAAAACCTCCAATGCACCATCCCAAAATAGGCCACAGGCTGTCAAGATTGGGGTCTGATTACAGCAAGTTAATAAAAATGCATGATATAGAACCCCAGAATCAGCAACATCTGGCCCCATCTCCTAAGCATGTTTAGTGAACTGAAGTACTTGTCACATGATTTCCCCTTCACCAAAAGTTCCAGAGAGCACTGTAATCTCAAGGGGAGGGCTGGTAGTCTTCAAATCCACATTTAGTTCAGGGAATAAAAACTTGTTTTGTGAATTAAAAACCTTTTAGGAATCCCCCCCCCCTTCTCCTTACCAAGAAATCCACACCTGAAGAAATGAAGTCTAATGGAAAGGAAAGAAATGGTGGTTATTAACAAACATGAACCAGCCCAAATGTCATCCTTCATGCCAAAGTGTCCCCCTCAGCTGACTATGCATTCATTCCCTTGTAGTTTTCTTTTTCAAGACAATGACAGAAGAATTTAATACAAAATGTTGAATATATTTTTATTTTGTGTGTTTCTGAAGATTTTATCATCATTGTTATTTTGTTTTGAGACAGGGTTACACTATGTAGACCAGGTCAGCCTTGGTCTGGAAATTCTCCTGCCTCTGTCTCTAGAGTGCTGGAACTACATGTACCACTGTCTTAGTTAGGGTTTCTATTGTTGTTAAGAGACACCATGACCATGGCAACTCTGATGAAGAAATATATTTAATCGGGGCTAGCTTACAGTTGAGAGAGTTTTAGTTCACTATCATCATGGAGGGAAGAGGGAAAATGGCAGCATGCAGACAGACATGGTGCTGGAGAATTAGCTTAGAGTTACATACTGATCAGCCGATAGCAGGAAGAGAGAGTGACACTGGGCCTGCCTTGTGCATCTGAAACCCCAGAGCCCACCTCCAGTGACAGACTTTCTTCAGTAAGGCCACACCTCCTAATATGGCCACTCCCTATGAACCTGTGGAGGCCATTTGTTTACAGAGTATGAACGTCAGTGAGACAAACCAATGATGGTAATAAGCATTCTGATAGTAGCCAGTTGAAGCTGGGTTTTGAAACCCTTTTGTGCAGCTATTTGTATCTCAGTTCAAAAGCAGCCTTGGGGAGATCTCAAAGACAGCATGTTTAGCTACTGACATTTTTATTTATGCTTTTAATGCCTCTACCAAAAACACAGTGAAGACAAACAGAACTCACTCACCCATCATTGTGCTGTTTAAATCCTTTAGAGACTTTGCTTGTGATGGGTTAGCACTAGTTGCCATATTTGGAAATTGAACAAAAAGGTTTAAATTTACTGATTCATGCATATAAAAGGGCAATAAAATGCTTATCACATATTCATCTAAGTAATATCTTAAAAATTAATTTACATTCATATCTTTCTCTCAAAACCTACCTTTATATGAAATGGACTAGTAAATATCTCCTGAAAAAAAATAAAAGACTTTCAACAGAGCTGAAATAAAACATACTTCATAATGTAGGTTCCCATTACCAAAAGCCTCATTCTTATCTGGAACTTTGTTCATACAGGGATTTATGCCTCCCACAAAATGGGATTCTACTGACTTTAGATTCATCATCAAAATGTTTAGGATTTCCTAAAATAAAGACGATAATAAACACAATGCCACTTACAAATCTCTGAAAACAGTCATCTATTTCCCAAATACCTCCAAGACTGTCAAACTGGTCTAACGTTGACATATTCAGCAATGGTGAAACAATGCAATCCTACATTACTCCTACTTATCAAACACACATCCGTCCTTCTCCATGACGCGTCAATATACATCTGACAGTCATACCTCCATTATGAATCATTTCTACCTGTTAAGAGTGTTATAGCAATAACTTATGACTGGGAAATAAAAATGGCTTAAAAGAAAACAATCATTTCTCACTTTTTCTATTTGTAGAAAGCATTTGTCTTGGGTTGTATTAGATGCTAGAGTTTAGAGGCAAAATCTGAGAAGCATGTTCTGGTCTGAGATATTTACTTTGAGAAAGAGGGAAGCAAGTTAGTAACTGAGAAGGGAAAAAAATAAAAGCAATGATGTTGACAGCTGCAGGCTGATCCTGAAGGACCTGGGAGTGCCAATTACCGAGTAGCATCATAGCTGTCCTCCCTCCAGGCTGGGAAGAGCCAAAGTCCAGAGAGGCAAGCAAGGAGACAGCATAGCTTACCATTTGGCAAAAGGCAGTGCAGTAACTAGAAGCCATTTATGAGCCAATATTCAAATCATCTGGAAGATTATCCAGTCTATAAAAATAAAGAGACCAGGAACAGGCCGGGAGGGGAGCACCAACTGTTTGCTATAAAGCCCTCGGTAACACCAAGACGACATTTACGTTTTCTAACTTAGATTCTTTGTCCTTTGTCTTTGAAATATGGGAAAAGTAGTGACAACAAATATTGTGAGATAGTTAATGTGTGAGTAGATACAGTTTAAAATTACTTTAGGGATGCAGCAGTTTGGAATGAGGCTTCAGTTGGGTATCTTTCCCCACAAACTGTGTAGAAGGAAGCAGGGCAGGTATGGGAATAAAGAGGAGAAGGAGGAGAAACGGAGATGAAGAGAGTCAAGAGGAAGAGGGCATCGGGAGGAGAGGGGGATGAGGGAGAAGAGGAGGCCGGGGGTACCTCTTTATGTCAAGCTATCATACCCCTCTGATGGAAGCAGAACTCCATCAAGACTCTAAAACAAAAGGACAACACCTACCCAAACGTCCCATATTTATTTGTGCCTCCCAACACAAAGCTTCTATTTCTGGTTCTTTTCCTATGGGGAATATTCACACAACTGTTAAGAGAGATTCAACAAAGCATTATGCAGTTAATGTAAAACATAAGCAAAACTAAGGCTAATTAGCACATGTTCTTCAGAGAAGGCTGCTTATACTCTGAAGAAAAATGTACACCAAGAAACCTCATAGCTGTTTAAAGTAGCGACATAGACGAATACAATAATGTGAAGAGACTGCCAGGGTTTATACAAGAAGTAAAAATGATTTCAAAACCTCTGGTTTATGAAACAGGATCCTGAGTGTGGGATATTCTTAAGTGCAGTTGGGCTATCTGATGCAAGCATCAAAAATAATAAGAGGCCAATGTGAGTTGACAATTCTTATCTCTCTCTGTGATGTGATATGGAATTTTTATGTTACTATTTTATCTTCCTGTATCATTTATGTTTTGGGTAACATTCATGTGTTACTGCTACACTGTATAAAAATAATACATTTATTTTCTTACACTCATGTTAAACCACAATTGTGCACGCTCTAAGATGTACATCAGTGGCAACTAGAAAATTCATCGGCACCGTGGAATTAAACCAAGAGCTATTCAACACAGAAATTACATGTAATATTGCTCCCTTTATCTAGATCTGAATGCTGAGGAGTGAAACACTTGACATCCCCTTCCCCCATTAAGACTTGCTCTTTTACTTTTTAAAACTGCTTTTATTACATTTTACCTTCTCACTGTGTGTGTGTATGTGTGTGTGTGTGTGTGTGTGTGTGTGTGTGTGTGTGTGTGTGTGTGTGTGTACATGCCCTGGCACATGTGTGGAGCTCAGAGGTCAACTTTCATATGTCAGCTCTGCCCTTCTAGGGTGTGAGTCCAATGGATTGGGCTGGAGTCATCAGATTTGTTGGCAAGTACTCTTACCCTCTGAGCCATACTGTTTGTTGCCCATGCTTGATCACTTTGCTCTGCAGTTTACAATACAAAGAGAACTATTATCTTCTTCATTTTTAAAATCAAAATTTGCAAGTCTGGCATAAATAACTTGGACTCTTCAGGAGAAAGTGTGCTTATCAAGGGGAAATTAATATTTTGACGCATTAGAAATGTGGAGGCAAGCACTTTCAGTGAATGGTTAAGAAAATTTTAAAAAAATTAAACATTTTGGAGAGTTCTCTTCTGATTCCAAAGAATACAGGAAACACCCTGAAGAGCTGGTTTCTCGCTATAATTCTCTGCCCCAACTGCTCTCTGATCTCTTATAATCAGAAAATTACTCAACTGGGAACCATACACATATGTGGCCACTATCTAATAGAGTTCTCAAAAGCACTTTAGGAATTATTGGAACCAGGCAAATGCACTGTCTGAAGATTAGCAACATCAAAATGCAATTGCTTCCATTTATATACCCCCTCTTGAGGCCCAGAAGTATCAGGCATGCTCCTGAATTATGGCATTAGAGAGACTGAAGAGTCCTGGAAATGTTAAGACTCTTCTCCATTTCCTAACATGTGTATCAGGAGCCCCAAATCAGCCTGAGGGGAATAAACTTTAACACACACACACACACACATTCATACACATGTGGTTTTGTGTGTATGCATATGTGTGTGTTTGTATATATATTTTCTATCTATACAGTGGTTATTTCCTGATGGAAACATCAGGAATCTGGTAGTTGTTCATTCATGAAATCTCCGCTGGTCTTCATTTTACATTAGAATCCTGAAGAAGTAGATTCTAATGCCAGTGAAGGGAGGACATCAACTACAGAGTAGATGAAATTGCCAGCGAGTGTGGAAGAAAGTAGGCAAAAAGCAAAAATCTCCCTGCTTCACATGCCTGTACTTGAGCTGTCACTAGGCATGGTTCAGATTTAGGGGAGGTCGTCCCACTTCAAAGAATCCAGTCGGGAAAGTCTCACATAACTGTGCCAGATGACTGGGATTTAGTGATTCTAGGTGTAGTCAAGTAGACAGCCAAGTCAGTAAGCCATCACAGGTAGTAAGTAGTTTGTGTATCCAATATGCTGTACATTATTTAAAAATTTTACTATGTTCCTACATTGAATCCGTAGATCACCTCAAGGTGTATACAGAGCCACATTCCACATCTGAGGGTCCCTGCTCCCTCAGTGAAGACAATACTGATTTTGTAATAAATGGAGAGTTACATAAAACCAGCAAATCCCGTGCTTCACAGTGGAAAACTGGACTGCTGCTGATTTCTTTAAGATGTTAGCTATTTCTCAAGTGCTCCAGAGGTGTAAATGATTTTTACTTAATATGAGGCCTTTCAGCAAATTAAATTCCAAGTCAGATGGGAAAATTATCATCTACAATAACGTTCTTTGTCCTACATTGCACAGTAAATAATTTGAGTCAGTTCCCTACCTCAGAACACAAGTGTTAGAATCCCCCTCACCTCCTTGTCATACTCACTTCTTTGCTACCAGCATGTGCAGGCCAAGTTCAGAACCTCTTGATTTCATTGCTGGATTACCATACCTGCTTCCCATCAGCCTCAGACTGGTCATAGATGTCACTCAAAACCCTCCCTGACTCCACCTCAAATCAAACAGCAGCAACTGTGACGACTCCATTGCTCGGTTCAGAACTTTCTCTGACTTCCATTGCCTTAAATTAAATCAAATACCACACTCTCTGTTTTCTAGGTGCTTCTTCTAAGCATTCTATGATTCATGTAGAGCATTTGGCACTTGATCCAGTCCTTTGCTTTTCTATTTCTAATGGCTCTCTAACCCTTCTTTCTGCCTTTGTATTGCCGCCTTCTCTTCACCTGTGGAAATTGTCTGTGCCATAAGGTCTAACCTCACCTGTCTACATAGGCAAAGTTGACTGCTGCTCTTATGATGACTTTGGGCTATTCTTGTATCTTTTATTACATTTATAGTACATTTTAAATACTGTTTTACAATTAGTAGACTTATACATCCTGTACTTCCACTATCTATAACAAATGAAATGCTTGTGATTTCTGTAGTATTTAACTCACTGTCCTTTACACATTACTGTGGGCTAATTGGGAATCAACACTATAGGCACCTTGACATAATGGGGTGCTGATGTCCTAATCATAAATCTCCTTCTATTGTAAACCCTGGCCTAGGTCCTTGGACAAACCTTATAACAGGAACAAGATATAGCGCCTGTTTGTCTGTGAGTAATGGCTTTAAATTTCCTGCCAGTCTGTGGAATTATTTAAACAAGATCATTGTAGTAGTGGCTTCCGGGTCCCGTGCGCCAGAGATCCGGGACCCACAGACCTGCCGCCGGGACTGCTTATCCGCGCACCGCCGCCCAGGCCCCCAGAAACGACTCAGACGCTTTTATTAACTTCATGCTGTTTGGCCTATGGCTCAGGCACATTGCTAGCTAGCTCTTACATCTTAAATCAACCCATTTCTATTAATCTGTGGGCCACGTGGCCCGTGGCTCACCCGTGCCTCCTTACATGTTGCTCCTTGGGCGGCTGGCTCGATCTGCCTGACTCCACCCTGCTTCTCCACCTAAGCTCTGAATTCTCCTCCCACTTCCTCTATGGTGCCCGCCATGGCCCAAAACAGCTCCTTTATTTAAAGATTGAGATTCACAGCATAAAGAAGGGCATTCCCACATCAGATCATCACATCCTCCTATGTGAATTTTTAGTTACCCTACTCTACCTTTCAAAGTCTGCCTCCCAAACCCATGCTTATTTTTCTATCCTAAGAGCAATTTCCATGTGGCCTGGCATGGAGTGAAATGTCAAACTGCCTAGAAATGTAAGCATTTACATTTAAGAAGATATTGATCCCCTCTTTCCACTGTTGAAAATCACATGTTCAGCAATCCTCGGAATACTAGGGCATGTACACTGCCCCATCAGTATGGTCAAGAGGAAGCAATTAAAACTAATAGTTTCTAAAGAGGAGTTCTTATTTGTTTAATTACTAAAAATGATGAGAGTCTTGGTTCTAAGATATTTTCAATTATAATACAAACTCTCCGGAAAGTCCAGATGATGCTTTATGGGATACTTTCATTCTTCATTAGTCAGAGGTGAATGAGTCTAGGTCCTCAGGAAAATTCTAGTAAATAGTTGAAAGATAAAATTGAGACATATTTGTCTTAGTTTGGATTCTATTGCTGTGAATAGCATGACAGCTCTCATCAAAAGAAAACATTTAAGTGGGGTTTGCTTATGGTTCAGACATTTAATCAATTATCAGCATGGTGGGAAGCATATTGGCGTGCAGGAAGATAAGGTGTTGGAGAGGATCTGGATTGGCAGACAGTGGAGAGAGTGACAGTAGGCAGGGTTGGAGCATGTGAAAACCTCAAAGTTCAAACCTCAGAAACATACTTCCTCTAAGAAGGCCACACCTACTCCAACAAGACCACACCTCCTAATTGTGCCACTTTCTAAGGTCCTATGGGAGCCATTTTTATTCAAACCATCACAATATTAGTTTGACTTCTAGGACCTCAGTTTCTTTGCTAAACTCAGTATTCAAACAGTGAAAGTTGCTGTCACGTAACAGTTTCTTCCGAGACTGGAATAGTCCATGCTACAGTGTGTTGTGGGATTCAGGTGCCAGCTGATAAGGTCAAAAGACACTTATACAGTGCACCGGGCCCCTGAAGGGGGCGGGGAAAGCCCATTGAAAAGGGGCTTCTGGAACATGAGACACTCTCTTCCTGGTTCCTGGATGATTGGGGATAGGATCGGATTCCATCGTCTGTCCATCACTCGTCCACTGTTCCAGCCTCCAGTCCCTGTTCAGGCGCTACTGTAATCTGTTAACTGTACCGTGAGTTTTGATTTATATTTTAATAAATATCTATCTGGTACTGGTGCCTTCTAAGTAAACTCCGCCTACAACAGTGAATCTCCTTAAGCAAGAAAGTAAAACAACTCAAAGTACTTTTAGGAAATCCCTGAAACTGACCAAATTCACTAGGTCCCTCCCTGCCAGAGTAAGCAGCAAAGCTTACAGTCTCCTTCAGAAAAAGTGAAACAAATATGCAAAGAAGACTCAGATGAGAGCAGCTGCCTGGAAAAAAACAGAAACCAGCTGAGCTGCCTGGAAGAGGTTGAGACCCTGGTCATTTGCAAAGGACACTCTCCAACCTTTTGAGCGTTGTGCAGGCTATGCAGTGTGATTCTGGTTTCCAGGTTTTGTGGGCTATCACCCTTGCTGTGGTGAGTCTTGGTGATGATGTCTTTGAGTTACCTCTACTCTCGTAAATAACACATCACTCACATTCCTGCAAGTAACCCCAATAAAACTCACTGGTTCGCCAAGTTAGACTTCGGTAGTATCCACACTTTGGTTTGGTGTGGATTCCCTATCTGGGGTGAGTAAATGTGTGTGTTGCATCTTCCCAGAAAAAGTTTTGTTACATAAGTAACAACGACAACAAAGCCATGCAGTTGTGTGTGTAAAGAAAATGTTCCTGTGCACACAAGATATGCCTAGATAGTAATTTGAATCCCTTATACCAAAACTACCAAGTTCAGTACAATGAAAAGCTTTCCTTGGAAGGGGATGACATTCATTCAATATTAAGATGCTACCAAGGTTCAGAATATTTTAGAAACTTATTTAGACTATTTGACTGATTTGACACATAGAAAATTTCTTTTTTTTCCTGATGTTATATTATTACATAGATAAAATCAAAATTATTCAAGGCATAGTATGAAAGTAAGGCAAATAATATGTCAGGCAGGTAAATACAGTTTGGACTCAGTGCAGTTTGTTGATAAATATTAAAGCCAATCTTCTCTTGGGACTGGTAAAATTATAAAATGTCAATTTAATTTCTACTCTGTGAGAGGTTTTCCAAAATAGCTGAATTATTGGCAAAAGGATAGACTTTCAAGATGGCTATACTGAGGGAGTAAAAAAAAAAAAATCTTTAAATATTTAACTTGATGCATATCTGCTCAGAAATAATCTTTTACCATGATTTATAAGTATTTGTATGTCACTATAAATTAATACTCAAATATATAAATTATTGATGCCTAAATAAAGATGAATTAGAATACTTTGTTTGAAATAACTGTGGAGTAATCCTATAATAGATTTATTCACAGAAATATAGGAGGCCACTGTAAACTTGAAGACCAATATAATAATAAAATGCTAATGTTAATATGTGCTTTGTTTTAGTTTTAAGAAAAGTACGTGTGTGTGTTTGTGTGTTTGTGTGTGTGTGTGTGTTCTAAGCAAAACCATGAACGTGGGTGTATGGACCTGTGTACATACTCTTGACGGTCAGAGGAGGGTGCTATGTGTCAAGCTCTATTACTCTCTGCTATAGTATTATAAGGTTGAATTTCTCCCTGAACCTGGAGCTAGGTTGGTAGGCCTCAGTTTGCCTCCTGTCTCTAGCCCTAGTGGGCTGGGATTGCATGTGTGCATAACCATGTCTGGCTTTTTTATGTGGGAGCTGGGATCCAAACTCAGGTCCTCATGTGTTGCAGAATATGAGTTTCAGATGTGTTACATTCGTTTATGCTGTGCAATATTTGTTTAATGATGCAAAAATGTGTTGCGTTCTTTTATGTTGCAATTGTTTAACTCTGTGTAGCTGTGTTACTAAAACATCTGATTGGTATAATAAAGAGCCGAACAACCTAGGCAGAAGAAAGGATAGGCAGGGCTGGCATTCAGAGAGAATAAACAGGAGAATAAAACTGAGAAGAGGAGATTGCAGAACAAGAAAAGAAAGAGAGAAGGGCACTGGGGACCATAGTAGAACAGGCCCACAGGGCCAAGGAAATTACCTGAAGCCAGTTGCCAAGGCATGCACATAACTTACTTTTTTTATGAGTCAACCTGGAGTCAGTCTGAGGACCTAGCAACAGCCACTATCCAGAGGTCTTGGTGTCTTGAAATCTGCCTAGCAACAGGTGCTGTCAGCTCTCCTAATCATGCCCAGCCAAAGAGGGACAGCAATGCAATATCACCAGATCATGACATAGCCTGGGTGCTGAGAAGGGTATTTAGGACTCTCCCTATTGTCGAATAAAGGAGTTAGTCCTTTTCAACTAGCTCCCAGGATCTGTGTTGTTGACTCTGTGCCTTCTCCCCACCTCCCCCAAGGGAACTGTTAGGACCCAGCATCAGGGGACTAGCTACCCAGCTACACAGCAAGCCGTAGAGTAAGAAGTAAAGAAAGAACATACATAGAATCAAGAAAGATAAAATCCCAGAGGCAAAAGATAGATGGGATAATTTAAGTTAAGAAAAGCTGGCTAGAAATAAACCAAGCTAAGACTGGGCAGCAGTCACAAGAAAGAATAAGTTCCTGTGTAATTATTTAGGATCTGGGTGGCAGGACCCCCAAAAGAACAACCAACTATACTCATACTTGTGAAAACTCTTGTTACCCACTGACTTATCTCTCCAATCATCAACAGACAGCTTTAAAAACTGAACAATATGAAACTTCTCTGTATTAAAAAATACAGAGATAAATACTGTGACATTTTGTGCATGTTTATGTATTTTGGGTCTATTTGCCTATCCTTTACTATATTTTTAGTCTTATATCATTAATAATTTTTACAAAATTTCTTCTGACAGCCTGAATTAACACAAGGATCTTTTCCAAACACAGGCTGTTTTCAAGAAAGATCTGGGTGTTTTCCTTTTGCGTGACCTGAATATCTTTGAAACTGCTTATAGAAAACTGAAGACTTATCTTTGTCTCTATCATCTGACTAGTATTTTTTTTCTCATTTTATTTTATCAGCAGAAAATACGACAGGAAATTACATCCATGTTGCTTGAGTAACCAATACTAGCAAAGAGGAGGCACCAGGCTTCAAATCAAGTAGAAATCAAAAACAGTCACAGACAGAGCAGCCTCTAAACAATATCTCCGTCCCACTTCCCTGCCTGAAATTTGTATCTTGTCATCTTTGAAGCAGCAGAATTTTTAAGGGGCAATATCAGAACCTCAATCTATCCTTCTAAAGACCTTTAGCTCCATTTTATTTCCAAATCAGAAAGCTGCAGTTTCCATATCTCAAACGTTTATTAGATCACAGGTTGGTTCATCATGTTACTGTTTTCAGTGAGCTCATGGCTGATTCATTACCTTCTTTAAAAAAAAAAACAAAACACCCTATTCTTTCCCCTAGGAAGCTTATCGGCTATTAAAATGAAAACCATCAATAGAATCTCACACCTGTTAGGAATAATGGCTTTTCCGTAGAAGGTCTTTGTTTAATCTAAAACCTAATAAGTAATCACGAGGGGTCACTGGGTGATGATAAAATCCAGGTCTTGCCTAGGACAACGGAAGGTCATTTCCTACCTCCTCCTTCACAGGGTTGCTGAGACTCCATGGGAGTCAGTTAAAGACTTTAGTCTGTTTAGACATGCCACTGAAGTTTACTGTACTCCACACTTCGAACAGGACATGAGACATACAGATTTTGCCATGCTTCTGTGTTTGCTCCTACAGGGACAAAGCAACAGAATAGAACACACAGTCTCCTCCAACAAATTATATTCATCTTCCCTGAGCACTTGGAAGTATTTCAGTGTATGGAGATATTCAGAATCCACACACTGAAGTTAATTTACTAATACGCCATGAAACACTGTCATAAATTACTTAAACTAACTGGTACTTGTCCAATTTAATGAACAAACTACATCCTGGAAGGTACTGGCCTTCAGAATTTATAGAAGTTGTTTATTTGCATGCTAATTTTCCAAATTTCATTAAGTGGCTCTAGGTCCATTCATTCACTTTACCTTAATGACTCAGGCTCTATGGAGCTCACGTGTTCAGCTCTCTATTCTTTAGTTAAGTGCATGGCATTTTAATCTCCATAAGTCTCCTTTCATTTCGACAGCAGAGACCACGCACAAGCTGCTAATGTGCAGACAGACTGTGTTACACATAATGGAGTAGGGCAACTGACAGGAGAGTTAAGCTAGGATGCCAGAGATCCTGCACACAAAGACCATCAGGAGAAAATGGACAGAGCCTTCCAGACCCATTCCCCATCTGCCAACAGAGGCTGCTTTCTGATGTAGATTAGCAAAGCAAGCAAAGCTAACTCTTAAGTGAAAAGTGGGGGGAGGCATACCATTATCTTCTCAAGATTTATGCAAGCTTGTATATGCAGGCCAACATCAACAAATACCTTTCCAATGCCAGCTCTCCTATATTCCTTTTGTTCCAGAATAAACATATGTTTTTAAATAGCTTCTGCAATTTTGTTGGTAAAACCATTAGGTAGCTTATATCATACATCAAATATATGAATAGTTGCAAAATTAAAAATAAAATAAAGGCTAGCTAAGAACACACACTAAGAATAATCAGCATCAGACCCGGCAAATAGACCCATGCATTGTGACTCTTCCAGCAACATTGCTTCTAAATGCTAGGGCATTACATAGGACAGTGGCGGAGCCAAGAATCAACTGCTTCCAAGTCCAGCTTGAAGAATCATGAGGTTATTGGGGTTACTTAAAGGCGTATGGGTGAGGTGTTATTTGTAGCATGAGAGACCGACATGGGCAAGGAATCACAAAAGCTATGTCACTGGAGTTCCCTGCACAACTGGCAGGCAGCTACTCACTGAAGAACTGCTTTCCCTCTAGAAAGTTTGCTCTATCCTTTCAGGTGAAGGTTGGTGAGGTCTTTTAGCTTCATGGACTCCTGCATCCTTTTGCTTGATTTCTTGTGAGTTTCACAATCCTGGGGATTCATCTGCTTCTTATTCAGGGTTCCTACTGCTGTGAAGAAATGCCATTAAAACAGAAATTCCTATAAAGGAAAATATTTAATTGGTGTTGCTTATATTTTCAGAAGTTCATTATCACCACGGTGGTGCATGGTGGTATGCAATTAGACATGGTGCTGGAGAAGGAGCTGAGAGTTATAAATTTTGATCTGCAGGCAATAGAAAGTGAACTGTGTAGTACCGTGAACATAGTTTAATCAAAGGAGATCTTAAAGCCCACTCCACAATGATTCATCAACTCCTACAAGGCCACACCTACTCCATCAATGCCACATCTCCCAAAAGTGCCACTCCCTTTGGAGGCTTTTTTTTTTTTTTTAATCAAACCACCACACTTTTGTTTTCCTCCAAGAAGAATGTTTTAGTTTGGAGGAAATAGCCAATTAGTAACAACTGCTCCTTTAAATTCCTGTCTTCTTTAGCTATATTTAGAAATGCAAGATCATTTCTATTAAAAAAAAAAACCCGATGAAATTATAATTAAAAACATGAAAGATTCTGCTGTATCTATTCAATTTCATTTAAGACTGAAACAGGAATGGATATATTCTTGCTATCACTATAATGAGTATTATTACTACTAATAATAGATCTTTTCCAATGAAAGTATGATTCAAGGCTTACAGGGAATGATTTGCATTGTGTTTGGGCCATATTTCTTCACTATTAGGTCATGTTATCTAATCATGAAAAGTACATCAAAGATTTCAAAAGTAGTGGTGCCAATCAAAAGCACACCACGGAAGTAGTTTGACAGCTGACATCCATGACCTGGTTATATATGCCACCAGCCATTTAAGTTCTTTCATATATCTACAGCACAAGTTGTTCAGAAATTGCTTTACAAATGTTCTTATGCTTAGAAGCAGCATCCATTTTAATTTTATGTACTCTCTATCAGTAAACACTTTCTTAGTCAGATCAAATGTATTTATTAACCTGTGGTTCTAGTATGCTGATAAATAAAAACAAAATAAAGAAAGAAGGAAATGAAGAAGGGAATGGGGGAAAAGAAGTGTAGGATAAAGTAGCAGCTGGCCTGTTGACTCCATCCTGAATATCTATACAGCAGAAACCATATTGTCAATAACAAACAAGATATCCTGGAGTACCGTGTACACCAACACTCCAAGTCTCACTATGCAGACTGTGGTTCTGAGCACACTAGTACAGACACTATCTGGCAGTTTATAAGAGATGCTGACCCCAGGCCAAGTTCAAGATGCAATGAGTTAGTCCCAGCATTATTCCATTCAGTTTAATGAACTTCAACTGGTCACTTCTGCTGTTATCTGTTTTCAGCCTTTCTACCACAAAAAGCTAGCTAAATCACCTTAAGGAGCCTTTCCATATATCTGATTGTATTACTAATTCTCCACATTTCATGAGTATGATTTTAGCCTACCTTTAGTAAGAAATCTGCTATACGGTTCCATGTTTTAACAAATATATAATATTTATACTTATTCTTTAAGAACTTTATACACTAGGGTATTGCAAACTCTAGTCAGCATATAATTAAAACCTGGGGCCAGCTATTGGGGAAAAGCTGGGATATCAGAAAGAAGAAACAGACCACGGTCAATTCTCACTCGGCCAACTTCTTAGGCTCAACAGAGTAAGTGCTGTCTCCAAGGGTTCTCAGCCTAACTGATCTCTTCAACAGAATGAATTTCTGCCTTCTCCTGCCTTATTTATCTTTCTTGGTTGGCTGTTTTACTTCCTGGTTCAGCTCTGTATCATAATCCTAGAGTTAGGCTTAAAGGTGTGAGCTACCACTGCTTGGCTGTTAGGCTTTGAACTTACAGAAGTCCAAAAAAGATCTCTTTCATATGAGGGATGGGATTAAAGGCATGTGACATCACCCTCTACCTTCATGGCTTGACTATGGGTGATTTCATTCTCTTATATTCCATGCTGATTTTATTAAATATACAATATATCTCTACACTAGATATGTTTAAAAAATATATGGAAACTATCATTCTATAAACTTCAGATACATATGAATTTAAATTTAGAAACATTACATGGAGGATAGTGGCCATGATAGAAGCCACAGATTTCCTAAATTTAACACACACACACACACACACACACACACACACACACACACACACACAATTTATTATTTCAATTACTTATGCTGGGGATTGAAATTAAGGCCTTATGCATGCTAATTACTACTACTGAGCCCACCAAACATTCTTTCACTTATTTCCTCTTAAAAATTTTTACCATTGACCCTTACCCCTGTTTTTGTCTATAAATACTCACTAGTTCTGGTTGTGTTTGGAACTGGGCCCAATATCTGTCCTCTATTTGAGTACTCCTGAGCAGTGTCTCCATCATCATTTTAATTAGTGTCAGAATAATTTTTTCTTAACACTGTGATGAATAAGATTAGAAAATCAGCATGTTAGATTAGAAATCTGTATTTGTACCTGGCTCTGCTGCTGCTACTGCTGTTGCTAAATCCTAGGACCATTGGCAAATGGCCTACTCTCTCTCTCTTGTGAGGCAGTTTAACTCAAATTATGTTCTTGATGGATTTTCCTAGTCATAGATGTGATCCTCTTACTATTTTGCTTATCAGTGTGGTCCCTACCTCCTTGAATAGAAAATAACCTCAAAGAGTCTAACCTCACAGTCTTCTCTCCGTGGGGCCCTCTCTAGAGGACTGTGGCAAAGGCTCTGAGGTAAGTGTATTCTCCTGGGTGATGATGTGGTAGTGACAACCCCCCTACCAATGCAAAAGCGCTGCCATTATAGCAGACTTTCTATAGACCCAAAGTAGGAATGAAATTCCACGGAACACTTTTCAATTCTGGAAATAGAATATGTACCCAAATGTAAGATGGTGAACAGCCTCATCACATTTATCCTTCTTCAATCAGAAACCAGGCAGCAATAGTGATTCCGTTGCGTCACTCACTCTCTGATTTGCTATCTTGAGTTATCTAAAAGCTAGGCAGCATCAGAGAGTTTTATCTGTGTCCAAGGCATGTGTAATAAATAAAGCACCAGAAAGATGTCATACCCAGCAATGCCAAGGAAATCACGTTGCCTACAACTATTAGTTGATTATGTTCAGGAGCATGTGATTAACTTGGTCACATCATTGTCATTCCTTAAGTTCTCACACAGTGAGAATGAGACTGGAGAGATGGTTCAGTTTAAGAAAACTTGCTGCTTTTGCAGAGAACCCAACTTCAGTTGCCAGCACCCACAAATCAAATTACAATCATCTGTAAGTCCAGTTCCAGAGGACACAGAAACATACATGTGGCAAAGTAAGCACAAAATTAAATCAGAATAAATCTTTAAAGAGAAAAACTGGAAATGAAGTCTTTGGTCAGAGTGTGGAATGGAGGAGAAACAACAGAAGGTAGTCTGACAAGGAGATACAAGCGTCTTAGGGTTTCTATTGCTGTGAAGAGACACCATGACCACAGCAACTTTTATAAAGGAAATATTTAATTGGGGTGGCTCGCTTACAGTTTTAGAGGTTCAATTCATTATCATCATGGCATCATACAGGGAGACATGGTGCTGGAGAAGTAGCTGAGAGCCCTACATCTTGCAAGCAACCGGAAAGGGTCTTCAAGTCACTGGTTGGTAGCCTGACCATAGGAAACCTCAAAGCCTGCCCTCTAAGTGACACACTTCCTCCAACAAGGCCACACCCACTCCAACAAAGCTACACCTTCTACTTGTGTCACTCCTTGTAAGATCATGAGATCCAGTTTCATTAAACTACTGCAAGAGAGTAGACACTATCTGCTAGGTAAATACATGAAACCAAAGATGACTACACTGCCCATAGATTAATCATCTGTTCTTTCATCTCTGTCTGTCTAAAAGAGAGGGAAGGAGGAAACTATATACAAATGTCAACTCTTTAAGAGTTAAAGGGACCCTTGCTTATCTATTTCAAGAGTAGCCTTAACAGAGGACTTAGTACAGGACCATAGTACATGGATAGAAAATGAGAGAATAATGAAGACACAAAATAAAGTCAGTCAAACCTTTTGATACCTGATTTTCTCATCTATTAAAAAAAAATAATGAAACATGAGTATGTCAAGAGTTGTGAGGACTACAATGAGTCAGAGGATTTAAAAAGCACAGAGTTTGGTATTAGCATCCAGTAAATAATAGCTCTCTTTTCACATCACATTTTATCTTTAGTATTTGTAGATGTCTCACCTTGGAAATATTAAGAATATCTGCCTTGCAGGCTCATTGTAAGATTGGATACGGTAATTCAAACAAACCACCTATAGTAAGTCCACAGTGAAAGATATTAATATAGTGTTATCCTTGTTATAAAACATTTTTAAGATTTAAATACAGAATTTAATTAAAAATTTTTTGCATGTTACATATGTGTAATGGATGTCTATGTGAATAGGTTTTTGTGTCTGTGCACACACGTATACACACACACACACACACACACACACACACACACACACACACGCACACACACAGAGGCCAGAAGAAGCCATCAAGTATCTTTTTCAATTGCTTATTCTGTTCCTTCTTAATAACAAAAAGTAATTTACTATTGTTGTGAGAGAAAGAGAGAGATATGTATGATATGTATATGTAAGTAAAGGTACCAAAAGTGTGGTATTTCAGAATACCTACTTGGAGGTCAAGGATGAAATGTATGGAGTAGGGTTTTTTTATTTGTTTGTTTGTTTTTTTGGTTTTTTTTTTTCTTTTTTTTTTTTTGACCTCACAGGAATTTTTTTTCTGAAGATACCTGACCCCTTAAATCAGTGGAACAAGTGTTGTACGCTATCTCTCCCTCTCTCTCCCTCCCTCCCTCCCTCCCTCCCTTCCTCCCTCCCTCCCTTCCTCCCTCCCTCTCTCCTTCCTTCTCTTCTTTCTCCCTCTGGTCAAAGCAGGGGCAATCAGTAGAGAAGCCTGGCTTTCAGTTAGGTTCCATCACCTCTGGGTAAATGGCAGGATGGCAACCGCTGAATCATGGGCAGTGTCTCAGCTCTGTCCTGTGTTCTGAGTTTACCTCATAGATTACATTCCTCAGTAAATTCCATACTTCCATGTCCCACTTTACCTAAACACTTTCTAAAAGATGTAGTTAACAACTACAGAGGAGTAATAATACTTTGTGAAAGGGGATAATATCACCCAGCTTGGGGGGGATGCACTAGGGAATATAGGGAGCATTTTTCACACAGTATGAGGGTCAAGGATGCTATGGGCATTAGAAGCTGGCAGCCAAGAGTGCCAAACACCTAAAGAATATAGAACACTGACATCATATGGAATTGTTCTATAGCTGCCAGCCACCTCTCCATTGAGAAACACGGAAGTTTTTACACTCCTCCTCTCTGCAGGGCTCAGAAGATGAAGGAAGCCGACTAAGTTAGCTCTGAAGCTGGAACTCAATTCATTATACTGCTTAGATTTCCCCATTCTTCGCAATTGCCATCATCAGAGAAAACATATCTATATTCTTCAATGGCAGCAGTACTTGCTCCTCAAAGACATAAACTTCCTAAGAAAACTTGACTGAACTTCCTTGCTCTGTGCCTTGACAAGATCAAGAAACAGAAAGATGTGAGGTGTTTCAGTAAATAATGACAAATTAGCTTTCTTCACTGGCTGTTACAGTAAAGGTTGGAGTTGTTACTTGGCCCCCTAGAACATACCACTAAAGAAGTGAAGGTCTCATTTTCCTCCATTGGGCTCAGTCGCTTTATAAAGAGAAAAACCTTGTTCTACTTGTTCTATAGTCATAGCATGCCAGGTATGCATCTCAGGACGAATGTCTAAGAAATCACACTTCCAGTCACCTCTAATCTTAATGGCAAGAAACAGCTCAATTACTTCTGATGAACCTCATTCAAGTTCAACTCATGTTAGTCTATTTTTGCATTCCTGGAGCATCTAATGGTTGCAGGGGCCTGTGCAAAATGCTGCCCTACTAAGATGACTCAGACACAGTACTTGGCCTCGAGGTACCTAAGTCATGAGGGAATAAGAAAATGTAAGTGAATCATTTCAATGTGCTGTAGCTAGCATTATGACAGAAGGGGAATTATAGGTTTATAGAGTAAGCTTAAGTACGAAATTGACTTTGATTAGGTGTGTAAGTACTTTAAATGATACAGATATACCAGCTTCCTAAAGCTAACCAGAGGATCAACGTTAATTATAATCAAAATGAATACATGCAAGCACAAATGTGTACATTTGCCTGTTTCAATCATACATCTGATTTAAGACGAATATAAAGTATGATGATCTTGACTATTGCCGGCATACTACCTGTGTGTCCTTTGGAATGATATTGAGGCTTTTACCATCAGTGTCCTCAGTAGGGAAGCATGTAACTGAACCTGTGATATCTAGCTCTAGGCACTGTCAAAATGGAAGAAGATAATACCTATGAAATCTTTGTAAGTAGTGTGAGTGACAGAGAGATTATCCCCTTACCATACTACTCTCTTTCCAGGAACACCGCGTTTCTCAACTTTTTCTAGCTAAAAGGACAATTTGACTCCTTTTACAAGTGGAATATTAGTGAAACTGACACCTACCCCAAGCAGCCAGAGTCGATAGCCTTCTCTTACAAATTATCTTTGCCTGTGCAGCAGCCTCTGGGGCTGTGTCCCCGATGGCATCAGCTAGAGTGAGACAAAAGCTTATGCAGCCCGTACAGGATTTGGTTTGTACAGGAAGCAAAGATTTTTGTCTTTGCACATGCAATTCTGCTTTGTGGCCTATGTGACACTGACTAGTTCATAGAACAGATATAAATTATTATTTTGAAGTGTACTGACATAGGCAAATGGCTTCACTATCTGGTAGCCTTGAGATATTTATTGCATTTTGGCAAAGCCACAAGCTCAGTGGTCTTCAGATTGTTCAGGAATGCCTCACTAGAACACTCTTCTGAGACAGATGTGGTGACATCTGCCTGTACTCCCAGCACTTTGGAACCTAAAGCAGGAAGATCATGAATTCAAGGTCAACCTAGGCATTTTGAGGACATGACAACTTTGAAGCTAGCATGAGCTACGTAACGGCCTTGCCCTAAAGTAAGCAAACAACAATAAAAACTCTAAAGCAGACCCTACAAAATCACATATCTTCTCTGTTCTCCTCTATTAAATATTAATGTTAGCTTGCATTTTGAAAATTTTCTCAACTATCATGTCGCTATGTGTCTACTCCACTGAAGCTGATAATCTACACAGATGAAGGATGCCTACGTGACAATTTTATCTCTATCAGGAGCCAGCAGCTTTAAAAGCTTCTTAGCTGTTGAACCAAGATGTTGCTCACAAGTGAAGGGCTTACTAGCTTCTACAGAGGGATTTGCTACTTATGGGGAATTTTGCATAAACGGACTCTTAGCCCTGACTTGTTTATCATAAGTAAAAGCATTTTAAACCCCTATCAAAGTAGTTAATTTCTTCTTTTTATAAATACAAGCTTTGATTGTAGGTGTGATCTTAGTTAAAATATTTATGTAGTATTTTGTTATAAATATATTATCACAAGATCTTAGAATATTCTTAAAGTGTCAGCTTACCTGTTCTGCAACTTGATTTCAACCATAATCAACTTTAATGGTTTACCATCTTTATTACTCATGAGAAAAACAATTTTATCAAAACATAGTCATAAAGGAGGAGGCCACGCCAGCCACAACTGATTGATACCTAGCCCAACTATTAACAGAGTCTTCGCCCAGCAAGTAATAGAAACACAGAGACCCACAACCAAATATTATAGGGGAATTCTGTGGATGAGGGGAAGGAAGGATTGCTGTAACCAGTGGTATCAAGGATATCACACAGAAAATCCACAGAACCAGTTAACCTGGCTCCTAGGGGCTCACAGAATCTGAACTGACAACCGGAGACTGCATGGAACTGGCCTAGGCACTCTGCATATGTTACAGTTGTATAACTTGGTCCTTTTGTGGGTCTCCTAACAGTGGGCGCAGGGGCTGTCTCTGACTCTGTTGTCTGCTTTTGAGACCTTTTCTAACTACTGGATTTCCTCATCTAGCCTTAACAGAGGAGGAGCCTAATCATAGCAGCTTATTATGGCCGGCTGGCTGATACCTATGGGATGCTTCCCCGCATCTGAGGAGAAGCAATGAAAGAGCGGTGGATGGGGCGAGACTGAGATAAGGCGAGGGAGTGGGAATGTTGATTGAGATGGAAGAACAGAAAAGGGAGAGAGGGAAATGCTCGGTTACTTAGGGTATTCAACTGTCAATGGCATTGAAAACGAAAGCCATTAAACATTTTCAAAGTCTTCATGAATGTGTTCTCAGATGATGTAAGAAAGTTCACTGCCTCAGATTTCATAGTCCAAGGGTGAGTTGCAACCTGGATATGCTTCATCTACGGATCAAAATGGCATCCTTGATATGATCTCTTCTTTCTTTGAGTTGATGGCATCATCTGTTTTCTTTTATCTTTGGAGGAAGATTGTGTGACTTATAATTTTGGTTATCATAATTAAAAGTCTTTCACAAGACCATGTGTGATTTATCTAATAGACCAAGTTTTATACACAGATTTAAACATTTGTCTTATTAGATGAGTTTTATAATCACTATGTAACTGAGGAGGAATGTTCTAAATAAGACTAACTCCCTTAACAGAACTCTTCTACGATTAAAGCCATGATGGCTATTCAAAAAGGTAGTCTTTGTCTACTTAGGAAAACAGAACTAAAATTTAAACACCGATTTTTAAGGTACATTTCATTTAAAAAATGAAGTTTTTAAAAACCTGGTCATAAGAAAAAAGTTAAAAAAGGGGAAGAAAAGAAGAGGCTGGCAGAAGAAAACACTGTTAAACACAGTTCATTGAGGTCAAATACTTTATGTGGAATCTGTTTGTCAGGTAGATAATTTAAACTTCATGAGGCTGTCTTTCATACCTACTAAAGGTACTGTAGCTGAATGAATATGTTATATGTCTTTCGGACGTAGTTGGTAGAACGCTTGCTTAGCATGCACAGTGTCTAGTGTTTGACCCCTGGTACCACATAAACTCGTCATGGGATTGCACACCTGTAACCTCAGAACCTGGAAGGTAGAGCTGGAAGTGGGAGAATTGGAAATTGAAGGTTATCCTTGGCTACATAGAGGGTTTGAGCCCTGTTTGTGATGTGGGATACCTGTCTCACAAAACAGAGAGAGAGAGAGAGAGAGAGAGAGAGAGAGAGAGAGAGAGAGAGAGAGAGAGAGAGAGAGAGAGAGAGAGAGGAGAGAATATCATGGACAACTATAAGAGTTCATGAACATTTACAGAAAGTGGAACTCCAATATACTGTTGCCAGGAAAGGAAAATGGTATAATCATTGTAGAAAAAAGGAAGTTTTATGATTACTTACAAATTAGGGCTAGAGCTACTATAGACACAAGGCAAGGAGAAATAAAAACATGTTCATATAAATATGCACATTATTCATAATAGTAAAATATGACATGTCCTGATGGATAGATAAGCAAGATATTACATCTTCATAACATGAAGCCACAAGGCAGAAGAAAACACTGATGGCTGCTGTGCTTCTAAAACTTGAATACTTCATGTTAGATGAAAGAAGACAGAAAGGCCACTTGTAACATTTCATTTTTATGAATTGTTTAAAATAACACATTCCACACATGAAAAGTGTTAGCACTGAGAGATTACAGGAAAATGACATGGGAAGTAATTACTAATGGATTCAAGGCCTCTTTGGGGGTGAGAACTAAAACAAAATTAAATGTAGAGGTAAGGTAAGTAGAAAAAAAGTCGATCAATTGGCACTGAGTTACAGCTAAATAATTAAGGTGATTAGAGGCAATTATTAGGAACTGGACATTTCAAAAATCTGGACTTTTTTTTTAACCATAAAAGTGATTGGTGTTTAAGAAAATGCATGTAACATGACTGAAACATTATTTTGATAGTCAAGATTGTCAACTTGACTGGAATGAACAACGCCTAAAGCACACCTCTAGGCAGATCAGTGGGGCATCTTGAGATGTAATGAACTAAGACAGGAAAAAGCCATCTTGGATGTAAGAGGCAGTAGCTTTACAGTCTTGTAGATCAGAGAGAATAAAGAGGAAAAGCCAGTTAGCATGCCATTCATCCTCTATGCCTCCTGATCATTACTGTGACATCTGTTGGTGTGTGGGTCAGGTTCGTAAAAGAGAGCAAGCCAGTAAGCAGCATTGCTCAGTGATTTGTGCCATAGTGAGTGACTTAAGAGTTCCTACCCTGTCCTGGCTGTAATCTGTTAGTTAAAACAAACCCCTTCCCAAGAACAGCAAACATGAGCACGATTTAAGTTGTTTAGGTTAGAAATTTTGCTGAAGTGACCAAAAATGTGTGAATAGTTAAAACAGCATCAGAGAAGTGAGGCCTTTGTTGTAACTCCTACAAACAATGTAATTGAACAACATCTCAGCTGGTTTGCAGGAAGAAAATAAAAACGGTTGATGAAGATTAGTGAAGCCCTATTTAGAATGATGTAAGGGCCATGTGGTGAGCAATTCTGGTGGATACAGAGAACAGCAGAGTGCTGATGGGGATGTGTACAGGAACAATTGCTCTCCTGAGGTTTCTAACAAGAACAAGGACTTGGTCAGCGACTGTGCTCAGAGCTCTTCAGATTCTGTGCAGCAGAACTTGTGAATACTGTGCATGCCCTGGGAGAATGAGGTTAAAGCCAGCGAACTCATTAATTTTGTAAAGAAAACTTCAGGGCAGCCCAGCGTTTAGATTGAGATGCATATTTTGCTTGCTCTTTTTATGATAGTATTCAATGAAAATTCTGAGCAAAAAAATGAGGGCTGGATAAATGTAATCTGAAAAGAAGAGCATAGAAAGTTATAGGCAAGGCCAGTGTGGTTACTAAAACAAGCTGAAGACTTCCAACTGCGACAATAGAAGAGATGTTTGGAGGACATTTTGGGAACTGGGATAAATTCTACCCACCACGAGTATAAGAGTGTGAAGCTTTATAACTTATGTAAACTATTTTGTTTTGCTAAATGCAGTTTCCCGAAAAAGAAAATCCATACCTATGTGAAAGGTTCTATAAGGACGATTGACTGAACTTCATGGCTATGGAGAGTTAAATGTTACAGGTGAGAGCCACATTATCTTGGGTTGTTTTTAATCCCTTTGAAAGCCATTTGTGTAATTGCAGATGCTGTAAATTTATGTGTTCAACAGCCACATCATTCCTGAAGACAGATTTAGTAACAACCCTCATCATCCCTGAAGAGGATCAAGTGAGTTGAAAGCCGAGGGTGAATAAAGGAGGCCCCAGACCCTAGCATTAGCTGGGAGCTGTAGGCAATTATTGGTTGCTGGAGGAGGGGGTCATTGGCTACAAACACTAGGCTTCCTGTACCCTAGTAGTTAGAGACAAACCTACATGCACTTGGGCCACACCAGTTGGATTCAGTAGCTCAGTCGGATATCTATACCTACGCACACACACACACACACACACACACACACACACACACACAGAGAGAGAGAGAGAGAGAGAGAGAGAGAGAGAGAGAGAGAGAGAGAGCGAGAGCTGAATGACCCCAGACTTATGATAGAACCAAACACAAGAACAGTCAATGTAATAATGCCTAATGCTACTCTGCTATATTCATAGATTGGTGACTACCCCAGTTGTCAGCAGAGAGGCTTCATCCAGAAACTAATGGAAACATATGCCAAGACCTACAGCCAAACATTAGGCCTATCTTGGGTAATCCTGGTGACGAGGGGGAGGAAGAATTGTAAGAGCCAGAGGGGTCAAGGACAGCACAAGAAAACCCATAAAATCAAATAACTTGGATTCATAGAAACTCACAGAGAGTGAACTGACAACCAGGGAGCCTGTATGGAACTGACTTATGTCCTCGTGTTACAGTTGTGTAGCTTGGTCATCTTGTGGAACAGTAGGATCAGGGGATGTCTGACTCTTTTTCTAGTTTTTGAGACCCACTCTTCATATTGGGTCACCTCGTCCAGTCTTAAAGCAAGGGGAGGTACTCAGTCTTATTGCAACTTGATATACCATGTTTTGTTGATATCTATGGGAGGCCTGCCCTTTTCTGAATGGAAATAGAGGGGAAATGGATTTGAGGTGGGGGCAGAGGGTATGAAAGGGGAGGAACTGGGAGGAGAGTAGGAAGGGGAAACTGGAAATGGAATGTAAAATAAATACCAAAAAAGAGAGAATTCACATAATGTAGTTGTTAGAGATGGAAATGTATGGCTGCCCAAGGTTACTGGAGTCCCAATGATGATTCCATCAAGTGCCTCAGATACTAGATATCTAGCTTCAGGGCTTGGTGTGTGCTATGTTATGTGTGGGTCTTGCTATGGTCTGAACTTTTCTGTCTGGCTATTTAACCATTCCTTTATCTTGGGCTGGGAATGATTATTCTGCACAACTGTATATTGCAAGCATGTAACTTGTCTATGGTATAAGAATTCACAGTTAATGTATGACCTTGAGTCTCAGAAGAGAGTTTGGACTTCAGACTTTTGAAAAGTGTCAGGACTATTAGAGACCATGAGGAAATTTAGAGACAAACTAAATGCATTATTTTATGAGAGAATAATGAAATTTGGGGAGACAACAGTAAAATTTTGTGATGTAAGGAGATGAGTGACATGCTTGGATATTAAGCCAGTAAAGAACCCATTCATGATGATTAATCTTTTCAGCTTGACTGGATTCAAAGGATTATAGACATATACCTCATGGTGAGTCTGTAAGGTATTTTCCAACATGCTTTATCTAAGGAGGGAAGAATTACCCTAAATATGAGCAGCACCATGTAAGAGCTGGGCCGAAGATTGAATAAAGCAGAGACCACCCTCTAGAGCCTCCTGTTCCATAACCATACCTTTAACTGTGAGCTAACATACCCTCTTCATTCCTTAAGCCGCTGTGGTGAAGTATTCCATCACAGCAAGCAACAAACCAAGTAACTAACACAGATCTTTATGAAAAGAGAAGAATACGGACAAAATTCTAGAGCTATTAATAAGGAGGTAAGCTGGTATCATTGGCTCCTCTTTTTAAAAAGTTAGTATAATTGCTATCTCATTTATAACAATTATTTAGATATGTAAATCAATACATGTTTGTTTCATGTACTAAAAGTATACAGAAATGTGTGGCCAAAGAGATAGCTCTTTATGATTGCCACATTCAGAGATATGCCATTGTATGTCTGATATATATTATGAGTGTGCCTAGATCTTTTTTTCTCATATACACACTCAACAAGAATTAAATTAACTCTTTTGGTATATGTTTCAAAGTCAGCACATACAATTAAATATTTGATGCTATCATTCCAATGGACATCACCTCATTTTCTAGACTTGAGAGGTGGTGTGCATTAATAATTCAACACAAATGCACATGGGTCATCTGAAACCCAACGTTGCAACTTATTGTGTAGTCCCAGATAAGTCACTTAATTTCCTCATGTCTTGGTCTTCGTATGTAGTGTAAGGATGAATATAACATATTAAATTATTGCAAGTGACAGCTACAAGCATTGAACGGTTTATATCAGTAAAGTGTCTGTAGTAGCCCCTTCTATGGCAAACCCCCTTCATTCCTTAAGCCACTGTGGTATATATGATCTGAAGTATTATAGGACAGGTATTTACTCAAATCTCTGTAGATTATACTTGTGCTGTTTCCATTTTTCTTTACGTGCATGCTTTGACTACTAAAAACAATGACAAAAAAAACCCTTCTAGACAAGTTTCAAATTACCCCTATCTTTTTAAAATGTAGACTCTTACTTACTGCTAATTTGCCCAACATTTGTTTACAGTTATTCAGCAAATTTATATGAATATGGTTGATTGATCCCAGTATAAAGATGAGGGAGTGGTATTAGCTTCTTGGTCAATGCAAAAGCAATCCATTGCATCTTTACTTTCTCCCAAGGAGTCAAGTCATGAAAGCAAATCTCAACAGAGACAGGGAGGGAAGGCAGGAAGATTATAATCTTAGAAGTGAAGCAGTAATTTACCTGGAGCTGTGGTTGGGAAGAAGTCAGAATATGAATGCAGGTCAGAAACATCTAGCCAGAGACAAATTGGAGGATGGAGAATTCTTGAGGATATTTGGGTACCATATTTTCTATACATCCTTCTGAGAAGTTTCTTCATTATATGTATGTGATTGCCAACCAGAAGCTATAAATGAGATTATATTAATACTAATATTAATGACCAACTCACAGGGTATTTTGTACACATATTCAATTTTAGCTGTCTCTTCATAACATCTTCCTGGGCCACTTCTAAGAGTTGGTGTGCTGAGTCATTATATGTACTGAGACAGAAAATTATATAAAATTCCCAAGCAATAAACCCAATGATAGGGTATAGTTAAACAATAGATAACTGTATGATATTTTTATTGGCAATATAATTTTCTTTTTTTGAGCTTTTGAAAATTTCATGCAGGCTTAAAATGTTTCAAGTGTTTGATTTGCTAATTAACTAAAATCAATGTATGACCACATATTTCTACAAACCACACATTCAGTTTAATGCTCACTTACAATGGTAATGACCTGTGTACTTATTATAAAAATTTCATGATTTAAAAAAAAATCTATTTGGAGACTGGATACATGGCTCAGTTGTAAGGATCATTTGTTGCCCATGAAGAGAATATGGATTTGCTCCCCGGCACCCATGCTGTGGTTCAGAACTAGTCAGAACTCCAGTTCTGGAGAATTTGACACCCTCTTCTGAACACCACAGACACCAAGGAAGATTATGGCCATTAGATATACATGGAGGCAAAACAATGATACACATAAAAAAAATTTTAAAAAATGAGAAAGCAAGCAGAAAATCCAAACCAGAGCCAGCATGCCAAGACAATGCAGACATCTACCTGTTCTGGGTGAAAGTTTTGAGACAAAAGCCTGAAGGCTTCAAATTCAGAATCCAGTGAATCAGAATCATTATTCTTTTTTTCTCCATTGGAAGAGATTTATAAATCATCTAAACCAATGCGAAAGTATTTAAAGAGAAGGTAAATGCAATGTGATTAGTTTGAGTGGTGTGGAATAGTAAGTGGATGTGTAAAAAGTAATAATTGTGCTATGCCTCCACAGGAAAGAAGGAGCCAGAGTGAGCTCGTCTAAGCTTTTGGGAATGTTCAGATGGGTAATGTAGGTAATAATAGTGCCCAGGAATAGTTTCTCACCTTGAAAGACTTAATATGTTCTTTCTCTGCTTGGAGGACATGATTTCAGTCTATTTTTATCTATGAACAAAAGAGACCCAGATTTTCTGTACAGTATCTCACCTTGATCTTTTAACAAAAATAGCATCCAATATTAGAGGATTTTTTTTTTCTTACTCATTCTAGAGATAGATAATAACTATAGACAGGACTGGTATGCTTGGATTTATCCCTGAGGTTTACATTGCATACCGTAGTATAAGTTAGTTTGTTGGGCAAGAAACAATAGTAGCTGTCAGGTGCCAAATAAATTTCTTCACTTTCATCATGTAGTCTCACGACCAAAAGGAAGTATAAATTTATGAATAAACGATCACCACACATTTACAATAGATTATTGTCTTTTATTACTTCCAATTAACTGCAGAGATTAGTGTGTTCCATCATGGCTTGTTATGAAGTTGTTTTCCCTGCATTTAAAAAGTCCAGGCTCATAAGACTTAGGAAGCATATGACACTTACCAGACTTAGAAACTCATAAAGCTTACAGGATGCACAGAGCCCCTTCTCAAGGTGACGTAAGCAGTGAGCCATTAATGGGATAAAGGAGTCTTCTATGGAGCGGCTGCCTGTAAGCTATTTGGCCTCCATGAGTTCTCATGCCCATTGGGTGGGCTTCTGGATGCTACAGTCGTCTGAGTGACTTACGTTCTGTTCTAGTTAGAGTCACTATTGCCGTGATGAAACACCATGACCAAAACCAACTTGAGGAGAAAGTTATTTCACTCACAGTTCTGCATAACAGCTCCTCATTAAAAGCAGGACAATAACCTGGAGGGAAAAGTTGATGCAGAAGTCATAAAGGGGTGCTGCTTACTGCCTTGCTCCTCGTGGCTTGCTCAGCCTTTCTTATTATAGACTTCAGGACCACAAGCCCACAATGAGCTGGGCCTTCCCCCATCAATCACTAATTAACAAAATGTCTTACGGGTTTGCCTACAACCCAATCTCATGGAGACATTTTCTCAGTGGGGACTCCCTTCTCTCAGACGAGTTTTAGTTTGTGTCAAAATGATATAAAATTATATCGCACACGCTCCCACAAAAAGCCCCACCTGTGATCCTAAAAGATACTTGGACAATCACTGACATACCTTGGTCTGTTATCAGCAGCCTATGTTAGGTAGATAAGTGATTATATATGTCCCGGAGAAAGTCATGCAATACCTTCTCAGACATGGATCTAAGGTACTTTTGTCATACCCACCAGTTCCCCACTACTTGCATTTACATACCTACTCCTGACAGCCCTCTTCCATTCCCCTAATGTCCTCTTCTCCTGCTATTTCTTTTTCCTTCAGTATATATATGAATAGTTTTATGGCACTGGAGACTGAAACTAGAGCTTTGCTTATGATAAACAACTTCTCTATCGCTGACTATATACCCAGCCTCACATCATTTCAAACAAAAACACATCTAAAAACATATTTTCAGCATGTTCCCGAATGGTTTATGAAATCTCTACGAACAAACATTAGGATTCCATTAATGACCCCGTAGGCGGGGTGAAGCAATCCACGGATTTTATTAGGATTTGATGATAGACTTTAACAAGCGGCATGCTGTTAACTAGGAGAAGTAACAGCGAATGCAGTTGTTCTCAGACATCAGTGTCTATCCAGATAGCCTCAAGAGCTAATAACAGACCTGAGGGTGATATTCAGTATAAGGAGTTCTGGCCTAGGGCTCTTGGGGATTCTTAGGACCCTCGGATGATTCTGACAGCACAGAGTTTGAGAACAGAGTCTTTGTTTCTTTTGGTCTCCAGCCTTACCTGCCTGTTGGGATTAGCTGACAAGTTGTAAAAACAAATACTGATGTCTGTCTCACACCAGCAGAAAAGTGTTTGGCTCAGTCCAATGAGGCTTGTGTTTCAGGAATTTAAATGTCCACCCGGAGAATCTGGTATCCAGCCAGCCAAGTTAGGCAATGGTAGCTAGATTTGGCAAGAACATTTATAAATCAAGGATGTCGGAAAAATATTGTATAGAACACCTGCAAACAGGTGACAACATAGAGAAAAATGGCTTTTCAATTTTCTTGTTTCATTTCAGTTTAGTCTCATCAATGAGTAACCAGATATGTTGAGAAAGATGAGGGATGGGCTGCAAAGATGGCTCAGTGGTTACAAGTAGTTACTGCTCTTCTAGAGAACTTGAGTTTGGTTCCCAGCACCCACATAGTGGAGCTCATAGCTGTTTGTAACTTGAACACCAAGGACTTGATACCTTTATCCCTGGATTCTGTGGGCATTGCACATGTGCACATCTGTACACACAGTTGCTCATGACACAAGATAAAATAAATCTGAAATGAGGACCAGTATTGTTAACCTAAAATTTAGCTTCGGTAAAGAGGGGTTACGATAATCACATTAAATTAAGTCTGTGACAGAAGGGTATGGTACTGTTTTGAGATATTCAGATTTCACTGTTATACTGGGCCAAACTTACTGGGCGTTTAAAATGTGGAAAACCTGATACTATGTGCCGTAGTTAAAAACAGAAATAGATAAGCAATAGTAAATCCCTGACACTGAGGGGTTTGTTATCTATGGGAGTAAATAGTACACAGCTATAATTCCATGTCAGTGACAGAAAAGGGGAAAAGACATAGAAGTAAAATATAATAACATTTTAATAGAGAAAGAACCATTGTGGAAGGTATGACCCGAAGAGATTTCTGGAGGAGGCCATATTTTCTGAAGAACGAGAAGAGTCTCAGAGGTAGGCATGGGAGAAGAAATTCTGAGGCAGAGAACATTGTGATGTAAAGCCACACCGATGGCATCATTCATGGTACGGCCACAGAAGAGGTTATAATGGAAAGATTGGGGTGTGAGGTCAGAGGGAAGCCAGTTAATAACAAGTCAGTCACCTATGGTTGTGTAAGATCTCTGATGTCACTCTGGGGGTGCTCATGAAATAGGGGGAAATGCTCAAAGACTGGGGCAGAGGCATGGTATGGTGGAAGTTACACTTCAGGACAATTCATCTTCTGGAAGAATCAAACAGAGCAGTGTGAGAGGAATGTACAAGTCCAGAAGCAGTGACCCTCTGGCAGGACACAATGGGGAAGGAGCTGAAGGTGTGAACAAGTAATAGGAAGAGAGAAATGCCAAGAGACATGGCTAACACTTTTCCAGTTGAAAGAACAAAGTGAACAACAGCGCACTGAGCACAACAGAAAGTGGATGGGAAGATGAAACCCGGGAGAGACAAGGCCCTGCATCATAGCCATAGAGAGGATACTCAGTAAGCATACATTTGGGAGCAAAAAGGAAGAAAAGGCCAGAATGCCATTTTAGGCTTGGGCATCCCTCCTCTTTATCCTTCACCTAATGCCCCTGACTCCTTTTTAAATGATTGTGAAAAATTATAAAGATGTATTCTATTAAAAGTTCTCAAAAAGAAGATTTCAAATTATTAGATGGAATTGGCCGTGTTGAGACCTTCCAAAGAAGAGCCAGGGCAGCAGACTATATTTCAAGAATGATGGAACATAGGCTGGAGATGACAGCAGCCTAAACTGTGTGTAGGCTTGGGACGATGGCCTTGATGGGAACAACGTGCAAAGCAACTGTGACTTTCTAGATCGCCACCAAGAGCACTCTCTGCTGTCAGAAAACAGCAAACAGAAAAGCCCCAGTAGCCTCCACCTTTGCTGTAGACCAGTGTGGCCCTAATCAGAAGAGGATTCCGTAATTCTCACAGATGCAAAAACCAGTTTAGGTTACTATTTGGTGCCCAAATGATTGCTATAAGCAGGAAAAAGAAACCACCCCACATTGCATCCCCCCTGGACTCCAAAGTTCCAGTTGCTTCAGAACAAAATCATCCACACGGTGTCCCTCATTAGGAGGAAAGTTTAGATAACATGGTGGGGGATGTTGATCTTGGTCATGGAAACTGTTGTGTTCATCCCTTATAACTTAAGGACCAATTGTCCCATCTCCTCATCATATAACAGTTCCTAGGCTGCAAGCTCTAAAGATCCTGAAGCACAGCCCTCTATGGCCCTCCTCATAAGCATCGTAGGTAATTAGTACTATAAGTCAGCGGTAGCACTTACTTTCATGGGATCTATGTTAACATTCTCTGCAGAGTCACACTATTAACTCTATAAACAAGTACAGTCCAGAGGCCAGCACAGACATCATTTACAGTGACTGCAGCTGAGGAAATCGATGTGAGGCCACACTTCTTTGCCTATCCAGGTCCAGAGTTTATAAATAAAACTTTAACGAAATAGAGTAACAGTTCACGATATAAATAAAACATAAGGAAAGGTTAATGCATGATTAAAGAAAGTGCAAAGTAAAAAGGCTTGAAGCTGAGGAGATAAAACAGAGACTCTAAAACAGAACAGAGAAGGCGCAAAAGTCTAAACTCGAAGATGAAGCTCTTTAAATGGCCAAATTTGAAAGAAATGAGAGAAAAGAAAGAGGGAGAGGTGAGGAGAAAGATGCCTTAATTTTTGTGCCTGAGGAGGGAGGTTCTAGATGCCTTAGCTACAGGCCTTGAGTGTGCCTGCTTTGGAGAGGTGGTTCCCCAAATGTGCCAACTATGAGTTTTTAAAAATAAGCAATGTTGATGATATTTTAGCTATACTTAAAAAGTATAGGAGAGAGAACACCACTTTAGAAATGAAAAAATGACATTATCACATACCACAACACTTTAAATAATTATACATTATCAAATTTTAAAATCTCGAGGATATAGATATATTTCTGAGAATCCAATGTCACGTTAGCAAGAATATCTGATGTGGGATGTCTTTATGTTGTGAATAAAGGAGCTGCCTTGGCCTATGGCAGGCATCTTATAGAAGTAGGCAGAGAAATCGCATAGATAGGGGAAGGAGGGTGGAGTCAAGGGAGATGGGATCCATTGGCCCATGAACAAGATGTAATGAAATAGGTGAGCCACAGGCCATATGGAAGGACAGATTAATGGAAATGGGTTGAAATTAAGATGAAAGAGCTAGCTAGCAATACGCTGAAGCTGTAGGCCAAACAGCATGCAATTAATATAAAAGCGTCTGAATTATTTTTGGGGGGGGGGGGTAGCTGCAGGCAGGTCCAGGACTAGGCGGTCTGGGACCGCTGGTCTGTGGCTCTGGACCCCTGCTGGATGGGCCAGAAACCTTGTGTTACAATTATATCCTTTCATCTCAGAGATGGAAGAAGGGTGCGTGTGTGTGTGTGTGTGTGTGTGTGTGTGTGTGTGTGTGTGAGAGAGAGAGAGAGAGAGAGAGAGAGAGAGAGAGAGAGAGAGAGAGAGAGAGAGAGAGAGAGAGAGAGAGAGATTTGGGATAAAATCATCCAAACATCAGAATATGCAATGAAGAAATAACAATTTTCTCAATAAATGGTACCGATAAAACTTAGCTTATACAGAATTAAATCAACCTCCCACATTTTACCATGTATTAAAACTGACTAAACATGTATCAATGATGCTGAGGCACTCTGTGTGTAATTGCTTAACTATTATGACAAAGGCACAGATAACTAAAGCGGACATAGTCAAAGGAGATTATTATAAACAAAAAAACTGAGATGCAAATGAAAATGGCAATGAGATGTCATATTTACAACATCTACAATTAAGAAGATTAAACCTATCAAGAAAATCAAGGCAATGGCATAGAGAATGAATGCTTACGCACTGTTGGAGGGAATGTCAATTAGGGCAGCCACTATGGACTATAGTATACAGACCCTTCAACTACCTAAAGTTAGAAGGAGAACGTAACTCAGAGATTTTGCTACTGATGGTAAATTCAGGAAATGAAATCGTATCAAAGACATACCCATTCCCCTATGTCTATTGCTGTGCAATATTTACAACAGAAGAAATATGGAATCGGTTCAGGTGTGCACTAACAAATGAACATATGGAGGAATGTGTTGCATACACATAACGCATTGCTGTTCAGTTGCCAACAAGAAGGAGCTTCTATCTTTTTCAATATCATGGAAGGAACTTGAGACATCAGATAAGTGAAGTAAGTCAGTCACACAGAGACAAATTCCCTCTGCTCTCATTCACGCATGGAAGCAAAAAACAAGGAAACAAAAAGCTTGTCTTCATAGAAAAAGAGAATTGAACAGAGGTTAGGAGAAATCGGAAAGGGTATGAGTGCCAGGAAAGAAAGTGGCTAAAAGGTGGGTGCCAGCTGGCCAGTTACAGGAAGAATTGATTCCTGTGTTCTCTACCATGTGAGATGATTACAGTCAGCTGGGTATAGTAGCAAACACTTTTCATCTCAGCACTCATGAGGCAGATACAGATGGATCTCTGTGAGTTCAAGGCCAGCCTTGTCTACATAGTGAGTTCTAGGACAGACAGGGCTACATAGTGAGACTCTATCTCAAACAAACAAACAAACAAATTACAATCTAAAATTGTGTAATATACATCAAACTAACTACAAAGACCTAAATTTCTCCAAAACATCAAAATGATTTTTGAGGAAAGAAAATGCTAGTCACTCTGATTTGATTATTATGAGTTTTATACATGTACCAATGCTACACTCCATAAATATGTAGGCACATAAATACTTTGATTTAAAATAAAAGGAAATAAATAGACATGGATAGATAATAGATAGAAAGATGGATATATAGTTACATAGATAGATAGAGAGATAGGTAGATAGATAATAATTGAGGATTTTTTTGTCACACCTAAAGAACTTTTATGAATGATCTAAAAGCACAATGTTAAGACGTGCTTTCAATCAGTATATAAAAAGCAATTAAAAAACCAAAAAATCTTTAATTTTTTGGTATTCTTACTGTTGTTATCAGAAATTCACATGTATATAATAACTTGGTACAAAGCAAATAACCAATTTCATGCTATTAAAATATCCTCATCCTTGGATCACTGAGACAGAAAAAAGAAACAATTTAAATATAGAAGAGGTAAAAGTCTGTACTAATTAGTTTTAATAGTTATTCAGCTAATTAATCATTCTATCTTTAAAATTATATTTCTTATCTCTTTCTGAAAAAAAAAATAACTCTAAAATCTATAATTATAAAGTAACCCAAATGTGACTTTGAGATACCATGCTCAGTAAGAGAAAAAACTTAGGAGGCATTAATTTGGGAGAGGAGGTGAAAGATGCATATGGAACATTTGTCATACTGGATGACAAAGATGCTATTCATGACCTTAGCATCACCCCAAAAGACTTCGGGAGTCTATGCGAAGAAGCAAGCTAACACAGAGAAAAAAATGGTACAGCTTCAACATCAATCCAAATAACGATAGAAAGAAACCAGAATGTATCAAATATGTTTGCAAAGGAAATAGAAGCAAATTATAAATTGTTCACTATGGGAAGATGCTGCTTACCCAGCTTATCAGTTCAAAATCATAAAGACAGAATTAAATGTTTCTCATTGCTCTTTTCCACCAATGGTACCACTGTGTAACCAACTACTACTCCAACTATGAAATGACGAATGAGCAACAGAATTATATTATCATCATTTCCAACCATATTAAATTAATGGCATACTCGTTAACCACAGGTGGATGCCACTACTACAGAGAGACAAATAATGGCATTCTTGCTAAAAACTCAAAGTTGAGATAAAGTTTCAAGATCTATCACCCAGCTTATGAAACCTGAGTAAATAAAACAAAAAAACCAACCCCCCCCCCAAAAAAACACCGAGTGCTATTATGGATGAAATAAGAAAAGGGGCCAGAGAATTCTGTCTCCAGTGATGAATGACCAAGGGGGGGATGGTGAGGAATATTATGTAATTAAAACCAGTTGATATGGTTGCAGAGGTAGCTGGTATTTTTCTTGCAAGCATAAAGATTGCATTTGATCCCTGAAGTCTTTTTGAAAAATGCTGGATATGGGAGGCATATGCTCACAATCCTAACAGATGGGGAGACAGGGACTTGATTCCTGGAGCTTGCTGGCCAGCACTGGATAGCTATGCTTATCTACTTGGTGTTTTACTAGCCATTGAAAATGCCAAGACTGGGGCATACATTAACACTACATTATAAAAATCATAACTGGTTCCTGATTAAAACTTATAGTTAAAAGTTTGGGACAATTAAAATGAAGCTAGTACCTTGATTATTGATATGAAGTAATTTTTTTCATTTACATATGAGATGATGCTACTATGATTATTTTGAAAACACGAGGCTTTTAGCCCAGAAGCTTGTACTAAAATATTTATGAGTGAAATTGTATGAAACCTAAAACTTGCTTCTTATGAATATTGCACAAAGGAGTTAGAAATAAGCAAGCGTGCCTGGCTTTTGTAGTAAAATCAGTTCTTCACAAGTGGAGAAGCAAAAAAACATGAAAAGATAACAAAATAATTGCTATACAGGGATATGGTAATATGTTGCTATGAGAGATGTTTGCATGATCTAATGATGTGATGGCTATTCTTGGTAGTCAACTTGACTGCTCCGGATCGAACAATCCAGTAATAGAGGGCATACATGTGAGATAGTTTTTGCTTGACTTGAAGTGGGCAGATCCATTTCCAGACCAGACCTTTGAGGCAGGAAGACAGACAAATCTTTAATCTGACTACATGTTCTGTTGGAAGCATGGACATGAAAGAAAGAACCATTTGTTCTTTGCCTGTGTGCCCTCGCCTTGACAGCATATCCATTTTTCCACTTGCATTAAAGCAAGCCTACTTCTTCATGATTCCATGATATACTGAAGACTAGCTGAGACATCCAACCATGTAGTCTGTGCAACTATTGAATTCTCGGAGTCTGTATTCTGTTGCATTATCTCGATTGCAACCTGTAAATCATTCTAATAAATAGCCTTTAGATAGATAGATAGATAGATAGATAGATAGATAGATAGATAGATAGATAGATAGATTCCATCTATAAGTTCTGTTATTCTAGAGAACTCTGGCAAGTTCACATAGTCTTCCCATCATGACACTCACTTTATTTTGTATTCACATGCCCCCTTTTTCTGACATAACATTCAAATTACATAATCTAGAATCAGACCCCTATCCTATGACTCTGTCCAGTCACACTGCTTTGTTTTCTGTTCAATATCCTTTCAAACACATGAGTTTGTCTTTGATCTATACTAAACGAATCAGAGATAGTATCTTACTTTCAGATGTTTCTTTTGCATAAGAATATTCTCTGTCATTGACTGCCAGTCACAAAAATTATATGCTCTCCTTTGTTATCTGTCTTCATACATGCTTTCACATTAGGGTATATCTTAATTCATTTTGTATTGCTATGACAAAACACCCATGACCAAGGTCACTCACACACACACAACTGGTCTTAAGAACTGGAGTCCATGATGACAGAGCAAAAGCCTGGCAGTAAAAGAACATATTAGAGCTCATATCCTAATCCACACTCAAAACACAGAGAGCACTGGAAATTGCAGGCTGACCCCTAGTGACCTCACCTCCTCTAAGAAAGCCACACCTCCTAAGTCTTTCCAAAGAGTTCCAGCAACTGAGGGGGAAGTATTCAAATTCACAAGCCTATGAGAGGTATTCCCATTCAAACCACCACAGGGGGTTTTATTTTTGTTTTTTAACTAATGACTATTCTATACTTATGTGCCTCTCACTAATGGTGTTTCAGTCATAAAACAGAAATGAAGCAAAAGAATTGGCATGGAGGTAAAGAACCAGAAAGCTGGGGGCTGCTGGAGACAATGAAAACCAAAGCTCTGGGAAGCAAGCAGTGGCCCCTCACAGTAACAAGAATAGCCATTCAATCAGGCAAGAATTGAAATAAGAGATTCAAACAGGTATTACATACCAAAAGTTACAGAATCCATCTATGCCCATCAACCGATACACGAGTAAACAAAATGCAGTGTATTTGATATTCAATATCAGGAAACTCTGATACCAGTAATTAAAAAAATAATGACAAATTCAGAGTGTGAAGTCTCAGGCAAAAGTTTTAATTGGAAAAAAGGGGGTCAACAAAAGATGATGGCACTGGCTGTGGAAAATTAAGGCTACCCACCCACAGAGCAATGAATAGGCCTTTTATCCTGTTGTTACTCTAAGTATGTATGAGTGCTGATAACTTTCCATTAATCATTTGAATGGTAATTTTAAGCAGTCTCTTTCTTGTGTTTCAAAGAGATTTATCCATGTCAGATACAGCTCAGTGGCCTTTTTCTTTTTGGCAACTTCAGGATGCAGCTCAGCAAGGGTGGGGGCTTTTCTTCCATGATAATCAGTTATCCTCCTTACATTATTGACAAGGAAGACATAGTGAGAATGGGTTATAGATTCAGGGAAAGGAAAACTGATAATTTTCTCTCCCTAAGGAGTCGCAGTTCCATTTTGTGTCTACACAGTGGAGCATTATTCAGCTTGAAAATGAACAAAATTCGGATACATGAACAACATGGATAAACCCTGGAGATACTATGCTAAGTGAAATACGTCCAGCACACATTTTTTTGATAAACATATGACTCATGAGGCACCTAAAGCAGACATAATGTTAGAATTACAGTGTGGAACAGTAGTTATGAGTGGTTGCAGAGAGAGGGAAATTAGAACCTTTTTTAATGGGTACAGAGTTTCAATTTAGGAAAATGAGAATGCTCTGGAGATGGGAACCAGTGATGATTAGCTTATAATAATATGGTCACACTAAATCTCATTTTAGAATAGTCAAAATTTAAATTTAATGTTTACATATATATAAATGTAGCAAATTACTTGATAGTAGGCTCCTTTATCACTATGGAGGTCTACTTCAGTGGTCACTGCAGGCAGACCATTATTGGGAAAATGCCTCGAATCTTTTTGGCATGTAAGGAGGAGTGCTGATTTTTCAAATGGAAGTGAAGAAGCTGGTAGTTTTATTCCCGTGGAGTGTCTTACTTTGCCTTTGAAATTTCAAGGGTCTCTGTTCACCTCTCCACCGTTTTACTTTAACCACTGAATGGCAACTGGTCCTGCCTCTTACCATACCTAACAATCCATGTTAAAGCAAAACTATACTTTAGTCAATCCCATTTGACTCAACTGTAGCAAATTCACTAGCTGCATCAATTATCATGTAAGGACTGCATCTTGTTCTGTGATGGGAGGGCATTACACCAGAATGATGACGGATTGTTGGGACACTTTCTAGAAGCAACAGTAGAGGGGGTATGAGATCTTCAACATGGAATGAAACCCAAGAAGGCGGTCCTGGATGCAGAGGTCTGCACAGAATCCTAAACTGTGTCTTTGTAAAGAAAGCCATACTTTCTAGGTCATCAGCCTCCAGCTGCTCTTCTCTGGGATTCTGTCTAAATTTCAGGTTCCCAATGTGCATAATGGGGCCAATGACATTATAGCTCCAGAACTTCTCATGGGGAAGAAATCCCAAGGTGTCTATGGCTTTCTGTAAGAAGAGAAACAGATGGCTAGTTGTGTCTTCTTTTCCCTGATGGCTCCAGTAGGCAACCCACCCTGCCATGTGTCACACAGCCCTTCACTAGACTGTGGGCTGCAACAGGGAGAGACAGAATACCACAGGCCCAGACACAGCTGGCTTCAAAGCAATGCAAATTGTTCCTATTGGCACTTGGCCACCAGCAGTGTGCTTGGTCCTTTAAAGGGGAATTAGGGAGGCTTAGGACTTGGCTTATTTTATGTTCCATAGTTTCAGAAGTTTCTGCAAACATCCTGCTCCTCTCTCCTCCCTTCCAGCAACAGATCCCTAACTGGCTATAGGAGGCTGATCATTTTTATCTTTCCTAGTCCTGACAGCCAGCATGGAATCTGCAGAGCTGATGCTCTGTGATTCCAAATGGTCTCCTGGTTTTGCTGCAGAAATTTCTCATTTCAGAGACTTGTGAAAGGAATTAGGTTTTAACTAACTAACTAACTAACTAACTAACTAACTAACTAACTAACTAACTAACTAACTAATAATTAATTTTCTGAGACAGAGTCTCATGTAGCCAAGGCTTCCTTCTAATTTACTATGCTATGGAGACTGGTTTTGAACTTCTTATTTTCCTCCTAGGTACTTGGATTGTAGTCCTGTGGTACTACAAAGAATGGAAGTATTTAAGAAAACCCATGTCACCCCAGCACTGCATCCTTAAGCCAATACATATGATAAAATGTGATTCCACACATGCCAGGAGGAAAAACAACCTTCTATTGGTTAATTAAGTATATTAGCTCCCTACTATTATTTTGTTACATGAACATAGTATTAGACAGCCTTCCAAATTTGTATCTCTGTACACATAGATGAATGTAGCGCTTAGACTATAACAAGCATTCCTTCGTGCATTTGACATCAGTTAACAAAGAAATTCACAACTGAACCAAATGCAGAGCAGTATCTGTGGCATGCTCAGTCATAGACAGCAGGTCTACATCATACCCCTTCCCCAAGGCTCAGGAACATTGTGGAAGAGGAAGCACGTAAGAGCCACATTTGGGTAAGGACAACTGTGGCACGGTATTCTATTGGATATGACAGTACAGCTGCACTCATTCATTTGTAGCAGCTGTGGATGACTGCACAAGACCTGCTCTAGATAAGGACAGTCACTAGTCTAATGGGGGGAGGGGGCTCGTCACCTCCTCCCCCACCCATCCACACATCTTTAGCTGAGGAGCTATTGGCTTTTTGGGGAGCGAGACTGAATTATTTTTAAGGCTGTAAGTCAACCACACCACACTGAATGATGCTCCCATTCCCTGCATGGTTTTAGAGGTAGCACAAACTGAGCATAGAAACTATAGACAAAAACATAAGCAACAAATGAAAACAGAGGATGTAGAAGTTGGAAAGGGGTGGAGCGTATCTGGGAGGAGTGGGGGAGAAAAGCAAGGAGCAGCTATGATTTTAACAAACGCTTTATCCATGTATGAAATGCTCAAAAAATTAATAAAACATGGTATTAAAAATTTAGACAGTATATATTAAGAAACTGAAAAAAGTCTCATATTATTTCCCTAGCAATTTTAGTGCTGGATCTCTTACACAAACCGAACCTTATAACAGAAAAAGTACTTACAAAGATATTATTCATCAGGAATGAAGGGGACAATTCTTGATATTAAGAGATGGAGAATGGGCCAATAAGCAATAAATCAACCCCTCAAGACAATATTACGTGTCACTTAAATGTTTATGAAGAGTTTGTGATAAAATTTGAAGTGCTTATAAAATGAGATTGAATATAGTCTGTAAGACAGTATATACAACATGATCATAAACTAAAGAAAACCGCCATGATTCTACAAAATTACATTATATTAATTGAGGTAAAAAGGCTCACCCACTATGGGTGGCATCATTCCCTGGGAAGGGAACACAGTGTACAGACATGGAAAGAGTAAGCTGGGCTCTAGCATTCAGGCATGCGTTGCTCTCTTCCTCTGGCCATGGACATAATGACCAGCTGCTTCAGTCTCCTGCCACTGCTGTTTCCCTGCCATAGTCAACTGGAGCCTGGAACTGTGAGCTAAATAAACACATTCTCCAATAAAAAGTAAACCAATAACTCAAATGGACAAAACAGGAAAGATTTTAAAGCTTTGTCAAATAAGAGTTTGCCAGTGAGATGAAATTTCTTTCTACATTTCAACAGCTCCAAAGCCACAATACATACCTATATATTAGTATATATGTAATATAAAATCAAGAATGCATATATTATATGAAAGCATATATTATATATACTTAGGCAGTAAGTACTTTGATGGACACAGCTGCCCTGGGGGACACAAGCCCACGTCTCCAGTTCTCAAGATGAAACCTTCACTGATCATTTTCATTTCCCATCATTTTCACCAGGCTTTGCTTTGACAACTAAGCAAGCCTTCTGCTCACAACAATTGTCCATCCAAGCCGTCCACAGCAATTGCTCCATGGAAGCAAATATGAAAGGTCAAGGGGATTTGTGAACACCAACTTGTCCAAAGTTGAAAACTGTCCATGAAATAGTTTAGACGAAAGCATAAGCCTTGAGGAGACACTTGACTAATGATACTCTACTCTTATAGTTTTCCAGATTATTTATAAGAAAACTGAAGTAAAGTCTTTCACCTAGACCCAAATCTTGACAATGCTTTGTCATCTATTAACTTGTCAGTCACATGTTAGTGCGTCTGTGCTGGCCAGTTTTATGTCAACTTGATATAAGCTAGAATCCTTGGAAGAGAAGGGAACCTCAGCTGAGAACTTGTCTCCATAAGATTTGCTTAGGCAAGTCAGTAAGACATTTCTTATTTGGTTATTGATGTGGGTGGGTCCAGTCCATTGTGGGTGGCTCCACCACTGGGATAGTGATACCTGGGTTCTATAAAATAGCAAGTTGACTAATCCAGAGAAATGAGTCAACATGCACCACCCTCTGCACCCTCTCTGTGGCCTCTACATCAGTTCTTGCCTCTTGGTTTTTACCCTATTTTAGTTCCTATCCTCACTTCCTTTGATGGCGAAGCAATAGAAGTCATAACTGTGACAGTGTCCCAAGAAATCACCAGCCTGGCCAAATCCAAAACAGATTCAACTATGACAGCTTAAATTATTGTTTGTGTGGGGAGGGTGTAAAAAAAAAAAGGAATATGTGTTGGTTAAACTTGAAATCAGGTACTTGTCCTATGTTCACGACTAGGGAACAGAAGACAAACATGTTTTATAAGATGACAAGTAGAAAATACTTGAGCTTCATAGCTAGAAAAGCCAGATCTGGGGGTGGTTTCCCGGGAACATTAGCTGTGTACCCTGTCACTTCACATCCTTGCTCATAGGAGGCCAAGCCCATCATTCAAGGGATTCATTAATGAGCAATAGTGTTAGCAGTGAGCTGCTGGTGGGTCCAAGACTCCAGACATAATTCCCTTCAGTAGGAAATACAAGCAGAATGAAGCCAAGGCAGCTGTCAGTAGCACATCAACCACCTTGGCAGTCTCCTTAACCTCTCATTGCTCAGCACTTGCTCCTGGAGAAGATTTCTTGAGCTTGTCTTGTCTTTGTGTGTGTGTGTGTGTGTGTGTGTGTGTGTGTGTGTGTGTGTGTGTGTTTGTGTGTATGTGTGTGTGTGCGCACGTGCCCTCATGTGCACATGTATGTATCTGTGCCTTCAATAAAAATAGGAAGCAACACAATAAGCATGATTCTCAAAATAAACCGGCAAAAATCAGCCACATTGCTAAAAGGAATGCAATGTAACTGCATACAAAGTTCTAGAAAATTAAATTCAGTGCATAGCGACAGGAGTATATCAGTGGTTGGCTAGGAACTAGGGAGAAGACAGGAGAGCTTCTGACTGGTGGCAAGGGGAAATGGATATGTCTGTAACCAGGGCTGTAAAAATGTTAGCTCATATATACCTTTGTCAACATTTATGAATTTTATACTTCAAACACATGAATGTCATTTTAGTCAACATCACTCAATAAAACTGTTGTATAAAATGTAAGAAGGAAGCTAAGCTCAGAGGAAATTACACAGAAGATAAATGTATTAGTTGTTAGAGAAATAATGCAAAATTATGAAGTACGTAACAGTCTTTTAAATCTGTCTTTCAAATTAACTACATATATGCTATGTAAAATGATGTTTTCACATAAATACACATAGTGGAATAGCTTATTCCAGGCAATTAATATATCTACACCTTACATACCATTTTTTGCAGCAAGAAAAATATTTATCTATTCTTTTAAGCAATTTTCAAATATTTCAAAATTGTTGTTCACAATATCATACCGTGTTACAAATCTCCTGAGCTTGGAGAACTGTTCCAGGTTCCAAATTAGTGAGAGTATATGGGTTTGGCCTGTACCTTGGACATTTCACTGAGCATAAATTGTTGGAAATTCTTTTTAAGGGTGGATAGTAATTGTTCATTCACAGATGAGCAAATAGCACCGTCTTTTTTTTTTTAATCATGCCATCTTTTGTAAATGCCTAGATAGTCTTAGCACCTTGGGCATTATGAATAATATTGCAATGAACAAAAGAAGTCAATCATATTTTCTACTGATGCATCTCATTCCGTTGGATACATGCCCAAGTCAGATTGCTTGATCCTATGTAGTCATTTAGCAATTTCCCTTTGGATTTTGAAGAAACCTCCACAGTATCTTAGTGTCTGAGCATCTCTACCAACAGTGTTTAAAGGCTCCCTGGCTCCACATCCTCACCAACAGGAGCTACCTCACGTTTTTGGTGATTGCCATTTTAAAAAGTATGAAGTGATGGTCAAGGCAATGTCAGTTTTTCACATTGGAGAATCTGACAGCACTTTTTCATGAACCTACTGTCCATTTTTATGTCTTCTTTTGGGAAATATATGATTTCTTGGTCCACATTTTAATCAGTTCATTTTTGTACAATTAAGTTATTTGAGTTCCTTATCCATTTTGGATATTAGTGTTTATCATATGGATTTTCTGTAATACCTTCTCCCAGGCTGTTGGTTGGTTCTTTTTCATGTAGTTTTGCAAACCATAGCAAATTAATGCTCAGGGTACCAGGCAAGATGCCAAGCATTCCAAAAGGCATGGGCTTCTTGGCTTCAATCCTCCTAAGCGGTCATATTGAGAGCGAAGGGTGGGTGGACTACAGAGGAGGGAATAGACAGTGGGAGAACGAGCCAGAGATGGGGAGATGTCAAAGTGGATGGCAGCAGGTACCAAAGCTTCGTCAGTTATGTTCTGAGATTATAATTACATAATTTGCTGCTTCCCTTTCTTTCCTCCAACCTTACGATGTATACTGCTTGCTTCCTTTCTTTCAAACTCATGGGCTATTTTCTTAGAATTAATTGTAATTACACATACACACACATACACTCAACTCACATTCATACATTCACACACATACATATTCTCTCTATAAATCTATGCCCACCTGTCCCTCCCTCCCTCCCTCCCCCCTTCCTCCCTCCCTCCCCCCTTCCTCCCTCCCTCCCCCTTCCTCCCTCCCTCCCTCCCTCCCTCCCTCCCTCCCCCTTCCTCCCTCCCTCCCCCTTCCTCCCTTCTTCTTTCTTTGTCCTAAGAACTAAAGGATCCTGAAGAAGCTATACGCTATATCCAAAAGGACTGAGGAAGTATTTTTTTAGCTGGACCTGGAGTAAACAGCAGACTTCACTGACAGCAAAAGCAGAAAGAGCCTCCTTGGCTTTATAAGAGCTACACGAGTAAGAAGCCTAAGGTGGCATGTCACTTCAGCTCATTTAGTGGGAACTAGCCTGTCTGCTGGGATTCTCTTATACATAGTATGTTCATACATAGTATAGACATACTCTCACAGTTTAAAATATTCAAACATAGTTTTCATATTGATAACATGATTTCTTACATGATTTTTCAGAATATTCTAACGCTTTTCTTTAGCAAACAGATTATCTTTTTTAGGGGACCCCCCCCCCCCATAATAATCATGCTGAAGACAAGGAGACTGATGTAGCTGCTTTGAACCACCAGATGTCAGACTTTGCAAAGCAATCTATCTGTGTAGCCCAAAGACTGACTGAGATGAAGGGACTCAGGACAGAGCAGTCGCAGGGGTGCCAATGCTTCTCCATACTGATTATCACAGATACTTCGTAAATGTTTCAGGTCATGACTTATTTCCACAGTACACCTGTGTGTCTGGTGCCCTGCACAGTGTAGAGATTCTCATCCAGAGAGTTAGATGTGACAGGGCCTAATCAAGGGAGACCAAAAATAATCTTCCTCAGGTTTAGAAGGAGGGAAAGTGAGGAGAGTCACAGCTGCTCTTTACCAGTTACACAGAATGGTGGAAATGGTTGTACAGTGGTAACACTATCCATTTGATAGATGCTCCTTAGAGTTGAGACTAAGCTGCCCAAGTTCTTTCATTTTAAACCAGAAGGTCTCAACTTGTGGGTTGCAACCCCCTTGGAGTCAAGTGACTTTCACAAGGGTTGCCCAGGACCACTGAAAAACATAGATATCTACATTATGATTCATAACAGTAGCAAAATTCCTGTTATGAATTAGCAATGAAAATAATTTTATGGCTGGAACATCACCACAACATGAGGAACTATATTAAAGGCTCTCAGCATTAGAAAGGTTGAGAACCACTGTATTAAATTATATATATAACATTCCATAAACCTCAAATAAATTTCAGACTCTGTATGTCATGGCATGTAGGATGTGACAGCCTGCCCCTGTCCCTATCTGCCTCTATTGCCTCTTGTACTATAGTATGCAAGGATATAATTTATCTCAAACATGAAACAAATATATTCCTTCCTGGAGACTTGTGTGCCTAGCATTCTCTCCTCCTGAATTTTTGTTCTTGGAAAAGTTTTCCTATTCACTCATTCACTCATGCATCTGGAAAAAAAAAAATATTGCCCTCTCTGAGAGAAATTTTCTGGCCATTTTAGCTAAAACATAAACACATAACCACCCACGATCCTACCAAGCCCCATCTTCTCTTTAATCTGAGGGTTTTATATATGAGTATATGGTGTGTGTATACTATCCCATACCAGGTGCCCTCCAATCCCTCCTCGATGCTTACCTGTCTTACGTTGTCATAGAACATCATGAGTGCAGGAACCTGTGTGCCTGTTCAGACTCTACCATTCTGTGCTTAAATAGCAGTACCTGTAGTATACTTAGCTAGCAGTTGTCTAGTAAACATTTGTAGAATGAATGCATGATAACCAGATTGTCTTACACTATGATTTTTTTTTCTATTATGCTCATGATACTGTCCTCAGCAAATCTCACAACACAGGCATGCTTTAAGGCCATTACCTCTCCTATGTTTACTCCTTGTCAATGTTGGTGTTTTTCTACTGCTTGTGTTTTTGACATTTGTGTTTTCAGTGTCTGGCCACATGAACAGGGACAATAGGCAGGAGGGAGCAGTAGCAAGGTATCCTCTGGTACTCTAGTCTCCATGAATATCTCCATTATTAGGAACATGCAAGCATTACAACTTTCAAGTAGGCCTAGGAAATGGGGTTTCTTTAGCTCAAAGCTGGTTAATTATACATCCAGCTCTTGGTAAAAGATGATTGGAAACGTACACAGTGCCCTAGAAGTCTTCTGATGCCCAAGGCCTGCAGCTTCCCTTCTCTGATTACTCTTATACTTTGATCTTTCCCCAGTCTCAGCTGCTGGGTCCTGCCTGTCCTTTCAAATGGTCCTTGGTATAGGGGAGTGTGGATTGAGAAATTATGAAGATAAAAAGAATTAGACAGAAAATACAGAGTCAGGAGGGCTGTCAGTCAATACTGAAGCCTCCTAGGTTCTTTTTATACCCAAAGCGATGGGACACACACACACACACACACACACACACACACACACACACACACACACACAACCAACCTCCTCTTCTCATAGTTCAAAGTGCATAGTACAGACAAGCATAAACACCCTCCTTAAGTTACAAAACACCTAGTAACTATACCTTACAGAAAAGTCTCCCATTTTACAGCCCTGGGCATCAAGTCACCTGGTGATCATGCCTTTGGCCAAACATGCTGCCAATACAGCCTTGAAAAACAAAAAAAGCTTGAACTTTCTGACTTTGAGTCAAAATAGAAACAAACCACAAGCTGGAATCGTTGTGGGCTCCCACACTCAGCTCTTTGCCCCCGCTTGACCCCCAGCACCCTTGCTTCTGCTGCCTCTCTTCCCTATGGCTCAATGGGCAGAGTCTTCAGACATTTCAGCATCTGGCTGTCTTCCATTTTCTCAGCTTACCTTTCTGACTGTACAGTCACCACTGCAGCCCTGCTGCCTCGGCCGATTCCTTCTCAGTGTTACTAGCTCAGCTCACGTTACTAACAAGTTATAGAAGAAAAGACACGGGGGAGTAAACTATTGAGGGGTCTAACATGCCAGCTCTGTAGAGTCAGAACAGGGGGATGTCTGTATGCTAACTCATTGGGTAAGTGGACTGCTTAGCAGCCCAAGAAGATGTGGACAGACTAATGAGAACCTTGCCTCTTAGGCACGAATCGCAATATTGCCCCTAGCGTGCTAGCAAGGGCAGTATTCTCCTTCTGGACTTTATTGAAACAGTTGTAGGGTCTTCTAGACTGTACCAAGGCTTATTTTAGCAGAACACCTAGTCCAGATTGTTTCGAAAGTCCTGGCTAAACCTGTACCATCAGGAGCAGGGCAATCAGCTCTGATACTTGTATAATTTTCCTGCGGTACCATGGAGTGTGACAGACGGCTGGTTGTCTTCTATAAGGGCAATCTGGCAAGTCTTTTATCTTGAAACCACCATGGGGGCAGTGGAAGTTGACCAATTGCTAATAAGGAATTAAAATTGTTCTATTTTCTTTGAGGTGTTTACAAGAAAATGAACATGAGAATATGTTTACCATAAAAATTTAAAGATTTTTAACAGTGCTCTAATGGTGCCAGATACCTCTCCAGTCTTTTGGGAGAAATAACTGCTCTCACTTGTGTCACCAAGGTGGTCAATTCTTCCATTTCCCCTCAATGACATGGACACCAGCTGTACAGTTATTTCATTCTAGGATTTCTTCAGGAATTTCCCTTGAATGTTTCTGCCTTATGTCACCTGCCCATAATACCAGATTAATTATCCCAACCCTGTTCTTAGAAGCACACCCACAGAACTTTATATTCCTTATCTACTACTTTTACATTTCTTATCTTTCTGGCTTCCTGTCCCTTTTTCTTCTTCCTTCTTTTCTTTAACTTCTTTATAAATTTCCATTTTAGACCATTTCTTCAGTGAAGTCTGGTAGTGTATTCCTGTAATCACTGTACTTAGGAGGCTAACTCAGGAATTTAAATTTAAGGCTAGTCTGACCTTCATAGCAAGACTGTCTCAAATAAGACAAACAAAACTTCCAAACAAACAAGTATTTTTTTTCCTTGCTCTGTCTTCTCTTTCACACTTAACCATAAAATGCTTTAGTATTTATCAAATACCAAGACTAGCAATTGTTTTATGGGTCAGTATTAGTGCCTACTATACTAGCCAAATGTCAACAGCACAGAGCGGTTTTATTCCTTAGGAAGGAAATCAGGCAAATCAGTGTGTGGGCATGGGATAACTATGCTCAGAGACTCAGGAACCTTCTGTAGATTTCCTTATATGTTCTGCAGTGGCTTCCTGCCACTCATTCTTGGCACAAAATATATTTGTGAAATTGGCTTTTAAAATTCAGATTTTCCTCTGCCATGGGATTTCTAGTTATGCAAAGCTACTTAAAAAACACTTTTTTCCAATAAGAAAAATAATCCTTGGTGAAAAATACATATGGATATCACACAGGAGGAAGCATTTTAAATCTGTAAAATGTAATAAAATATGAAGCATTCTAATGACTTTGAAAGGTGGTCTTTCTATTGGAATTTATTAAGCGTTTTTCTGAAACTGACCAAGTTAGAAACTTTTCAGACAGTACTCACAGACACATTTAATAAGTGATAAGGTTGATTACATTTTCTTTTTGGATGATCCAACTGGAAGGCTGGATCATCAGATAAAAAGTTCGCTGTATAAACCTGAAGAACTGAATTTAAAATCAGAGAGCCCACCTAAAGCTGGATGCTAGAGGATGCATCTCTATTCCAAGAAATCCTAAGAATAAACAGTAATAGACAGCAACAACAACAAAAAAACATTTCTAAAACAAGGTAGAAGGACTGACAACTGAGGCTGTCCCCTAATAGCTACACATTTATGTGGCGTGCGTGCGCACACACACACTCTCTCTCTGTGTATATATATATATATATATACACACATATATATGTATGTATATATATGTATATATATATACACACACACATTTTTTAATTAATAGTATTGTTTTCTTCAGTATAAAAGACTTTTTTCATATTGCTTCATATCTATAAGTGTAATATGATGTTTATATAAGAAATAAGTTTTACCATTGCTTAAAAGTTAAGTATATTATACCAAAAGATGTCTAAATAGAATTGCCACAGAGACACTTTCACATCCATGTTTACTGCTGCACTATTTACAATAGCCAAGATATAAATTGGTCCACATACTCACCCAAGCTTGAGTGAATAAATAAGATATTATGCATACAATATAGTTTTATTTAGTCATAAAGAAAAATGAACTAAGCCATTTGTAGGACAATGGATCATATTAAGTGAAATAAGCCATACTCACAAAGACAAAGATCCTGTTTCTTTCTCTCATATGTGAAAATTAATTTGCATCTATATGATGGATGGCATGATATAATGAAGAGATACAAAATCAGACAGGACAGTGTGTAGGAGAAGGACAAATTCTACATAGGCTAGAAAAGGGAGCATGAGAGGACAATGGGAGATTAAAAAGAAAAAAAACAAAAAAGCATATTGGAGCATGTCTATAATCCCAGCACTTGGGAGGCAGAGACAGAAGATTCTCTGCTGTGGGATTGTAGTAGGAGGTTTCTGTCCCGAACTTTCAGGCCTAGCCTCAAGGTTTAGGCCCACAGACCCACAGACCCACAGAGACACACAGATGCTTACAATAGTTTTAAGCTGATTGGCCTAAGACCCAGGCATATCACTTGCTAACTCTTTACCCTTAAACTACTCCATGACTCTTATCCTATTCAGCCATGGGGCTTGGTACCTTTTCTTAGAGCAGCATAGTTGTCCTCTGTTTCTTCTGGCGTCTCTCTGGCATTCTGCTCTGTTCTTCCGGTTCCCAGAGTTTTCTAAGTCTGGTAGCCCCGCCCATACTTCCTGTCTGCCTTTGGCCAATCAGTGCTTTTTATTAAACTCATAGGTGGGGACAATTATTTGCAATGGAACAACATAGTCCCCCTACATGGGATTATGCTCTTCCACACTGTAAATATTTGTCACTGTACATATTGTTTTAATGAAACACTGATTGGCCAGAAGATAGGCAGTCAGGAAGTACAGGTGGGGGCAGTCAGAAAGGAGAATTCTGGGAAGAGGAAGAGAAGAGCAGAGGCCAGACAAAGGCAGAGGATGTACAGACAAGAATGCTGTACTGAAGAAAAGGCGCCAAGCCACGTGGCTAAACATGGAGAAGAATCCTGGCTTAGTTTAAGAATAAGAGTTAGCAACTAATAAGCCTGAGCCGTAGGCCAAAAAGTTTATAATTAATATAAGCCTTTGTGTGGTTACTTGGGACTAAATGGCTATGGGACTGAGAAACCACCTGAGGCCATACTGGTTTACATAAGCTTTTAGATCAGTCAAGGCCACATGATAACAAAATAAAATAAGGAAATAAGGAAGGGAGAGATGAAGAGATGAAGGAAAGGAAGAAGGGAATAGAAGGAAGGAAAAACAAAAGGACAGAGAGAGAGAGAAGGAGGGTAGTTCCTGTTCTTTCCCATATGCAGAACCTAGATTGAAATGATAAGAAAGCACAAAGGCGTCTGTATGCAGGAGGAAAACCAGCAGGAGTGAGTGATGAGGCAAATATGAACAAAATTGGAATGATAGACATGTACACAAAGAAACCACGGCCTTTATGTTTACTAAAATTAGTAAAAATAAAATATGGAGATACCATGCAAAATTATTTTAATGCAAAATGAGAAGACTTTTCACTTTTCAGGGATTTGGCTTCTCTCAATACCTTCATGATTGACTTGAATGACTGCGCTTCCCAATATCCTGAGATGCATGAAAGAAAAGTGTAGTTTGGGATTTTTTTTTTTAAATCAGGATTCTAATTTGCAAATTTTACATCTCTAGATCAGAATTTCCCCATTCTGGCTTTGATAACTGGTATCCAAGCTTTGCTTCCAAATTATTTTGAAATGTAATCTCAAAGAAAACAGATGGATCAAAAGAGTTTGGATTATATATTGATCCTATGAGTAAAACAGGAAAGTCTGGTTATTTCCAATTCTTCTGTTTTGATTGGCATCAGACTGGGAAAAATAAGATGGCTATTTACCAACATAAATTTTAAAAACGAGTATAGTCTAACTAGACACATTTGACTCCATATGTTTCTCTATTATTAATTTTATCTCTTCCTATGTAATCCAGACCTAAGGATACTTGAAAATTTAATTCATGACACACAGCATGCAGACCCTTGAATATTAAATATAATTTATATTTTGTTCTTATTATTTTTAAAGGGTCTAGAAGTTCACACCAAACAATGCTTCTTTTCTATGTTTCTCTTAATCTAAATTAAACACATGCACAATCAGGTATGCTGAAACAGGTTATCTGCAAAGAGTAAGTCTGAATGGCCAACTGTATAAACTACACAGCACCACAGATTTGTTTTGCTCTTTCTTTTATTTGTCCTCTGCTGTATGAGGTTTCTGCCCAAAATTCCCTGTCTTGCCTCGCCCAGGCTTTCTGGCCTAACCTCGTGGCCCAGACCTGCAGATCCACAGTCCCATAGTACCACTGCAATTCATAGACGCTTGTATTAATTGTACACTGATTGACCTGGGGCCTAGGCATATAACTTTCTAACTTTTTACTCTTAAACTAACCCATGATTCTTATCCTGTTTATCCATGTGGCTCTATATCTTTTCTCAGAGCAGCATAGTTGTCCTCTGCATCTGTGGCTTCTCTGCTCTGTTCTTCCTGTTCCCGGTCTTCCTTCTTGGTCTGGTAGCCCCACCCACACTTCCTGTCTGCCTTTGGTCAATCAGCATTTTTACTAAACCAGTAGATGGGATGATTGTTTACAATGTAACAGCATAATTTCACTACAGTCCTCAAAGACCTTTGTGATGGAAATGAGTATCTAGTATACAGAATTCAAGTACACACACACACACACAAACACACACACACACACACATACACACACACACACACACACACATGCGCGTGCACATTAGATCTCCTTTATGTAATACAGGTATTTCAGGTAAGTAAAAGAATTATATAAGCAACAATTTCTTACCAAGTGTTATGCATCATGGAATATGTTATCAGAAGATTTAGTGATTAGACCAAAGCTATGAATATGCAGTAATAAACTCACAGGCATACAAAAGTAATTATATAAATGCATAACAGTTCAATGATGCCAAAACATAAATACATCAAATTCAAGAATGTGGTGATTGTAAAAGAAACTCTCTATAGCTTAAAACTAAATAAGTGGCTCTTTTCATACAGTTTTTGGCTTGCAAAAACAGGAAAGAGCATGTAGCATCAAATTGACAAACAAAATTATGATGTGGAGAGAGCTAACAACTCAATAACTCAATGTATAAAAATTGATTTTTAATCCCATTGAATGTTATTTTATCTTACACACCAACTTCCATGATGTAGTTATCCATAAAAAGCCCACTAGCCTGTGAGTAGAGATAAACAAAGCCAATTAATTAAAATTTTGTCACAAGGGGCTGGAAAGATGGTCCAGTGGCTACGGGAGTGGCCGCTCTTGCAGAGGATCTGGGTCAATTCCCAGCACCCATGTGACAGTTCGCACCTGTCTGTAACTCCAATTCCAGGGCTTCTGACACCCACACAGACGCACATTTGCCCAAACACCAATGAACAAAACCAAGAACAAAAATACCTTGCCACTAGATTAGAGTTGTTGCTCAGTGGCAGTGTTTGCCTACCATAGGGAGCTTCTAGGCTTAATTCCCAGCACACAACCACACCACCCACCCACACACACACACACATACACGTGTTTATGTATTATACGATTAGAGCATTTTGCTTGTCTTTCAGAGGAGTAGAGAAAAAAAATAAAAAGCAAGACTTCTCAATATTTTGCTAATTGTTCTGTGGTTCTCTCCACCTTCTTACTCCCTGTACGGTTAGGGCAGAGTCTCCATGTCAAAGTCAATGAAGTCATCGGACTTACAGACACTCACTTATCACCCTTTTCCTAGGCTTGCTCATGCTGCTATGGTGATCAGATGTTGGTCGCCACTTTTGGTGTTGAGAGTCAATGCAGCAACAGATTCCCTTCTGTGGTTTGAAGTTCAGAAACACAGCTGGCTCTAATTGTCAATGTAATGAAAGTCAGATAAGTCTGATCAGACCCAACCCTCTTCTCAGAAAAGGACCTGCTGATCACTTCCCGGGAAGCCATGCTTTCCCCTTTTCCTGTCACTTTGAGAACCAACTACATTTGCTCATGCAGAGCATGATGTCCTGCCTTGATCTACATACATGAAACTTCAGAAACCAGTCTACACTAAAGTAAAAGACCGAATTCAAACTAGATACACTGCTCTAAGGTTCTAATACCTTATGATCTCCTTTAAGCTGGGAGAAGTCAAAGAAAAGCCAAACACATGAGCTGGAATCGTCATTGCAAAGGAAGGCCATGGGCTTGAGCGCCCCTCTGCCCCTTAGGTCTCCCAACTGATGTTCTTTCCATCCAAAATTGCACGTCACCGAGGTCCTTTCTTCCTTCCTCCTCGCCCTCTTCTCTTTTTCCTCAAAGCCACATCCTCTATTCCTGTACTTACAATGCCACACTCCCTCTATCTGACTGCCAGTATTCTTTGTATTCCCAGGAACTGCTATGATTAAATAGCTGGTGCTGTGAACTTCAAAGATAGTAACTGAAGAATATGAGTCCTCCAAGAAAGTGGTTGATCCTAATTAATATATGCACTGTGGTTCTAATGGTCTCATTAATGATGGAGGCAGACTTCCTCACATCACACCTATAGTAATCTCGATAGAAAATGCCACGAGAATTTTCCCAATCGCTTATTCACACTTACCATGTATCCTGCGTCTAAAGAGAAAACTATTCTGAAATGTCAAATTTCTTTCATTCTCGATGGAATGCAGTTGTGGTTTTTGGTTGCAACTTTGTGCAGGAAAAAAAAAGGAAAGTATAATGTGATTTCATGAAAGATGCAGACCAAATCAGTTTATATAAGGAGAAATGTTAGAATCTGTAACACTCTGATATTACAGTCTCATGCATTGCCATGGATTTATTCACAATTTCACTCTCTGAAATTGAAATCAGACACAAGGGGAAGAAATGTGTTCATTTAGAATTATTAAAGTACCATTGAAATGCAAAAGGATAAAATAGATTTGCCTACTTGCTCTAATCATAAGATAGTAGTCACTAGACCTATTTCCTTGTTTTAAATATAAATAGTAACTAACTAATGGTTGACAATTTCAGTCTTTTAAGAATTATTGCATAGTAACAGTTATAGAACATCTTCGTGTGTCACAGTATAGCATATGCTTGAGTAATAAGGCAGACATGTGCAGGAGGCATTATATGGGCCAGCTCCTAGCCCCAGCACTACAAATGGATTCTTTTACTCTGAAGCACAAACTAATTGTCCCCATAACCATAGGAGGTCCATATCGTGTTGCCCTCATTTTATATGGAAGAAAACAGGGGTTTCAAGAGATGAGACACCTGTGAAGCCTGCCTACCAGTCCTGCCTACCAGTCCTTTGATGACCTAGAGAAAATGTGCATTTGGAGATTTTCATTTTTCATTTTGTAGGGCAGCTACTTACTGCGAAGCATATCCTGAAGCACACTATCAGCAACAGCAAAGATGTGAGGGGGAGCCTCGGATCACCTCTTCCTTTGATAGGCAGCCATGACCTCTTTCTGATACACTGGAAGCCACTTGTAAGGGTTTATAGCCACACAGGAGAGGCCTGAATATGTCTGAGGAGAGATCAGAGTGGATTACAGAAAATATACTAACTGGACTCCCAGGTTTGTCAGGGTTTCCCCTGTCAGGTAAGGCTAGCTTGAATATTTAGTAATAAGGGAACATGGAAAAGGAGATATTTGAATTCCTGTGAAGAGGAGACTTCTAACTGAAAAAGACAGAAAAGGTTAGGTCCTAGGATTGCCTTTACAGCCGGAGGATATCTCCTAACTACTGATATATCTGACACACAGCTTTTTGAAGACAGTGACACAAAAACCAGCCTGCAGGGATTTGAGTAACCAACCATGAAGAATTTGAAGCTAGATGGAAACTTTGCCCCAGAAAATTGGGAGCCTCATATTTAGGTCATAGAGAAGGAAATATTATCACCCTTGATCAATAGAATCACTTGTGTCCTTCAAAAGAATATGTGACATTGTAGTAGATCAACAAATATTAATATCTTGATTAGTATGGGGGTATTGCTACTGTCAAAAATTCTCCATCAGCTTTTCTCAAAAGTTTCCTAGGAACTTGTGGTGTGTGTGTGTGTGTGTGTGTGTGTGTGTGTGTGTGTCTGTGTGTCTGTGTGTGTCTGTGTCTGTGTGTCTGTAGGCGGAGTTTACCCACACGGACACCAATACCAGATAGATATTTATTAAAATATAAACCAACACTCACGGTATAGGCAACAGATTACAGTAGCACCTGAACAGGAACCGGAGTCTGCAGACGGACGGACGATGGGATCCTCCCTCTAGCAGCCAGGAACCAGGAAGAGAGCCTCCCAGCATCCCAGCAGCCCCTTATCAATGGGGTTGGCCACACCCCCTCCAGGAGCCCGGGACCCTGGATAGGCTTCTTTGGACCTTATCAGCTGACACCTGAATCCCACAACATGTGTCGTGTGTGTGTGTGTGTGTGTGTGTGTGTGTGTGTGTGTGTGTGTGTGTGTGTGTGTGTGTGTCTGTGTGTGTGTGGTGGTGTGTGATGGTGGTGGTTCTTTGGATAGACCCCAGTGATTTTCAAATACTAGAAAATTATTCTGCTACTTAGCTATAAGCCCTCTCTCTCTCCCGTAGTGTTCTTCTTGTAACCCATTCTCAATTTGTAAATAAATACTGAGAGCAAACTATTGCCCATTTCACCATGGATAGGGATGACCTATCCCAAAGTTCTCACATCTTCATAATGTTAGTCGATTTCTTGCAGGTAGAACATTCTCATGTTGTATTCAGTCTCTTCAGTTAGGACCTTCTCCTGTTGTATTCAGTTCCTGCAGTTTTCATATTTCAGGTGTCTTCTTCTTCCTCCAGATTTAAGTAGAATACCTTTAACATTCTTTCCTTAGTGCCGATTCCACTTTCCCACTGTATTTCATTACTACCTTTCCTCTGTGGGAAAAACTTGTACACACACTGGTATTTTGTCTCTGCTAATGTTCAGAAGTATAACCCTTTGTTATATGGGGGTGGGGAAACCTGGAGACAGGGAGGCACACAGTGAATTGGGAAAGTAATACCTGTGTTGCACTGTGGTAGGAAAAACCTACACACACACACACACACACACACACAAAATCTTCAAAACAGCCTTCTACACACACAATGTTGTCCATGCTATTCTTCCTGGATTTATTTTTAAAACCATAATTGTAACTACAATGCAATCATAAATCACCTAAATTACTGTGGAAGATCCAGTAGTTTTGGAGAATGAGACAGCAGTTTTGGAAAATTTGTTCAGAAAAGTATAACATATCTAGAGGCCTAATCAAATTGTTTTAGACACAATCAAGAAAGGAAAACACATAGACTGGGGAGAATGTACAATATATCAGATAAAGAAATTATACTAGGGAGGTAAAAGGAGCCCTTACAATTCAACAATCAAAAGGCAATAAATAACTCAACTAATGATGAACAGAGAGTTTGAGAAATGTCTGTCTTCATAGAGGTCATATAAATGGTCAATAAATCCATAAGAAGATGTCTAACAACATTATCTATCAAAGAAATGTTATCAAATATCTACTATTCTACTTCATGGGTAGGTAAAATTGTTCAGTGGGTAAACCCAGAGGACCCTGGATTGGATTCACAACACCCACACAAAAAGCTGGGCATGGTGGAGGAGTCCTGTGAGCCCACCATAAGATGGGCTCCCTGGACAGCCAGGGCAGAAAATCCACAATCTCCTGGTTCAGGGAGGAAGCCTGGCTCAAAATATAAAATAAAATAAAATAAAATAAAATAAAATAAAATAAAATAAAATAAATAAAATATAAAATAAAATAATAAAATAAAATATAAAATAAAATAAAAAATAAAATAAAATAAAAAAAGAGGTGAGCAATAACGGCAGAATCTTAATATTGACCTCAGACACCCAAATATGTGAGTATGTACACTTACATATTTTACACTTTTGTACACATACTTATTGTATAAATATATATTCTTTAGTTCAACATGCTTAAGAATCACTGTGACAAAAGATAAAACATTTGTTGGTATGGATACAAGAGGTCTGGCCCACCTTGAGACTTCTCGCCCTTTTGGGGAAGGGGATGGGTGGATGGGGAGGGGTGAGGCTAGGGCTAACTGAGAGAGATTGGAAGGGAGAGAGGAGGGAGTGCAGGGAAATACATTGATGGAGATAATGTATATATAATAAAAAAGAAAAAATTGTAGTAGTGTACATTGCTTAACGGGAAGTGATGCAGCCGCTTTGAATTTCTGAAGTTATTAAAATAGTAAATATAGAATTCCCATATGAATCAATGACTCTGATCATAGATACAAACACAGACAAATGAAAACGTACGATCACATAAAACTTCCCTGTGTTGTTATCGTTCATAACGGCCAAAATGTGCAGCTGATCTAAGTGAGTACTGATTTATAGGACCATAAGCAAGAAAGATTATATCCAAATAGTAGAATAAATAAAAATATTTACATGCACCATGGTATCAATAAACTTCACAATCAATATACTGAATAAAAGTAAACAGACACAAAGGAACCTGTGATGGTCATAATAGATACATTGGCAGAGACAGAAGATAAGTCAATGGCTGAGGCAGCAAAAAACGAAGAGAAACTATACCCAGTAGACATGCTTGGGTAGTGGCAAACACTCTAAAATTAGGTTGTGGTGGCCATTTAAAAAAACTATATCAAAAGTCCTTAAAATAAACGTTATTTTCTGTTTACATTTTTAAAAACAATGCCCCACCTTTTATTCCAGGCTGTCCTGTCTTGAGCCTTCTGGTTCTCCTGACTCGGCATCCCAAGTTTTTGAATTACACATGTGTACGGTCATGCTTGGATGAAGTGTATGGCACTTGGATCTTAGCTCAATAAAGCTGCTTGTGCTGCTGTTGTTTCTCATCAAACAGTGATGTGACATAGTGGGCATATAGATCTGCTCCTTTCTCATCTAACTGATGCTGCTGCCAGGCTAGATGGCCAGAGAGTCATTGAAAATAAAACCATTTCTTTCATTTTAAACTTTTATTTTAAACCCCCAAATTTTAATATATAAATTTCCATACAATTTTATACTAGATTCATTAACTAATATTTTTCAAGATTATTTTACCTAAATAACTATAATACATCTCTCTACATATAGAACTATCATCTATCCACCATACTATTTGTTTGACTCTTTTGCTTAACTGTTCATTGTAAGGTATAATTATTATGGCCATGTTTGTGGTCCTGAGGACGAGACCCAAGTCCTCCTGCGTGCTAAACACATGTACAAATTGTGTACTAATAAGTGTCACTAATGAAAACATTGTAAATTTGAATTTGGTATTTCCCGGTTACTTCTGATCCTGTGAATATGTACCAATTTTTTCTCTTAATTCTTTTCATTGGCTAAATCTATGTAGAATAATAATTTTTATATACAGATGTTGACTGTTGGGGAAGCATATTAAATCATGGTTTTTAAAAGCATTATTCAGAATGTTACAGTCACAGTAGTAATGATTTGCTTCATTAAGCAGGGACTTGCTCATATACAAATATAACACAAGAGAGGCAGCTAAATCTATTTGCTATAAGATGTGACTTGTCATGTAACATTTTATTATGGTGCCAGGAAACCATGTAACACTGAAAATTGGTGGCAAAAAGTGGGATCCTTGATGTGATTATTGCTGGTGATGTCATTCAGAAGTGCTTGAAACCGGTTTGTGGGAGGAGTCTGAAAATGTTAGCATTGACAATTTTATAAGCACAGTTAGTGACTTATTCAGGCAATCTTCAGGAAGACAGAATGCAGATAGAAAGGTTGGCACCAGAGCCTACATTGATGCAGCTCCACTTTGTAATAGGACCTTGTTGAGAATTGGACTAGAGGCCTACTTTACAAGTAACTTGGCTACCTGTTATCCATGGCCTGACCTATTGTGAACTGAATTTGTAAAGGTAATTTAAAAAAAAAAACTTTATCAAATTGATGACATTTCCAGACAGCATTAAGATTGAACCATTGTTCTTACTGACTGCTTAAGGCTGAGATCACTATGAGACGTAACAGAAAAGTATGGAGTAGAAAGACTGATAATTTGAACTATTGCTAGAAAAGAGATATGTCTGAAAGCACTACCAAGAAGGATGCAGTTGCTAAAGAGAACAGTGTCAGTAGAAAGAATCCAAGTGTTTTCCACAAGAACCATAGAAAAGATGCATTCAGTGAATCTAGATTATCTGTAAGGCCCTACTCTCTGCAGGCTCAAAGCAGTAAACCTATAAGTTCCTTTCAAAGGCCATCCTTTGTAAGAGAGCTCCAGGGCACCTTGCTCCCACCAACTGGCTAGTGATTATTTCAAGGTGACATGGTTCTGCATATGCAGTTAGTTACGAGGATACTCAGAGATGGCAGCAACCATTGTTCAACTGGGCCCATGTGTTTAACTGCCATTGGCTAAAGATTTTATCAGCATCATGCAGGGCTAATTTTGCAGGTATATTGACCACAAAATATAGCTTCATAGGGAAGCCTGAGAAATCATGCAGTATGCGGCATGCTCAGAGTTCCTGGAAGCACCCATGACTAGGTAATTAATACTGAAGCTGTGTGAGTGAAGCAGAAGACTTTAGAAAGCTGGGATGGAAGGTATGCAGTGACCTTGGAAGTTATATATGAGCACATCCGGCCTGAGAGTGGCCAGTGTGAATAGCCAACAAAGCTGTGGGACTGCCAAGTGCTTGGGAATACAGGTTCTGCAACACAGTAGCCCGGGGGTCAGCTATGAAGACTTAGGATTCAGTGTTTTCTCTATTAGGTTTCAGTCATGCTCTGTTCTTATCAGTACTTCATGATTTCCTGTCTCTGGTTTAGAATGGGAATGAGGTTTTTGTTTGTTTATTTTTTAAATTTAAAATGATGAGAATATCATACATTTTTTGTTTGTTTATTTTTTAAATTTAAAATGATGAGAATATCATACATGAATATGATTAACCGGTTCTATCGGTTATTTAAAATATAAAATTATTTTTTAAATTTTTGACTAGGGCTCACAGTGAAGAGTTCAGTTTGAGTATTTAGTAGAGACTTTGGATTGGACTTTTACAAACTGCTACGATAGGTTAGGCCTGAGGGACCACTGTGAGATAAACATAAATCTTAGGTGAAGAGATCAAATTCTTATTGCTATAATTTTGATATAGAGTGCCTTCCAAAAGCCTATGTGCTAAAGGCAAGCTTGCTCGTCTGTGTTACCATTAGAAAAATGGAAACTTTAGGATGTGGCAGCTAGTGAGGGAAAATTAAGGCTTTCCGGCTAAGACCTTGACGAACATTTTTAGAGCCCTGTGCTCACTTTTCTTCTTTGATAATTTATTGGTCAACATGAAACAAACATATCTTCTTGGTAACTCCCTTCTGCTGTGAAATATGTGGTCCAGTGAAACAGGGTCAGGAAACTATGTGTTGAAACTTCTGAAGTTCTTAGACAATAATCCCCCACTCCGTACATCTGCTTAGATTGCCTTATTCTATGATATGAAAAGCTGGTAAGTATACTACTTAAGTATTATTAACAAATGGTTCAATCAGATTATTAAAATAATAATTGGCTTAGGCATTTGAACAGTGACTTCAGTCTCTACTCCTGGCTCAATACTGACGGAAGAAACTTAGCTGTCACAGGACTGTGTGAGGGGGTGGGTGGCTGGTGGATTCTCGTGAGGAAATGACAACACATCCTACAACCTCCAGCACGTGTGCTTTACCTGCGTGTGCGGTGTCTTGCAGGCATGAAAACTGGTTTTTCTTCACTTTCTGATTCTTTTCTTTTTCCCCTCTGGTCACACCTACAGAGACTGAACATTCTTTCTGCTGAGGATAATACCAATTATGTGAGTCACCACTTCCCACTGCACAGGCATCTTTCCAGTGTTTGAAAGCCATGCCTCAAACTGTTTTGTTCCTCTGCTGGAGCGGTGAATCATTTTAGGTAGACATTCTGCTTCTTCGAATGCAAAAAAAAAAAAAAAAAGTCTATATTTCATGTTAGAATGATAATTTCTTGTTTACTCTCTAAAAGATTCCAGCTTCCTTTCTGAGACACTGGACTTCTGATTTTCATTCTAGATTCCATTATACGTTAGCAAGTTCCTTCTCATATATTTATCTTCTCACTTAGTTATCATGACATTAAAGATGATGGACAGCATGAGTGATGTCAGCCCCCATTTCGCAGGCGAGGACACTGATACCACAGTAAGGTGAAATGGTCTCTACTCTAATTATAGAGAGGGGCTATGAACACAAGGGAGCGAACATACCAGAATGATGACCTCAAAGCTCCAGGACAAACGCTGCCCATCACACTGTTTTCGTAAGGCCTGAGTTCAAGGCCAGGAATTCTATGGTCCACTAGTCCTCATGGATAAATAACTTCATCTGACTTTTGTGGGAGATTATGTTGTTCAATTGTAAATAATTGTCCCACCCACTGGTTTAATAAAAAGCACTGATTGGCCAAAGGCAGGCAGGAAGTGTGGGCGAGGCTACTAGGCTAAGAAAACTCTGAGAACAGGAAGCACAGAGCAGAATGCCAGAGAGAAGCCGGAAGAAGCAGAGGACAACCATGCTGCTCTAAGAAAAGGTACCCAGCCGCATGGCTGAACAAGAGACATGGGTTAGATGAAGGGTAGAGAGCTAGCAAGTGATATGCCTGGGCCTGAGGCCGATCAGCCTAAAGCTATCGTATGCATCTATGTGTCTCTGCCGGTCTGTGGGTCTGTGGGTCTAAACCTTGAGGTTATGCCGGAAAGTCAGGGCCAGAAACCTCATACTGCAGACTTTCATCTTTTTGCTGCCAATTCATATCTTTAAGGAAGGATGGCAGACAAAAAAAATAATTAAAAATTACATGAATTTCAGTACTTTAAGTAGTTACTTACAGAGCCAGTTCTACTAAATGAATCTTTCATTTGTCTCTACTACTTGGCCCTGTCTCACTCTTCTTCCTGGCATGAATATCACAGTTTGTCTTGGTTACCTAAATACCTGTGACACGCCTCTGCCTGGCCACCTCTAACCTCAGGGATTGTTCTGTTATTGTGTTTGATTTAATGGGTTATAATTAACTACACTGAAATCCAATCACACCAATGAAATTCAGTGACTGGAAACTGGGAACTGATCCAAGACTGGTTGGTCTGTGATGGAAACACAATGTCCTACATAAGTGGCTTGAATTATAATTGGTCACATTAAAGTCTAATGTTGTCTAATTCTGAATACCAGAACAACGTTCTGTTTTTATGGTGCACTGCTGACTAATTTTGGAATTAAGACCCCATAGTAACCTGATGCTAGCTCACACTGTAAATCTCACTTCCAAGTTTCCAATTAGTTGAAGTTGGGCATGCAGCCTGGGTGTGGGTATGTAAGGAATAATATTTATTTAGAGAAGTTAGTGTAGAAATTTCTCTTCTTCTCCCGACTTAATCATTGTGAGTCTTTAGCCTTCCCTGTAAATAACAAGACATTATGAATTTCAAGAACCTTTCCTGAGCATCTTTTCTTTACTATTATCTGAGAGATCCTGCTGATCTCATTCCAATGTGAATGTCTGAGAGCCCCAGAGATGAATTCTCACTCCATGGTCATTTCTTCTTCTTGGTGGCATTAAAGCCTCACACACGGGGTGGATAATGGTCCCCTCTCCCTTCTGTGTGTGCACTGGAAGCTAAGCAGTTACATTGGAAGGTACTATGAGGGCTGTTCCTGGGGTTCTATTGAAATAGTAGCTTCTGAAAGAGTGACGTAAGACTTACCCTTTGCTGCTACCTAAACCCCCTAATTGTCCTTAAAGCACTGCTCTTACACTGAATACTTTGAGCTCCTCATTTGCTCACAGTCAGAGATTCATGGAGGCTGCTGGCACTCTGAGCAGTGAAGTTAGATGAGAAATTGATGGATCCTCCAACTTGTCACATATCTTTATGGCCATTTGGTAGTTCTGAAATGAAGTAATGGCAGAAGCCGTTACAAATCTCACTACCGAAAGCCATGGCTGGTGGAAGAAGCAGTTCTGAGGAAGACTACAGCTTTTCCAAGCTCTCACAGATCCACTCTTCTCCAAAGGATCCACTTAAAAGGGCAGAATTCATGCTAAACTGAAAGGATTCACTGCAAAAAAAAAAAAAGAAAAAAGAAAAGAAAAGAAAATAGACAAATCTGAACTTTCTACGGGTGAGTATTCAGACACAGACTGAGGATTTGTAAGCATTTTAGAATGAACAATATTAGACATTGGAATCGATAAAATGCTGCATGGTAAAGAGAGCTCTGAAAGTTAGGCAGAAAATTTTAAAAATAGATGATTGAAAATGCTATGCCTTTCTGGGCAGGGGCATGTAGAGCACTGTGTTGTAGAAAGTGGTTCCGGTGAGATATCTGAGTCCATTAGCACAGTGAGAAGCCACAGTCAGGAAGATAATTATGTGCACAAATTTGTAAGATGAATACATTGTCCTCTACTCTCTCTCTAACTTCCCCATGGCTTGCACTTGAGATGAGAACATACCTTTTTTTTTAAGCTCATTCATTTTTAAAGACCTACAATTTTTTTTTATGTGTATGAATGTTATTCTGCATGTGCCCAGTGTGGCTTGTGCCAGGAGAGACCAGAAGATCTCCTGAAATTTGAGCTACAGCCAGTTGTGAGTTGCTATGTGAGTACTTGGAACTGAACTCAGGTCCTCTGCAAAAGCAGCAGCTGTTCTTACTGCTGAGCTATCTCTCCAGATCAAGGACTGTCTTTGTATGTGTGTGTGGAAAACTGAGCTGTCTCTCCAGCCCAAGGACTGTCTTTGTGCATGTGTGTGTAAAACAGAGGTATCTCTCCAGCCCAAGCACTATCTTTGTGCATGTGTGTACAGAAACTGAAAGAAGTATACACAGGAAACAGATACATGCCTGGAGAGGGAAATGGCACGTGAATGAGAGGGAAGAAAGATGTCCTTTTGTTCTGTTCCATCCTTCTCTGTCTGTTTGTGCTGTGTGACCCCACTATCACACTTAGAGATTTAAGTAGTAGTTATAACATCCATGGATTTCAAGGAAATCACACGAAGATAGACATCACGCACTTACATAAATATCCTTTCAATTCTGGAGCACTTGGCATATTTAAGAGTACACAAGGAATACAATGTATAGGAGCAGACACTAGAATCTACACAGTTGGAAACTGCAGGTTCCCAGAGTGAAGAAAACCTGGCAATGATAGAAATAATAGCTACATGAGGTCAAAAAAAGGGTTCATCACAAGGAAAAGAGCAGTAATGCCTTTCCTTAGCCTCCAGCATTCAGGAATCCCCACTGTCCTGCTGATCTTTAATTAAGTCTGTTTAGTTTCAAATTGCACACATGGCTTCAGAACTTACCAGAATCACACACTTGCTACAGCAACACACATCAACACCTACAAGAGAAAAGAAAGAGCCCAAATGCACAAAGGAAGTAAACACACTAAGCCAAATAACTAAAACATGTATTACCCTCATAGATGGTGATGGAAAGTAGTTCTTTCGGAAGCAAGAGTTCTCTATATTTTGATAGGAAATTATATTAGGAGCTCATCTTTTGCTGCAGTTGGCCATTGAGAATCTTTATCTGCTATGTCCTTCCTTTTTGAGACTGGAGCAGATGAGCATTTGAGTCCCCCTTCCGACTGTTGCATAGGAATTTCCTCTTAAACCATTAGAAACAGATATCATTTTAGAAAATTTTATTCTCATGATTCATATCCCCAGGCCCCTCTAAGAACCATACCAAATGCCTGTTCTCTTTGTCCATGGACACCTGAAATTTCCAAAATCAACACTCATCTCTATTTATCCATCTCTTTGTGGTAAAACCAAATCTCCTAGTGTTAGTTGGGGTCACTATTGCTGTGATGAAATATCATGACCAAAGCATCTTTGGGAGGGGAGGGGAGACACAGTTTATTTCACTCAGTTTTCCATAAAACTGCCCATCATCAAAAGCAGTGAGGGTAGGAACCTGGAGGCAGGATCTGATCTAGAGGTCATGGAGGGGTGCTGCTGCTTACTGGCTTGCTCCTCATGCCTTGCTCAGCAATCTTTCTTATATAACATAGGACCACAAACCCAGAGATATCCCCATCCACAAAAAGTTGAGCTTCCCCCATTAGTCACTAACTAAGAAAATGTCCTTCAGAATCTTATTGAGGCATTTTCCTAATTGAGGTTCACTTTCTTTAGATAACTCTAGCTTGTGTCAAAATAGCATAAAACTAGCAGGAGAAGGAAATGTCCATTTATTGTTTCATTCTATACGTATTGACCAGCTGCCTATAAGCCTACACTGTAGTCCTGAGGTGTACAACAATGGGCAGAATAAAATCTTTGTCCTTTCAGAATACTAGACAGGGATGAAGGTAAGAACTTGGTGATATTGAATTATGGTCACATTTCTAGGTAAATTTATTGAGATAGATCTTTCCTCCTGGGAATAGTGGAGCTAGGCCCATGAGAGGTCCAGATGAAGGATTATATTACTTTATCATTGCTCCAACAAAATATCAGATGAAGGCAGCTTGGCTAACAGTTGGAAGGAACAGTAAGTCTGTTATGGAGGGTAAGTCATGACAGGAATGTGAAGCAGCTGGTCACTTTGTATCTCTAATCAGGAGAGAGAGAGAGAGAGAGAGAGAGAGAGAAAGAGAGAGAGGGTGGAGCTCATCATACTTCCCTGTCTGAGACTCCAGCCCACAGGACAGTGCCAACTATAGTAAAAGAGATCTTATTACCTAAGTTAACCCAATCTAGAAACTCCCTTTCAGACATGTCCAGACTTTGTGTAGAGCTTGTTTGGTTGACAGTCATATCAACTATCCCAAGGGCTGTGGACATGGGAGATAGAAAAGGGAAGGAAAGAGGTGAGCATGTGCAGCCATAAATCCCAACTAATCATTCTGGGCAGAAATATTAGACAGAATTATGATTTTCCCAATGAAAGGGACTTTTACTTGTGATGTTCTTTGACAGGCCCACACTTGCCTTCATCAGTTCCTTCCAGTTTAATGGAAATACTCTCTCCCTGAGCTTGCTCACATTCCTAGACTTAGGTATTGTGTTATTAGTCTGGGGTCTTTCTGTAAATTCAATGCTGCAAACCTGAAGGTTTACAATGGCATTGTAGTATAAACTGCATGGCGTTACCTGCATGCCAGATTGATTATTTGTCACTATGACCAACACATCAAAGAAATGAGAAAAGGATTTGGCTCACAGTTTCAGTGACAGCAGTCCATGGTCTTTGTTTCCATTGATTTTTGGACCGATGGTTAGGGAAAGCATCAGGACAGAGAGTACACAAGAGGGCAAAATAGTTCACCTAAGTGGCAATCAGGAAACAGATGCAGGACTTGGGAAGGTTTGGGTGCAAGATGGATTTCTAAGACATACATCTTCTTTATCTTTCCTCCTTTAATAAGCCCCAATCTCTAACCACCTCCTAATAATGCAATCAGGTTATGAGCACATCAATGACCCATTAATGAAGGGGTAGCCTTATAATGCAATCAACTCTCAATGATTAGAGCCTCAGATAAGGAAAAAATGTTCAACACATGGGCTTTGGGGGTTGTAAACTTTATAAACTTCATAAACCTGAACCATAACACTGATTAATCAGGAAAAATACTAATAGAGATAAAATCATAAAAGTGAGAAACAGCAATCAGACCAAAAAAGAGAAAAGGACTGATTATGTCCTGAATATATTTCCTATTGATAATATCTATTGAGACTTACAGCCAGCCCCTACTTGTGATTTATGTACAGTTTCTCATAAGTTTCTAACTTAAATAATTTTGAGTGAACTTCTGATACTTGCCATTAAGCCATCCATAACTAAATGATTTGAGCAAGTCTTTGACAGATTTCTGGTTTTCCTCTTCTTTCCTAAGACGGCTTAAAGACTGTGTAAAAAAAATCAGGCAGTGTTAACTCTGCATTACTATTCAGGAAGTGTCTGCTTCCTGTGTCCAATAAGTAGAAGAATAGCTTTGCTTTGTAAATTGCTTAGGGAATGGGAGACACACAAAACCATAACACAGGACATTTTCACAGAGAAGTCTTAGTCTGTTTTCTGTTGTTATAATTAAATAATGCAGACTGGGAAAATAATATAATACGAGGGCTTATTTAGTTCATGATCCTAAGACTAGAGAGTCTAAGAGTGGAGTGTGAGCATCTCATAGCATCTCTTGAGGGCTGGCTGGTTCTTAAAATGGTAGAGGAGAGCCTATCAAAAGTTATCCCAAAGTGAGTCAGAGAGAGTCTCCTTTTATAAGAAAGACCTGCCTTCAATAAATCATTAATCTATGAATAAAATCTGTTTGTAAGGGCAGTGCCTTTCTCACTTTGTCACTTTGGAAATCTCTCTTCTCTGAACACCAGTAATAATTTGGGGATTAAGTGTCCAACACATGGACACAATGGGACACATTTAAAACATTGCAAAAGACAAGAAGGAAAAATGGAAAAATAATGACTTATACCTTGGCAGAAAGTTTAGGGGCATTTTTCTAGATAGTTATCTCTCCTGGGACCTCCCAATCTCTCTAGTTCTCACCCTGCTGTATAGAGAACATCTATCACTGAGCAATTTTATCCCTTTTAACCAGAAATAAGGAATACATTTTTGATGGAGAAAGGGTGTGGAGTTGTATGTAGCCTTTGTGTTTCAGTATTTAATATCTTAACAATAATTGGAAGCTGAACTGAGAGCTCTTAAGGAAATTGTTAAGAGAGTCAAATAATTTTTATATTAGGAACCCCTATGAGGTTTTTCAAGATGGCCTCATTATAATTGATTAGATTCCCTTGAGTTCTTCATCAAGGTACTTTATTACGTGTGTTTATTTTCAAGTTTCCCATTGCTGGGAAACCATGATGCAAATAATAAGAAAAATATTAATATTCCTCCGAGTAAACAAACACTGAACATCTATTTATTTATGAAACCTCTTATGTTATTAAAACTGAAGACAAAGTACCTGGAAATGAGAATTCACTTTCCCACATTTATATAGAGGAAGGAGAATTACCAAACACTTCAGTGATACCAAACAGGCTGGAGCACATGCCTCAAAGCAGCAAACTTGAATTATAATGACTGATGAGTTTAACAAGTCTAGAAACAAGCTGCCTGATGCTCCTCATTAGGGACACTACACAGATGAGGCTGGTGCCTCCCAATCATGCCATTACATCATCCTGTTACCACGTTCACTTAGAAAGGTTTACTTACTCAAAGCTCCTAAGTACTTCGTGGTCATGATCAGGTCTACTATTTATGAAGCTATAAGATCTGCATTGTATTTATGTATAGAAGCTTATGTAGCTACAGATGCAGAACTTAAACACAGGTTTATCTCCTCTTAAGAGGAGTGTTATGATGCTGGGACTGAATTACAAATCAAAAGTGTGGCACAAATTATTGATTTTCTGAAAACCTCTCTTTAGCGGGTGATTAATATAAGGATTCAAGATCTTCAGGCAATGGAGCTTATGCTCCCAAATTCTGGTCCCTTTTCCTCTTCCCTACCTACAGCCGTTTGATTTTTCCTCTGCTGACCCAGAGAAACTTGCATCTTTCAGAAGCATTTCCTAATGGGGAGTTCATGGCCTGGAAGCATCTGACTGTCTACTGCTTTCTGCTCTACAACTTCTGGGATTCCTCTGCTTCTCTTTTCCCTTCCCCATGCTTTATTTGCTAACTGAAGGCCCACTCCAATTGCGGTTATGGATTATCAGTAACATTTAGCTTCTACATCATGCATTATGTTTTACATTTAGCATCTCCTTAGTTAAAAACTCATCAATACCTCATGCTCAACGTTGGATGAGAATCAAAAATCTAGATGTGTAGTTCAGAAGTGTAATGAAGATATAAAATCAACTCCTTGATTACATGAAGAAGACTTAACTGGCTAGGCAAAAATTATACAAGAAGCTTAAATTTGATGTAAATACATGTCAAGAAATCTGAACTGTTTTACCCCAAGATCTGTGAATCCTTGTAGCTTTACAACAAAAATTTCTTTAAGATCTAAGATTTCAGTGTGCCATGATTTATAGATCATTTCAGTATGGGACAATAAATAAGTGTTGGCTTACGTTTACTAGGAAATGGCACTGGACCCTTACTTAAGGCATAGAGATTATAAGCCTAGAAAAAATTCCTGACAGAAGATTTAAAAACCAAGTTGAATAAAGCTGGGATAAGACTACACTTTGCTTTACTTTAGTATTATAGGAAAATATATTCTCCCAAACTGTATCCGTTAATATCTCAGTCAGAGATTTAAGTATCAGCTGGAATAATATTTCTTAGACTTGATGGTGTCTAATCTAAATTAAGAATAACATCCGAGTTGTAACTGTTGATGTTCAGCACAAATATGCACATTAAATATATTTAGTGACAGCCACATAAATTATAAACTTATGTTATCATTTATATATCATTTCATCATTTTTATATCCTCTGAACTTTATGATATTACTCAGGATAATCATGTGAGTTTTAAATAAATACTGATACCTTCACAGGTATTCAGATACATGTCTGAAGTAAAATTAGAGTATTAGGAAGTCAATTAAACTCAATTAACATGTATGTATATATGTATATATTTATTTATTTTGATTTTTTGAGACAGAATTTCTTTTCTACCATTCACTGTATTTAATTTTTAAGACAGTCTCTCTCAGTGAACCTGAAGTTATTAATTCACTGGCTGGACAATGAGTTATTGGGGGCGGGGAGGTCTACCTGTTCTTGTTTCTACAGCGCTAAGGTATTTGATGCAGGCCTCAGAGCTTAGATGTTCAATGTGGTTTCTGAAGAGTCAAATTCAGGACCTCCTGCCTGCATCACAGGCATTTTGTCAGCTGACTCATCTCCCTGACCTGGTGGAAACAAGTTTTGAAATTATAAAGTTGAGTTTGTAATTATCACATTCTATAATTATTCTGGGAATTTTGTTCCATTTCTTAAACTTGGGTATCGAAATGTAAAATGTGCTGTGTATATCTAAGGAAACACATGGATAATCATCTCTTCCAACATCTATGAAATGTTCTGTGTCCTTGAGTACCTACACGAATCAGCAAATGGCTAGCAAAGTGTTACAAAAGGAGAACCAACCCAATCACAGCCTTGACTTCAAATCACTTTTCACAGATTTAAAACATGAAAATGTCTCTCTGTGGCAAAGAACATTCTGAAATGAAAAGTAATGAAAAAATTTTTCTTTGAGTTATGGGTATCTGTTCATAGAACCACTTCTCACTGCGTTGGGCCAGTTTATCCTAACTCCAGTCCAAAACCAATTAATTCACCATGTTCTGCTATGGAAAAATAAAAAGGAAAGAAAAGCCAAGATAACATAGAGACTCCTCTACTGAATCTTGTTTATTATTTAACAGTGCAGAGTGCAGAAATGGGCTATAAATAAATGTTAGAGCTAACTGTGAGTAATTACAATTAATTAATCAATTATACCGAAATGATACAGTATCAACCAAGTCCAATCAAGATGATCTTTGTTGATCGACTCTTCCAAGAATGTTATTTAATGGAATGGTTAAATTGACAGTCAGCATTTACCTTAGACAAATCCCAGACAATATCTGATTGAGAGAGAATCAGCCTCCAGGCTGCTGTTGGTTTGTAGGATGTGGGCATGAAAGCCCTCAATTCGAATGCTTTAATGTGTGCTTAGAGCTAATGAAAAGGGATGTGTGGTTATAATAAGACATTTTGAAAGTGGTCAATTCAAATAAAGCAAACAATTTGCCCTGAATTTCAATAAGCTCTGAGGATACAAAATGTCCAGGTGCAAAGGAAACCAATTACACTGTTGTTTAGATAACCATGCCTGAGCAGCAGCTGCTAGGAAACATAAATATGTTCCATTTCTGACAGATCAAGAAGAAGGACCTAGATCCTCAAGATCCCAAAGGCACATGGAAAAGAGAAGGGCATATACCATAGTGACAGTGGTGGAAATTTGGGTGAAAGATATGATTAGAAAACAAATTACCAAGAACAAACAGGATGAACGAGATCCCGATATGCCTTGTTGGCATTTGGTAGTACTATGAAGCTAAATGTAGCCTCTGGAGATTCATATTTGCACTATAGTATCATTATTTCCACCCCTGGGTTGTAAGGTGGGGTAACTTCTTCCCTGGGTTGAACAGGGAATAAAAATTAACATTGGGGACTTGAATATTAAGTAGGTAACATATTTTTTTCAAATTAAGTGAGAATGATATCCCATGAACAGTTGCAACATCCAAATGATCGCCATAAGTTATACAGTTGAGCAAACACTGTAATATACAGAGCCCAAATTTAAATCTGAAATCTTACTATGATAATTGCAAAGACGTTGTGCAGACTTGACTATAGATAGTTACTAAATTCTTTAAAAGCTGCAGAATTTATGATCTCCTTGCAAATACAGTTTACAGTCACAGCCATTCTCTCTAAAGGGTCAGTATCATGTGCTATGTCAGAGTGTATCAGGGAGGAAATGAGTTGCCACCAATTTACAGAGCAGACTTTGGAATCTTCTCATTTCCATGCAGCTTGCCTTTTCAACCCATTTTTATTGTTGCAATTTGAGGCCATTTACAAAATATTTGTGCAGATATAAACTAATAATTATATCTTTTTAAGAGTATGCAATCCTGTACTTCTGGGGGAAATTAATTACTGGAGAAGTCTGTGGTAATTAAGTGAAAATGATCTATGGAATTGCATTATATAGATAGATCCATAAAGTATGTAATATTACTACATTTTTAAGAATTATATACACTGTTAAAGTTCACAAGTGCCTATCCCTAGGTCACTGGATTGTAGATTCTTCTAAAATAACTTTGTGTGTCTATGTTCCTACTTTTCTTTAAGAAATATGAATATGTATATAAGTTATTTTACAATAAATAAGATCTTAGTCAATATTTCTCAGTATAAATTAGGATTGGAAACAAGCATATGTTCCTATAAATAAATATGGCATTATCTTATCTATACATAGTCTATATCACTATATTGCACAAAAATAAGCCAAAGGCTCTAACATTGGTGGGTTCTGGCCAGCTTTTGTTCACTCCCCATCACCCATAATAGGTCTTGCATTCTTCCACTCTCTGCTGACTAGCCTTCTTTTGGTTTTACCCATCCAATGTACATTCCAGGTTAACAATCTACAATTCTTCAATATGTTTACCCACGATTATCTGCTCAGTAAATATGCACACATTGCCAGGCATTGTTTAGCAAAATAGAAGCAATTATATATAGGCCCCTACATCTTGCTTTTTCTCACTGAGAAATAAATTAACTGCTACAACTCTAATTTATTATTTTAATTGCCATGCGATACAATATCATGGTCATAATTACAAATGAACACAACTTATGGATCATAATTTGTTCAATAATTCCCCTCTGAAGCTTCTAGATTCTGTTGCCATGATGAAAAATGTTGGAATCAAATCTTTATACATGAGCCATTAGTTATAATTTCCTTTTACTTGGGAAAGTGCCCCCAGAATGTAATGTTAAATCAAAGGCAATAGGCATTTAAAATTTTAGGATACTTGATTACTTTCCAAAGAAGCAATAACAATTAACAACCTCATCAATCATTTCTGAAAGTTCTTTTTTGAATTACTAATATTAAAAAAAATCTTTATTTCTCATATTTTATGTGATAATTAAATGTTATTTCACACCTGACAGATGCACAGGTATGAAATCACATTTCATTATTACCTTAATTTTATTTCCCTATTAAATAATTTAAGCACCTTTTCAAATGCTGATCAGTTATTGCTTCTTAAATATGTTAGATTTTCTGGTTGTTTGTTGTGCTTCTTTCTTTACGGAGCACTTACATTTTTTTGCAATTTTCAATTATTCTTTGCACATTTTACATATTAATTTTTCATGGCTGCTGGTTTAGTTCGATCTCCCATATTTTTAACGAATTGTATGCAGTAACATTTGCTTTGTGTTTCTACATACTTGCTAACTTTTCAGAAATTTTAATTTTGTTTTAGAGGATCATGAAGGGTTATGAACAGTAGATATTTCTTGATAGTTCCATTATCAATTCCCAAACAGTAACAATAGTTACAAAATTGTTTGTGCAAGTTGATGAGTTGGGAAAAGAAACATCCTAAATTATGGTAGTCTAAGTAGGATAGAAGTTGGGGGTTGGGAGAGAAAGAGGCTAGGCCAAAGGTTCTTGGCATACTTTTCTCCACCCAGTACGAAGGCACAGGGAGAAACAGCAGGCATCTCACAGGATCATTGAAGCAAAATATTGTAGCAGTGGAAATGTACAGATATATAGCAGAACTCAAAGACACAGAGTAGCCTTGTAAAGAAATGAGTTCATGACATCTACTTTCGACTTTGCAGGATCACTTTTAAATAAAGAGATGTTTTATTTAATTGCTTGAATGGGCTTCTCATCACCTTAAAAGGGTCACAGGAAGGTTATCTACTGGACTGCGTTGCTCAACTGTTTCTTGGTGCAGACACACTATTTTGGCTATTTGACTGTGTACTCTTGGTGCACAGAAACATCTTGACATGGTAGGTATGTAATTTCTACAAAGTATCTAGTGAACTGTTCCATACAATTCCATATTCCCAGTCCTTTGAATAAACTGGGAACCACTGTCTCACATCTTTCTACTTATCAAGCATCTTGGAAACCTACCTTGAGAGATTCAGGCTGCATAAACCAACAGAAAGTAGCATAGTAGTCCTGTCTACATCCTGTTGTTCATTATCTCAGAATATCTCACATTCCATTCCTTGTGGTGCCACCCTCATCCCAGGAACAAGGCTAACCTAGAACAGACTTTACAAAGAAACAGATACATACTTCTCATCAACCACCTTTATCACCAAGACAAAATTCGGTTGCTCACTGTGAGTAGTTCAACTGACAGAGGCCTAGGAAATCATAGCACTGAAATACGAGAATATAAATAGTACTGGGCTTGCACCCACCCACAGTCCTGGGAAGTAGTTGAGTAACCAGTCCTAAATGGCTTAGTCCTTCCTCTACAAGAAGCAACCAGATTCCCCTGCTTATCTTCTTGGGATTCCTAGAAGTAATTCAGCAATCCATTCCCAGTAGCTCAGTTTCCTGGGATCCAGAGAAGCAGGATAAAGCATCTGGCAAGCACTTCATATTCAACTTAGTCTCCAGAAGCACCACGTGATCATAAAGTAAAACTCTTAAACACTGACATGTGTATGTAGATCTCTTGGCATAATCTAGATTTCATACAATCCTCCCTTACAGTAGCAGCGGATATGTGGTACTGTACCCAGCTTAGCAAACCAAGATGGTCTCATTCTCTAAGATCCACAGAAACTGACCTGAGCCCACAGAAATAGGTGGATGTACCACACAGAATTCCAGGATCTCAATTTGCTCAGAGATGCTGTATTTCAGTTGTTCATGCAACGTGCAAGGCAAGATTATCTGCCTCTGTAGTCAGTAATGCACTGCCAGATATTGACCAATAGCTTAATAATTTCTAGGGATATCCCACTAAACCGCTCACTTGGACCCAAGGCCAACACAATATATATAAATGATGGCCTAGTCTGTAGTTGGATATTTTCTGACCCTTCCTAGCCCTAAGATCTGGACCTGCAGTCCCTTAGTCCCAAAAAACTCACACAAAGGTTCATATTAATTTAAGCTGTTTGGACTATGGCTCAGGCATATTACTATCTAACTCTTATGTTTTATGTTAACCCATATTTCTATCTGTGCTTAGCCACGTGGCTCGGTACCATTTTCTCAGTGCAGCGTTCTCATCCTACCTCTTCCGCATCTCACAGTCACTTCTTCCTCTTCAAGTCTGGTTGTGCCACCTCCACTTCCTGTATAGCTGCTTGACCAATTCGCGTTTTATGAAGCCAATACAAGCGACCAATCTTTACAGTGTACAAAAACGATACCCCACAGCACTAGCCGCACCACCCACAGAAAGTCTTGCTGAGAAAGTCTCCTTGAAAATTAAGCAAGGCAGCTGACTCGCCAGAATGTGCTGATACCAACAGAGTGACACAAGAAACATAAATAAGAACACAGGCTCTCAACATAGCATATTTTCTATTAACTAACACCAGGAAAACCCAAAACAAACAAACAAAAAAACCAAAGCTGACACGCTTCCTACTGGAAAATTCCAAAGGATGGTTTAAGGAAGCTTAATGAAATACGAGAATATAAATAGTTTCTTGTATCAATAAGAGCATCAACAGAAAAGAGATGGTAAAACAGGACCAGAAAAATTGTTGGAGGCAAAGAACTTAATACATGTAATTGAAAGTCCAGTTGAGCGCTTTTGCAGTAAAACCGCTCAGATGAAAGCATTCTGGTGTATGCGTGGTGCTAAGGATGACTGTATCACTGTATGCAGGTTACTCGAGCACTGCGTTATTAAACTAACCTCACAGCCCTGAAGAATGACTTCTTGGGTTTGAAGACTTGAAATGTCCTCTGAAATAATCTAGTTTGATGTTCATTTTGGTGCCTGTGCAAATATGTAAGTAAGTGAGTGATGCGTGTGTGTATGTGTGTGTGTGTGTGTGAGAGTGAGTGAGAGAGAAAGAGAGTGAGTGTGTGTGTACATGTGTGTGCAAGTAAGTTAGTGCATTCTCCACGTTATTTATTGAAGCAGAGTCTTACCTTAAGCCTGGGATCTGTAGCATCCAAAAAGCCAGTAATCCCCCTATCTCTGCCCCCAATAGTAGTGGGTTTAAAACTCACATAAGACCCTGCCTGGTTTATTACCTGGGTGCTGAGTAAAATTTTTTAAGTGTCCTAAAGGTTTGCTGCCTATTGGACACTTGTTTCACCAGTAAATGCATAAATAGACTTTTAGTGAAAGGGTGGAGAAAGACACAAAAATGGAAAAGTACGAACAACAGGTGTTGTAAGAGTAGGTCTCTGAGTACTAGCTAGAGTTCCCGCTTGCAACAAGCCTCCATTGAATGGTTCTATGTGCCAGACTGCAGCAAAACAGGCTACCTTTTCCATGGCTGGGCAGTGTTTGCTGAGATCTGAAAGGTCCCAATAAGCATCAGTATGAAACAGCATTAACAAGCAACTGTCCCAACATCTGGTCTTGTCTATACCTTCTGCTGACTGAGGCTCTACTCACCAATTCTGCTTCAACATGATACATCCCTCTGAGCCCAAGTTTGCATCAATTCCTCTATAGACCTAAACCCACATAAAACAGGAGTTGATGACTTTGGGGACACAATTATTGTCGCCCTTGACTATTTCAAAATTAGCATCTAATAAAAAACCTTTGCTCACATCAGGTTTGGATTGTCCGTGTTGACTCACTTCAGAGGTAGGTGTTCATGTGACATCACTCCTGGAGAGTCCAACAACAGCAAGAGTGGCTATGATGACATCAGATGAAACAGACTTTAACTAAGAACCTACAAAATAAACTAAGAATGTCACACTATGATGACAATTTAACACAAGGAAATGATTGTCATCATATATCTACTTAATGTTGGGGTGTCCAGTTATATAAAGCAAGCATTTTTGGATCTAAAAAGGCAAACTCTAATGTAATAATAGTATAAAATTTCAACATCTTACTTTCATAAAGAAGGATCATCCAGACAAAGCAACAAAGAAACAATGAGGTTAAACTATGCTAGAGATCGAATGAGCTTAACAGATATTTGTGATTACATTGGATTCAACCATGTCTTAAGTGAACATTCTTATCACCAGCACCTGAATCAGTTGACACCGGAAGCTGACACTGGAAGATGATGGATTCAAGGTCAGTCTAGGCTACCCAGAAATATGCTGTCTCAAAAACAAAAACACTTGAAAGTAACCTTCCATTCACTATCATCAAATAAATTCAGATAGCATACTTTATTTATAATCATAAGATTTTTCTTTAATTCTTGTATTTTAATTATATGAAAAGAGCAAATAATATGATATAAACCACATATTTCTGTCTATAACTTTTGGACACAAGTGTACAATATTCAAGGTTATAAACAACAAAATATTTGCCTAGAATTGAATGAGGTTGGCAGTTACAATAAAGGCACTATATTAACTTTGTGAAAAAGAATATCAAAGCCACGAGACAAGGCACTGTCAATCTTCTCCCAGGCTTGTTCACTCTTTACCCATCTGTCACTTTCTTGGGAGCCTTCTCTGGCCACCTTATTATTTTAAAGTGGCAGCTTCAGGATGTGGGGAGACAGTTCTGTCATGTAGTGTTTGCTGCACATAAGATTGGTACCTGAGTTTGACTCCCAGAACCTAGACGAAGCCAGGGTAGTTAGACAGCATGCATTTGTAATCCCAACACTGAAGAGGTGGAGACAGCTAGATCTCTGGAGGTCACTGGCCACCCAGCCTATGCTAATTGAACAGCCCAATTCCTAGTGAGAGATACCCCATTTCAAAAAACAACATAGTGACTTTTGATAAACAACACTCAAGGCTGTCTTTTGATTTCCATATGTTCGTACACAAATATGCAGGGCACACACATACATCTGTATGCACACATGTGCACATGTGTACACACACGAACGCACTGAAGTAAAAATAGTAGCCTCATTTCTTTACTTCCCCCACAGCTCTGATACCATGTAATGAACTAAATCCTCCTCTGTGGTGTGTCTGTAGTCTCTCCACAACCCCAATAAAATCTTAGCTCCAGAAAGTAGGATATTGCTCCCCCCCCCTTTTTTAACCAATTACCACCCACCCTCCCAACCCACTAGTACATGCCTCAGGTGTTTCTTTGATGAACCTCAGAGGCTGTGATGCTTCAGCACAAATGGAATTTATCTATATCTAAGTAGGAGTTTCTACAAACAGTTCTGCTCAGACAATGCCTAAGAACTCCAGGCATTAGCAACCTGCAGGCTGAAAAAGGCATTTCTGTGTCTGCCTTCAGGGCTCCTTCCTACCTAGTCTCCAGAGTCTCTGGTTCTGCCTCAGCTTCAGTTTTTATAAAATTTGAGAACCTATGCTTCCTTTTCCCACCGTCATTATTAAAGCATGGCTCCCTGGCGTCTATTACCGGAAGACTATGTACATTCTTTTCAGTGCTGATAAATGCATTGAAACCTAGATAGCAGTGAATAACAACTGCTGTACCTCCAGAAAAACAATTTGCATTTAAACAAGTTTTGATGTCTGAATGCAAAGGGGCTAAGAGGGGGGACTCCTAAGTAGACACCAGGCCTGAGACACTTGAGGAGAGTTCTCTGAGGCTGACTCAAATGATAGCCCTCAGTATCACCAAAGGACATAAAATAACAAGAATAAGAAGAACCCATGTACTGAAGACAGCATTATGGAATTTCCTCAAAAAACCGCAGATAGGTTAACTGCATCGCCCGTCAAGGTCACTACTTCATACACATCCAAAATAGAAGAAATCTACACTTGTGTTTATTTTGGTTCTGTTCACAGAATTACCACGAATCTCAACCAGATAAAAAAATCAAGCTCAGTTTCCATCAGTGAATAAATGGATAAGGAGTATCTGGCGTATGTATACAATGAACATGATGCCATTTTATTCCCCCATAAAGAAAGCATAAATCATAGCATTGGATGGAACTGGAGGACATTAAGTGAATTAAGTCAAACACAGAAAGATAAATCACATGATCTTACTCACAGGTAGAAGCTAGCACTTAATCCCATTATAGACATTCAAAGTGCAATTGTGATAACCACAACCTGGGGAGGGTGAAGGACAAGCCAGTCAGCAGGAAGTAGAGCCTCATCCCTATATAGAGGAAAGGGTGTGTTTAGCAGTTCTATCATACAGTGGGATGAATATGATTAACAATAATCCATAAATAGAATAAATTAATTTCAACACTCATGTAATATGGGAGAAACTTGAAGTAGTAAATTGATGTTATTAAGGAGTGGTGGTTTTAGTAAGAAAGAATGGCCCCCAAAAGCTCATATATTTGAATGATTGGTCATGAGGGAGTGGTACTGTCTGAGAGGATTAGAAGGATTAGGTATGACTACTGGAGTCACTGGGAGTAGGCTTTGAAGTTTCCAGAAGCCCATGCCAAGTCTAGAGTCTATTTCTCTCTTTGCCAATGAATAGGGATGTAACTATCAGCTACTACTCTGTGCCTGCCTGCAAACTGCTATGTTCCACATGATAATAATGATGGACTAAACCTCTGAGGCTGTCTGCAAGTCCCCAATTAAATGCTTTCTCTGATAACAGTGGCCTTGATCATAGGGTCTTTTCACAGCAATAGAACAGTGACTAAGGCAAATGAATTTACCAATAAACCTGTTGAGGGAATATTAAGTTAACATAAAAAGAATTTAGTCAAAGGAGTTTTGCTTCTAATATAACTTGAAGATATGTAGCCTAATATATAGGGTGCAGTAAGGAAACCACTGAAATGGCCACCTCACAGTTAGGAGGAAGGTTTATATTTAGGAGAGAGAGAGAGAGAGGGAGAGGGAGAGAGAGAGGGAGAGGGAGAGGGAGAGGGAGAGGGAGAGGGAGAGGGAGAGGGAGAGGGAGAGAGAGAGAGAGAGAGAGAGAGAGAGAGAGAGAGAGAGAGAGAGAGAGAGAGAGAGAGAGAGATTGAGAGAGAGAGAGAACAGCCAGAGAGTTCAGAGCAAAGGGCAAATGAAGCATACTGGCCTTCATCTTCAGGGCCAGAGAGGCCAGAAATGGAAAAATCATGGGATATGGAAACATAACGCAGGTTGTAAGGACAAGAAGCTGAGGGGAAGGAAACCTGCAAAGTGGAAACTTTTGGAATTTTAGGGTAGTGAAGGAGGTTATAAAGGTCCATGAGCCTAGCAGACTTTGAAATGCATATAGGTACATGTGAATAGAAGCCTAAGAGTCTTCAGTTTGGCATGGGCTTTGATGTGCAACCACAGGTACATACCAAGGGAAGTGGCCTTTCTGGCAGGCAGAAACCAGTTTCATGGGTCTTTAAGAACAAGCTTTGATCTATTTGCCAGCAAGCCTTTGGACCCTACTTCCCTCTTAAATGTCCAGCTGGAGCTGAGCCCAAGCTATCATCTTGGATATAGTGAACTTTCCCTTTTGGAGTACTTGGGATTTTTATTTGGATCTAACAAGCAAACAAGCTTGTTAAAAATTTTGTAACTCTAACAAAATTAAACTTTAGGCAATGCTGAGACTATTTCTGTTAGGATTTTTTTCCCCTCTAAGATTGCTGCCAATTAGGTCCTATTCCCATATCAAAGGATGGCACTGGGCAACTGGGCAACGGGCTCTTAGCTCATTAAGTCCTGGTCCACCATTAAGTCCCAGTTCTTATTAAGAAAAATCATAATTCTGTCAGGCAGCATGACCCTGGGTAGCAACTACTGGAAAACAGCAACACTGGCCTACTTCAAACTTAACTGTGACAATATCTTAGCTATGTAAGCCTTCCATTTGACCAAAATAGCCAAATGTTCAGATTCCCATCTCTGCTTAAACTGTTCCAAGTGTGACTTGGGGGTCGGGACCTAAAAGAGCCTTAAAGATAACCATGTATGTCATTTTTAAAGTATAAGGCTTGTAATCTGATGATTTAAGAAAAGAATCTGTTATAGGTATATCTTCCATGAAATGTTGGGGGTAGGGGGTGATAATCTGTGTTCCCAACCACATCCCAACCACAAAGAAAGGATAAAGTTTGGGATAAAGTTACCTTCTCAGTACCCAATCTATAAACAAACCAAAATAACATTCTATTTCATAAATATGTACAAACAGAATGCACCAAAATATGAATAAACAAATATCATAATCCACCAGGAGCTGTCCAGTCTGTCTATATAGAATAGACCTAACCATACTTATCTATCTATTTATCTATCTATCTATCTATCTATCTATCTATCTATCTATCTATCTATCTATTATACATCTATCCCTTCACAACATGTCTTCCACACCTCAGCAGGATGCTACTAGAAGTACAAGGGAATATAAACCTGTGTCATTTGTGGCGTATGTGTATGTGTGTGTGTGTGTGTGTGTGTGTGTGTGTGTGTGTGTGTGTGTGTGTGTATGGATTCTTTCCCTTGGTGCTCTGATCATATCTTGTTTAGCTCAGGACTTCTTCTTTTCCCCACCTGACCCTAAGCATGTATAATATGCATATAAATAAAGTATTTAGTAATAATAAATTTTATAACATATCTTTAATATGCATGCAATTTTACCAGATATTAAAGATAAAAGCAAATGTATATACTAATATATAAACTTTCTTAATTTTACATGAAAAATTAAGTCTTTGATGAATATTTAATGTTATAGGAAGAAGAACATTTTCAGTATTTTTCAGAGTAGATTGATATTTTGATTTTATAAATGTCAGTACTATTTTGAATAAATACATAAAATAATATGTTGATGGCGATTTCAGAAATTGTTGGGAATTCTGCTCTAATTCCAAGCCAAAATTTAACTTTTTTGTCATGCATTCAATTCAGTGTTCCAAACAGAAAATTCTAAATTTGAATATTCTAACACAAGTTCAAGAAATTCTAATCTGAACTTAAATGATGAAGAACTATGTTAAAAGTGTTACAGAGCCTTTGCTTTCTGTGATTAAACCATTTCTGTAAGAGAAAAATCATTGTGTGTACAATAAAGCGCTGAATTGGAGCCGAGGTATGTGAGGCAGTGTTGGTATTGGGTGCTATGACGGTATGGAGCATGTGGAGAGCACACAGTCTAACAATCCAGGATTTAGTGCAGAATATCTCTGTCTGAAAGTATTGCTTGGAGAAGAAAGAAAACTAGATTAGCATGAGATGCTATTCCCTCAGCGGAGCAGACTGGGAGTTAACAGGGCTGTAGTGAAATATGAATCACAATCCATAGACCTTCTAATCCTATACCATTCTCCAAGTACCACAAAGGTTTTGAGGACAGAAAGAAGGAAGAGATTTTGAAGTATGAATATTTTACTTGGAAGTAACTTCCCAACATCACTTGTTCATAGATTTCATGCTATAGAAGGAAACGGCTCTATTGGACAATCTAGTACCATTAGTCAAAATTAAGAGGCCACCGTAACCACTGATGGAGAGCAGTTTATCAGTAAATAATTCTCAGTAGCCTATTCCATAGATGAAGATGTGAAGGAGATGCAGTGTTCAGAATGAAAGGATGCTGCTGGGCTGTATGGTAATGTACTCTAATATATTCTGGGTGCTCTAACCCTATTGTTATTGGGGGGCTTTGCTCTTTACTCTTTTAGGGCACCCTTCACCCTTCATCCAAGTAAATCACACATGGAGGTTTATTCTTCATTATAAATGCCCAGCCTTAGCTTGGCTTGTTTCTTGCCAGCTTTCCTTAAATTATCCTGTCTATCGTTTGTCTCTGGGCTTTTCCTTTTCTATGCCTGTTTATCCTTGCTTTTTATACTTCATGGCTTGCTATATAGCTGAGTGGCTGGCCCAGGAGTTTTTCTACTTCTGTGGTTACTTCTTTCTTCTCCTTCCCTCTCTCACATTTCTCCTTCTACATATTCTGCCAGCCAGCCCTGCCTATTCTTTCTCCTATCTCTTTCTCCTGGCCATTCAGTTCCTTATTAGAGCATCAGATGTTTTAAACAGGCGCAGTAATACAGCTTCACAGAGTTAAACAAATGCACCAGAAAAGCATGCCACACACCTTAGAATAATACTCTACAACACCGTATGGATGATAATAACAAATACTTTTCTTGACTTATGAGGACAAAGTATGACACTTCTCCCCTACTCCATATAGTCCTATGAAGCATCTCTGAACTCACCATCTGGAAAAATTGGCATTATTAACTCTAATGACATCCAGGTAAAAATTAATTAGGCTTATCTAGGAGTAGCATAGCACTGGAATTTAAATATACACATTTCAGAATATGGATATTTTCAAGGAAAGTTAAAGGAAGGGAAAAATTTTAAAAGAAGATTTGGGTCATACAAATCTTTTAAAATTATAAGCTATAAATATCAGTAAGGATGGCACCAGCCAAGAGTAAACTGATAGAGACTGTGGACCTCCTCTCTAAGAAGCTCCCAAGTGCCACAACTACAGTGGTCTAGGTGCCATGTTTGAGAACCATCTCTCAAATCAAGTTTGCCTTCACCTGTTCGTTGCAACACTGTGGTACAGTGATCTGGACTGGTGGGCAGAGGGAGAAGTTTCAGTCCTACGGCAGCAGTTGACATGTGAGGCCATCCAGCCAATGTTGGTATTCAATATGAACATGAGGAATTTAGGTGACAGGACGTTTCTCCTGATTTCAGACATGCAGGAGTGTCACCTGACAGTGTAGTCATAAGTAATCCATGTTACTTTCGCAGTGACTCCTTAATGGATCTATGTGACCTGGCCCACACCCAAAGCCATTGGCCCAAAATCATAGAGAAGATGAGCAGATGTATCCAAATCGCTCACAGGAGGGTGATCTTTGTGAGATGCAGTTTTCCTATAGTTTTGCACAAATGAACACAGCAAGCCAGGAAAGAAACACCCAGAAAACTGTGATGTATACAGAGAACAGAGTCCCAGGAGGCATTATGGCTATTGTTGTTAAGAACGCAGATGAAATGCTGCTATTTATTTAAATGTCAGATGATGCATTATAGATGACTTCAGAGGCACCAAAATGTATCAGTGTCAAATTAAGGAATGAAGGAATGAAAGCAACGCACTTTCTCTTGGAGTAATTTGACCAAGAGCAAATCTAAATTGGAATTCTCCACTTCTCTTCCTGGATCTTCAGTTATTACGTTGTATTTTGGGGTCTCTCCATGTCTGCATCTCCTGCCCCTGTTGCTGTATGAATGCCCTAACAAAGCTCTAAAAAGGGGGCTCTGCTATGAATTTCTTGAACAGTACAGAAAGGGTAGTGTGGGAAAAGAATAAAAGATTATTTCCAGAAATATTTAACCGAATTTTACATGTAAAAAAGTTACTTTGCTGAACAGAACTAACCCAAAATAGCAGACACCATCAAGCTCTGTCCATCTGTATATTGTTTCCAGTACTTATGGTGAATATTTGTTGTAGACAGTTATTTCCAAACTGTTGGCTGCTTTCAACAGATTACCACAACACTCACAGACACAGTATTCCGGGTCAGGGGAATGAAAGAGTACATAATTTATGATTAAAGCCATGAATGAACTTAAACTGGAAAATTGATGAGGAGTAAAGTTCGTTTTACTCTCTTAAAAACATAAGCTGCGTACACAGTAGGATTGTTGATGACCCCAAAGTATATTACTAATTTGTCTATGGGGTACACAAAAAGTTCAGTCTTTTTGAATGAAAAGGATGTTTTCATGAAATTCTATCATTACAAGTCGGAATAGCAGACAGTTAGCATGCAACCGATTTCATAGAACACTCACACCACTTGGACTAGAGAACTTGATCCTCTAATAACCAAAAACAGTCATAAAGATCACATTATTTCTGGACCTTAGCCATGAAGAGGAGCTATAGGGAACTTAAAGTTGCCAAGGGTTACAATTGAGAGGATCCTTGACAGAGAAGAGTGGTTTTGAATCATTTGAAGATGTTGTGTGTGAGAAGGTGGAGTGAGGGAGTTGCATGCAGCCAGGACGCTCTATAAAAGGCAAGACTGTGGTTGAACACGGCATCAGGAAAGATGACATGTTTATTTCTGTTCTTGTATTTTTAGGGTCTTTTTTGTTAATTTTGAGATTGTATTTTAACTACAATACCCTCCCCTCTCCTCCTTCCAAACTCTTCCATATATCCTTCTCTGCCTCAAATTCATGGCCTCTGTTCCATTCACTAGTGTTGTGCATGGGCATTTACACACACACACACACACACACACACACACACACAGAGAGAGAGAGAGAGAGAGAGAGAGAGAGAGAGAGAGATATGATCTGTTGTTGAGTACATAAAATGTTGCTTGCATGCATGTTTTCATAACTGAACAATCTTCTGGGGGAGGATTACCTCCCCCATGCTCTGCTTTATTCAGTTTCCATGGTGCTATGTGTAGGTTGAATCCTCATGAGCTTTTCCCCTTCCATTTTTGCATGTGTGTTGCTGTCATCCTTTGTCAGCTCATGTTTGTACAGTCATGCTGGTGAGACTTTACAGGTGTAGCTTCTGAGGTTAGTAGGAGACCCAATCTTACAGCAACATTCTCAATCCTCAGGCACTTACAATCTTTCTGCCTATTCTTTTGCAAAGTTCTTTGAACCTTAGGAATGGGAGTCTTTTGTAGCTATAATTATTGGAACTGGGTGTCACAACTCTGTTTAATGAACCAGTATAATCACTAACAACAATTTATCAATATTTGTCCTTAATATTCACAGATACATGTAGTCTTCACCCCTCATCAAGGAATCATCTCCTTCCCACAGACTGAGACCACTACATAAAACAGCATCCAACCTTGTATTTCTTTTGCATGTCAGCTGGGATTTTCACTTTTACGTCATAATTTCAGGACCGAGACTGAAGGTGTCTCAAAGTTTGACTGACTGCCGTGGCAGAAGGATAGAAAAGAACCTTAAGTGCTCAGTCATAAGATTCTGACTGGAAGCAACAAACATTGCTGGTGATCTTGAGTGGAATGGGATCCCCAGAAAGTTCTGCCTACATTGAGCATGAAAGACAAGACTGGTTGACGCTATAACATCAGGAAAGATGACATGTTTTAAGACTTCACCTTAGAATGTAATTAATGGTGACACCATTTCATGAACAAGGATCCTTGACTGTATAAACAGAAGAAAGTGGGACTACATTTGTCATGTGGCTTTTTCACTTTGGATGCAGGGCAGAGCTATGCCTCCCTTGCCATCATGGAGTACACCTTGGACTGTGTGCTTTAATAAACCCTTATTTAAGGGACTTTGGTCAGCACAACAGAAAGGTATCTACCACACCTTGCATTTGCCCAGTTCTGTGAAAGATCTTGAGGAAATGATACAGTGCCTCTTCTGAGTGTACAAAATGATAACGCTGAAAGGAATAGATACATATATGTTAAAGACCAAATACAGGACACAATACACTGAGATGAGGTGCCAAGAAATAATGATTTTGTGTCTGGATGATGTTACTGTAGTGGGTGTTTGGGAGGGCATATCCAAGGTAGTTAGTATGGGATGGTACTGTGGGAACCAAACTTTTGAAGCAGATGAGAGAAAACAATGTTGGGAGGTGGGGGGAGGTAGCAGCAGAAAATGCTTTCCTCAGAGACACTACTAGGGACTGGATTTTTGGCCAGTTCATTGCCCACTGCAAAAGTTCAAAGAATCTGTAGAAGGCCCTTCGCTTCAAGATGAAGGGGTTGGCTGTGGTGGCTCAGCCACACTGGCTTAGAGCCATACATTTTAAAACCCGCTTTCCAAGTCCTTGCAGTCAGAGCATAGAGGTCTGCACCAGGCTCCTGGAACACCTAGTGGGGGGCTCCTGAGTCTTTCTACTCACTGCTATGGCCTGTCTGAGGTAGTATCTGTTTGTCTCTGAAGCTTTGCAATTCACCCCGTTATTATAAATTATTCCTCACTCGCGGGATTGCTTGTTTGCTTCACCCTGAGCAGAGGATGAAATCATTAGCCAACTAAACAAGACAGAAGAAACAGAACGGACTGGAGGTCTCACAGATGTTGGGGAGGAGCCCGCGAGGTGGTAACAGTTGGTGCTGGCAGAGTGCACGTGCTCCCTCCAGGTCCGTTCTGCTAGTAACCACCTCCATATGACAGGCCAGGATGTGGTCCTTGGTGGCAGCGCTACTGCTACTGAGTTCTCCATGCTGCGGTGAGTGTCTCACAGGCTGGGCTGTGGGCTGTTCCCTGCCTGTCCCTGATGGCTCTTGGGTGGAGTGCAGACCTGAGAGGGCTCCCCCTGGATTGGACACCTTCTGCCTTCTCTCTCAAGATGAGAGAAGAGCCAGAGTGCCTTACTAGGCCTAATTGCGGTTCTGCAAACCTGAAATGGGCAGCTGGGGATCGGGGTTGGTGCAGGGTACAAAGGGTCAAGTGCAGAGAACCCCACCCCCAATGCCCTCTCAAGGCTTTAGGGTTGAAGACAAGAGTGGGAGGGTCCTGACCTCTTATGAAGTAAGTGCAGCTTTTAAGCTTTTAGTGAAGTCTATCATAATTAAACAGTCCCTGTCAGACTCCAGATGTGTCCTAGCTCCACATCTGTCATTGCCACCTCTGGAGACGCTCCTGCAAGTGGGTAACAAGCCTCAGCATTTCTTTCTTCCAGTATGAGATTTGGGGGATAATTTTAATTTCTTGGGGCCCGTTGTTTCGAGAGTCTGATATCCAACTTGAGAGTCAAAATCATCTCTTCAAAAATCTTCATTCCTGTCATGCTAGTTACATTTGGTCACTTTTATTTTTGTGGTGATGGCTTAATGTTAAAAATAATCTAGAAAACATCTTGTAACCGCAACCCCCCATTAGCCACTCCTAACAAATTATAAATGTTCATTGAAACTTTCCTAGTTTGTTTGGAAGGGGCATTTTAAGTTGTACACATATCATCAAATATTAGTACATTAGCTTTAGTCAACACACACATCGAGCACTGAGATTGATTGTCTTTTGACTCCTAATGGGTGCTGCCTCCTGAAGTGTTTCAAACATGGTAATCTTCCAAGGGTTTATGTAATGGATATTGTCCACCAATATGGCAGTGTTGAGGTGATGATGTGATGGATAGTTGTCTCCCATCACGTGTCAGTATTTACAGATAGGGAAACATACACACACATACACACACACACACACACACACACACACACACGCACGGATGCACACATACACCACAAACACCACACATATGCACACACACACATGCACACACACACACATGCACACACACACACACACACACACACACACACACACATACACACACATACACGCTTGAATCATGGTCTGGCTGCTCTGCCAAAGTTGTGAGCCAGGCTTTTATAGCAGTTCTTATATGGTGATGACTTAGTTTAACTTCCTCTTAAGTTGTCGACAGTTATGTTTTACTCAGGACTGCATTTTAAAATGAAGACTGTCTTTTGCTACTCATGTGTATGTCTTTATGTTCTCTGTATGTTTATTTTTCCAAATATTTTTCCACCAAAATATATAAACAAGCTCTAAGGATCTAAAGAAAATAAAAGGTTAGTCGCTTAAATCAAGTATCCAATCACAGATTATAATTACTCCAAATTAGTTTTTAAATTCATGGGACTTTGGGTTTAAGAATTGTTGCTAAACCTTTATTCAGTTAGAGCTATATAATCGATATTGTTGGCATTAAGGGGAACTGGAGTACCTTGACGTGTTTCTGTTGGATCCTGAAGATCGTAACATTGAAAACTTCCTAGAGGTGACCAAACCTAACAGTGTCTGTAGCTTCCTCTGATCTGGACACACTGACTTGTCCTTTAAGTTGCTGAACACATGGGATGTCTTAAATGAAGGCCATTTTTGTCTGGTAGTAAGTTTGGAAATGGTGTTCTTGGGACAGTTGTTAAAAATAAATATATTAGGTAAATGTAAATGGGATAAGCATTTCTAAATAAGCTTTTCCTGTAACCTAAAGTTTTAAAGTTGTGTAAAAGTAAATGAATTTCATAATGACTGAGTTTTTTCTAAGCAAATTAAATTTGCATTTGTCCTTGATTTCATAAAGGCTGTGTCACACATTTGGACCTCACCTTTTCCCTGTTTAAATTCCTCCAGTGTCTACCCACCTCAAATTTATAACCTCGTTTTTATTATTGTTCTACACACACACACACACACACACACACACACACACACACAGACACACACACACCCCACTGAGTCCATTAGTGTTTCTCATATCTGTATGTCATGTGATCATGGCTGACCTCAGGACATTGGATAGTCTGTCAGGAGGCTTGTCCCTAGAGAAGAACAATCCTTTCTTTCTTAGCAGCCATATGCCTGTAGCACCTCATCCAAGGTTGAGGACTTAAAAGAGTTTCCTCACCCACCTTGGGATGGCAAGTTGTCTTGTCATTGGGTAGGTCTTGTTTAGGTGACCATGCCCCTCCCTGTTTGTAGCTATTCCTCTGGCTCTCAGAACCCTGCCCCAACCTTCTGCAGTGTTCCCCAAGCCTTAGGTGTAGGGGTTGCTTAGCAGATATTTTCAGTGAAGATGGGCACTCCATAACCTGTTGAGCTCTCTATGGCTTTTTTTTTTTTTTTGGAAAAATGATTTTTTTTCCTTTACATTTTTCTATCACCAAAGGAAGCAACCTTGTGAAAATTTAGATCTGGATTTTTCACCAAAACCTCTGATCTATTAAAAATGCAAAGAAACCCGGCATTTACCAAATAATCTATAGTACTCGTATAAAGTTATGACTATATAACCTTGTAAGTAGATCAGTTACTTAATTAACAATATTAATTAAAGTAATAACTGATCTACTTGTAAGTGCAAATAATAGGCTTGGAACCTGGTACAGGACCAAGCAATGAGACCCATAAATTTAAATTTTCTATGCCATCATAACTACCTAAGTATACAGAAACAAAATTAAACAAAGAATGTACAGTTAAATTATGATTTCTATGTGGGATCTGACAGCTCACAAATTTAAAACCCTAATCTATAACTTGTTGATAATCTCTAAGAATTTAGTAAATAATCTAATAAAATATTGCAGTGTTACTCGCCATATTTCCCTGTAGGTAACTACAAATGCATAAAGAATCATCTATGAAATCATCTGCTACATCCCAATAGAATATTTTTATTTTGAGGAGTGTATCAGTTGATCACATACTTAGGCAGCATAATGCTTCAATTGATCAAAATAAATAAATAAAGGCTCAATGCAGTTTGTAATATTCCTGGATCCCATCAAAACATTGGCTGGCTCCTCTTACATTACATTGCCATAGCCAAAGAAATTATAGCCAGAAGATGTAAATTCAACTTTATAGGTCTCAGGTGTTAAATTTTTCACTCTTGAGTTGTAGTTATCAGCGTATTAGTTAGAAGTGTATCCTTAACCATTTGACATGTAGATGACTCCATAGCTAACCCACCGTAGCCCAGAAAGCTTTCCAAGGTAGTCTTTGTAGTGTGTGATTCAGATAGCCTAGGAGCACTGGAGTGCTAATTAGCTACTCAAAGCCACATTTTTGTAACTGTTAACTCTCCTAGCTGTACAAGAAAAAAAAATATTTAAGAAAAAACTCAAAATGAATGGAAAATGAAAACCAAGCCCCACAGCACCAAGAGGATTACAATATGTTTCTGGAATGTATGATGTATATAGCCAAGTGCTTTCAAGATTAGGTTTGTTGCCTAGTCACCACCTGTCTGCATTTTTGCAATTGTTATAGGTTATATTTTATACTATGATCCTCATGTTTTTTCTTGTTGTCTGTCTAATCTTTATAAAGTCAACTTACTCTTTTTTATTTTATTATTATTTTATTAAAAAAGTCTTTTTATTTATCCATGTATCCCCCTGGTCCCCCCTTCCCTTATTTATTTTAAAAGAATGTTAGCTGAGTGTTGTGAAGTAGGCATAGCCTGTGGGAATAATAAAATAAAATTTTATGTTGACGGCACCGTGGACTTGCCCCAAGACACCCTTTCCTCTTGCCTCTTCATTGTTCAAATGTGGCCTTGCCCATGATATTGGATCCCATCTATTTCCTATCATGTGAGGCCAGAACAAACAAAACCAGGTTCATTTTGACACTAAGGGATAATAAACAAACAAACAAACAAACACAACCACAAACTGGTTGGTCAGCAACACTTTTTTGAAGAAAAATTTTGACTAAAGAGGGAAAATATAAAAATCATTATGCCAAATGAAGTTGGTTCAATCAGACCTCACTAAAACACAACCAAGTGACCGTAGGTAGGGGAATAATCACAGCTACTTTTCCCAGTAAGTGTTTTCCAAGGCCAATGCAATAAAACAAATTTCCATAATGTTAAGCCTAATTTTTCCGACCAGCTGGTGGAGGTCAGCCAGCTATGATTTTAATGCTGGTTTGATGTAGTAACTGTGGCTACTTGCCAAGCATCGTGATCCTGAAACATCACAAGTGCCACTGACTTCTTACTGATCACCTCACATAAAAAATTTTTCCCCAACGAAATCTCAATGTTTCCTTTGTTCCTTGAACTTCCCAGAGGCCACTCTAGCCTGTGCAGGTGAGTCATGGATTACAATACTAGCCTTTGTTTATTCCCAAATGAGAGGTGCCTGACTAGAGAATCATCTTATATCTTTGTTGGATTATGATGCACCACCCATGATGACCGATGACTGAACTGTTTTTCATGATGTCCCCATGGGCCTGATTACTCCTTTCTTTCCTCCACAATATCCTGAAATGATGAAACCTAGTAATCAAGATCTCTATTATCTAAGTGCTTAATGTTTAGGTAGCGTTTTCTGTTAGCATTCTCACTGTGCCGGTCAACGTTGCTATCATTACAGCTAAAATAACTACTTTCTGCAGGTTATTGCACAGTCACATTCACATTGAAATAAAAATGTCACAGATGCAGACCATCGGTGTCAAAGCTTTCCTTGTGTATAAAAATTATAAACCACGCACTGATTTTAAGAAGCAAGTCCTGTCTTCAAGTATGTTATAAAGGACTACTATTATAAAACTCGGAGGAATACACATTCCACAAAGTCTTTACCAGTGATAGCATAGATCACACTTAACTGGCTCTCATTTTCCTAGAGCATTAATATGACTAGATTCTTTTGAGTCACATAGTTAAGAAATTATAGTATTTTATTGTACTTACTGTTAACCTAAAAATACAAACAGTCTAAGCAGTTGGGCTGTGCTATGTTTTCTATTGAATATAAAGTAAGAAATGACACCGTTTGTCAAAATATAAGGTGGATTTTCTGTGTATTTAATAGAGGCCTTAAAAGAACATATAGGAAAACACGATAATAGTCTAAGAACACAAGCAATTATAATGTGAGGATTCCAGGGAACCCGATTTCTAATTTAGACAGAGTTAGAATGCTGTGAATTCAGACACTCATTTGTGTTGAAGTCTGCTCTTGCTTTGGTTTCGCATATAATGAAACTGGCAATCAGAGCCAAGCCTTGGTAACCTTGACAGTTTCAGTGACCTCTATTGTAAAAGAAGAAACTTCTAGTGCTCATTCCAGCCAATTAAAGACAGACTGAAGCCCACTGTAGTGGTTTACAGAATACAGCACAAATGGCCATGTTCTTTCCTGTATGTCCAATTAAGCTTTTGTTTAAAAGAACAGCAGTTTCTGAACTGCAATGATTAACTAGTAAGTGCAGCCTTAAATAATGTCAGTACTGAATTTTTACTGCTTGTGTGAGTTTCTTTTAGAGACATGGTATGTTGTGTGAATGGGAATTGTCTCATGTTGGACACTTGGTCCCTAGCTAGAGGAACTGCTTAGGAAGCCTAAAGAACCACTAAAAGAGGAAGCTTTACTGAAGGAAAGTGCCACAAAAGGAGGGCTTAGGCTTTTATAACCTGCCTCTACTTCATGTTTGCTTCCTGTTTCTAAATTGCTAGTCCAGTGGGTTTGGCTGGCTTCATGATCCTGCCACCATGCCTTCCCTGCCATGAAGGACTGTGCCTCTCTAGAACTGAAAGCCAACATAAACCTTTTCCTCCATTAACTTGCTCTGCCAGGGGTATTTTACCACAGCAACAGAAATAAACCTGACAGACTTCTATATAGCCTCATCCTTTCTTATAAGGCCAGTTTCCAATTCTTCTGCAAAATAATAGTAGTAGTAGTAGTAGTAGTAGTAGTAGTAGTAGTAGTAGTAGTAGTAATAATAATAATAATAATAATAATAATAATAATAATAATGAGGAGGAGGAGGAGGAGAAGTTAGTATTCCCAGCTGCCCTCCAGACACTGTAAATCCTGACATCATGGATAGCCTTCTGTTCCTCCCTTGCTTTAGCTTTCTCCAAAAGAACCCTTCTTCACTAGTTCAAGGGAATAACAGACTGTCGACCCCTTCTTCATACCATCACCTCCCTGTTTCCTGGGTCTTGCCCTTGTATTGACTCCTTCCCCTTAGATTACAGCCATTATCAAGTTTTACCTCGTTATAAAAAAGAAAACAGAAGCCCAAGAGGACTAAAAAAAAAAAACTTGCCTTTGCCCCCCACTTCAGCACTTACTCGTTGGACTTTCTTACTGTGCCATAATTTCATTTACGTGACTGAGCAAATGCCTATCTGTGTTTGCTGATAGCTGTGTGTAGAGGTCAGAAGTTATCCTCACTTTTGCTATTGTCCCTCAGATGGGATCCACTTTTTTTTTTCCTCACTTGTTTGTGAATTGTTCTCAAAAGAAATAACTCACAACTTGAGGGTTTTGGAGAATGTAATTGGATATATATGTTTAGTCTGGGTTTTCCTAATATTTGCGTGGCTAAAAGGGTATCTAACTGGGAAAGGTGAGCGATAGAAATCCCCAAGGCTACTTAGGGTAGCACATTTCCAGGATCATGATGAAAGTTTCAGCTCACTATAGTAGATGCCACACTGTCCAGATTTCCAGTATCACCCTTGGGTGTTGCTTAGGGAGCATTTCTTAGATGGTTTCTCCTGTTCTCCCCCACCTCCCCCCCACCCGGCATTCTAGAAATGTCACCTACTGTTTTCTCTAAGGCCCCTTATTAAGCCATGCTATGAAAAAGCAAATTGCTTAAGACTAAGTGTGTCAGGCAGGAGACTCCTGCTTGAGTTTTCTTAAACACAATCTGGATTATATTCCAGTGTAGATCCTTACATTCAGCTCATAGACATTTATGTTCAACTTGATGGGTATTTACTTTTAGTTATACTCTTAGAGTAACACCATACGCCCTTGAGTTTATTTTTAGTAGATATAGAAGGAGGAAGTATTAAGGTTTAGCAAAATTTATGTCTTGTATTATGTTAACACTTTTTTGTTTGGAGTAGTGGGAAGGTCAGCAAATTAGAGAAAGTCTTGATCAATGAATGGTAAGGAATACAACTGGTTTCCCCAAATCTTTGATATTTGAGGCAAATGGTGAGCCTTGTATATGGTAAAGCAGTCAGGGGTGACTTTCCCATTGAGAAGAATCAAGGAACAGTCCCTACTCGTTAGCAGAATCTGCTCTTGGGCCTTTTGAGTAGTTAATGGCTTATTGGAGGAAGAAATACCAGTACTCTACATGTAGCAATTGTTCTGTAGATTCAGTGAAATTTCAGAGTAGGAAAACTCCAGTCAATTGTATGTAATCCTTTCTGAGACTTGCACACAAAATGTTTCCTGCTTTCTTTTCCACAATGAGGAACAGCCACAGAAAATGCTTTTCCTTGACATTCTTTAAACTATTTGATCCTAGTGGGAAGATAGGACCTGAGTGATCAGACTTTGTTGTACGGTAAAGTACAGTAGAACTGGCCACTTGGTACAGAGATGCAGCATCAGAAAAGACACATTTCACATCAGTTCAGCGGGTTCCATCTGGAAGCATATTGAAGCTGAGCATGGTATTCGTGCAATTTTCAGTTAAAAAATTTTTCCATTGTGATGACAATGTAATTATTACTTGACAGAAATAATTACTTCCAACTCTCCAAAGATATTGCCATACCTGTATGTTCCAATACAGTTGTTGCATTTATTACTAAAATATATGGTGATGTATTCATGATATTTCTGAGAATGAATGAAGAAAATCTGTAGTTTTTTCTACCCCATGAATGTTAACTTTCAAAATATTTGATACTTTTTTACCTTTTTAGTCTCTAATACTGTTATGCTGTTTGCTTCCATGAATAATTGCAGTACTGTTACTTAAGTGTTTGTAATAGATCTAAGATTTGGTACTACAGAATTACAGAATTAAATGACATTATCTGTATTATTCTTTCCCAGGTTCATCCCAACTACTCTTTAAAAATATTAATTCTGTGACGGCCAGCTCTTGTGATAAGGTTGTTGTCATCCCATGCTACGTCTCTAACATAAAAGCACAAGATATCAAAGCATTAGATTTGAATTGGAAATTTGGAAACACGGTGATTCTCATCTTTGAAGGATCTGTAAACAAATACTCTAAAACTGCTAAGTTTGAAAGTGCACGGATTTCCACCTTAGCACTTCTTCAAGGAAATGCTTCCTTGAAGCTAAAAAGGAATGAAGCTAAAGAAGGGAACTACACGTGTACAGTTGCAGACTTAGGCGGGGAAGCTAACCACACTGTGGATCTAAAATATCGTCAAGGTAAGTGGCGCGCTTTAAATATGGTTTGTCTCTTTGTATATCCATCTAGAATCTCAACTGACCTTGTGGCTATGCTTGGTGGTAGAATCTTCAAGAGGGACCTTAATGCTACTTTGAGGAGTGGGTTAATTCTTACAGAAGTGGATTAATTATCACCTGTGAAGGTTATTGTAAAGCAGATTTACCCCCTACATACCATATATCTGTTGAATGTGCCATTTCCTCTTTGAATTAATGTCATTAATATATGAGCGTCCACAGATGATGTCATCAGAACCTGGGTAGATGCTGGGCTGGAAGGGCAGCTCAGTTGTAGAAGTGTCTACAGCACAAGTGTCAGGACTTGTGCTCAGATCTCTAGTGCCCAAATTAAAGTCAGATTCTATAGTACGTATCTGTATTACCAGAGCCAGTTCAGGAGTAGGGGTGGAGACAGCACTAGTTTTAGATCTTGTAGCCAGTAGTTCAGCCCACTTTGGGGGGGGGGGCGCCAGGTTTTACTGAAAGACCTGGTCTCAAAAATTAAGTTGAAACTGACTGAGAAAGACAGAGAACATTAACCCATAGTTGATACACATAAATATGCACTCCTTGACGAGACATACACACATGCCCAAAAAACAAGAGGAGGAAATGGAAACAATTCGGCAATATGAGGATGCCAATGCTGTGATTATGGTTTTCTCTGTTTCCATAACCATGAACCAAAATAAAGCTCATTCCTTTATAAATTCCCTTGACTCTGGTATTCTGTTCTAGCAATGGAAAAAAAGATTAAGAAAAAAAATAGATTTCTATAAATATGTCCCTTATATCTGTCTTGTTATAGCTGATGTTACTTGAAAGATGACAAATGGGCTGAGAAACTGCACCTAAAAAAAAAAAAAGTAGCCAGCTACTCCCAAATATTGATATTATCTGTAGTGGTTCAGTGTGAAATGACCCCTATCATGGATTTGGCCATTTGGTCCTCAGTTGGTTGCAGAACTTCTGAAAAGTATGGTTTCACTAGTAGAAGGAGGGGCAGTCTCAAAAGGTTCTTTGGTTCTGGCCTTTGGTTCTGGCCTAATTTCTGGTTTGCTGCCCTCTGAAATACTACCTCCACCCTCTCTCCCTCCCCTCTCCACAACTCCACCTCAACCAGCTCCACTACCACCTCCACCTCCATCTCCATCAGTGTCTTTCTACGCCTGCCTTAAATACTCCCTTGGTAAGTTAAGGCGTGACCCCACCACTGCCTGCCTTAGAGCCTGAAATTCCTTCAGTAAACTAAGATGACCTCAAACTCAGTTTGGATTAAGGGCATAGGTCACCACTCCAGGGATACTCCCTGTGCTGGCATTACAGGTGTGAATCACCACTCTCTGATCCTCCTAGACTGACTGTGGGCAGATCCCCCTGATATCTCTGAATGTTTTATTATATCCCCACAAGCTCCACCACCACCTCCTACATCACTTCCACCTCCACCACCTCACCTCTACCTCCACCACTACCACCACCATCTCTCTTACTGTACTGTCTCCACCACCTCCACTGTCAACTCAGGAAACAAAACCAAAGAAAAACCCCTGCCCCTTAAGTTGTTTCTGTCAGTTAATTTGTCACAGAAGAACATAAATAATGCAGCACTTTTTTTGATCATTAAAACAACTGTTTCTATTTCATTTCCTCTTTGACTTTTTCACATCGAAAGTCACTCCGTGCCTTGGCTGTGTGGTTGTCAGAAGTTTGGTCTGAAGTCTCTTCTGTGCGGGCAGGAAGTCCTGGGCTCGCAGACTTTGCATCTTATTTTGCCTCCGTCAGAACTACTTTCTTTCCTATGCTTTCCTTTGGCTCTTTCTTTTCTTTCTCCATCTTTTTCTCTTTCTCTCTTCTTTTTTATTATACCTTTAGTACTTAAAGCAATTTTTAAATTTAAATAAATTTAGACCATCTTTCCCTCTTCTAAGTCCTTCCAGATCCTCTCTACCTACCCAATTTTAAGTTACTTCTCAACAAACAAACACAACAGAAACCCCAAAACCAAGAAAACAAAAAACCATGCCAAAAAGAAGTCAAACAAAACACCAAACTATAACCAAATATAAGAACACACACACACCCCAAAACAAACTAGCAAAAAGCAAACTGTGGATTCCAACATATATTGTTCAATTACTCCTGAATGAGGCCTGTCCCGGGTTGGTATACCTGATGTCACTCTACTGAAAAAGAATGATTTTTTCCCTCTCCCAGCAGGTATAAATAACAGTACAGTCATTAATTTTTACCCTAGTGGCTAGGCTCTCATCCATTTTTTTTAAAACTATCACAAAATAGAATATAAATAGATAAAAGCAAATCTATCACACAGTTATTAAACAAGACAAACCAAAATAGGAAAAGAGCCCAAGAGAAGGCACATGAATTCAAGACCCACTAGTCCAGTCAAGAATCACATAAAAACACTAGCCTGGAAGGCATAATATACACACAGAGGACCTGGTGCAGACCTGCGCAGCCCCTGTGCATGCGGCTTTAGCCTCATGAGTTCATATGAGCTTTGCCCACGTTTTCTTAGTCCCCTCTGGCTCGTACATTCTTTCAACTTCCTCTTATGAAAGATTTCTTTAGCTCTAATTAGAAAGATTTGATGAAGACATCCCACTTAGGGATGAGTGTTGTAAAGTCTCGCACTCACAGCATACTGTGTAGCTGTCGACCTCTATATTTGTTCCCATCTAGGGTAGAGGAAGCTTCTTTGATGACGACTGAACAAGACACTGAACTATGAGTGTAGCAGAGTATTATTCTTAGGAGTATTTTTGTTCTTAGACCAGTATTAATTTGTTTTATCCTACATCCCTAGGCTATGTAGGCTCAGGTCTTTAGTCACCCGAGAGGTATGGGTTTCTTGTCCAATCAGTTATTTTGGTTGGTTACTCCTACAAGCTTTGTATTACCATTACCCTAACATTATCTTGCAGATAATACACCATTGTAGATAAAGGGTTTGTGGCTGTTTGGTGTTTGTGTTTCTCTTTTAGGAGGCTTCAGAGTATGCTCCTGTACCAAAGACAATATAGCACATAGAGGTGAAGTTCTATGTAGGCACCAACATAGCTCAACATCTCCATCTTCAATGAATTGCATAGGAGTTGTCTTCAGCAATGAGACCTTAATGTCAGCAACATAAAGTCTTTGCAACAACTGGTTTCATGGGGCTCCTTTGGACAACAATTAATTTATTTATAGCCCAATCCTGGTACTGGAAGCTTCATTTGATAACAAGAGATGGCCAGTTGAGACTTTGTATCCTCCCGTTAATTAGGTAATTTCATTTAGACTGATATATATATATATATGTATGTATATATATATATGTATGTATATATATATGTATGTATGTATATATATATATATGTTTCTACTGAATTAGGTTTTCATTCTGACCTTCAAATGACCCTGAATTTTAACTGTCTCTCCCTGTATTCCTTCCCACTACTCATACTCACCTTCTCTGGGTCTATGAATTATAGATGGGTTATCATTTACTTGACAGCTAACATCCATACATAAGCAAATACATATTGTATTTAACTTGCAGGGTCTTGGATGTCTCCCCTGGTGTGACTTTTTTTCTATATATATCCATTTTGTCTCCATATTTTGTGATGCCATTTTTTGATGGCTGAGTACTATCATTCTTCTGTTGAGGGAAATCTAGGTTATTTCCAATTTCTGGCTATTATGAATAGAGCAGGAATGAATGTGTTTGAGCAAGTGTCTCTATGGCAAAATGAAGAATTTTGGGGTATATAATCAAAAGAAGTGTAGCTGAATCTTGAGACAGACCAAGTTCCATTCCTACTGAGGAACTGCCACATTAATTTCTATGGCAACTGTATGTGTTTGCATCCCCACCTCCAGCAATATAAGACGCTCCTATTAGTTCACATCCTCACCAGTATGGGCTGTCACTTATGTATTGGCCTTTTGCCATTCTGAGAGATCTCTGTTGAAATTTTAAAGTAGGTGTAATTTTCATTTCCCTGATGGCAAAGGATGTTGAACATTTCTTTAAGTGTTTTTCGGCCACTTCAAGTTTCCACATTGAGAACTGTTTAGCTCCTAGATCTGTACCCTCTTTTTTAATTGGCTTATCTACCTTCTTATGTCTTGTTTCTTGAGTTTTTTAATATATATTTTGGATATTAGCACTCTCTCAGATGTTCATAAAAATTATTTCCCATTCTGTCCAAATGATGATGTCCTTTGCCATGCAGCAGCTTCTCAGGTGTCATGAGGTCCCGTTTATTAATTGTTTATCTTAGTGTCTGAGCTAAGGTATTATGTTCAGGAAGTCTTTTCCTGCGGCAGTGAGTTCAAGGCTGTTCTTGTCTTTTTCTAATTGTTTAACCTTCTCCTATGTTGTTTTGTTTCGTTAGCACCCAATTTTACAGAGGCTTGGCAAGTCCTGGCCATGATCCCTGCACCAAGAGGAAAAGAACTAGGTGATTTTAATTGTGAGCTACTTGGTTTTCTAGTCCTTCTCACTGTTCCTTCTCTTTGCCAAGATACAGGGAAAGTAGGAATCGAACTGAACCGAACTGAATCCAGGCTTTGTGCCCAGATTCTCCACACTGGGTCAGTGAGCTGTGTAAAGCAGTTGCCTAGCTGAAATAGTCTTCATGTTTTTATTTCTTGTCTTTCTAGTGGGTTTCTATAACCACACGGAAGGAACTTCTGACCTTATTGTATTTGTTAAGCTCTGTTTAGAATCTCCATTCATAATACTAATGTGAGAGTTGACAGAGCGTTGAGAACTTCTGCTCTGGGAGGGAACAGAACAGTTAAGTTTTTATCAATTTTTTTTTCTTTTCTAACCTTTTATCTTTTACTATTTTAAAATGTCTATGATCGTGTTGGGATTTGGGGACCTTCATTTGATGATGCGTTTTTGAAATTGTTTATAATTGGGAATAAGATCTTAGCAGTTAAACATCCCATACATCAGCATATTCTTTACATTCATGATCTTGAAAAGTTACTATAAGAGTTCAACTCGCCTCTTCCTTAAGGTTGATATTCTCATTTATGTGATCCATAGAATCAAATGATTATCTAGTGAGATTCTGTGCTTGAAAGTTCTCTGAAAATCCATGTGTGTTGTAAACAATTCTTATTTTGACTGACTGTTTATTGTTTATTTTGCAACCAATTTTGACTAGAAATAAAACTCAATGAATACAAGCTAAAATGTTGCAGGACTTTTGCTAGGCAATATATATTTGTTATCAGAGCAATATTTATGCACTCTGCAGCCAGGGGAAATTTTTGGCATTCAAAGCCTGTCGTGGTTAGTTTTCTGTCAATTTGACATGAACTAGAGTCATTTGGAAGAAAGAATTTTAAACTATAAAATACCTGTATAAGCTTTTTTGTAGGCAAGTCTGCAGTGCAGTTTTCGACTAATGACTGATGTGGGAAGTGCAACCTCACTGAGGGCAGTACCTGGGCAGGAAGCCCTAAATGGTATGTGAAAGCAAACAGAACAAGTCAGGAGAAACAAGTTATTATTAAACAGAATTCCTCCATGGACTCTGCTCCAGTGCTTGAGTCCAGGTTCCTACCTTCATTTTCTGTCCAGACTTCCTTAGTGATAGAGTAGGATATGAAAGACAGAAGACACAAATGAACTACACCCTTTTCTCTCCAAGGTGCTGTTCCTCATGGTGTTATATAACAGCAATAAGAACTCTCAGGCAAAGCCATTTTGACTATGTTGTGTTTTGTTTTCATTGCAAGCACAAATGCACAGTAGAAATTAGTCTCTAGAAAGCAAGAACTGGTGATCGCTCGTTGGTTTTGAGCATCAAGACACTGTAGAAACACTGCAAGGTAGGTTTGTATGCCTTTCATACCAGTCCATGGTTCAGCACTGCGGAAAGCAGAAGGCTTGTATCATAAAACCTTTTTCAATACATTTCCCAGGTTGAGAAAAGAATGTCAACATATCAGGCCCTCACTTTTTTTTTTTCTGTCAGTAAATTGAGAATATCATCCATACCATGGAAAGAATTGAATTATATGTAGCATCTCTCTTCCTTGACAAAACTTTATTGAGTAAAACATCTGAGATGCTAAGGTGAACACTCCAGATTTAATGAAGATACAGATGTCACTTTTGGTTTTGCAGACGTTATTTTAACACAAATATAAAAAGTAAAATGACCTAATGTTTATTTGAGCAAATGTTTGAGGTGTGTTACGTCTCTTGTTCCTCTCAATAACTCTAAGATAAATGAGGTAGCTAGTGCAGATCTCAATTCCAGCACTCAGAAGGCTAAGGCAGGGAGTTCATGAGTCTGAACCCAGTCTGGGATACAGATTGTGCCTGGAAAAAATAACACACACACAAACATAAAAGCCCTCTGGGATATAAACTTAGATTCTACCATTTCTATTTAACACACAAGAAAAGCAAAAAAGATTCAAGATACTTTGATATGACCATCATCATGGTCATATTTTTAACCTAGATGTTTCCAACTATAAAACTTCCATAATTATGCATTTTTTTGTAAAAGAACTTCGCAAGCAACCAAACCAAATTTGAGTGTAGCATAGTAGCCACTGAATATCTTTACTTTTCTTATGTATACATTGTCAGCTCTGACCCAAGTAGCAAATTTCAGAAATAAACAACTCATAAGTTTGAATTGAACACCATTCTGTGTATTATAATAACATCTGGGATCATTAAGTTCCATCTTACCAGAACATAATTCGTTCATCTTTCTAAGGTACCCACACTGCATGTACTTACTACCAGCCAAATAGCCACATCCTGGTCAACAGAAGAACTGACCTGGAATATCAGTCCTTGTGTAACTGTTTGACTTTATCTTTAGGTGTTGTTAGAAATCTCTTTGCATTAAACTGGGGGCTAGAGCTGTAGCTCGGTGATAAAATGGAAGTTTTTGAAGAGTACCTGTGTGTATTGGAAAGTACACAGATGAAACAGAGATATGTTAAGTTGATTAGCATGATCCCATCACATTTCCAAGTTGTTCTTTTTTATTTTTTAAAGATTTTAAGAAGTAAAGTTCTAGGTGTTATTATCACTTATGCTTGGAAGCAAAAATTAAATAGTTACTCACAGGCCACACCTTCATAATATTATTTCTTTGGAAAAGTAGTGCACTCTTCCTTACTGACTGAAAAAAAAAGAAATATGAAAGGAAGGACATGATTTCTCTGAGGTATGGTGAAGGATAAAAATATACTGTATATATGACGAAGAGCATAGTCAGAGGCAGAGACATCTGGGGGAGTTTATAGTGAACATGACCAGACTGTGCTGAGCCATGTGAAGAGAACAAAGAGAGGAGAAGGAAGAGAAACAGAAAACACCCCAGGCTGGTGCTAAGACAAAGGATTGGTCTCTGCAAACTTAAAGTCAGCCTCGTTGCTAAGGACAACATCCACACAACTCATTAAACCCGGAGAAGTCAAGCTGGTGTCTACTTGGAGCCTTCATTCTTATATTCTAGTTTCTTTGGTATGGGAAGGTACTCTGCAGACTACCAGAAGAGAAACATGGACACCAACCCAGCCACAAAACCTTTCACATACAATCTGTCCTGTCTGTAAAATATGCTAGGGCAATGATAGCACAGATTTTATGGGAGACGCTAATGAATGTCTAATTTGACTTGAAGCCCACTCCCTGAGGAGGAACCCATACTCAACATTGCTTGGCCGACCGAGAACTAGACAGTTCAAAGACCTTGAGGACAAACCAAACACAACTGTCAAAGCAACAGCAACAACAACCAACCAACAAAACAACAAATAATACATGATCCCAAATGATATTCTGCTATACTCATAGATCAGTGCCTTGCCCAGTCATCGTCAGAGAGGCTTCACTCAGCAGCAAAAGAGAAGTAGAGATCCGCCACCCGACATTACGTGGAGAGGATCTAAATTGGAGGTCCCACCAAATCCCACCCCTCAGAGCTCAGGGAATCCTGTGGAAGAGAAGGCAGAAAAAAAAATGTGAGAGCCAGAGGGGATGGAGGACACCAGGAGAATACGGCTTTCTGAACCACAAGGCACATATGGGCTCACAGGGACTGGAGCAGCAAGAAGAGGACCTCCACAGGTCTGCAGCAGGTCTGTGTATAGATTATAGTTTTCAGTTTAATATTACTATGGACTTCTGTCTACGAGAATGAGTGGGTCTGTGACTCTTTTGCCTGCTCTTAGGACTCTTTTCTGTCTTTTCGATTTCTGTTTCCAACTTCGATATGAAAGTTTTGCTTCATCTTATTATGTTTTATGTTCCCTGTTTTGTTGTTACCTATCCCTTAGGAGCCTGTTCTTTTCTAATGAGAGACAGACAGGAAGTGGGCCTGGAGGGGAGGGAAGGTGGAACTGGGAAGAGTAGAGGGAAGAAAAACTGTAATCAGGATATACTGTATGAAAAAGAATCTATTTTCAATAATTTCTTTTTAAAAAGCCAACCTTTATATTCAGCCCTTCATACATATTATTATCCTTGCTAACAGTCGAGTCATCTGCTAAGTAGGTACAGCCAGTGTCTCTCCTGGTAGCAGTTAAAGACAGAGACAAGCAGAGATGCTCAAATGCTATCGTCACACAGATTGTAGTCAGAATAGGTTTTCAGGCCTGGATGTGTGGGAAAGCATGTTTGTAGGAGATTGTGTTGTTTCATTGTAAATAATTATCCCACCCACTGGTTTAATAAAAAGCACTGATTGGCCAAAGGCAGACAGGAAGTATGGGTGGAGCTACCAGACTAAGAAAACTCTGAGAACAGGAATCATAGAGCAGAATGCCAGAGAGAAGCTGGAAGAAGCAGAGGACAACTATGCTGCTCTGAGAAAAGGTACAGAACCGCATGGCTGAACAGGATAAGAGTCCTGGGTTAGATTAAGGGTAAATAGTTAGCAAGTTATATGCCTGGGCCTTAGGTTAATCAGCCTAAAACTATTGGAAGTATCTGTGTGTCTCTGCGGGTCTGTGGGTCTGCATGCCTAAACCTTGAGGCTAGGTCTGAAAGTCCGGAACAGAAACCTCATACTACAAATGGTGCCCAACGTGGGGCATATACACACACATAAAGCTTTAAAAAGCTTAAAAAATGGTCTAGAGCCCAAAGCAGCTTCTGAGTTGTGCCTCTCACATGAGCAGTAGTACAGAGACGTCCTGGTGAGGCATGTGGGCTTAGACTACAAAATGACAAGTTTTAGAATACAGCTTAAGGTATAAAATGGCTTGTTCCTAAAGTCTCACAAGACCCTCAATATAAGCAAAAAGTAAATGATATATTTAAGGTTTCTGTTCATAGAGACAAAAAAACAAACAAACAAAAAAAACAAAACCAAAATCAAAGGTGGCTTTCTAGTGGCAGTGTTTTCTTAGATCAGCTCTATTTGCCAGTGGCAAACAGGCATGACTTTTTTAAGAGAAGCTTTCTGATTCAGCCTTAGAGACAAAACACTTATAAGTCTTTTAAGAGGCCCTGCTGCCTAATACTTAAGTAGAGTTAGTGAGTAACAAATGTCAAAGCTTTACTTGATAATTATATGGACCCTAAGATTACTCAGAGTACCTGGGCTAAAGAGATAAATTCTATGAAATTAGACTAGGCTCTGGGTAAAGCCATCTATCCTACCAACCTTAAATCCTTAGTCACTGACAGATTAAAGGTGTGTTCAAAAACAAAAAAAAAATTAAAAAATCTGGGTAGAGTCAAGCACCCTAGCCAAACAAAGATATAGTCATAGACAAAAAAATGTTCAGAAATAAATATACAGTAAAGACAGTTTTTTTAAAAAAAAAAAAACCCTAAGTGGTTTAAAATATTTTAAAAATGTATATACATATGCTTAAAAAGGTATAAAAAGCCCTTAAAAATAAAATAAATAAATAAAAATAAGCTACGTAAAAATAAAAAATACAAAAAATGTCTGGATACTATATATTCTTGTCTTATCTTTAGGCTTCTTGACTAAAAATGACTTAATAAAAGCTACTAAAAGATAGTTAATTATAAATGCTGTTAGATTAATTCAACCTATATATTTTATAAATGACTTTACTTTAAAATTACAATGCAAAGATACACTACTTTTAAAAGGAGGTTTTCTTTTTATTTCCACAAAAAAAGCTATAGATTTATTCCTAGATAAAAAACACATAAAGTTTGGTAGAGGAAGACCTCCCGAAAAATCTCAAATGGAAATGGATGGACCAGATGATTCAGCATTTCAGAGCTCCTCTGTTAAAGTTTCCTGAGCTCTGTATCCAAAACAATTTCAAGGAGACTGGCTGTGATGACCTAGCCTTACAAGCTACTCTACTAAAGACTTGTGCATAATCCTACATTTTTCTTTAGATTCCCAAGAGATTGCTAGCGTCCCCCATTCAACAAAAAATAGCCTAGAAAACAATGCCCACATTCCCAAAACAAAGATTATAGATGTTCGTGTTTATTTACGGTGTTGTTTATAAGTTGTTATAGATAAAGAGAAAAAAAATATTAGATTTAAAGTTCTTTTTTTTAATATATATATAAAAGGAAATATGTAGGGGATTGTGTTGTTTCATTGTCCCACCCACTGGTTTAATAAAAAGCGCTGATTGGCCAAAGGCAGACAGGAAGTGTGGGCGGGGCTACCAGACTAAGAAAACTCTGAGAACAGGAAGCACAGAGCAGAATGCCAGACAGAAGCTGGAAGAAGCAGAGGACAACTATGCTGCTCTGAGAAAGGTACAGAACCGCGTGGCTGAACAGGAGAAGAGTCATGGGTTAGATGAAGGGTACAGAGTTAGCAAGTGATATGCCTGGGCCTTAGGCCAGTCAGCCTAAAACTATTGTAACATCTGTGTGTCTCTGCCAGTCTATAGGTCTGTAGGTCTAAACCTTGAGTTTAGGCTCAAAAGTCCGAAACAAAAACCTCATACTACACATGTTCTCAACAGCTGGACTGCACTTTCCAAGAATGAAGGTCAGGAGAATGGGGAGATAGAAGCAAGTAACCTAAGCATCGGCATCCTAAATAAAATTTGTTGTCATAGGAGCAAATAATATGTAAAATTTTGTATGTACATGTATATAAATTGTGGCCACAGCTTTTCGTTACATTCCATCTGAACAAGAAAAATACATTTGAGACTGTTAACGGTCTTTAATTACAGCAAATACTAACTCTGATTTTTGTTTTCTTTCTCCTTAGCTTCATGGTTTCCTTTAAGTGAAAATATTCTCATTATTATTTTCCCATTTCTGACTGTTCTTCTCTTCTGGGCACAGTTTGGTATTTTAAGTAAGTACTTACTTAGTTTTCATTTGTGTTTTAATGATACAACTGTTATTTTTATAAGTACTAACATGAAATACTGTGTAATTTAGTTGCATTAGGAAGAGTCATGTTTTGATAAATAAGAATATGTACATGATTTGAATAGTAATAGTCTTCATGAATTATATACAGCCCATGACAAATTGCTACTGTTAAATTTGTAAAGAAAAAAAATGTTTTGTTGTGTTTAAAAAAATCTTTTAAAAGAGAACACTGTAAATACTATTTGGACCATGCAAAACTCCTGCAGCACTGTTGTATTAATAAATGTAATTTTGTAATTTTGTTTGGCGAAGAGATAGTCACGGGCTAAATTAGTGTGAAGACAAAATCCTGTGCTCTGAGGTCCTGGGATGCCACCACTCTATTTCTCCAGTTTGCCATTTGCACCATCATGCAGCCCTGTATCCTCTGCGCAGTCAGGGGATTGTGCCTTGTGATCTTGCTTTGGCAACTATAAAACCAAATCTCTGAGGGTCAAACTCGGTACTGTATTGTGAGGTGTGTGTGTGCATGTGTATGATTGTGTATGTGTGTGCAGTTTAGAATTGTCAGCACAAGATGATATAGTTGAATATAAAGTATGCTCCATAGACTCATGTTTTTGAACACTTGGGGAATATTTTTTTTTTTTTTTTTTTTTTTTTTTTGTAGGTTGCCGCACATTTATTTGGAATGTGGAGTTGGGATATGGGGCTTCCCTGGACAAAATGAACTGGGGCAGATGGTCATTGAGGTTCATCAGCCAGCCCAACATATTAGTTATTCTTGCTTTTTGATCTATCTAGATAGAAAGAAGTGGTCTCATACTCCACCCAGAGCCGTAGGGAGCTGCTCCCCCACCCCCAGCCATCCTTCCCTGACAGGATGGAGTGTCCCTTCCAATCATGAACTTAAATGAGTCCCTCCCTCCAATGCCTTGTGCCAGGCATTTGCTCATAGAAATAAGAAAAGTGCACAAAGTGATTGATGATATGTATTCCAGCTGGGGGTGGGAGTTATGCTCAATGGTATTTCTGTTCAAATTTGGTAAAGGAAAGTTGCTTAATTACTGAAGTTCTGAGATGGTAGAGTAAACTTTCAAACTTGTAGCCACTGAAGACCAGAAAACACCTCTCCGGACAATGAGGAAACGGTGCTCATTACATTGACTCCCCAGCCTTTAGAGAGGCGAACACTAGTGAATCACAGGACCCTGCTGGATAGTTCATGAAGTTCTTTCCTGGGAAGGAGAAGGCTGTGTCCACAGTGGGACGTAGAAACAAACGTGACATGGTTTATTTGAAGAGCTTTGCCCAATGCACAGGCTCTGGAAATGCTTGGAGCCCTTAGAACCTTTCCAGATGTGTCTCAACAGGAAAAGATGGGAACAAGGGCTGCCAGTGGCCGCTGCCAAGACATCATAGTCCTCACCTTCAAGACAGTGAGATGCTGCTGAAAGTTATCTTAGGGTTCCAGAAAGCCTCTTATTTTAAGGAAAGAGCTGATACAGCCTCAGGCCCTGCCCCATAATCACCAGCGTTAAGGGAAGCTTTCGGCCACATTGGTAGCCTCAGGCTTTGAGAACAGAATCATGTGATTCAGGCAAGCCTTTTTAAAAATCACTAAATGATTTTACGAGAGTCTGATTTGTTGAGTGAATGGTGGAAGATTCCTGGTTACCACCATTGCGTTTGGGGGTGGGGGTTGTTTTGTTTTTAATAAGAAATGTATGGTTACATATCAAATGTATGCAGTGATGGGATTTACAAATATTTTTATCCAACTGTGTCATGAATTCAAACACATTTTTCTCTTTCACGCTTTCTTTTTTCCCATTCTACTATGCCATTTTATACACAAACATTCCATTTCCTGTCTCACATGTATATAAAAGTGATTTTATTTATCTGTAGATATAAATTTAAAATACATGATATTTTTCTAAATCTGATTAACAAGATAGTCTCTGTTATCCATTTTTCTGAAGATGACATAATTCCATTCCTCTGCATGACTGCATAAGAACTCTATTATACATATTAGCACATTTCTTTATCCCTTACCTGTAATGGACATGACCATTATGAGTAACACTGTGATAAACACAGGCAGGTGCCACTGTAATATGTTAATTTAGGGTCTTTATATGTATTCAAGAGAGGTGCTGCTGGGACATGTGTGTATGGTGTATGCGGTTATTTTTATGAGGATCCCGCAAGCTGATTTCAGTGCTGGCTAGACTAAGTTACAATCTACCGGAAGTGTTCCTCTGTATGTCCTCCCAACTTCCCTTGCTTGTCTTCTTAGTAACAGCGATTCTAACTGGGGTAAAATGCTGTCTCCACATCGATTTCATTTGAATTTCTCTGCTCTCTAAAGATGTTGAAGATCACGCCGTATGTTTCTGGTCATTTGTATTTCCTCTTTCGAGAACTGTTTCTTATCTTATTTAGAGATTAGGATGTTTGACTTTTTGACATTTTTGATTGAGTCCCTTATATATTTTATATATTGGTTAGCAAAGCTTTCCTCCCACACTGTAGACCACCATCTCACTTGGTGGTTTCATTGGCTATGCCAAAGGACTTTTGATTTCACGCAGTACTATTTTTTAATTCTTGGTTTTATCGGAGTTCCATCCAGAAAACCGTTGCTTACACCCATGTCTTGAAATCCTTTCTCTTAAAATTTCCAGAGTTCCAGATTTTATATTGAGGTCTCTGGTCTATATTGATTTTTTGTGCTGAAGGTGAGGTACAGACTATGTTTCATGGATCTCCAGCTTTCCCAAGACTATTCATTGCAGAGTGTCTTTTCTCCAATGTACATTTCTGACATTATGTCAAAAATCAGGTCACTGTAGCTCTGTGTTTTTATATCTAAACCCTGTATTCGATTTCATTCATCTACAAGACAGTTTTTTTCAACTGCCATGCTGTTCTTATTGCAGTGAATCTCAAGCATAAGTTGAAAGCCGCTGTGCTCTTTTTGGTCAAGATTGCTTTGATTATCTGGGTTCTTTTGTGTTTCCTGTGAATTTAAATTTTTTTCTACTTCTATGAAAAAAAATAATTGGGCTTTTGTTGAGAGTTGCATTGAATCTGTAGATTTCTAGTTTCGAAATTAAAAGATTCTCCTGTTTTGTAAGCATGGGAGACCTTTCCATCACATCATTTCTTCAGTTTCTTTCTTCAGAAGTTTAACATGTTCACTGTAGGGATATTTCACTTCCCTTTTTAATTCATTCTTAGGGATTCTTTATACTGTTGTTGGTCCATTTGTTTTCTGACTTCCTTATCAACAAGTTATTGATTGCCATTTATAGTGGCTACTGATTTTACTGATGGGTTTGTTGGAAGTGTTTATTTGCTCTAAATATATTCTACAAGATGGACTCTACCATGTGCAGAATTATGTCATCTGCAAATGGACAATTTCCTTTCTTTCTTTCCCATCTGAACCATTTGAGTTCCTTTATCTTGTCCTTTTTCTATAGCTGAGACATAAAGACTCACTCTAACTAATACTTCAGGATTTATTATTCAATAAGAGAGCAGAAACAGCCACGCTTACCTTGCTCCTGACTTTATGGGGATGCTTTGAACTCTCCAGTTAGCTGGGTATGATTGACACACAATAGTCTTTATTATGATAAAGTATTTTATTTAGTTTCTTCCTTTTGGGTTTTTTTCTTTTCTTTTCTTGTGGCAGGATGTTGGGCTTTTTGTCCCAGGTTTTCCTGGATCTATTGATACGTTCACATGAAGCAGTTCTTGATTCTGTTGATTGGTGTGTGTTGGTTACTTGTAACTCTAGAGATCTGGAGATTTGCCCGTGGCGAGTAATCTTTTCGATGTGTTGCTGAGTTTGTTTTGCTAATATATTATTGGGAAACTTTTGTGGTTTTGTTCATCATTTAGATCACCCTATAAAGTTGTCTTTAGGTTTGGTATCAAGATAAAGCTAGCTCCATAAACTGAGTTCCGTATTCCTCTTCCCTGTTTGTTTGATTGAACAATGTAAAGAGTACTGGTGTTATTTCTTTAAAGATCTGTTAGACTTCAAGAGGGAATGTTTTGTCTTTCTATGTAAACCTACCTGGATTGATACTACGTAGACCAGGTTGTCTTCGTACTCACAGAAATCGTCAGCCTCTGGCTGCAGAAGTCCGAGTTGAAAGGCATGTGCCAACATACCCAGTGAGTTACTGATCTGTGTAAGCTGTTTATAACATTCTTTAAAACACCTTTCCCTTTCTATTGCTCACTCTACTTTACATCATGTTGATTTAATTGTGGCCAGTCATGTGTATCTAGAAATGTATCCATTTCTTTGAGGTTTTATAATTTTTTGAAATATAGATTTTCAAAGTATGCTTCTGAATTTCATTGGTATCTATCGTAATGTTTCTCTTTCATCTCTAATTTCACCCTCGCACTTTCTTTTCATTAGTTTGACCAAGGCTGTATCAATTTAAATCTTTTGTCAAAACAAAATATTTGTTCAAATGATATTTTTCTGTTTTTCATTTTCCATTGCGTCATTTTTATCTTCTAATTTGGGCTAAGCTTGTTCTTATTTTTCTAAGACCCTCGAGTGATCCATTAATTATTTATTTACATTTCCTTGCTCTAAGATTTTTATACTTATGTGACTCCCTCTTGGGCCTGCTTTCATCGTATTCTGCATGTTCTAATATGCTGCATTTCTGTACGCATTCATTTCTAAGAACCTTTGAAATCTTACCCCTATTTCCTCAGTAGCCTATTCATTATTCAATTGTGGGTGATTCTGTCTCCAAGAGTTTTTACATCTCCTGTAATTCTCCTTGCTGATGATTTCCAGTTTAACTACACTGTGATTAGATTGAAGATAAAAAACCTTGATTTCCTTGTATTTGTTGGGTTGCTTTGTATCCCGAAATATGGTCTATTTTATACAGAATTAGTTGGACTTTGAGAACAATGCATATTCTACAGTCTCTGGGTAGAATATGCTGTAGAGTCTGATAAGTCCATTTGATCTATAATGTCCTGTAAATATGTTTCTTTGATGGTGTTTGTTTGATGATGGTCAGTCTACTGATGAAACTGGTCTCCTGCCATTATGCATCATTACCTGTACTTTCCAGCAGTGTTTGTCTTCTGAAACCAATCATGTGGATGTTTAGCACAAGTTTAGATTTGCAGTATTTCCTTGGTGGGTTTTTTCCTTTAATCAACATGAAGTGATCTTCTTTATTTCTTTCAACTCATTTTGGCTTAAAGTCTATTTGTCAAATGCTAGTATAGATAAATGTGCTTTAATTGAGTTTTCTTGCTACTTGTGTTTTTGCATGGGGACTTATGTATCTTAGGCCACTGACTGAATTAAAAAAAAAAATAAGACAGCACATAGTTTTTCAATATTAAAGCATTTTCAATGTTCAAATGGAGCTAGGTCCTATTGGAGTTGAGGTTGGTCCTGGGAAATAGTTTAGTAGCCAGAATCTTGAGGTATAAAACACAGTTTCCAGAACCACTTTGGAAGTAGAATATTAATTGCAGAATCAACTATAATTTTTAATAAAAACCTCTAAGAAAATATAATAATAGTGTTTAGAACAATTGTTCCTTTGACTCCAATAGCTTCTAGAGAATAAGGAGTAGGCTTGGAAGAGGAAGTGTGATAGGATTTTATTACTAGATGCAGAAAGTAAGACCGTTAACTATAAAAGCAGTAGAAAAATAACTAAGAAAAAAGTTAATAGGAGGAGAGGGTTTCCTAGTCTCCTTTCTACTGCTATGATAAAGCACTCTCACATTAAGAAACTCAAAGATGAGAGGGCTTACTTTAGTTTAAGCTCATCGTCCATCATGACAGAAATTCAGGACAGAGACTCAGGGCAAGAACTGAAGAAGCAGTCTGTAGAAATGCTACTTACTGGCTCGCTCCCCATGGCTTGGCCAGACTGCTTGCTTATACAGTTTTGGACCTCTCCCCAGAGAGCCGGACCCTCCCACGCTAATTTCTTTAAAAAAAAAAAAAAATGCCACATAGACTTGCCTGCAAGCCAACCTGATAAAGACATTTTCTCAACTAAACATCCCTCTTTCCAGATGATCCTTAGCTTGTATCAAGATGGCACAAAATAACCAGCACAGAGGACTTTGATATTGTGAGGATAGATGAGTTTGAAGATTATCATATCTGATGTAAAGTCATAATCAAGAAGTATGTGAGAGAAAGAAAGAGAGAATGAGGCAGGAAACACAAATTATATGTATTGTAGATGAACATGTAGCAGAGAGAATTCAATAGAGTAGGTGCAAAAGCAAAGTCATCATAAAACCTAAGAACTATTTTAAAAACTAAAGAAAACTTAACATATACGTATGTTAGAAGGTTTTCACCAACTCCATGTAGTCCAGCATTATCTGAGAAAAGAAAATCTCAGTTGAGAAAATTCCTCTTTCAGGTTTGGAGACAAAGAAGTCTGGAAGGCATTTTCTTGGTTACTGATTGATGTGGGAGGGCACATCCCACTGGGGGTGGCAGCCCCCTGGACAGCTCATCCTGGGCTGATCAAACCATGAGGAGCAATCCAGTGAGCAGTGTTCCATCAAGGACTCTGTCTGAGGTTCTGCCTTGAAGTCCTGCCCTGATCTCTCTTTACGATGAACCATGAGCTATAACCAAAATGAACCCTTTCCTTTCCAAGTTGCTCGTGGTCATGGGGTTTATTCTAGCAACGGGAAGCAAACGAAGACAGCATGCAAGCATGAAGTACCTACACGGAATAAAAGCGAAAGTATTATAACATCAGCTACTATCGATTCCCCTCCCTGAACTGTCTTAGATTTTAGCTCTGGTGGTGTGACAGCTGGCCATCTATGCCTCCATTTCAAACCTGCTTGACAGATAGGATGGTGGGCAGTGTCTCAGTGGTGTTTGGACAAGTTGCCTTTTATCCTAAGGTCAACGGGGGTAGAAGCTCCCTTGAGAGTTTCACATCCATCAGCATGGGGTATCACTTCCAATACTTGCCATCCATCAATCTTCCGTCTTGAGCTTGTTCTATATGCTCCAACTTTCTCTACTGTCAGACTCAATGTCTGAGCTACTGACGTGGCCAGACCCAAGTGTGTATTTTCTTGTGCGAGTAGAAATTCTCATATCACCAAGACTTGGGATGTCTGTGTCGGTGGTTTGGACCTAAGAATGCTTACTCTATTGAGTTTCAGTTGATGCCAGCACTGCCAGGTATTCACATGACTGCAGTTCTATGGGCCTTGCACTCTTAGTGGGTGCTTTGGATTTTGGAGCACTGGCTATGTAATTTTCTACTCTTTCCAGCAAAGAAATTTGTTGTTGTTATTATTATTATTGTTGTTGTTATTGTTCGTGTTGTTGTATGTTGCTATTTTGTCTTTCAGCTCTTTACTCTTTTGGGGGACCCACCACCCAGTTCCCAAATAAATCACACATGGAGGCTTGCTTTTAATTATAAATGCCCAGCCTTTGCTTGGCTTGTTTCTCGTCAGCTTATCTTTTGCCTCTGGGATTTTCTTTTCTGTTCCTGTATACCTTTCTTTGTTTCTTATTTTGTAGCTGGCTGTGTGGCTGTGTGGCTGTGTGGCTGTGTGGCTGTGTGGCTGTGTGGCTGTGTGACCAGGTGGCTGGGTGGCCAGGTGGCCAGGTGGCTGGGTGACAGATTTTTCCTTCTATTAATTCTCTCTGCCTGCCAGCCCCACCTATTGTTTCTCCTGCCTCACTATTGGCCATTCAGCCCTCTATTAGAGCAGTCGGGTGTTTTAGACAGGCAAAGGAACACAGCTTCACAAAGTTAAACAAATGAAACTTAAACAAAAATAACACGGCTTAAAATAATATCCTACAACAGAAATTTGATGCTCCCTTCCTTTCCCAGCTTAATTGGCAGTGGCACAGGGTGGCACAGAGAGACTGGGCGTTTGTGAGTCTATAATCCAGAATTTTGTTTCAGCTGTCTTCTAGAAATTTTCATTTCTCCTTTTCCTTGCAGACTGACTGAAAACACGGAAGGAGAGGAAGATCTCCCTCTTCCTCAATACTTCTGTTTAGTACTCTAAATCAGCTGTTTCCTCTATACAGATAGTTTTAAGTTTACTTTCATTTGTGTGTGTGCATGTGTGCGTGTGTGTGTGTATGTGTGTGTGTGTTTGTGTGTCCATATCCTGGAAAGGGACATAGACAAGCAGATACAGTCATCCCTATCTTAGGTCCTCACAAATAGGGACCCACATTTTATCAATAATTATGAAAAGAATTGAAGCTTGGAAATGCAGAGAGGCTCACACTGAGGGGAAGGCTGAAAGAGGTTAGAGAACATACAGAACTATTGTCAGTTATGAATAAAGATGCGCGGAAAGGCTCAGCATCTAAGGACACTTACAGATCCATTTCCAGATCTACATGCTGCCTCACAGTCATCTATAACTCTAGTTTCTGAAGATGAAGCACCCTCTTCTGGCCTTTATGGGCTCCAGTATGCATTTGGTGCATATAAACTCAGGTGTGTGTGTGTGTGAGTGTGTGTGTGTGTGTGTGTGTGTGTGTGTGTGTGTGTGTGTGTGTGTGTGTAATTAATTTCACAAAAGTGAACAAAACAAAAAGTTCACTATGGAGTAATAGGAAGTGCTGTTAAGCCTGCTGTCTCAGGGTGGGTAGAGGCATGAGAATGAGCCTGCGTTAGGAGCAGTAATTTCTATGACAAATCCTCTTGAATAGGGTGCTTCTATTTCAACACCTTAATTGTAAGTTTGGGACATTTTCCTCTATCAGAATCTCACTAGGATGTGATTTGTTCAATACTTAGTGTTCTTTTTCAAAATTAATTTTCTAAATTTCTAGGCACTTTAACTCACTTCTTTATCGGATGGAGCTTGGTTTCTGTTTCCTATATTGCTAATTAACTAGTTACTGCTCATGAACTTGTGTGAATCACTGCTGTGTGGTCAACCTGGAATGACTAACAATTATCTGAAGATACATAGAGTATATAATTGGACGATATTGCTATGTGGAATGTAGGGATTCCCCTTAAAGTTCTAATGTAATCATGCATAGAGTCACCCCAACAAAAAAGATTAATAAAGAAACTTTAAAATACCTTTGTTAATGAAAGATGTAACTTTCTCTATAAAATATATAAGAGCTAAGTTTTACCTTCACATCCATATAGTTGTACATATAATAATATGGCGATTCATATTATTTCCATGATCCTATTTATCAATTCCTTTTGAAGATATTGAGTAATTTGAACTTTATTCAAGGGTTACCTAATTTTACTCTTTTGTCTGTTGGTCTTTGTATTTTATATGTTATAGAAATGCCTTCATTTTCTGGTTAAGTTCACGTAATTATTTCTGTCTTTTTTAAGTACGAAAATATAAATCCAACCCTATGAACAAGAAAATTATTCTTTTATTTACTTCTGGACTATTTCTCACCATAACTGTCATTGTTGGAGCTATTCTTTTTATCCCAGGTAAGACGCAGAGGTACTGGACTGCAGTGTGTGTGGCTGATGTGAGGAGCAACCCAAAAGGGAGTGTAGTGGTCCCTAGAGATGTTGGAACAGATTGTAGTGAATGATGTGACTTCAAAGAAGAGAAAAATCTCTCAAGGATCTGGACCCCTTATGCCTGAAATTTCTGTGTGGTCAGAATCGTGCTCCCTCGTGAAACTCTAATGGAGATGGCTGTGTGGGTTGTGTGGGTGCTTCCTGTCTCTTGTAACTTGTCCTGTTTGCCTGCAAGGCTGGGCTTCCTTAGCTTGGAGTAGAGTAGCTCCCATCTCTGATCCTCCATCTTCTGCCTCATCCTGTTCTCTATGTTCTGTTTGTGTCCTCTTCCTTCCTCACAAGGGCAGTACTATCAACATTGAAGACAATTGTTTTGTCAGTTTCAGATTCCTCTTTCAAAATCTTTAACTTAATTATACATTTGTTATAGTTTTGGGGGCAGGAAGGTAAGAATGGAAACAGGACCACAGCCATTATGGAGGCAGGCTTCACAGGCTGAGATGTGGAAATGGGGTTAAAAACAGGGAGACGTGTCTATTCAAAGTGGTCTTTGCAGCGGCGAGACTAAAGTATGGATGAGAAGTAACAGCGGGGAGCCAATGTGGAACTGTAGAACCTCACTGCCATCTCTTAGGGAGACTGAGGCACAGACAGATCTTTAGAACACAGATTTGGCAGCTGTGTCTGCATTTAGGGCTGGTGAGGACCTGGGGAGGTGATGAAATTGGGAGAGAATATGAAAGAACAGTTGATTAGGCTTGCGGACAGGCTGAGTACTGAGAATGAATGGATTTATCATCTGGAACTCTGTAAGGCAGCTGGAGTTAGGAAACCCTGACATTAAAATTTAGATCATTTAGTTTGGTCTAAAGTAATTGAAAAATGTTGACTCACTATAAATTTGGAAGAAAATATTTTAAACATTCCATATTTTATGAGTGAAGTATTCAGGGCAATACACTTAATAAATTCAGTATATTAACTTCCCAAACAGCAGAAACACGCAGAAAAATAAATTTTTGTTTGTTAACAGGAAATTATTCGAAAAAGAAAAGCTATGGGCTTATTTTCTTTGTTACTCCTTTGATGATACCTGTTTTTCTTCAGTACCATAAGTTTAAGCCAGGTAAGCATTTGGTGTTTTAGCATGATTTTAGCTACCTTTTCATTTACAGACAGAACTTTTTTGGAGGGAGGGGAAACATCTATTCTATTTTTTAACAAACATTAACTTTCTTATTCTTCAGAATTTCACCCACAGATGCAAAAAAAAAAAAAAATGTCATTTTAATCCCCTCCAATCCCTCTTCCTATTGCTCCCATTTCCCCCCAGTATGTCCCAATCTCAACTTTGTCTTCTTTTTTTTTTTTTTTTTCAATTTGATAGAACACAAAGTCCACTTAGTGCTGACCATATGTTCCTGAACATGTGGCCATCTACTGGAGCGTGGGAAACCCAACACTGGCCATATCCTCAAAAGACAATGATTCTCCCTCCTCTGAGAAGGAACTCCTTAGTAAGGGGTGGGGCCTAGGGAACATCAGCATTGATGGCAGAATGTTGACTGGCTTGATCTTCTGCTGGTGTTGCACAAGTGACTAGAGTAGCCATGAGTTCATGACAGCGATGGCAATATCATGTCCAGCAGACAACAATTCATGGAAATCCTCCCTATTGCCAGGTTCCAACATGGTTTCAGACTCTTCCAAAATGTTCTATGACCCTAGCTGGTAGCAGTAAGTGATAAAGACACCCAATTCAGGGATGAGTGCTCAGTTTCCTATTCTCACCTGTTTCGTACTGCAGAAAGAAGGTTCCTGACAAAAGGTAGAGAGAGAACCACAGGTCTATAGGGTACAAACATAAATCTTTAGAAGGCAATTTGACAATATGATCCTTTAGTAAAGTATCAGTAACAGGTTCTACCCTAAGGTCTATGAACTCTCCAGCAATTTTTGACCAGGATTATAATACCAGGCATGAAATGTCCTCCTGTTGAGCAAGTCTCAAATGCTATCAGAAAGTGATTACCTTATAACAGTTACTATTGCACCAGTAGGTACATATTGCCAAGTAAGATTGGTGTTATATCAAGGAGGGTCTAACTTGGCAAAATCATTGATGACTTTTTTACCCAGAAACCAGCATAGCACTGTCTGTCACTATAAAAACTAGCCAGCAGACAGGATGTTTTCCATTCATTTCAGTACTGATTTTTATAAAATTTGGTGTTTTTAAAATATTTCCCATGTTATTCTTAATAACATTTTTCCATAAGAATGAATTCCAGTCTTCTTGGCTCTTCAAGGTATTTTTATTTTGTATGTTATTTTATATATGCAACTTAAGTACCTCTCGTCTGATCCACTTGAGACCAGAAGTATTTTGAATTTCTGTTTTTCAGTGTTTCAAATATTTGTATAAAATGAACTGCTTGAACATTTCTACTTAGGAGATCCAACACCCAAAATGCTCCAAAATGGGAAAATTTTTACTATCAGATTTTAAGAATTTGTGTTAGGAATGTTTTGCCTGAAATACATGAAGATTACTTTTACATTCTAAATTTCAGTGTGGTAAAGTTATAAGCAGATTATAAGTACACCATTTTTCTCACCATGCTTTTCACTAAGACTATTTTCATCAGATAAGGTTACAAGTCAAGAATACTAAAGAGAGAGAGGGAGAAAAAGAGAGAGTTTTGTCTGAAGTTTTTTCATTTTATTTTGGATTGGTTTTAGTTTTGTTGTTATTGAAAAACTTAACATGTATTAAAGATGGTTATATATATATATGAAATATATTATAGTCTAATTTTTTTTTTACAGTTTAAAAGTAAACTTCTAACTTTTTTTGCTGTTGTTATTAAAATGTCACATCTGGGCCAGTGACATGTCTGAGCAGGTGAAAGTGCTTGCCACCGAGCCTCACAGCCTGAGTTCAATTCCTAGAACTTACACAGTGGGAAGAGGAACAATTATACAAATTGTCCTCTGACAAGGCCACCCCCCCCCCCAAACACCTGCTTCCCCCAACACAAAATAAGTAATTAATTAAAAGTAAATCTTGTGGGTCTTAAGGTCTCTCTTGGATTGCTATACACTGGAAGGTTTCCGATTTAGAAGCATAGATGCTGGAAAAGTACAGTAGAGGCTACCATGTGTATAATCGCCAAAGCAATCTTGTGTACATGTGAAGAAGTCATGCATAACAGCCATTCATGATGGAAGCTACACAAATATAGTCAGGGCAGCACTATTGTCAAGTTTGGAGTTAAAACCTTCCATCCTGTTCAGAAGACAGCCACAGTTAAAGTCTGCTGAGTGGGTAATCTGAGGCAAATACCCATTGGGAAGGGTGCGCTCACTGAAAATATGTCTTCCATTGGAAACTTATTGAAGCCAGTCCTTGCTGCTAGCTGTACCACATGCAAGTAGATGTTACTGCATTATCATCATTCTCATCAAGCTTCTCCTTTATTCTTTTCTTTCTCTTAGCTATTGGGAGGACCCTTCATGCCATGATCATATTAACAACCATTCAGGCACTGGGCTTCGTATTCACTATGGCAGGACTATATCATAATGTAACTGGTAAGAGTCACATTTTTCTGGAGTCTTGATTTAGATCTCTCTCAGACAGAAATCTTAATTTTCTTTTCCTTTATACACAAACTTTATCTTTTTAAAGATGCTCATTACAGAGCTTCTATGAATCGCATCATTTACTCTTTATGTACTTTCATGTATTCTTCATGGCCGCATCTTCCCTACTATCCTCAACCAGATGGCAACATTTGTTCTAACTGATGACCATTATTTAAAGACCGTCCCCTACAGATTACATTATGGTTTCCTCTTCAGCTGTGGAAAACATGTGTGAGATGTATTACTCAGTATATTTATTAAATAGCCTACCTTCAATGGTAAAAATCCTTTGTTCCCTCCATGTTTATTTCTCAATCCCCACAAGTCCCTGACAACACTTCAGCATGTCTTTTATTTGGAATCATATGGAATGTAACCTTTTTATATAGACTTCTTTTCCCCGTGTCTTTTCACGGTTTCATAGCTTACTATTTTCGAGTACAGAACATTTGTGAGGACACACAACAGTATTTTTAATGCATTCATCTGATGAAGGATATACTTGTTGCATTTAGATTGTTGTAACTATGAATAGAATTTCTGTAAACAAACATACGTATTTTTCCATGTATGTACATTATCAATTGCATTTGAGTAAATATTGGATTGTACATGAAGGGAATGTTTAGTTTTGTAATTGTATGTATAAAAATATCTGCAACATTTTGCATCACCAGCACCAGTGAATGACATTTCTTCACATGCTCAGTGTTTACTGGTTTAAGATTTTTTTCTTTTACTATTACATTTCTCCCAGTGGGGATTATGCTTTCAATATCAGCTTAAGAATATTGTCTATATATACTTAATGGGTATTTTCCAACTATCTAAATTATTGTGGCTAGATTCTCATAAGAATTTTTAAAATAGCCAGATTTAAATTGTTTGAGGACAGGATTTTCCAATAGTCCTGTTACATATGTTATGAAAACATGAGCTTTTTTTTTTAAAAAACTATTTGAAATTATTTTATTGGCAGAAGTAATGATAATCATTAAAACTTGATATTATGTATTTTAAGCAATCTGTGTGAAGTTGTAATAAACATGGGATTTTGTTTTGTTTTGTTTTGTTTTTACAGCGTGTGAACCAAAATATGGCTCCCTTCTAATCTCAGGTTTGGCCATAATAACTCTAGCAGAATTATTTGGGCTGATTTACATGAAATGGCTGGGTAAGTCTGTCTTGCTTTTGTTAACCTCTGCCAAGAATTTCAGCTATATCACTTGGAACATGTGTTAGTTGCTTCTTCCAGTTTAGAGACAAAGAAATGTATTATAAATGCCATGACTACTGGAATAATGTTGCAATGAACATATGAATACAGGTGTGTTACCAACGTAACTATTACTGTTTTGCTCCTTCAGTAGTAGGATTACTGGGTCAAAGGGTATGCTATGTTTTTTATTAGCTTGTTGAGATGCCTTTGTCTGTTATCATGCAGGCTGAAGTTGTATGGTGCTGTTACATATTTTGACATGGGTTATTGTAATGCTCTATGTTGGCTGGACTATTTAAGATATTCTATCGTTCAGTGTGAATTTTGTGACATTATTTTCTATATCTATGAAGAAAATTTGGAATTTTGATGATAATGTCTTAAATCAACATATCCTTTTGTGTAATATGAATGTTTTGTAATAATGATTATTTCAATTCATGAACATAGAGTGCCTTCTCATTTGTGTGGGGGACCTTTACTGTTTTTAACTAGGGTATTATAATTATCATTGAGGAGGTCTTTAGCTTCCTAGTTTACATTCATTTCTAGATATTTTATTTTCTGGAAATACTGTTTTTGACATTACTTTCCATTTTTGTTTGTTTGGTTTCGTTTTGAGCAATGGCATTGCTGTATAAAATAGTTACAGGTTTTCACATGTGGATTTTTCATCCTGCAACATTATTGAGTTTACTTATTCTAGAAGTTTTAGTGGTATTTGGGTTTTTATTTGGAAAAGCTTTACTTTTATCGAAATGATTTGGTAGCAAGAGAGTGAACATGGTGGGGCTGTAGAGAAGTGATACGGTTGTAGAGTCATACTCCTTGAATTAGAAAAGCATGGATGGAGAAGGCTTTGGATAAGAGCAGCAGAAGAACAGTGAACAGGGGACATGTCTATCAGTGAGCTGGAAGAATTAGTGATCAGGGAATTAGGGAATATCAAAAACTAATCATAACTACGCATGAAATAACCTCATCTCAGCTGGAGATTAGAAAGGAAGATGCTGGAACTTCCAATAGAGAGCACCAAATATGCTAGCGTCATGAGAGGAATGTGTCCTAACTGGTGAAAATGGAATATGATGTCATGATGCTACATTTAAACATCATGAATCTGTTATGTTTTTCTTTTTGGTGCCTAAGTTTTAGGATTTGCTTAATGACCTAGATAAGCAAAAGTGTTTTACACATTGACCTACTATTAGAGTGAAAAGAAATTCAGAAATTGTCCCCAGTAATAATTCATGTGGCATCTGTCCTTACATATTACTTGCAAATATATGTATAAATACACCTAAAGACCTTATTTTGAAAATGAGTACTCTTTTACAAGTTTTTCTTCTACCAAAAATATTATTATTTTTCTGATAAAGAGTGAAACTATTAAGGAACTACCTTCATCAAGCTGTACACATTTTCTCTATTTGTTGTATTTTAATATTAGCAGCTTTGGATTATTTCTAGTATTTTTTGTAACTATATATAATAGAAAATGTACAATCATATTGAGAACATCCTCTTCCAGGGTTATATTCATTTTGATCATTTTTCCAATATTTAAATTACAAAAATCAAACAATAAATAATTAACCTAGTAAGTTTTATTTTGAGAGAATAAAGTAAAAAAAAAATAATCTGATATTGCTTTGATGGTAGTGTTAATCAATCTAAACTCTCCTAATCCCACCAAAGATTTAGAGTGCATACTGGTAACAGTACATTTCCAAACCTAGTTCCTTATAAGTTTTCTTGTAGAGAAACTAAACCAATTATAAGCATTCCTTTAAAAGAGCTATTTCTTAAAGAATAAAAACTATAATCTCAGTCTAAAGAAAAACAGATATATCTTACAGACATTCACTATATTGCCATCTATATTTATCACATCCTTGAGTGTTGGAAAATTCTTTGAAAACTGTGATCTAAATGGCTGCCTTTGTTTTTTTTTCTATATTGGACACTTAGACTGTGTTTTATGAGTAGTAATTATAATTAAAGCCATAATTAACGTCATCATCACATGAATTAGCTTTAGCATATTTTACTACAAAAGCAACATGGGTTACATGTAGCAAGCTTTATAAACAAGAAAGCTATTATTTGGAGAAGCATTATGTAATCAATACCAAATGTGTATTTATGAGCAGCTATTTCTAACAGCTGTCTTACAGCGTGCACTGCTCCAGATGTGAGGCCTGCCCTCAAGGTTGACTTTCTAGTGTACATCCATTGATGGACCTGTCAAGAGCCTAATGTGCAAAAGTGTGTGTGCTTTAGAAGAAAGACCATGGTATTTAAAAGTTGTGTTATAATTTAATTTTTCGTCTGTGACATATTAAGAATTCCTATGCTACTGTACTTTGATAGCATTGGGTTTAATGTTTACAAAAGAAAGGTTTGTACAGAAGTACAATAATTTAATCTCCTGGAGTCGGATGTTATACTAACTTCTAATTCCTTTGTCCATTTAAAATTCCCATCATGCCTTTTTTGCTTCTCTTTGGCAGACCCACTGATTGGGTTTCTATAAGACACGAAGACACAGGCAGAGCTGCCTTTCTCCCTCATTTTCATACCTTGTCTCAGGGGCTCTCAAGGTAATTTGATTGTGTATTATTTTTAAATGAACTTGAAAAGATCTTCTTGTATTTATGTGTATGTCTATGTGTATGTCCATGAAAAAGTTATAAGTTCTGATGCCCACGCATTCCTAATAGAGTATCTGTAGCTCTTAGAAGTGGAATTACAGATGGCCCATCCAGTAAGAGTACTGCAGTGTGAACTCTGAGATCCTCTACAAGGACAGATTTCTAAGGTGTCGTTTTAACCCTGCCACTCTATTTTAAAAACAAACAAACAAACAACAAACAAAAACCAGAATGGGGCTAGAAAGATGGCTCATTAGTCAAGCAAGAGCACTTGCTGCTCTTCCAGGAGACCCGGGTTCAATCCCCAATACCCATATGGTGGCTCACAACCATCTATAACTGCAGTTTCAGGACTGTGGATGGTGTTGTCTGATGCTTCTTTCTGTCCTCCAAGGGTACTGCACATGTAGTGCACGTGCACACATATATAGGCACAAAAGAAAAACAGTCACCAAAAACTAGGGAAAAAACAGGAAAGCAGCTCCAGATACCATGATCTATGCCTAGCAATAGCAGAAAAGGGTAAAATGCCCGGAGTTTAGAGTAAAAGGCAGGAAGGATGGTATTAGAAAGCAATACTAACACAGACTTGCACGGGAGGAGGGGAACAGCTCACCTTAGAAACTGCTGGCATGACCACTCCATGATATGGTTAAGGGAAAGATTTTACTGCAGATGTGAGAACGAGAACATCCAGGGGCATCTGGAAGAGCCCAGAACAAAGAGAGAAAGCAGACTGGGCACGGGAAGAATGCTGGACATTTGTATAGAGCAAGGGCACTCTGTGAGAGAGAGGAGGATAGAAAGAATTAGAGAACAGGGGAAGGAAAGCATAGTAAGGATAGCAATGGCGGGGGGGGTCCTCATCTTTCTAAAGAGAACGAGTAGGTATCTGGAATGAGGAAGCTGTGGGAGGTGAGAAGCCATTGTGCTAGAGTGGAGACTTTAAGATGTATAATAGGTACTTGTGATGAGGAAGTCCAGATTCTAGGATGGGCTTTAATATGCAGTCACAGGCATATGTCAATGGAAAGCCATATTTCCCCTTGTAACAGAAGTAAGGAAAATTTTGGCAGATGGGAACTGGGTTCACAAGTCCCTGAGGAATGCTGACTTTTGTCTAACCGCCAGAAATCCTCCTATAGTCCAGGCTGAACTCATTTCTGGATATTTGGACTACCTTTTGGAGTTTGGCGTTTCCTTGAGACCTGACAGAAGGATGCAACAATCCAATGGCATTCCACGTCTTCCTAAGTAAACTAAGCCAAAAAGAATGACACAGAGTTTATGCCACAGAACATGAAAGGCAGGTGGCCATGTCAGAGGGGCACTAGGTGGCATTTGACTTCACAGCATCAGCCCACCAAGAATCAAAACCCTGATGGTAGAATCTGAGACAGGCAAGGCCCCAGGGCCCCAGAACCCAGACCCCAGAGTGTCTTTTGCTTCTGCTGGCCCTTCACATTTGCCATTTCCATCGTCCTCTGGTATCTGACATGGTGTGAATGAGTGTGGGAAGATCCCCACTATGCTTAATGCAGTATGATCATCATCTCTTAGAAATATCCCATTCCTCTGGGCATTTTTACCTGTGGATTATTATGAAGATGATTTTCTCCTAAGCTGTACTATTTAACTGAAGTGACAATTTTATAAAATAACGGTGTTGGTTTAAATAGGATTTTGATGATAGAGAATCCTTAAAGAATATAGTAAGGGATTATGATAAAGATTAGTTTAGTGGAATAACCAACAGGTAAAATGTTGCCCCTGCCTCTGATAAAGCAGAGGCTAAAAAATAAAAGAAGGAAATGTCACACAGCTAGAACACAGAAATTTCTATTGAGGAGCCTTATAGACTGTGGCTTAAGTTAATGATTAAGAAAAATGATTGAGTACCAGTAGCTCAGCTAGTTTAAATTCCTTTAATCTTAATGTTGGGAGATGTATTCACAGGTTGTCGGGTGCATTATATCTGAAGAGCTTTGAAAAGAACTTAAGGTTAGACTAAGATGTTTTTGTCAAGTAACTTTGAGGTGAAAAATCCAACCAAAGCAGCCCGATTGTTATTATCTGATGTGCCTTTCTTACTAGGATGCGTTGGTGACCAAAGGTGATGGATTAGTTTCTTGTGCCCATTTCTCCCTTCGTTTTCTGAGTTAAAAAATTGTTGATGAGTGAGTATGCACCCCAAGGACTTTAAATAGAGCTCACTTGTTCTTTTTCATATATAAAAGTTTAGATTTGTTGTGGGAGATTGTGTTGCTTCATTGTAAATAATTGTCCCACCCACTGGTTTAATAAAAAGTACTGATTGGCTAAAGGCAGGCAGAAAGTGTGGGCGGGGCTACCACACTAAGAGAAACTCTGAGAACAGGAAGCACAGAGTAGAACACCAGAGAGAAGCTGGAAGAAGCAGAGGACAACCATGCTGCTGTGAGAAAAGGTACTGAGCCGCATGGCTGAACAAGATAAGAGACATGGGTTAGTATAAGGGTAAAGAGCTAGCAAGTTATATGCCTGGGCCTTAGGCCGATCAGCTAAAAACTATTGTAAACATCTGTGTGTCTCTGCGCAGCTGGGGGTCTGTGGGCCTAAACCTTGAGGCTAGGTCCAAAATTCCTGGCCAGAAGCCTCGTACTACAATTTGTCATTCTAAGACTTTTTTTTTTATAAGATTACCTTTTGAGACAAATAATGAGATAATTGGTCCTTCCTTTATAACAGCAATATGCAGCCTGCCAGCAAAAGAATTGGCTGAGAAAATACCTTGCTTGTTCATACTTTGTTAATCTTTACCATATAAAACAAAAAATCGTACTTTTAAAAAACCTAGTAAGAGTTTCTAATAGAGAAACTATCATGAAGAAACTAATTGAAGGCCAGCCCATTTCCTGACCAGATATCCAAGTCTCAGTTTTCACTAGACAAAGAAATGGGTTTTCTGTAGTTCCTCATGCTCACTCAGATAAGCCCAGGCTAGTGCAAAGAGTCTTTGTATACCCTCTAAGAAGAAGCCTGCAACAGGAGCACCTGATGAACCATCTTGCTGCCATGTTAGGCTTGAAAGCCATCTTATAATAAAGGCAAACTAGGTTCACTACTATTTATGATTAAATCTATTTCTCAAGAATAAGGCTATGCCTTACCTGCAACCTTAACTACAAATGGTTCTATACTTCCTGTTCCAGGAAACCATGTCTTTACTTCAAAAGGTTGTTATGACTATCTATTGTTATGGCCACCTGTTGTTATGACTTCCTTAGGCCTTTGTTTCGAATAACTAACTTGTTCTGCTTATGTTCTATTTCGGTAACCCTGCCTATTTGCCTGCCAAATCCTCTATCTGGAAATCCCACTACCCCTAAGCTATAAAAAACCTCATCTTCCTCATATCCAATGCTTCCCTCTTGAGTTCCTCCTTATGGGAGGCAGACTATATACATAAATTAAAAAGCTTGCTTCAATTAATTTGGCCATGACAATTTGGGTTAGTCTTTCTACCCGAATCTTTGGGATTAACACATTCCGCAGTACAGAGACCAGGGTGAGTAGCTGAGAGCTAATTTTACCAAAGTGGTGGCACATTAAATGGAATTACATAATCATTCCCCTTTCTTGGGGCTATTTCTCAATGTGAAGGAAAACTGAGAAGCAGCTGTATCTTTGCAAGTTCTTTGTTTCCCTAGGGAGAAAAGAATGCAAACATTAGAAAGCCCAAACGACATCTTAATCACTCCTTTACGAAACTATAGAAATGCAAATGATTAAAATAAATAGACTGTTTCGTTGCATATGAAATATTATTGTAATATTATAAACATAAATATTAATATGTGAAATACTGTTTTATAAGTAATGAGTATGTTCATAAGGCTGATGTCTTTATGCAGGTGGAAATGCTGATTTTAAAGAATACTCCAGAAAGAACTTTGATCTCGAATTTACTCTGTGCTCTGTACTTCTTACTAATGGAAAGAACACAGAACACACGATAAACTAAGGATCTCCAAATTTCTATCTTTAGGAATCCTAAACCCATCAATCCCAGTCCAGACCAGGATGTGAGATGCTTGCACTATTCCAAGTGTCACTGGGTCACCTGCCACTTCCGTCATCATAGGGATCATCTCATTGTTCTCCAACAACACTGTTTTCTCCAAGCCAGTGTGGACTTCGGTGTTCCTTCAAGTTCCAAGTAGAATTCTGGGCCAAGGATAGTTTGCAGTCTTAATTATTACTTTGTAAAAGATGCCAATTCCTTGATTGTAACAGAAAGCAATAGAAACTTTAAAAATCCACAATAGCCTTGTTGCAGCTCTTATTCCTCCCCATCTTCACCTCAACCCAGAATTCAGTTGGTTATTTACAGTGTGACAGGGAGACTCTTATTTCCACAGCAAAGACTCCTGTCCAGCCTGGACTCTTAGCTTTATTTTAGAATGACCTTTCCATTATGAAAAGTGTTTTGTTTCGGTTTAGTTTACTTTGTTTTGTTGAATTCTGCCATCCATCTGGAAAACATGATGCCCCAACTCTCCACTGACACCTTCTCTTTGTGTTTTCTTCCAATTCACAGATTCTGTTTTTCTCAGAACTGAGGCAAACATCACTTCCTGTTTTGTTTGTTTTGGGGGTGGGGTTGTATTTCTTTCTAGCTTTGGTGGTTTTATTAATTTGACCTTTCTGATTTAAAGATAAACTTTCTCTTTAAATTAAAAAGATAAGACAAAGTTCATGTGATTAATATAGAGTTTGGGCATTATCCCAAGGTGCACCATGTCCTGTGTATTAAAGGTGACATAGGACAATACACATGATGGTGCTGGCCACACAGATCAGGTTGATATACAGAGACGTTATCTGTATACTTTGGCAATTCTTTTCAGATGTCCTACATTTCCAGCTAACAGACTCCCAAAAACTGATCATGAGTGAGCCTTCAGACCCTCTAAGCCATTTATAAGCAACATCTTTGAAGCACAATGTACTGTTTATAGTTTTCATGTTAAAAAAAAATCACATGTGCTTCACCACAAAAATTACTAGACATCATAATGAGTAACAGGAGAATCCAATCACTGCACACTGACAAAGGGCTGGAAAGAAATGAGGCTTGAAACAGCTGCTTCTGGACTTCCACAGGTTCATTGTTACTCCCATACTTACTGTCCCAGGAACTTCTCCAATCTTAGTGTGGTGCTGCTTAAAACTGCAGTGTCTTTGTGGGTTATTTTAGTACAGCAATCCATAATTTAAAAAAAAAAATAATTTCAATTGCTTATAGGAATACTTTACTAATATACAAAGGGATGCCTTAAAATGCTATATTCATAAGACAACTTTGTGTAGAATATTATGTTAAGACGTGTTTCTTTTATGTTGCATTTGTTTAACTCTGTGAAGCTATGTTACCTTACCTGTCTAAAACACTAGATTGGTCTAATAAAGAGCTGCAGCCAATAGCAATGCAGAAGAAAGGCTAGGCGGGGCTGGTAGGCAGAGATAATAAATATAAGGAGAAATCTGGGAGAAGATGATCAAAGACCAAGAGAAGTAGAGGCCAACCACCCAGCTACACAGCCAGACGTGCAATAAGAAGAGTTACAGAAATAGAAAAAGATAAAAACCCAGAGGCAAAAGGTAGATGGGAAAACTTAAGAAAAGCTAGCTAGAAACAAGCCAAGCTAAGGCCGGGCATTCATAAGGAAGAATAAACCTCTATGTGTCATTATTTGGGAGCTGGGTGGTGGGTCCCAAAATTCCAAAGAGCCCAAAGAATAAAGAGTTTTTAAACAACATGACTTGAAATACTTTAGACTTTAGGGATAGAATTTGAACTGAAAGTGACCTGTACATGTGCCTCAAGTGCTGAGAAGGGACACGAAGATCGGTATCCACCTTGTTGTATATCCAGACTGACCATGTCAGCATCTCTGCTCAAGCTTATCCTCATTTCAGCTCTTCCCTGAGGTCTGAGGTATACTGGGGTTAACTTACTTTCCAAGCCCTTCCATGGGTTTCTTTGGTTGATATTCACCGGTCACTAACACTAACACTTCTCCTAGTTAGAGTGGCATCTGGAGGAGGCATTTAACCAGTTCTGGCCCTTTGGTTTGCACATAGGAAGGCTGGTCCCCTTGCTTTTGACTCCCATCCTTTAGTCAAGCAAAGCAGTAAGAGATAGTTTACTCCCTTGTAGTCTAACTTGTCTTTAAATGAAACTTCTTTCCTAATGCAATGATATGTGGTACCATGTGCAGCTTAAGGAGGTTTGGTATATCAGAAGTATGTATGACCAAGCCCAACAAGAAACACGTGGATTATTCAAAACTACAAGGTGAGACCAGAAGGCAGAGCATTCATCTCCCGTAAAGGACTAGAGGACCCAAAGTAGGGGCAAAGTGAAAGTCACAGGGCATGGCAAGCAGTTCCCAAAATATAGAATGAGAGCATCATATAAAAGTCATTGCCTGGTAGGACAACGACCTTCAGTGTGAGGAACCATATAGACCCAAATGCCCTTAAAGGGAAGGAGGCAGGAAGATAAACACCCAATGGAACTTCAGGCGGAGGGTGAAGGGAACAGACACCTTGATGAAGATCGATGCCGTGAGCCTCTCTGTCAGTAAGCAGAATGGGCTATGGTTCTGGGGGAGCAGTCTGAAGATAATAATAATAATAATAATAATAATAATAATAATAATAATAATAATAGCAGCAATATTGTACTTCTACAGCTAGATTTGGAGCTCTTTCCCTAAATCTCACAAAGTGTAGCCTACTGGGGACCCTGATTGTAGTTTCTTATGCAATTCTTCGTGTTCTTCGTGAGTTTATTCCTTTTTCTAACACCCTGTTTTTAAAAGCCCTTGACTTAGGGTTTCCTAAAAGAGCCACATCTCAAGGAGAAGAATAGCTTGCATTGAGAAATGGTGTGGAGGTTTCAACCAAGAACCCAGAAGAAATTGCTAGGAGCTGGCTCCAAACCCAACAACTGGTGAGAACAACTGGACGTCACACTAGGGAAAGGTGAAGGGCTGAAAAGGTTGATTCAATAGGATATTTCGCTCTTTCTGTATATACATGGTTACTTCAGCTTAACCACCTAGATTTAGGATGATTAGAGCTGGGGTTCCCAGAGAGTAGCAATGTTAGTTTCTCTGAGACTTGCCTGGGAGCAGCCTTATCATCTCAGGGCTGACTCCTCTGGAGTTGGATTACTCCTGGAAACTCGAGACTAGTAAAGCTGGTGACCCTGGCCATGATAAACACCTGTTTTATGGACATATTGGTAATTAGCCTTTTTGTGGCATAGATTTGTATATACATTTTAGGTAGGGAAAGAAGATAGGCAAGCTGCTGGCAATGTTCTTTTTCCCATTTTTTTATTTTTTTTTCAATTTTTTGAGATTATAATATGCATACACTACTTCTAAACCTCCATTCTCTCAAATTCATGGCCTCTTTTCCATTAATTGATGTTGTGTGCATGCTTATATATATTGTGGGAATTCTGCCATTCAGTCCAATAATCAATTCATGGAGAATTTTGGCCCAATGGGCATAGTCTTCTCTGGAGATATGTGACCTAATAAGAACCTGGGGAGAGGTTGCTCCAGCTCTCTTGGGTGGTGCAAAAGGGCAGTGATCTACAGAAAAGTGTGGCTTGCAGTTGGTTTTCCCATCTCCCTTGGGCATATGGACAAGGCAACCACAGCTGGATCAGCAATGACACCAGCATTGCTCTGTGTCATGAATGTACCATATTGATTTCACCTGTTTATAAGTCTGACCTGATCCCGGACTTCCACTTCCGTATATTTTTAATTCATGTGAAAGCAAGTGTCTAATGTGAACGCTTGTTGACTCACCACTGAAACCAGGCTATCTGTGACCTAGTCAAGATTTTAACTCTGTAGTTTATGAGGAAGAAAAAAAAAAAATCAAGCCCTGAAATGTGATATGATTGCCAACTGGTCCAAACTTTCTTTTTTCTGCCAGCTGACCTGAGTTTCACAGTCTCATACTTTGTATGTGATTTGTCCATTCCTAAGTTCTTATACTACAATGTGTGACAGGTTTTCGTTAATTATAGACTTAAAAAAATATATACGAAAGCCCTTGTGTAAAGGAAAACTTCTATGAGATGATGTCTAGGTTTCGTAGTAATCTTGATTCCTTTTACTTCCATTTTTCCTAAATGAGAGAAATTTTCACATACATATAGTTAACCATGAATTAAAATGGGATGTCTTTGAGGCTGGAGAGATAGATCAGAAGTTAAGAGCACTTGCTGCTCTTCCAGAGGACTGGAGTCTTGTCCCCAGCACACGTGTTAGACCCAACAACTTCTTCTGGATTCTACAGGCCCCCATCACTCATGTAGCATATACTTTTATAGACAAACAGAAATATATATAAGAGTAAATACTTTGTTTCAAAAAATTGATGTATAATCTCCAGCTGAATGGTGAGTAAATGTGGAGAAACAGTTGTCAGATTTTAGGATTGGCAGGATGAAAACAGAAAATCTCTACTGTCAGGTTTTAGACACAGAAATGTTTCTTAAATGGGAATATTAGCTTACTACAATATAAGTCAAATTTTTATATAAATGTTTAAAAAATATTCTGGACTATTCCTGTCAGGCGTTAACTGTTTAGCATTTTCTGACAGGGTTGTGACCGATAGTGAGGAGCCCATTGCTTCCTAGCTGCTTACCCCAGGACCCCTCAGAGTCCTCTCCCCCACCTCTCCACATTCTAATCTGGTGTATCAGGCTTCACATGACCTTGATATTCAGAAGGATCAGCTTTTGCTTGGTTAAGCCAACTAGGACATTGACATCATGCTGCCTCACACACAGGGTTTGTCTCAGAAGAAATGACAAGTCTGATTGATTGGATGGGAAGAAATGTTCCTGAGGAATTCAGAGAGAATGCTGATTTCAAAAAGTCATAGGAGAGACACAAAGAGCAGGCCCTGAGAACTACTGAAATTTTCGCTCAACAGAGTGAAATATAAACACCAAAGCCCGTATGCGGAGGATGCCACACAAGATCAGGCCTTGCTTCTTTGGCCACACTGGAACCTGGGATTGATCCTAAAGCATCTTATACGACCATAGTTGGATAGAGAGAAGAACCCGTGAGAATGACAGAGAATAGCATCTATTGTCAGCAGTCAGCTTTTACACAGGGCTGTGAGTCCTGGACCTGAGGTTGGCAGTACTGAGCAGCACAGGGATAAGGGAGTGAAGCAACCCTGTAAGGGACAAACTTTCTAGATTATCATCATCCCCGGCTTCTATGGCAACACTGAGTGTTACAATATGGTTTTCGGGCCCTGGGCAGCCAGAGGCCTAGACCCCAGACCTGCTGCCGCAGACTGCTTAGCCGTCTGCTGCTGCTTAAACCACCCCACCCCCCACCCCTGCAAATGACTCAGTCACTTATATTAAGTTCCTGCTGTTTGGCCTATGGCTCAGGCACATTGCTAGCTAGCTCTTTCATCCTACCTCAACCCATTTTCATTAATCTGTCTATCACGTGGCCGTGGCTCACCTGTGCTCCTTACATGTTGCTCCTTTGGGCGGCTGGGTCAATCTGTCTCTGACTCCTCCCTTCCTTTCCTACTTATTCTGATTCCCCACCTACTTCTTCTATGGTGCCTGTCATGAGCCAAAACAGCTTGTTTATTTAAAGATTGAGATTCACAGCATGCAGAAAGACATTCCCACATCAACTGAGTGTTCCACAGGTAAAATTGGTGCTGGTCACCTTAGAAGCTCCTACATGCCTCCAAAGTTGAAGGAAACTGGCAGGAGGTAGGAGGAAAAAATGGTCCAGGGTGGCTGATTAGATAGCTTGCTTTGGGCCTGGTGTAATATTTTTTTCACTTGTCAAGTGTTTGAGACTGTCTACTGACCTTATGCACATAAAGTAGAAATTCCTTCATTTTTACTTATTAGATACACTACAGACTTTCGCTAGTGCCCAGCTCTAGTCTAGAATCAACCAAGAGAAGAATTTCTGAAACATACTCCTCCTTCTTAGCTTCAGAGACACAACCCAGAGCCTGTTTAACTTGCCTCACTGATACGTCTCTGTGGGTTATAGTCTACACAGGAATGTGACCAACATGTGCTTTGGCTAGGAAGCTTTACCTACAAGTTCAAAGGGCCTAACTATGGCAGTGCCAGCTCCACAGTGCTGGGAGAAATTTTGTTAGTTGTCATCAAGATACAGGGCTGACTCAAGAAAGTCAGATAACTCAAAAAAAAAAAAAAAAAAAAGAAAAATCATTCCCCATCACGTACGAGACTCCATGGATCATAGACTAAGGGTTTGTTCTATGATTCCTGTGCATGAAGATACAGAAGAAAGAGTATACATGCCTTCTTTTCTAATTTTATTCTTACATCTGTTTTAGTCTTTTTGTGTGAAATTTTAGAAGAAACATAACATTGAGAATCAAAAATCCATGCATCAATCCATGTAGAAATGTCATTCTCTTGATCAGTACACTTTGCTCTTCAGCCGGCTTTTCACGATATTTACATCTTAAAGGCTTTCTTCCAACTGTTGTCTTTTTCTTTTTCTTTTTTTAAAAAGGAAAAAGAAACTCCTTATTCTTCTCGAACCTGGAAAACAGAATGTATGTCAGTGTGTTCTATGCAACTCCAGTGACTGTGTACTGGAGCACACCCACACCCATGTGAGCCCCCTCCAGAGGGAAGCTGGCCTTAGCAGCTCTCCATGGGCTTCAAAGGGAGGCAGGGCATTGAGACAATTGTCTGTCTTGCAGAGCAGGACCTGATGACTTACCCCAAGGACAAGCTCTGTCACTCTCCATTTCTGCCTCCCCTCCCCACGTAGGGAGAAGATTCTGGAAACATTTCACCTATTTGCTCCTGACACCCAACTGCACCAGGAAACCCTTTCCCTGTATTGATGACAGTTGAAGGATTTTAGGCTTTTCTTCTGTGAACGGGGAGCAATTAGTCATCACACCGCCCAGTAAGGTTTCCCTGTTCCTCTCCTGCCAGAAGCAATTGCTACTTCACTTGTTTTATTCATTCTTGGACACAACCATGACAAGGTGAAATGCATGGGTGTACTGTACTGTAACCTGCCGCTGAGGACAATTGGAACAATCTTTTATATGGCCTGGCTGGGCAGGCTCTGCACAGGAGACCCTGAGTCAGTGGGGTGACTGTTCCAACTGAGGCCAGCATTCAAGCCACTCCTCCAGAGCCCTCCAATTGGGGTTTAACCTTGAGAGAGCTGTTCAGGCAGCCATGAAAACTCCCTGGAGCTGCCAATGCCTCAAGCCTCTTCTTAGATCAAGGTGTCTTCCATGTAACCAATGTTTAGCCTCCTTCAACAAGGTTGATATTTATTGTTAGCAATCCTATCAGCCTTCCTCAAGGGACTACTAGTAATTCATTTACCAGAAATGAGAAGGCTAGTCATGTACCAATTGTTGAAAATGAACGGAGTGTGCCATCTGTGCTGTGCTTTTCAGACATTTTAGAAAAGGTAGCTACTATATTATCCAATTTCTTTTAATTCCCTTCTCCTAAAGCCAGGTGTAATTTAAAAACCACGTTTCAAGGAAAACCTCAGCATGGAAGCAGAGACCCCTTGGCCCTGCCCAGCATCCACTTCTGAGTACACTGTCACTCATTCTTCTGGTTTTTCGTGGCAGTAAAGCACTGACCTCCACTATTGTGCTCCAACGGCCATTCAACTAACCATAGAGACATGGCAAGATGCTTCTGTGCTTTGAGGAAGAACCAGAAGTTGAATGCTGAGACCTAGAAAGCAGCCTTCCACAATTTATTGTCATCCCCTAGCTCACCTTTGACCACCTTCTCCCTAGGTCTCAGATTTGACCTGATACAAAGTCATGAGCTTGTCTACTGTGGAAAGAATTCACTCAGAATTTCAAAGTCCATTTGTGCTTTTAAAATCACCTTTGCTCCAGGAATTCGTGAGTATTTTGCACAAATGAATTAAAGGTCCAAGACTCAGACCTTACAAGTTAACCTGAGATGAAACCTTTGAAAAATAAAACTAGAATGTTTTTCCACCTCAAATGCTTAGAAGTGCTATATTACCTGGACAAATAGAATTTAATAAATAGGGACAGAATTTTATTTTTAGCATGTTTGGCTGTTTTTAAAATAGATTTCAAGGGAAAAAACAAGATGTTTCTTGTAGTGATTCACGCAAAGTCGTGAGCCCTAAGCAACAGGCTGTAAGGTGTTTTAGGGTGCACTGTACCTTTTTTTCCAATTCCTTTGCCTTAGCTTTGAGTTTATTGACCTGAGATTCTGCTGTCTCTGCTCTCTCCTTGGCTTCATTCAGCTCATGTTGCTGCTTCCTGTACTTGGAAAGGTATTGACTAGCTTGAGCCTCCTGTAAAAATGAAAACACAGAAAGTGAGGATATCACCACTCCTATGTGGTATTCTCTGCTCTGAAGTGAGACTTGAAAACAGAAGGGGATATTAGCTCAGCTCTGCTAGAATATATTGCTTCAATCAGTGACATACAGATAGGCCTTAAAAGTAGGAATGGAGGCTGGAGAATTGACTTGGCAATTAAGGGCCCTTAATGCCCTTCTGGAAGACCAAGGCCTGTTTGGTTTTTGTTTTTTGTTTTTTGGGTTTTCTTCTTGTATATTTAACAGTTTACCTTATACATGCTTATGTGTTTTAGGTTGTATCCCCACAGTATTAGGTGTCTTCTCTGATAGACAATATTTCTCCTCCCTTTTCCACCTTCCACAAGCATTCTAACAGCACACTGTGAAGTGACGGATGCTCCTGACTCCTGATTAAATTCAGAAGCATACCAAAGATTAAGTGCTATTAAGCTGCTAAAATGTACTGAAATGCTCCCTGTAAAAGTTAGAATGTGAGGTGAACTGCCTTTGAAATAGTATGTGAAAGCAACCTTTTGGATATGTAAATTGTCTCACTGGGTGTATGAATTTTCAGTGAATGAAATGTTTGGAAGCAACTTGAAGCAGTCAATATCAATTAATTTCCTCAAGGACAGACAAGTGTTTAGATTTAAAAAAGAAAGAGAGAGAGAGAGAGAGAGAGAGAGAGAGAGAGAGAGAGAGAGAGAGAGAGAGAGAGAGAGAGATTTGGAAGAACAAATCATCTTGGGCTTCTCACTGTTCTACCAAAATAATGGTGTTAAATATAAAGTCAGTTACTATGATTGGTTATGTTTGTCTTTATTTTACTGCTTTGTGGTCAAGGTGTATGCTGGGATCCAAGTCAGAGTCTGTTTATTCATTTGCCCCAACCCCAGAAACTTTCTTCTTGGCATTTCGGCTCTGTGGGTTCTGAAGTTTTGTAGATTGACTTCTGTTTTACATTCATTATAAAAAAAGTCAACCTGTGATGCCCGATCTAACCCAATTATTGCTTAGGAGAACCCCTGAAGATTTTAATTGTTAGTGGAATCTCAGGAAATAGGACGCTAACTGAAGATTGTTGTTAACTTAGGCGAGGAATGCGTTTCTGGGTTGGGGATGCCCAGATGGAAGGGCAGCTTGTGTACAAGTGGGTGAGCTCACAGGGAGGTCAACTTCACTGTCCTGAAAACACACACCTAGCTCACAAGTACCCATATGTAACTCCAGTTTCAGAGGATCTGATGCCCTCGTCTGGACTATGTAGGCACCAGGAAATCATGTAAAGAGTTACAGAAATCCTTATATAAAAATACATGGAAGTGAAATGGTCATACATATAAAGAAAAAATAAAATCAGAAACTTTCTTTTTTTAAGAGTAGGAACAGAAACCCATTTTACAGCTGTTGTTCCCTGGAAATTCAGAACAAGTGTTTCTTCCCATCAAGCACAGGTAGTATAGCCTTCCTACACTTGTTTACTGGAGCAAATACAGTTACTGGCTTAAAATCATATTCAAAGCCCAGTCTAAAGTGATTGTATTTTCAAATTATGAACCATTAAGTAATTCTTGGACATAGCACCAAACCAATCAATTCAAAACCCCTGAAAATATTATAAGGCATAAACTAACACATACATATGGTACCTATTCTTTAATATATCACTTTAAAAACTCTGTAGGATTTGATACTTTATGGAAAAGGTAGTCTGAGACCAGTAAAAAATAAGCAAAGGAAAAAAAGAACATTTCAATGATGGTGGTTTGTTCACATCGTGTCCAGATTCATCAGAAAAATGTATGACAAATTGTGATTGTGTTCATCCAAGGTCTAGGGCTGAAGGAAACCACAATGAAACCCTGTAAAATTTGCCAGCCCTACACAACACCTTGACTTTACTTGGCTCATTTCTGGTCCTACGTGTGTTTAAGTACAGCCACTGGGTCAAAGGGAGAAATGTCTGGCTTCTGGCAGGGAAAAGCAACATAATTTTTGTTTCTTCTCCCTATTTTACTTCTACAGTGCGAATTTAGATAAAAGCAGAGAGTGTGCAAATGTGACACCCAGATGTTGTCTCTGCTGAGCTGTTCTGGAGCTCAGGGCACTAGCAAACAGCAGAGGCTGGGAAACCCACGATGCTGCAATGGGCACTTACCGCTGCTTCCACTTGGTGTTTGTAACTCTGTACTTTCAGCTGAAGTTTATCAGACAGAGCCTGCATCCTGTTCAGGTTTTTCTTATCTTCTTCTGCCTGAAATGCATAGGCATGCGTGGGAAAGTCATTTGAAGGATCCAGCCATGCACACTGAATGTCCTCTCACACAGGGAAGTAAAGGTTGGGAACTCCTTGTAAATATTATCTGATAATGGTGCTTTTAAGGATATTTAACTCTATTCATCCTACATTTTGAGAAAGTGATGAATGGCTCTGAGCAATGGCAAGAACTTGCCTCTTGATTTTCACAGCATCCCACCAGCCTTTACTTAAATGGAAGTCAAGGCCATCAAGTTTGATATATCCTTCTGCTCTTCTATTCCAGATAAACTACACTTGCCTGAGACTGCTTACATATAAAATTTATTATTACAAAAGCCATTTATGCGAAATGGAAATCCAGCTCCCTCAATCAAAACAATTCCATTGGTCTAGCTTCTGAATTGGCAATTGGCCTCATATAATAAGCCAGAAAAAGTTAAGTTTCTAGGAATTCTATCCCCGTCATCAGTAATGATTGGTGATGAGGGAAAAGGGCCTGTAAGCAGTGTGGATCTCGGTGTGGCCATCCTCCTCCATCATTATGTAGGCTTGAAAGGAAGCACGGGGATGTGGTGTTCCTCAACAGTTTTTCAGGGAGTCTTTGACATTCTAAGGATGTTGATGGGGCTCTTCAGGCTCCTGGTCATCTCCTCATACCCCTGAAAAGACTGGAGGATTTTCAGTTCAAAGTTGTTGAACCTTCAAAAATTCAAGTGCCTCTTCCTCCCAAAGAATGTGAAACTGATATAATCAAGACCTATTTTTAGGCTCATCTTTCTCCTGGCTCCAGTTTATCTTTTTATCAAATCTCCCCCTCCCCCCCAACCCAAGACAGAGACATCAAGTTTTAAAAGTTCAGCCATGGGTTGGGATAAGATAGTGGTAAGACCTTGAAAAAAATGGCTCCTAATAAACAGTGGATTCCAGACCCTTCCCCTTCCCTTTCCATATGTACATTACCTAGTCCTTTGTCATGGTGATAGAAAACGGACTTCACAGTGTGACATTGGTTCTTTATCCTTGATAAAAATCCCACTGTGAACAGGATCATTTCTGCCTGTACCCCACAACATTCTGCCTACTCCTTCTTGTATTGGTTTAGCTAAGCTCCTTCCAACCCCTGAAAGCAGCATCCCTACCGCAATACCATCTGACACTTTACAATTCGATTCTAATCTTACGATTACTCAGCCCTATTTGATGAATACATAGTGCTCAACCTGGTTAGGGAGCTGAGCTCCGGATTTTAAATAAAGTCCCTCCTCTGCTTTCATCCATTTATCCTACGTTAGGAGGCTTATGAAATTTAAATGTCTATAACACTGTTTCCAGTGAACTCTAAACCAATACAGAATTAATTCCTCATAATTTACTCAGCAGAGACACGTAATAGAGGAAACTAAGCAGAGGGAAATGGATAAAGCAATAGCCACAAGTGGGTGCTGATGCGAATGATGCCCATTGCCCTGGGAAGGAAGAAGTCTTAGATGTGAGGCTTCAGTACATGTGTCCCCTTTAAGACATTAGCTGTGGTAGCCATGACTGTGTGCTGGATGTTCCTTCCAGAAAAGAACTTCAGCTGTGAGAAGTGCAGTCACATGATAGCTGTCATCTGTAGGGACTCTGGGCTTGTCATGGCCTTAGGCACCAAGGCCAAGTAGACCTAGGCAATAACTGGACTCAAGAATATCCCAGCTAAGTGCAACTGCTGCTCTGGCCTGTTCTACCTGGCAGGATTCTCTTATCTAGGCAATTTCTATGCTAGAGATTTCCTTAGCGTTTACCCAGAGCCACCCTGAGCTACCTGAGGCTTTTCTATCATACCACTCATTTCTCACTTTGTGGGTGTCAGCCTGCAGTTGGGGAGTCCTATCTGTCACAATCTTCTTGGAGTCCATGTTGCTTTTCAGAACTGTACCTGACTCTGAACACTTATTTGTAACACTATCCTGACATCTGGGTCCTGGACAAAGGCCCTACAAGGTTACTTTACCAACTTTTGCTTCCCTTGTCCCTAACAATGATGGTGCTATGTTTTCATTAACTTGTAAAGTGTGGATAACGTCGGTGCCCAGATCCCTGAATGTAGGAGGCAGCTAAACGAAGCGTGGAGGGCACTGGGACGGTCTTTACCTTCTAGACAATGAAAAGCTACTGATCTCGCATTTCTCAAGCATTTTTGTAGGCTCTTAAGTTTCTAAACTTCAGCGACATAAAGAAGACAAATGGGCAGCGCAAAGAATCCATAAAACTATTTTAGAAGAAGATCATGGTTGATTGCTTTTCCAGAGCATGGATTCAGTCTTCTCAAAGGGGTTTATAGGGAAAGAGAACCACAGTTGTATTCTTCTAAACAATGACATTTTTTTTTCAAGTGACATCTGTGAATGTTCTGTCACAAAAATACTGTCATGTGGTCCAAAGAATATCTTGATGTTAGAGAAAAATGAACTAAATTGACTCAGAGTCAACTTTAAATATTAGTAAAATAGGCACGAATCTCAATCAATGTGGGGACCTTTTCAGAGCCATTTTAAAATTACAAAGTTCTAACCTGAAACATAACTGCTCAGTGGGCATCATCTGACTTCATGGTGGGACATCATTTTGTAACAGAATGGGTATACTCAATACACTGTAGAGGCACTTGGGAAAAAAAAAAAAATAAGAAATTTACCCCTGGGACTCTACTCTTAGCCAAAGGGTGTGTGTGAACAACACACCTGAAAGTCACTTCATGAGAGTGAGTCAAAAAAAAAAAAAAAAAAAAAAAGAAAGAAAAAGAAAAAAAGCACAGCAAATGGTGTCTCATTCTAGTTTCCCAATTTTAATGTAGGGTCACAAAATGTTAATTATCTCAGGTGGTGACTTTTTTTTTTTTTTTAAAGTCGAATCAACTTTGGCTTCCAGAGCTCACTGTTAAAAAAAAGTGTCAAGTTCATATTAGAAAAATAAGCAGGCTTTTAGTCATAAAACAACTGCCTAAGAGGCTGGAGAGGTGACTCGGCAGTTAAAAGCACTCTTTGCTCTTGTAGAAGACCCAGGTTCAGTTCCTGAACCCACCCAGTGTCTCACAAAAATCCAGTTCCAGGGGGATCTAACACCCTATTCAAAAATCTCCAGGCACCAGGTACATATGGTGTACATACATACATGCAGACACAACACTCAAAACACATAAAATAAAAATAAACATTTTAAACAAGTGTCCAAGTGGTTCATTTTAGCTTAATAAGCTCCACTTGGTGCAACCATGATGATCTGCCTTTTACCAACACTGTGCTTGCTGCTGTAGGGAAAAAGGTGTTGACATGTCTAATGACTTTTAGAATAAGGGTCAGGATCCCAATCCCCTGCATTGGCAATATCAAGGGAGCTGTAACAATGTGCCTAAAATGAGTTTGCCCTTTTATCAGAGTAAGTTATCATGTGCAATGAGAGAGGGCTAGATGAAACTTTGGAAAATGTATGTTCAACACTGAAATGAACACTAAAGAACCATTTGGTCACTGATATCCCATGGGTTTGGTGTTCAATGGGGCGGTAACAGAACTGAAAAATTATTTCTCACTGAGTATGTGACTGAAGAAAGACAAGACAAAAGGTCATTGCAGAAGAACCCTAAGGTTAATTCCCAGGGCTCTGTGGCTTTAGCAAAGGCTTTTGAGACTTCACCAAGCTCCATAGAAAGTTTGAAACACTAAAAGGTTTATATGAACAGTGAAGCAGGCTCACGAGCATGATATCTGCATATAAGCAAATCTGTAATTTAAAAAAAAAATATGCCAAGAAAATCACTATGGACAGATTTCTGAAAAGAATGCCCCCCCCCCAAGAAGAGAATCAGAAAGATCCTTAAGGAGAATATTCCAGAAGGAGCTATCATCATATGATATGAAATCCCATACATGTACCTTCTGAAGGCAGTAGAGTAGCATGAGATACACAGCTGGAATGCTAAGACCCTCAACGAGCCTGATTGTGTACAGGCCTAGGCTAATATGTGTGTTCCCTCTCTCCATCACCCCTCCTCTCTCTCTCTCTTTTATAATTTGTTTTTATTTTATGTGCATTGGTGTTTTGCCTTCATATACATGTCTGCGTGAGCATGGCAGAAGCCTTGGAGCTTAAGTTACAGACAGTTGAGAGCAGAGCCATGGTAGGTGCTGGGAATTGAACCCAGGTCCTCTGGAAGAGCAGTCAATGCTCTTAACCTCTGAGCCATCTCTTCGGGCCCTAGTGTCTGTGTCTTAAGCAATATAAATATAAAATAATTATAGAGACAAAAAACTTCTATCTACATGTATGAAAATGTCATAATGAGACCTATTACTCTGTAAATACATGCTTATAAGTAAAAATGGAAAAGACTTTGTAAAACAAGAACAAAAATAATAGATTAACAAAAATGTGGTGCTTATTCATAGTGGAGCTGTATTCAGATATAAAGAAAATAAAAATTTCGGGAAGATGAATGGAATTGGCAGCATTAGGAGAGTCAGGAAACCCAGGCTCAGAAAGATAAACACCATATGTTCCTATATACGCAGATGCAAGCTTCTACTTAGATACATGTATTTTATCTATAAATCTGTATGGATTAGGTGGAAGTTAAGCATAGGTAAAGACCAGGAAGGTAAGAATGGGAACAAAGGGACTTTAAGAGTGCAGGTGGAAACATTAATAGAACACGTGATATGAATGTGGGAGGGGATTATGTGGAGGGAGTGGAGGGGCTGAGTGGAGCTGGGGATGGGGTGGGGAAAGAGAGAGGTAGAGAGAACCAACCAAACCTAGGTATGAAAATGCCAGTAGGGAAGCTGGTTATTGTGTATGCTAATTTTTAAAAATAAACTTTAGAAGAATTTAAAAGTATACAGCCACACAATTGCTTAAAAATTGGGCATTTCTGAGTCAAAATGAGTTAAATAAACTAAAACACTACACCGACCTAAAATTAAGCTATGGAAAATTAAAAACATTGTTTCATAAATTTATGGTAACCGATATTGAATATCTACAGTACAGAATAACCAATATACTACGATAAGCAATGTTCTGATAAAGTCCACAGTACTGAGTAATTATGTCCTCAACCTTAAAATTCTCTCACCTAAGTAACTTCTGATTTATAAGAGCCATAAATAATATTGCCCTACATATAAGGTATACTATTTTTTTAAGGTGTACCACTTAAAAGCATTTTTCTTGACTTTTTTTTTTTTAGGTTTAGATGTGTTTATAAACAAATATTTGACACTATGGCAACATGTCTACAGAATTAAAGTACAGTGATATGCTGCACAGGTTTTAGCCCGAGAGCAGCTTCACTGTGCATTAGGTTGCAGGGCTGGGTTCGCAGTACACTGTCAATATCCGCATGACCACTAAATCATCATGTTCTCTTATGGCACATCTCAGAATAGATACTTGCCCCAAAGCAATGCATAATATATAAACCCAACTGTGTTCTAGAAGGATGCGGTGCACCAGAGTGGGTAGCAGCCAAGGGCCCTGCTACCAGAGACAAAGAAAAAGGAAGAAAAGCTGAATGTGGTGATCTGGTCCTGTAGTCCCAGCTCTTGGGAGGCTGAGGCACTATGATTGCTGGAGTGCATCGGTTAAAGGCCAGCCTGGTTAGCACGGCAAGATTTCAACTCCACCACTGAGATAGAGGAAGAAAGGAAAGGGAGAAAGTAGGTGATGAAATATGTCCTTCATTTACAGGTACACTGTTCGTCTGCTTTCAGTTATTTCAAGCTAATGTTAATGTTAGTTTACAGGTTAGCTCCTGTAGACTTCTTAAAGATAGTCACATTTAGTAATGATGTTCCCATCTGGGCCCAGGAACAATCTTCTCAAGACTGGACATGTGTCCAATGCAGTTAGCATCCATGCAAGCAGCTGATGAGGCGGCCAGCCTAGTGTCTACCAGTCATGTCACTTACATGTCATTCTTACTCTGTCTCTCACAGGAAAGCATCTTTCCCGGAAGAGTTACTAACACTCTGCATGAAAAAGCAAAGATTGGCAGAAATAGTTTTTCACTTCAATTGCACCTTGCTGGCTCTCACTATGAACTCTGGAAATGGGTAGATCCAAGGCATGGATAGCACAAACAGGATGAGAAAATGTCCAATGCTCAGAGAAAACTACAGTGTCCCAGAAGGCCATTTCAGGCTGGAAGGTGCACACTGCTGCAGGAGGAAGTTAACCATATCCCAGAGAATGTTTTCCTGGAGTACCTGATAGGTCAGCTCTTTGATGCCTCGCTCCAGTCTGCGAGCTTCCCTCTGGGCCTCTGCACTGCGCCTGAGTTCACTCTCCAGTTCCCCTTCCAGGTCCCGCACCTGTAAAAAACCATGACCTCAGCTCGCGTGCCCGAAACAAGGCTGGCATACGATTACCTAGTGGAGAAGATGTTGAAAGAGTGAAATAGTTAGGGAAGGCATGTCCACTTTCTTTCTGGTAGTGACTAAATAGAACAGTCTTTCTGGTAAGAAGAAGAAGAGGAAGGGGAAGAGGAGGAAGAGGAGGAGGAAGAAGAAGAAGAAACCCACCCAAATAGAGGCTGTTAACTTATGTGAGCTTATAAAAGCGTAGGTAAGACTCTTGGCAGTGTGAGAGATTAATTCAAGGAGAGGATATTTGCTCCTTTTCTTACATTGCAAAACCATACACGCGCGCACGTGTGTGTGTGTGTGTGTGTGTGTGTGTGTGTGTGTGTGTGTGTGTGTAACACAGCTGTCGGTACAGTCAGCAAACGTGTGCAACAGTGTTGAAGATTCCGCCCACATACCCTGATCTCAGGCTTCTTTCTCAATGTTCCCCTCAGACTCTGAATCTTACCCTGACTCTCTGTTACATACATGTCACATTCAGGCCTACAGCTCTGCTTTGTAGAAGTACAGCAAGGAACTTCCTGTGTATAGTCACACAAGTAAAATTATCGTAACATTCACTGAGTGAGACACGTGCCTCTATTCACCACATCCCAGCACCAAAACAATGAAGAAAACACCCACATCTCTCCCATGAGTAAGTATACCTTCTCGTGAAGAGAAGCCAACCAAATATAGCAAAATAGATTGTGTGGAAGGATGTCAACTACTATAAAAAGAAATGGGCAGGAAAGGGGCCAGAGCCTTGGTTTGGGAGGTTATGAGCGGTTGCTTCTGCTGACTGGACTTTTTCCCAGATATCCATGCCTCACTCCCTATCCCCTTGTCCAAAATGCCACCTCCCCATGAGATCAGATCACCATTTTAGATCTGATGTCTGATACCCTAACGCATAAGTGGGATTCTTCAGGTTGACACTCTTTCTGCCAACATCTCTTGCAGCTTCTTAAGCTAAACTACCCTCTTTGTCCCTCGGCAGGAAGGTACAACAGGGCAAGCAGGGTAGCAGGTGTGCAGTTTCCTTGTAGATAAACAATCACTGCATCATCTCTAGACATTCTGGACATGCATCCACTAGGGACTTGGCATAGTTTTAATTGTAATGATGCAGACCAATAGTATTCTGTTTGTTTTGTTTTTAAGCATGTGTCGAAGGTGTTCTGTTTTGTTTTGAAATGTGATTAGAGCACCTCAGGTCAAAGGTGCCTTATGAAGGGAATCCCAGTTGCCAAATATTTTCACTTGCAATGACCTGGTAATGTAATCCTAAGGAGTAAGGATTACTGTGTGTGTGTGTGTCCAAAGGTCCACGTGTCTGAAACTTAAACCCCCAATTTTCATTTGTATTTGGAGGGAGAGCCTTTTGAAGGTAACTGAGATTAGATGAGGTCAGAAGGGTCAAACACCCCTCCTCAGATTAATGACTTTAGTAAGAGATCTTGTGTGTTGTGCCTTGACATGTGATACCCATTACCATGTGATGTTGTAGCAAAAAGGCCCTGATTAGAAACTAACTAGATGCCGTGCTACTGAATGGCCACTAAGAGTATGAACCAAATACAGTTTTATTTTTCATAAATAATCTTATCTCAGCCACCTTGTTACAAGACAGAAAACTGTGAAAATAATAATATTCCAATTATACTTTTAAGTCTATAATTTCTCAGTATCACCTGATGCCAGCTCACTGTGAGGTCAGAAGAGTGGACAAACAGTAATTTTAAGTGTGGTGATTAAAATGGAAATAGTCCCCATAGGCTCATAGAGAATGGCACTATAAGGAGATGTGGCTTGTTGGAGGAAGTGTCTCACTGGGAGTGGACTTGAGGTTTCAGAAGCTCAAACCAAGAGCAATGTCACTCTCTCTTCTTGCTGCCTGCCATCCACTTGTAGAACTCCCAGTTTCTTCTCCAGCACCATGTCTGCCTGTCCTGCCATGCTTCCTGTTGTAACAATAATAGACTAAGCCTCTGCAACTGTATCCCAGGTGAAATGTTTTCCTTTATAAGAGTTGCTCTGGTGGTCATGGCATCTCTTCATAGCAATAAAACCCCAACAAAGACAAAGAGATAATAGTAATAGTAATAGTAAATAGCTAATAGAAATACCAGTGTAGTCCAGGTACCTTTTTAAGGGAATAACACTTGAGTGCTTTTCCTACTAGAGTAAAATCTTAGTTCCTACAGATGCCATTGAATAAAGATTATATTCATCTTACTACTATTTGAAGTTGTTACTTTGTTTCTTCAAGGATGTGGATGCTGAGAGGCGACCCATGCTCCAAAAGATGGCCCACACTCGTGTACATTCAAGCAATACTAAATGTATTCAGTGGGCATTTTAAAAAAAGAGAACATGTGGATAAAGTTAGAAAGGGAAAGGGGTGAGCAGATGGGGAAGGAATTGGAAGGGAGGAGATGGGTTGGAGTTGATTAAACGTATGATTATATGCACACATGAATATTAAATACAAATTTTTAAGTTTTCTCTTCGGAACAAAACATGCAGTTTGCTTTTTTGCCTTGTGTTGGTTTTGTGAGTTTTGTTTCTTTGTCTTTAAGACATATTCCATAGGGGTTGTATTAAAAGACATTATGCTAAGGTACTAAGAATTCTTCTTTATATGTTTTATGCTTAATATATATATATCTAGTTGTTTCATATTAGTATTGAATTTTAAGGATAGATGGGGTTTTTCTACTCGAAATAAACTTGGTTTTATTTTATTTGAAACATTTTTAAATGTTACATGGTTTTTCCATCAAAACACCTAAAGAGAGCATTTCAAAAATCTAAGTTTTATCTCTGGTCTCTTCCTCAAGCGAGGAATTTTTCTATTAGTCTATATTTTACCATTTTTGACAAAATAATTTTTCATGAACAGAAGGTTATAAACACTTCATAACACTCCTACTTTCATTAACATTATATTATTACCCATGATATACAGAACATTTTTCATGAGAACATCCCTATTTCTTTTTAATCAACACAACTGTTTGGATAGATCATGTGTCTGTTTTCCATTGTAGGAATGGGCTAAAAACGTGAAAACACGTATACACCACTTTTCAGAGGTCCCTGTGAACCATTAAATCCCAGCAGAATATTCTTTCAGCTTCTGTGAAGTTTACTATATGCATATACATAGCCATTGAAATTGATCCAGTAATTTAACATGGCCAGTTTTAAAGGTAGTTTTAGTAAATGTTGTTAAGTTCCCATAAGGTAGATTTCACATCATTTGTGTCTGACCTTGTTATTTGCACTGAGTCTTTCTGGATCTGGATGTGTTTTATCTCTCCTTTCTTTAGCTGTTAGGGAAATAGGCATTCTCTTTAAAGAAAATGATAGGAACATCGATAGAGATGCAAGACTGCCAGGTGTGTTTGGATAGAGTGGGCTGCCCCCTTGGCATAGAGCCTAGAACTGGCATGGTGAGTTGATGTGAGATGTCTATATGCTGTGAATAAAGGACTGTTTTGGCCATGGCAGACGCTATAGGAGTAGGTGGGGAGATTGGAGCATAGACAGGGAAAGACAGAGTCAGAGAGACACTGTCCAGCCACTGAGGAAGAAACGAGTAATACACTAGGTAAGCCATGGACCACATGGCAGGACAGATGAATGGAAACGGGTTGAGTTGAGATGTAAGAGCAAGCTAGCAATATTCCTGAGCCATAGGCCCAACAGCATGAAATTAATATAAGCATCTGTGTGTTTCTTTGAAACTTTGGGATTGGTGGTCCGGATAAGCAGTGGCGGCAGGTCTAGACCGTGGGGCTAGTTGAGCGAGAAACCTCATGTTACAGTGAACGGGAGATGTTTTCATACAGCTTCAGTTCAGACCCAGAAAAGTTCTACTGGCTGGCCCAAGGTTAAACGATAATGAATTCAGATCAGACACTTGGATTCAGCAAGTGCCATTAAAGAAAGTGATGAGGTGTGATGTTCCAGGACATTAAGGCCTTGAGTGGAAACCGTTAGGCCCCCTCGGTTACCCAAGCAAGCTCCTACCCTGGATTCCAGTTTCTGGATTTGCTTTTTGCTCCCAAGCACAGCTGTCTGTTCTGCCTCCTCCAGCCTTTTCTGCAAATCTTTAATCGTCTGGTCCATATTCTTCCTTGTCTTCTCCAAGTGAGCATTGCTGTCTTGTACTTTCTTCAGCTCTTCTGACATGTTGGCTGCCTAAGAATAAAGGTCAAGAAGGACTGAAGAGATTGCTCAGTGGTTAGGGTACTCGCTGTTAACCTGACCCAGGCTTGATTCCTAGAACCCATCCTGGAGCTCTAGCTTCAGCAGATTCAGTGCCCTCTTCTGGCCTCTTTAAGTATCAGACACACATGTGGTTCACACACATACAGGCAAAGACTCATACATATAAAATAAAGATACACACATAATCCTGCGGGCAGCTGATCCTATGGTGATCTTTGCTTATTTAATCTCTTTTTACCCCACTCTCTCTAATCCCTGATTCCCTTGGGTTTTGATCAAATCAGCCAGTAGACACTGAGGCAGCCACATGAGAGAATGTGGTGAGTATTGATGGGAAAAAGCCTAAAACGAAGAGCCGTGTACATTGACGGACATCTTGAAAGCAAGATGACTAAGTGAAGCAGTGGATTTAAACCAGATAAAGTACAGGAAAACATCTGTAACCAAGTAAATAACTGCTGTCATACAAGGTAGGGAAAATGTAGTAAGATACCTACAAAAGGATGTATTAACTGATTTATCACTCCAAACACATTCAGGCTCCAAGAATTTGATAGCATCAGACATTCTCTGTACAAATAACCTGATATGAAGAATGTAAGCTATGAATCCTGCTCTATGTACAACGTCTTGGCTTCTCAATACAATTTTAACTGTTTCCTCTTTTTGTGTGTTTAAATCAAGAGTGAATCTTTTATGTCTATCTGGTTACCACTGTGTATGGTTTCAGTATGGTGATAGAGGGAGCTGAGATATTTAAGATTTGGCCCCTAATGAGATAGCCTTGGATAAACTGGGGATGTCTGGGCTCTCTGATTTTCAGATAACATTTTAGCTTACTCCCCGATGTGTTCTGTGCAGTGCAATGCCATCTACCATGAAGCCCTCAGCATAGCACGCTTAGCACCAGTCCTTTTAAAACTCGCAAGACTGTGAGCCAAACCAACTTCTTTGCTTCATAGAGTTATCCAATTTCAGAAATTTCCTAAAATAACAAAGAGTCATGACTCAAATAGGAAGTTGCTGTGTGTATTAGTTACTTTGTTTTTGCTGTGATTATTTAACAGAAACAATTGTTAAGGGATGAAGGATTTATCATGGCTCAGGGCTCAGGGGAAACAGGCCCACCTGATGGGAAAAAATGGTGGCAGGACCAGCTGGCAGCTGTGACAGTTACACTGGGGAAAAATCCATCTGGTCAAGAAAATAGGCTCTCTGCTCTGGACGGAGGCGTCAGTCATGTGTGGCCAAGGAGAACCCTGGGAAGGAGGGCTTACCTTAAACTACAATGGGGAAGGGACAGGTAGAATTTACCCTTTAACGAGATACCAGGCTCTTTCTTCTTAGACTCTCTGCTCCTAGGCGGTAGCTTGCCACACCACAGAAGGGTAACTTTATACGTCTGCTCATTTTTTCTAATTACTCAGAAAGGGTGGCATTTTCCCCTTCTCTTCTTTCTGTATTTTTTCTAGGCATGCATACTTTCCTTCACACTTTTGGTTTCCCCCAAATGCTGGGCATGCTTACTCTTTCTCTAATATCTCCCTCCATATTGCATGGCTGCTTTTCTGTCTGACCTCCAGGCCAGTCTAAATGGCATGGATTTTTCTAATCATTCTCCATTCTCCTGACCTGATGACAATTAAAGGTTACAGCTTGCCTGCCCTGAGGGTTTTCTTTCCAACACTAATAAAATTGTTCTCAGGATTCCATTTTAGTCCATTTTAAACTTTTTTTTTTTTTGAATCAATGAGACGTAAGAACCCGAAAGAGGGATAGAGATGCTTCCTGTGTCAGCAGCAGCCACATGAGAAGGCTAGTTTCCTTACTTTGGCATCAAGATTGTCCAGGGTGCTCATCTCCCAGGCACCCACTTTCTTCAGCGAGGCCCCACTTCCTAAAGGATCCCAATATCCCCAAACAACAATATCGGCTGTGGTACCCGTTGCTTACACACATAAGCCAATGGGACACATTTCATACTCTTAACATTAACTGTACTGAAAAGTAAAATCATTAATATCATCGTTTCTATGAAATCTAGCTGAAAGTCCTGTCTCATCAGTTCGCACAACTTTCTAAAGCAGGAGGACGAGCTTCCTTTCAGAAGCAGGGATGTGATGCTACATATGACCACACATTTGGTAGACTCCCAGGCTTTTAAAGGGTAAGCAGAAGCTGAAATCATGCCCTTAAATGGGCCCATTTAACCAGGCATGAACCTTCCATTCCTGAACCCTGAACATACAGACTTCACTTTCTCTCCATCAATAACATTTTCTCAATAGTACACTATTCACTTGCTATACTTTTTGACAGAAGCACAGCATCTGCCCAAAGGGGGTACATAGATTGGCAACTTGTTGACACTGGCAACTAACTCTGAACTTAGTGCCATCTGGGAAATGTCACCATCAACAATTTTAATTTACAAAAAAATAAGGCTTACCAGTCCCAAACATTGTCTTTTGAGCCCAGTTGTGCTACCCCAGTAGCAGTATGAATTGTAAACTATAAATGGTTGATCACTCTTCTTGTCCTTATCATAAAACCATTAAGTGTTACAGTAAGGTTTTTTGGTCACAGGCGGCCAGAGGTCTAGACTCACAGACCTGCGGTTCCAGACCCCTTAGCTGCCCGAAGCTGCTTAGGCCCCCAGAAATGACTCAGATGCTCATATTAAGTTCATGCTGTTTGGTCTATGGCTCAGGCTGTTACCTATATTGTGAGTGTTGGCTTATGTTTCAATAAATATTAATCTTAAGTTAATATATTTTAAAAGAGGCTTCTGCCTTCAATTAAGTAGCCAAGAATAATAAAAATTTGTAAGGAAGCACAGGAAAAAATCTTTCAAGACACAAGCTATACCGATTCACAACTGAAAAATAATACCTAACTGAAAAAGACCCTTGTTTTCACAGGGTTTTGCTTTTAGACATTCAGTCACTCCTTCTCATTGTCAAGGTGGATTAGAAGACACCAGCCAATTGTCTTAAGTGTTCTGGCTGACAGAGAAGCCACGGGGTCAGATAACCTCCTCCTGATTGTGTGCAGGATCAATGGGCTGCAGCAGGCCCTGCCTTTGAGCTATAGTTCTAGTGAACTCGGGAGAACAGAAGTAAGCAAAACCATTCAACAGGCCCACCTCAGCAACTGCCTTCAGAAGTAAGCAAAACCATTCAACAGGCCCACCTCAGCAACTGCCTTCAGAAGCAAGCAAAACCATTCAATAGGCCCACCTCAGCAACTGCCTTCAGAAGTAAGCAAAACCATTCAACAGGCCCACCTCAGCAACTGCCTTCAGAAGTAAGCAAAACCATTCAACAGACCCACCTCAGCAACTGCCTTCCTGGCCTTCTCTTCCGCCTTTTGACACCTCTGCACCATCTCTTCAGCTTCCTCGTGCAGCTGAGCAACATCAGCCTCCAGTTTCCTCTTCTGGTTGAGAAGGCCTGTGTTCTAAGAATGGACAGCATTCTGGTTAGGCAACCTGAGACCAGCAACGCATAGGCAAGCAGCTCTGGGTAGGAGCAACTTATCATAGTCAGCATTATACACTGGAGCAAGAATTCCAGTCCCAGGTGGTGGGTGGTTTGACCATAAAAGGCAGATTAAATAAAGAAGCTTCATTTAGAACAGTGCATCTTAACCTGTGGGTCTCGACTTGGGCACAAATGACCCTTTCATAGGGACACTGCCTAAGACCATCCTGCATATCAAATATTTACAATTATAATAGTAGCAAAATTGCAGTTACAAAGCAGCAAAGAGAATAATGTTACGGTGGGCGTCACCACAACGTGAGGAATTGTACCAAAGGGCTACAGCATTAGGAAGAGTGAGAACCACTTCCAGCAGAAAAGACATGGAATCCTGAATCAGAAGGGGCAGTTCCAAATAATCCAAAGCCAGAATATAGGTTTAGTTTTTAACTTATCGAGGAATGCTTTTTTTGGTGTGTTAGAAAGCAGTGTCCTAGAGCAGAAATCAGAGTCACCTGCAGTCACCTGGAGGATCCCAGCATGCTGCTGCAGGAGAAAACCAATTCCTCTCACTGCCCACCTTCCTTCCTGTCTTACTCTGCAGTGAGGAGGAGGAGGAGGAGGAGGTGGGAAAGCGAGTGACATAAAGCTCAGCCCCAGCCGCTAGGACACCATTAAAGGGAGGCCTTTGTGCTCTGCAGCCATGATGCCCCAGTTCCTTCCTGACTGTCGCACTGGAGGCCAAGGCCCCCTTTGCTGCATCTGCCCCGTGTTTGAAGCAAGGCTTTTGTGAGCCTGTGAAACCTCAGCACAAAGAATCCGTGTGAAAAGCCTGGGCTTCCCACTTTCCATTTCTCTTTTCATTTCGTCCTTTCTCATCATCCTTTTCACGTCCGGCTAGTTATTGCCTTTCTCGGGGCGGATGAAGCCTTGAACAGAGAAAGGTGTCCCAGGCTTGTGGGTTCTGTCTGCCTCCCGCCAGCACCACCAGGAATGCCTCTCTTCATTGTGTGGAGGGGCAGACCCTATGCTCTGCAGGATTTCCAGTGCCTTCAGTGTGGCCTGGGGAAATGAAGCATATTTCCCTCAAGTGTCTCATGTTCACTGCAGATGACTCCAGAGGAACTCTCTCAGTGTGAAGGAAAGCAAAAAATATAGACACTGATTCAATTATGTAGCAATCACTTCAATTTTCCTAGGGGGGAAATAATTAATCCGGGCAAGTTTAGCACCTCCCAGTCTCCGTGCTGGTGTTTTTAGAAGGAGAAGGTTAAGGTATTGTGTGGGAGTTGCACTTCTATGTCTGTTCTAAGCAAGAGGTTTTTAAAAGGAGTCCATGTCTCCTGGATGAATTGGGAACACAGCATCATGGGACTGGGCAGCACCCGAGACTTTGTGATGGTGCAGGACCATCTCCTGCAGAGGTGAGGATCCTGTAGGTCAGTTTGTATTAGAACTCTCACGTTAACAACTCTTAAGTTTCAGAAACCACCTTACGGACCAAGGCATCATTACCCAAGTATCCTAATTTACTTCTCTGTTGCTGTGATAAAACACTGACCAATGCCAACTTGGGGAAGTAAGATGTTACTTCAGCTTATACTGTCAATCTTCAAGTAAAGCCCAGGCAACCTAGAGGCGGGACCTGATGCATAACCATGCTTACAGGCTATGGCTTCTTCAGTCTGCTTTCTTATTCAAGCAGGACCACTTGGCCAGACCCACAATGGGATCTGTTATTAATCAGCTATTAACCAAGAAAATGCCCCCACAGACTTGCCTACAGGCCAGTCTAATGGAGGCAATATCTTAACTGAGGTTTCCTCTTTCCAAGTGACTTCAGTTTGTGTCAAGATGACAAAAGTTAGCAGCTCACTGCAATACACTGTTCCATTTTCCTCCCGCAAAACCATACCCTGCATGCGTGTGCTCTCTCTCCCCCCTCTCCATCTCTTTTCTCTCTTTCTCCCTTCACCCCCCCTCTCCCTCTCTCCTTCGTTCCCTCCCTGCCTCCCTTGTCATGTTGGTACACAGTACATTATCAGTTATGGCATGAATATCAAGTGACTTGTCACCCGTAGTTACTATAACTGGCAGACAATAGGTCATATATTTCTGAAAATGGTCCAGTATGCCACTTTTTATTAAGATAAATCGTAATGGGAAAAATACTGTGTTGTGTTTTTTGTTTTAAGTTGCAGACTGGTTGAGCTCAAAACTTCATACATGCAAGGCAAGTGCTCTACCACTGACCAATAGACACAGACAAGGTAAGTGTTGAAGTGGGTCAGCCTGTTAATAATTATACATTCTCTACAGTATATTTGTTCCTGATCCATGGCAACCAGAAAGGTGATGCCATTGCATGAACTTACTGTAGATACAGAGTAATTGTAATACCTTGTTGGAGGTCCAGCTCTGATTTACTCATTACCCAGGGAGGGTACTACTGACATTCTGAAAACAGCAATTCTTTTGTGATATGGAATCCTAAGCTGCTTCAAAGGAGATCTCCGGACCCTGCTTACAAAATGCCAGTAGCACCTCCCTATCACTGTGACAACTAAGATGAACAAAGATATTTCTGACACTCCCAAGAGTGGCAGTCTGTCCCCAGCAGCTTTAATCTATCACAACAGTCACCAGAGTAACTTTCCAAAGTGTGCATCTGATAACTTCACCCCCAGCTGCTCACAGTTCTTCTGTGGCTCCCTTATCTGCCAGTCAAATTCAAGCTCCACTAGCCTTAGACTCAAGGTCCTGCTACCTTGAAGCCACCTGTCTCTTGTTTTTATTCTTCTCTCTCCTAATTGCGCTGTCTCCTACCATCTGAGTTTACCTTAAACTCTAAATTCTCTCATCTGCTTCCTTAATTTCTCTTTCTACCACCTTGGCCCATTTCTTCCATGTGTCTCATAACTAGGAAGATAACAATTATGTGCCTGCCTGACTTAATTAGGATACTGGTGCATTCTGCAGAGTTCCATGTCCTCTATGGTACTCATAACAGCACTGTGCATTGTTTGCTTGTGCCTTCACTGTCTGGGGACAGTGAGGACATTATTTGTCATACTAAGCACACCTATCTAAGTTATAGCATGCGTCCTAAACATGCTCAGCGCTTGGTGCACTGGCTATTGGCATTTGTAGCTTCTGCTTTCAGCTAAATGGTCTAGGAATGCTGTTAATCCCCACGTGTTCAACCTTACAGGAGAATACAGAAGAGTGAGAGACGTCTGTCAGACATGAGAGATTCTTGGGATGCTGGAGATCAAGTCGCTGAGAGAACAAGGGAACATAGCAGCAGGCACATAATTTTAGACCAATAGGAAATGTGTATCTCTCCTCTACCATCTTGGCTGGGAGTTCCCGGACAGTCCACTCTTCAAGCAGGAAGCTTAGTATTACAGTTGCGCTACACTCCGCTCCAAGCCCACAATAGCGTATATTGAACCCCTGGTCTTCTAGAATATAACCTTATTTAGAAGTAAAGCTTTAAATGAGTTAATCAAATTAATGCTGGGCCATTAGGGTAGACCACAATTCAAAATGATGTATCCTTATTTAAAGGAGAAATCTGGAAAGAGACACCCAGGAGAAAAAGACAAAAGCAGAATGCATGTGAGGGCAAGGAACTGAAACAGGGCATAGGTAGGAGTATCAGGAAACCATCAGAAACAGAGCAAAGCTAAGTCTTTGGTGAATTTCAGTGGGAGCACAGCTCTTACATCATCTAGATCTGGATGACTAGCCCTCAGGGCTGTAAAAAATAAATTTGTTTAAAGACATCTGTTGGTGCTTTGTTATAGCTGCTCGGGGAACCAAATGCTTGGAATGAAAGGTGTGAGCATCTTGGATATACATTTTCCTATGCTTCTTGTGGCAACCTAAGATTTGACATGGCCACCACACAAATATTTAGCTGATACAGTGATGGGAACTGCTTCCTTTAACCAAATGATCAGACTGATGGCGAAGATGAATGGGTTCTACCTGGGTATGGAAAAGATTGATTCTTTCTGTGGCTTCCAGGAGCTCCTTTTCTGCCAGTTTGCGTCCTTGCTCTGTCTGCTCTTGCAAGGATCTCAGCTCTTCTAGCTCTGACTGAAGGAGAGTGTTGCGCTGCTCAGCCAGAGCCACCTGTTCCTTCAGGTCCTTGTTCTGGTACATGCTGTCATCCAGTTGCTGTTGGAGCTCCTGCAAAAGAAAACATGGGCCTGGGGCATGGATCCCTCTGAGTTCTATTATTAGCAGGGGATGCAGGGGAGCGTCACCCTACAGTTCTTGATCTACAAGTTCTTGATCTCATAGATAAAAGGCTTCCCCAGCAGACCCCTGAGAGGTAGCTTAAGGACAGTTTACTGACATCAAAGAGAGAAAGTGTCTTGAGCAACAGGGTAGGGAGTTGTTGATGTCAGCAGCCGCCAGGAGGAAGAGGGCAGAGGGGAAGCCAGAAAGGTAAAGCCTCTGCATTAGAAATCAGACAGCAGGCAGACCCAGCAACTGTCCTGAGGGGAGCGCAGTGATGCCCACTAAAGAGTCAGTTGTTCTTCCTTGCTCCTTATCCTGTCCTTACTTTCTGTCATACTTCTTCTAGCTTGGTTTAGGCTGGACTTTCATCAAAAACACAGTTTTCTGTAGAGCAGCAGAGAATTTACTTCCAAAGAAGTCCAAATTTGACAAGATAATCCCTGCTGTTGGCCTCAAGTAATGGTACCCATGCTACCATGTGCACTCAAATAGCGGTACCCATCTTACCATGTGCACTCAAATAACGGTACCTATTCTACCATGTGCACTCAAATAATGGTACCCATGCTACCATGTGCACTCAAATAATGGTACCCATGCTACCATGTGCACTCAAATAGTGGTACCCATCTTACCATGTGCACTCAAATAACGGTACCTATCCTACCATGTGCACTCAAATAATGGTACCCATGCTACCATGTGCACTCAAATAACGATACCCATGCTACCATGTACACAAGAGGAGGCTATGAATGGAACTGTCATTCTGACATGCTGTGTAAACATGCCTTGGAGGTAGCTGGCCGTTTGGATTCTATCTATTCCTTCTTCTAGTCTAATATCCCACTCACAAAATGGGATATGTCCCTCAGAATGCATGACCCTGGCAGATTTTCACCAATTTAAAGTAAGCATGCTCTAACCTTCTTGAAGAGTGAACCTTGTGAGGTTTTTTTTTGTTACTGTTCAGTGGATTCTGTCACTTAGGTTGTATATATCTCTGTCCTTTAGTATGGTTTGGAAGTACCTTCACTTGATTCTGAAGCTGGCCTAAGGCTCTAGTTGTCTGTGCCACCTGACGGTTGGCAGCACAAAGCTGAATCTCCATCTCTTTGAAGTTCTCTTCCATCTTCTTCTTCAGTCGGGTGGCTTCCACTCTGCTGAAAGCTTCGGAATCCAGACTGGACTGCAGAGAACCCAAGGACTGCTGATGCCTCTCCCTGATTTCAGAATGACATTTGGGAAGAACATCACACATCCAAACTAAAAACAGCTATTTTTCAAGTGACAGGAAACATTAAACTAAAAACATTCTCAGAGATAAATAAGATGAGTCTAAAGAGTTTCCATTTTATGAACATTAGATTAGTGAGTTGATTGTCACTATAACAGACTATGAAAGGCTTCTAGGTCAGATTCAGCACAGAGTCTTTAAAACACTAGAAGCATTTCAAGCTCCTTGTGTTAGCTTTGCCTAAGATCCATTAAAGGAATGTTCTGGGTACTTCGATGTCAACTTGGCACAGCTGGAGTCATTTTGGAAATGAGAACCTCTGTTGAGAAAACACCCTCACCAGATTAGCCTGTGGGTAAGCCTGTGAGACATTAATATTATCATTAATTATTATTACTGTTATTGATGATTGATCCGAAAGAGCAGAACTTCCTGTTGGTCGTGCCATCCTTCTTGGGCTGATAGTTCTGGGTGGTATAAAAAAGCAGAGCAAGCCATAAAAAGGAGGCCTGTGAGTAGTATTCGTCCATGGCTTCTACTCTAATCCATGCCTCCTGGTGCCTATCTTGAGCTCCTGTTTGGGCTCCCCTCAGTGATGGACTTAAAAGTTGTGAGGTGAAATAAATTCTTTCTCCCCAAGTTGCTTTTGGTCATGGTATCCTATCACAGCAGTGAAAATCCTCACCAAAACAATGATGATAAAATCTAGATTTCTTAGACTATCTGCAGATGAAGAATTGATGTTCTTTTAGACAAGTATAATATTTAAGCTACTTCCAAATGTTAAAAGAGCTACGGAGGGTGAGATTATCCAGCCATACTGCTGTAATGGTTTATAGTCTTCAATAATAACATGGGTTTGTTTTTATGGTTTTGGGTTTCTCTCTCTCTCTCTCTCTCTCTCTCTCTCTCTCTCTCTCTGTGTGTGTGTGTGTGTGTGTGTGTGTGTGTGTGTGTGTGTGTGTGTTTTGCTTACTCTCTCTAGGAGTTTGAAGAACAATGGCTAGTTGAGAAAACTAAATCCTATATAGTACCAAAGTACTTTAATATTCTCTTCTAAGAACAAAAGCTTTGGACAAAACTGAAGTTGTAGAGAGCTACCAGCTCACTTAATATCTTCGTATTCAAGAGCACAAAGAGGAATTTGGGCAAATCATGGGAATTTTTACTTGCAAATAGTTGAGCACCATGGGACTAACTACGAACTTGTTAATTGGGTTAAAAGCCTCTTCCAAAACAGAGGCACACCTTTAATCCCAGCACTCAGGAGGCACAAAAAGGAGGATCTCTGTAAGTCAGAGGCCAGCCTGGTCTACAGAGCTAGCTCAAGGACAAGTGCCAAAGCTACAAAGAGAACCTTGTCATCAAACTAACTAACAAACAAAAAGCCTCTCCCTTACGACATTGAATCATACATATTGTGTGAATCTACATCTCTTCCTATACTGTGCTTTCAAAAAGCAGGAAACCTTTGGTTTCTGGGACAACTTTGATTAGGGGCTTTCTTTCCATTCTACCCTAGTTCAGCTTCTGGTTTCAGAGGGGAAAAAAACCACATTAACTTCACCTCTTTAAATCCCTCGCCTTTTGGTGGTTGTCCATCAAGAAATTTTAGCTGCTGTCAAAAATACATGTCCTCTTAAGCTCATTACAAGAGAGCCCTAGTCCTAGACAGATAAGTAGAAGAAAGAATCCTTTTACTTTTTTTAATCCTTACAGAGGCTATAACAACAAACATCAAAAGCGTGTTTGTCATGGGTCAGAATTAGATTCCACACTGAATTGCCACAGAGGGTGTCCTGACCTCTCATGCTGGTCAGAGCAGCACCACTAACTGTTAGTAGGGTTATGGCTGGAGTTTGCTATTGGTTCACAGGTAGGGGCCTCCACTTTTCATGACCATATTTTATTATGGGTGGAAGGGCCACAGAAGCAGTTGTAGAAAAATAGAGTAACTTTTTTTTTTTTTTTAATTTCATAGTAACTTCTACTTCATACTTAGTTTTGACCTAGTTTTAAAACTGGCCTTCTGTCTTACATTTAGTGCATATCCCTAGGTGCCATGTATTCCTCTCATAGATTAGAGTTCTGTAAATCTGAAGGCAAAAGAAGATAATGGGGCTGTTCGGGATCAAATTACGAAGCCTCCAAATGCCAAAGCCTTAAGCCCCCAAACACAGAGTACTGTGCTTGGAAACGGGACTTTAAAAACCTATATAAGTGCCTCTTAGGAAGTGATCAAGATAAAATGAAGGTGTTGAGAAAGGGTCCTAATCCAGTAGTAGAGTCTTCAGAAGAGAATAGCAGAAATATATTCTCACAATAAAAAGACCCTGTGGAAATAGAGAGTAACCATCTGCCTTCAAGAGGAAGAAAGGCTTTAGGGAAATCCTGCTTATAAACATCATGATATCAGATCTACAGTGTCCAGGCTGTGAAAACGTAAATTTATATTGTGTAAGCCATTCTGTCTGTGGGGTTTGTTTGTTTGTTTGTCTGTTTTGTTTGACAGCACCCCTTGCAGACTAATAAAGGAACAGGAAGCATACTCTACGTCCTTTACATCCTGAAGAAGCTGCCCTCATTTCCAACGGGGGAACTCCCTGTTTTTCCTCTCCCTACCAGAAACACTGAAGCCTTTGTGGCCTGCCAACGATTCCCTACCCACAAACAGATTTTGTTTCAGCAAACCGAGTGTTTTAAATGCTAGCTTTCCTACAACTATCTGAGAAAATTCATAAATGTTTTTTAGGAGAAGCGAAGACAATGATAATGTCCTAAGTAATGACTGCAATACAGGATCAAAAAATCTTTAAAACCAAAGCTCCCTCAAGCATATCTTTAAAAGAAAATTTAAACACCAACAGCTGCACAGATGGCCCAGTGGTTTACAAGCATTTGCTTTTTTTTTTTTGCAGAGGACTAAAGTTCAGTTCTTAGCAGCCTACCTCAGGCAGCTCTCAACTTCGTAACTCCAGCTACAGAGGATCCAATAACATCCTCTGGCAATGATGATGATAATAATAATAAAGAGAAAAAAGTGGTGGCGATTATGAATTTAAGAGGGATTTCAGAGTAAATTGGAAGAATTTGAGGGTAAGAGGGAATCGATGTTATGTAAATGCAGTACTCATGAAATTCTCAAAAGAATTCTTTAATAAAAATAAAATAAAAAGCAGTATTTTTAAAGAAAACAATTGTTTTTAATATCTCGGTGGCTGTTTCTGTGTTCAAATCATTATAGATTTTCTTAAGGCTATCTATTCTGATAACGTTACCAAGAAAAGTGAACTTTTAAAAAAAGTGAGTTATTTCTACCTTAAAAAATGAAGACATAAAAGATCCAGACCATCTCTGAGCTTAGAAGTCCTGACTACTCCAACACTGTACAAAACACCCAACCAACCCTGAGAGCTCAAATATTTGTTAGGAAATAAATATTTCTCATGCCAGCTGCTTGAACTTAGTCTTTCCTGGGCTCACTGAGCATCCCTCACCAGACTGACAGAGTGCTCAGCAACAGAGAATACAAGGAGAGAGTTCCTCAGTTTTCATGCTATGAAAGTTTGACCTTCTCTGCTGCCTCTTGACCCCTTCAATTTTCCAAAGACCATCTTAATAGAAAACTTCAGTTTTTGTGATAATAGACATGATTTATGGCATCATGGGGGTCTTCAACTTCATCATACCTTCAGGTGATTTTTTTTTTAGGACTATAATTTATTTTGCTACTCTTGATTGTTTGAAATGCTATGCTTCATGTACATTTTCTCTTGTATACTGCTCCATTTCCTCCTAGCCCCAGATTCACAATGAACCACTAGATTACAGCAAGGCATTAGCTACAATCTACTCTCACACACAACAGAGAAGGTCTGGGACATGTTTTGTGAGATGCTCATCTGTCCTTTCTGGAAGTACCGATTATAGCCACTGTGAGTCATCAGCTAAGGCTTACACTGAGCTCGTGCCTGAGCCTCAGCCCCCCCTTCCTTTTCCAGCCCATCACAGCTCAAGTTCCCTTCAGCCTTCTCCTCTTAACCTTAGCTGTTTGGATCTCTGACTTCCTTTGCACTGATGATTATAATTGGGGAACTGTTCTCCGACATTCGGATGTACCTGACACGACACAGACTCTCTGAGGATTCATTTTCCTCGCTGGGTTTATTTATAGCTGAGGTTTGACGTTACCTGAGATCAAGCTTTTTTTTTTTTTTTAACTACAAAAAGAAGGTGTTCATTTTTGTTCCTTGTATACAGAAATAGTACAAATATTAGTGTTTTATGTTTTCCCTTTATAAAAGAATTATTTCAGATACTTATAAGTATATGAGGTTTCTCCACTTGAGAATGAGGGCTGAGTTAACTCCACGCACATGGAATGATAAACTTGGCTTGGAATCCTCACTAAATATTGACCATCTGGAAGTCTGAATAGAAAACTATCCATGGGGGAAAGCCTAATTCAACAGAATGTGTGAACATGAAATGGGCTGATTTTGTTTGTTTTACAAAGACATTGAGAACAATTTTCCAGTTGAACCTCAGACTCTTGTATGATCTTCTTTGCAGACTTAGGGCTTTGGCTAGGGCATAGTTCTCAATCTGTGGATAGAGACTCCTTTTTTGGGGGTGGGGTCAAACAACCCTTTCACAGGGGTCACCTAAGACATCAAAAAACACAGATACTTATATTATGATTCATAACAGTAGTAAAATTACAGTTATGGATAGCAACAATAACTTTATGGTTGGGAGTCACCACAATATAGGGAAAACTGTATTAAAGGGTTGTGGCATTAGGAAAACTGAGAATCCCTGGGTTAAGGAAACAGCAGCAGCCTGAGAGGTAGTTTAGTCTAAGTATTTAAATTGTAAACCTGTAAACTGCAAAGCACTTCGCCAGCATCAGCTTCCTAATCACCCTCACCACCTTCTCTGTCCCTTTCCTGAGAATCTAAGCAGTGAAGTGTCTAGAATCCCCAGCTTGTTACAAGGAAGCAAAGAAAGGGACCAGCAACTGGAGATCCTGTCTCACATAATGACCTTGAACGTAAGACTCCAGTGTTTCAACACCCTTGTCCTTGGCTCTGCTTTCTTACAGGGTACAGGCAGAAGCTAAGGAATCCTTCCCTCGGATCTACCATTAGCTTAAAAGTGCCTCGCCAACCTTTCTGACCTTTCTTCCATGGCTCAGCATCTTACTTTCCTGACTACCCCTGAATGGGGCTCCATAGAAGCAGGTCATCTTTACCAATGCAGACCTCCCACGTTGGAGATCAGAAAACTACATGAGTCGGCAAGCGCCGCAGAGACGTATTCTTCTATAAACAGTGGAGCACTTAATGGGGAATCCTAGTTTCAAGTTAGACCGCGTGTCTTCGGCCAAGAGTCATGAAAGCAGCCCCCCAGTAGGTTCTGCTCATTCTGAGACTCTGACATTCACGGCTGTTGTTCAGCGACATGATCCTGAATACCTCAACTTCTGTGTTTCTTCCTCTTTCTCTGACAGCTTCCGTTCCAGCTCCACCTTAGCTTCTGAGAGTTCGAGCTGGAGGTGAAGGATCTTGCTTTCATTCCTCTCCAGGGCTTCCTGTAACAAAAAGACCCAATGAAGTCTCTTTCTGAACAAACGGTGTATTTTCGTAACTAAAACCTATATCGTGGAGGAAAGGCTTGGTCCTGCCCCGATGTGATATGACAGACTCTGTTGACTCCCCACAGGAGGCCTCATCCTCTTTAAGGAGTGAATGAGAGTGGGGGTGGAGGGAAGCTGGGGGGGGGGGGGGTCAGTGGGAGGAAGAGAGCGAAGGGAATGAAAATAATCCTGTATCATGAATGTAGTTCTCTTTAGAGTTGCTGGCTGAGATGTAGGTTCAAGACAGGCCCCCGAAGTTAAACCAGGACAGGTGACTGCTTTTATTCATCACTTCATATCTAGCTTTGCCACCCTGTGAGTAGTAGCCCAAGGCTAGACCAAAGATACAGCTCAATCATAGAGCTCTTGCCTGATGTGGATGCAGGCCTTTGTTCAATTCTCAGTACTACACACACACACACGCACACGCACATGCACACACACACATACATAACTACAATTCTAAGGCATTTTAAAATAGAAAATCTCAGTCTAGTCTATCACTGTATTTGATATTTAATTACTTATATCTAGTCCTCTTAAATATTTCTAATTCATTCCATATTTGGAGTAAGCCAATAAAACCGTAAAGACTAGAATATGGAAGGTACTAACGTTTACTTGGAGTCTTTATTTATTTTGGATATTTAGGAAGTACTTAGCACATAATATTCACAAGGTGAAACACTTAATTTTAATTATTATTATTACTACAAAGGTGGGATTTAACAGACAGGACTATCCCCTGGGACTGTGTATTCAAATACTTAAGGGCCAAGGGCTTTATTTTCTGGAAGGCCCTTATGGGGTCATTCAGTTTTAAAAGTAGAAATTTGATAATACAGACAGAGTCTCCCAGGAAAAATGTATGTAAGAGTAGGCCAGAAATATAGGAGCATGCGTGTGTAGGGTAAGATGTTGGCTAGCTAGCTCTGCACAGTTCTGCGAAGAGTAAAATTGTGTTGGAAATAGTTAAACATCAAAAATAAGCTGTCGTGAGTTTTAAGAAGGTCTCCTTAGTTCTTGTCTCTGTCTCGATAGACGCAAATCAAAAGTGAATGTTCAGACGTCTCCTCAGAGAAACGTAGGGGTTTGAGGCGAAACTCACCCTCTAGAGAAAGTGAATTTTTAGAGGTGACCTGAGAACACTTGAATCTTATGGATTCAGGAATCTGATTAAGGTTTTTGTAAAGCCACACCCCAAAAAGAAATAGCCTGGAGTTACAAATACATGTGCAAAGCGATAAAGCAATTGTGAGGCTGAATTTGCAACTCGATGTATGCTGCCATCTTGTGGTATTAATTGGTATGAGCGTTGTGGCCTTAGTACACCTTTAGTATGGTTGCTAGTTCACTTAATATACAACTATCCCAATATATGATACAAACTAAAGCTGCCTTTAAAATCATGTTTTTACTGCTATAATGTTTAAATATACAATAAAATTTACTTCTTTTATTTAATATGGTGGCTTTAGAAAATCCACAGCTAGAATGGCCAGAGATCCAAAGAAAAGTAAATTAAAAAGTTCATTATCATTGCACAAATGAGTCTTCCTAAGGGATACTCTACCAATTAAGGAGTTTTCAATAAAATAAAGAGACCATCAAGAAATGTTTGTGCAAAAATAGCAATAACTGAGCAATAACTCTACTTCAAAGCTGCACACAGAGTATAGTGTTTCATATCCTTTACCAGTTTTTTACAGAGCTGGTAAGGTGAGGCAGCTCTAACAGGGAGTGCTTGCACAGGGTAAGAACACTTAGTTCTTGCAACATAAATATTTGTATTACCATACTTCCCAGGAGACTCTACCTAAAGTGGCCTACCCCATCTTTCAAAACTCATTCCCTCCATTGGAAGGGTATAAGTATTTCAGTGTGTCCAGATAGATGTTCAGCAGCTTCTTCAAGATGAAACTCAGTGGGGAGCAAGGAGTCTCTATAAAGCCAATGACTAATGAGCCACCTGGTTGCCCTGAAGGGTAACTTCCTTTTCAGGACGTCATATTCTTTGGAATCAGATCTTAGTGGTCTTGTCAGTTACCTAGTCCACATCCAGGGATGGAAAAGGAATTTTTTGCAGAACACCCTGAACACCCTTGTCAAAGAGTTTGCATACAAATGACATTTCAGGGCTGAATGTCTGAGAATTTCACTGGGAATCTCATCTCACAAACAGATTTGAGGATGTAAGTAAACAGACTGTTTTAAGATCATGAATACAAATCTGTTTATACTTCCAACTTTGGGTAAATATTTACTGACTGTCCTATGGGCCAACAGTACTCCAGAAAATGTTATCTCCATGTTAATGCCCCAGGAAGCTCCAAAGGACCTAGATTAAGTGCAGATAGAGTCTGATTCAATGAGGTTGGGGATAGGGTGGATATTCTAAAAGTCTAACAAAATTCTAAATGTTCATTCATATGGTGTGTGAGGTACTAGGCTGTATATGTGGTAAATAAACACATCATGGTTATTTTCACTACACTCAGGGAACTTGCATTAAATAGTAATTGTAGTTGGAAGTTTCTGGCCTGGCCTACCCTTGTCATCTGGATCCATAGTCCCACAGCCACTTAGTCCCAAATAATCACATAAAGTCTTATATTAATTACAAGCTATTTGGTCTGTGGCTCAGGCATATTACTATCTAACCCTTATACTTTAAGTTAACCCATATTTATTAACCTATGTATTTCCACGTGGCTCTGTGGCTTTATCTGTGTTCCATTACATCTTGCCTCCTGGGCAGCAGCCTGCAGCGTCTCCTTGACTCTGACCTTCTTCACCTTTTATCTATGCTTGGATTTCCTGCCTGCTTAGCTGTCTTGCCATGGGCTAAAACAGCTTCTTTTTTAACCAATGGCAACAAAACACATTCACAGCACACAGAAAGGCATCCCACATCAAGTAATTACCTTACTCTATGAGCCTCAGTTTTTTCTGTAAAATGGGGACAAGAGTTTGCTGCGGTGGTTAAATCATCCAGCCTGGTGTGCAGCATACATAAGATACCTATGTAAGTGCCACAGCACGGTGGCTATGGCTTCTAATGATGGCAACTACGCTTTGCCATCTAAGAACTTCTCCCCTCCTATTGATCTACCTCTGTTTCTTCCAGTGTCACTTGGGCTTCCATCTTCTCTTGTTCGATCAATTTCTTGGCCTTTTCCACTTCAGCTAAATTCTTGGTTCCTTCTCTCACCTGGTTTGCGAGACTACAGATCTGTTCTGAAAGAGGGAAGATCAGGTATGTCAGCAGAAAAATAAAGCTTTTCCAGGAACCAGGTAGCTCTCAGCAACTTCATAGACAGGCTAACGCTTATCCACAGAGAACCTTGTTTGGAATTGGGGGGGGGGGGAGAGAAATCACTCCTTCAAACGTGCCAGAAGATAACATCAATAATTAGTGATAGTGGGGGCTTTGTGTTATGCATTGGGCAGCCTGTGTAACTTCACACGGAAGTTCTGCTTGCTGGGGCCATGGAAGAATCCACCTTGAGATCCCTCTCTTACAAACACATCAGTAATCCCTTCAGCCCTCTTCAGTGGGTTAATGTAAATACCCGGGGCAGCCATTCTGCCAGCTGCCACTCAACACTGGGGCAGACAACTTAAGCACAAGCTAGGTTATCATCTTTGAGCAGCCAAATAATGACCCTAAATAGGCTAGAAAATCAAAGGGGGCTCTGAAAAGACAATGCCTTTCGCTCAAGCATGTGACTGTTCTTGCTAGCCTTTTATGAACACAAATCCTTTGATGCAATGAAGCCAGAAGTGAGCTACATGACAATTTATTGTTGTGGCTGTGTTGGATACCTCATGAAGGAAGCTCTAGTTCTCACTGTGGGCCCTGCATGGTGCAATACTGACTTGTCAGGAAAGATACACTCACTGGTACCACAGACATATGACTGTTATGGGGCAAACTACCACTCGCTGGTTTAATTTAAGGCCCACTCCACATATAAAATTCGTATCTGAATTTTCTTCTAATAATGGCAAACATGCTTCGCCCTCTAAACCTGGTCAAAAGTCTACTGCTGGGGAAATCACAGGTCCCAGCGAGGAACTTTTTGTTCCTGCTCTGCTAAAAGGACATGCTGTCAAATTGCCTTACTGATATTTTTATGTTTACACTCACAGAGTTGTGAGAGATGCATCTCTTTGCAGGAGGCAGCAGTTAGTACAGAGTAAGTGACTGTTGAGTGTTCCACCACACTGCACTAGATAACTAAATTATTACCTCCAAATCTCAGGGAACATGGCAAAAGAGTGCAGAACAATATAAGATCCTGAGGACGTGTGTGTGTGTTTGTGTGTGTACGGAGGGGGTGTTATAAACACTGTCTCTTAGACATACATAGAAGTCACACTCATGACACCACAAGAACTATCAGTACTCCTACGAGACATGCATAAGATTGAGCGCATCATGTATGTAGGAAGGGTTAATGAGGCCCCACCCTTCTCTGTCCATTTGTGGTTAGTTAGTGGCTACTAGGAGACCAAGAATTATTTTCCTCAGTGATATATCCATTGGTTTTGTGCCTATGGTTCAGTAAACGTCCAATCCATGTTCATGCAAGCTTCACTAATTAAGCTCAGAGGATTTTTAACAACAGTAATGAAGACAGGAGTGTAAGAGTGTTCAACAGGAAAGAGATAAAAAGGAATAGTAACGGATATATATGATTAAAATATATCATGCACACCTCATAAAATTGTGAAAAATAATAATCTAAAAAGAATTCCAAAATACCTACAAAAACTCAGATCCAAGAGGCCATGTGAGTTATAATCCTTTTCTGCTGGAAAAAAAAGCACAGGCTTTTCCCAATTCTGGCTAGACCATACCATATGGTCATCTGAAAGAGCTTTAAAATAAAACTACAATAATTTTATTTTAAATCTCCATCACAGACTACACAGGGAACCCAGACATAACAGCATTAGCCTTTTCTGGAAGCTTATTAAAAATAAAGATTCAAAGCTCCTCCCCAGATCCACTGAATGAGAAGCTCTGTGGTAGCTGTGCCTGTTCCCAGGTGGTAGATAGCTTAGTTCTGTGGCCACTGATCTAGTCCATCTCACTGCCCAGTCACTGAGTTAGTCATGGACTGCTCAGGGCCACAGACGAACCTCACCCACATCTCCAATAGTAATAAACGTGCTTCCAGGACACTTAGGGGGTTTCGTGCATGTCACTGTAGGCTCTGGAATAACTTAGCAGTCTCTTTTAGTTGCTCTTTGGCAGTATACCAAAAATTTTAAATCAATTTCTGTAACTCAGCAATTTCGTTTCTAAGGATCTATCCTACTGAGATATTTTACATATGTATAAATACATGTATATGAATGTATAGTATATAATTACTCAGAATTGTGTATAATCAGGTTTAAAATTAATGAGATCTAGTTAGATAGGTGTTAGTTATACTTATTATGAAGTATTATATAGCTTCTTATTTTTAAAATGTCACTTGTCTCCATAATTTGGCATACTAAGAACCTAGGATGGTAGCATATAGCTCAGTAAAGTTTACACAGACAGAAGCCCAGATGGTTGGGCTAAAATCCCAGATCTATAACTTATGAACTGTAAATTCAGACAAGTCACCTAACCTTGTATCTTGCAGACAAAGGCATTAACATAAAGGCTAATTTCAGGGCTAAGCCATGAATACAAATACCTAATGTATAGATGGGTTACTGAAATTTTTATTATATTCAAAATATATTGATAAATGAAAAAGAAATGGCACAGAACAATACATAATTTGGTAATATATACCTATGAATATGTTCATGAAAAATCTCAATGAGGCTGTTGAAATCTAGAAATTCTCTAGAGTAGCTTTCTTATAGTATGGAATTAGATCAAAGTTGTAGCCCTAATTATACCTTTAGAATTAATTGAATACAAATATCATTTGCAGTTGATATTTTTAGAATGCATTATTAAAACTTTGGAAGTTAAACGTGGATGGGAACCTGAAAATGCTAAGTCTCAGGGAAGACAGCCTCTACCAAACCCAGCAACAAGCCTCTTGTTTCGCTTTGGTTACCAGGCCAGCTGATAGTACCCTGAAGGTCTTGGTTCTGCCTCCTTAGTGTCTCCTGGGCCTCTGTGCTTTCTTCACAGGCATGCCTGAGAGTGAGAACCTCAGTGCTGAGGGCCTGGATCTCCTTCTGAGAAGCCTGCAGCAGTGCCTGGGCCTCCTCCTGCTTCTGCTTCGAGGCAGCCAGAGCCTCGTCTGTATGCTGCTGCTTCTGCTCCAGGGCAACTGCCACAGAACGGGCCTTCCCCAGCTCAGAAAGGGCATCCCCCAGCTCCAGCTGGAGCCTGTGTCTGGCCCTATCCAGGGACGCATTCCTGGCATTGGCCTCCTTCATTGCTTCGGCAGCCTCCTGTAAACTAATTGCCAACTTCTTCCTGAGGAGAAAGCCAAAGAGTATGTAGATTGAGACCAACACAGGGCAGCCTTAACCACCAAAGCAAAGGCAGCACCAGATCCTCAGATCTGCCTCCTAGCCTGTGGCTACTGTGTCCACATGAATTTTACACACACACACACACACACACACACACACACACACACACACACACACACACACACACACACACACACACCACACTTTTTCCAGCCTGGATATGGAACTCGGGTTCTCTTTGAATTCCTATAAAGAAATATTTTCTTATCCCAATACTTTCATAACTAATACAGATTTTACTGACATTTCGTAAGAAATGGAAGAAATGGGTTTTCTTTGAACATCTTACCAACAGTAAGCTGCTTAGACATGTTGGTGCAGTCCCAAGGAGTTCTTTGGATAAGGCTTCCTGTAGTTGTAAGTTTCTGTCCCACCAGAATTTCTCTTCCCAAATAATTGACTCAAAGGCTTAATATTACTTACAAAAGCTCACCCAGTAACTCAATCATATTATTAACCAGCTGTTACACTTATTAAGTCATAATTCTTCCCTAAGCCACATGGTTTGATACCTTTCTCAGTTCAGCGTTCTCATTTTGCTTTCTGTTTGGATGATGACTGCTTCTCTGCCTTTCCTCTTCACAGAATTCTCCTAGTCTGGTTGCCCTGCCTATATTTCCTGCCTTGCTATTGGACAATCAGTATTTTATTAAATCAGTATGAGTAACAAATCTATACAGTGCATAAGAATATTATCCCATAGTACTTCCATTTTTTTTCTTTTTAAAACAAGAACCTGAATTTAATCTCCTTTGTTTAAGTCTTTCCTGACCATTATTCATAACAACTTGTAACCAACACTCTAAACAAAGACAAACATCCATAATCCATTTGGGAGTATTGTGGGAGCAGTTCTTTAGACTACTTCCTGCTGATTAGGTGTAATAGTAATCTTATGGGAACCCAAAGAAAATTTAAGATTATGGTCAAGTTCTGACTGGAGTAGTCTCTGAAGCTGGATCATCTCAACCAGCAGCCTTGAATGTTCTGGATGCAGGACTCAGAGGAAAATGCAACAGAGTTGCTCTGAAATATTGGATCACCTGGGCCATCTATTCTTATCATAGATATTGCAGAAAGTGTTTCTGGATTAAACCTTACTTTCTTTAACTAGGAATAAATCCATAGCCTCTTATTTTCTATAGAAATAAAATCTGTCCTTCAAAGTCATATATCTTTTAATTTAAATTTTGAATTCAATGTATTTTCAAAATAAATAGGCTGGTTTAATCTAGCAGTATTTATAATCAAATGTCTCTAAGTATCTTTCATTCCTTTCTCTGGGTAAAAAAACTGAAATACAACACAATTAACATACAGTATCCAGATTTTCTGTGTATATTCCATCTTTATATAACTTAAATTTTTATTCTATTTCTTTTTAAGGACTTCTATAATTTTTTCTTTTCTCTCCAAAGCCTATATATATTTTAAAGCACACTATAAACAATTTAAAGGTTTTTTTTTTTTTTTGCCTGAATCTATCTTTACTATATATCCCTTTTTCTGACCACAGAACCTTTACTCTGCTAAGAAGTGTGGCTAAGATTAAAGCCTTGGCTATGGTGGCTGGCTCCACCTAGTTCCTTGGTCTATGGTGCTTAACTTCATGGTAGAGGTACTGGTAGGAACCACATTTACCACCCCAACTCTGGGGAGTTTTAGGGTTTACACTGCCACCAAGTACAGCACTGCCACCCTTAATGAGGCTCATAAACCTCATTGGGGGGGTCTCTTAAAGAGCCTCACCATTTTTAACTCTAATGCTGAGTCAGGATGCCTCTCTTAAAGGAGTAGAACCTCTGCTTGCCTCTAACAAATAGAGCCATCCAGAGAAAATGTTGCTACAAAGAAGCTATGCTTGACTCTGTTCTTTTGAGTCTAGAATCCATTTTTAAGCCTTCTCAGGCTTAATGTGGATGGACATGCACCACATTGGAGCACCATTTGTATTCAGAAGTTCCTGACCCACCAGAAACATTCAAATACCCAGCAACCACTTCCCAAATAATTAACTCAGAAACTTAATATTACTTATAAAAGCTCAGCCAGTAGCTCAAGCATATTACTAACTAGCTCTTACACTTAAATTAACCTATAATTCTTATCTATGTTTAGCTGTGTGGCTTACTATTGTTTCTCAGTTCAGCATGCTCATATTGCTTTCTCTTTGGCTGGTGATTGCTTCTCCGCCTTTCCTCTTTCTAGAATTCTTAGAGTCTGGTTGCCCTTCCTGTACTTCCTGCTTTGCTACTGGAAAATCAGCATTTTATTAAATCAATACTAGTGACAAATCTTGACGGTATACGAGAACATTATCCCACAGCATTATTGCCTCTCCTATGCTTTCTTGCTCATCTTCCTGTTCTCTTGTGCCTCCCACTCCTGACAATTATCTCAGTGCCTGTTCCTTCCTAGATCCAACCTCTAGATTTTAAGTCATCCCAGATCTAACCACCCCTGTGATCCTTTAGCAGGTCTCACTGCTTTAGCTTCTGTGCTATCCAGCACCTTCTAGACAAGAGTGTTGGACTCAGAATACTTCCTCTGTCATGCAGTGCAGAACTCTCAGGAACTCTAATGCATGAACTGTGTTTTCTGGCCTATAAGTCCTGAAGAAATGCAGCTGTGCAACGGATACTCCTTAATTAAAATGGACAAGGCCCTGGGCTCTACTCTTTCTTACTAGCTGGCTTTTATAATGTCACACTTTGATGAACTTCCTTAACAGAAGACTCTTGCACTTACACCAGCCTAAAAGAGTAGGCTACTAAAATCATCATATGTATTTTGACTATGTATATCTTTGGTGATTGGCACCAGAAAATCACTCTAGTTTGGATAGCTAACTATGCTGGTTTTCCCAAACTGAGGTTTTTCACTAAGGCTGGAGACTTTTAGAATATGATTTGAAAATTCCATAGCAAATTAGACACACTTATCCTTTTCATTGTCTTGTTGAGTTATTCTACATTTAATTTAAACTTTAACTTTGCAGGAATACACACTTCCTCAACTACCTTGTTTACTAAAGGGCTATGAGAGATTAAGAAGCTAAAATTATCATCCTCAGAGCAGAACCCATAAATAGGCTCAGGGGAGAGGATCTTTCACTCTCCAGCTGAAAATCATAAAACTTCCACTTCTTTATAGCTGCTTGCCTTGCCAGGGTGATTGGAATAAAAAAAAATATAGGGAAAGCTTATTTATAATAATTTTTCAGATAATATAAAAACAAAACCATTCAGATATTACCATGTTGCCCAGTATTTTTCTTTTGCCACCGCCTACTACAGAGCCAATTAGAACACATACACGTGAACAAAATTTATGCTCTACATTTTTCCCCTCCTTTCTATCTAACCCCTAAAAAATCAACTATCAACTAGAAGGATATGTAGAAACTTTCACTTGAAATCTTCAAGCATTAAACAGAAAACAAAAGGCTTATTTAGAAGTGAGTGACAGATTTGGGTATAAAGAGGCATTTCTGGTCAATGCTCCACTTTTCTGGGGTCCAGGGTTTTGTAAGCACTCAGTGTGGTTATTTTTAGTAACTGTCATTCCTAAGCCGTTCATGAGCTGCTGTGGACAAAGATGAATCACTTAGTTTCCTTCTGGGACATATACAGCAAGTGCAGAGCAAAGCCACTCACAATTTGGGTGAGAAACCGAAATAACATTATTTCTGATTGAAGCCAAAAAGGACTGTATTGATCATCCTTGGATCTTTGCCGGGCTATCAATCATATTATTTTAAGTGAATCTTTAATGGTTCTAAGCTGGAGAATTAACTTTAAGCTTTCTGTCATAAATACACAGTCACTCAGTCTCTAAGCCAATAAGCACTTTAGTTCTGCTTTTGGTGCTGGGACTTCAATGAGCTAGTCCTCCAACTCCTTTTAAAGTTCTTTTATAACAGCTTTCTAAACTATTGTTTGTCATTAGCTACCGACCTGATAGTCTAACTTTAGGAGTGGCCCAGGGATGAGGTCTTTAATAGGAGCCTTTTTCTCATAAGACATGACAACAAATGTTAATGTGTTTCCAGCTGTCCCCTCTCCACAGAATGCTCAGAAAGTCCCATACCAAAGACCCAGTGACTCTAACGATGAACACACACGTATATATGAAGTCAATTATTTGTAGTGCTAAATAAAAATGTAGGATTTCAAGTGTCAGTGGCCTAATTCTTAAAGCATAATTCAAAGTCCCATTTTCTAGAAAGATTTTATTATGTCCCTAGAAAGAGCCTTTTTCTCTCTAAGACCATCTTATAATCCCAATCACCTAGATTATATTTTAGCCCCCCTAGAGCATGTGCTTCTTGCCAGCAGTAACTGTTTCAGCTTCTGTCTTGGGCTTATTAAAAACCTCAGGGAAGATTTGTTAAACACACATCATGAGGAGACACCGTTGTTAAATTCATTCTCCTGCATGTGACCAACTCCAAGTTTGGAATAGCCTTGACTTGACCTACTCACTTGGCTTCCTCCAAGTCTTCAGTTCTCTGGATAGCATCCTGTTCATACTTCATTCTCCACTGCACTGTTTCCTTGTTGCCTCTGGATAGAGCCCGGTGCAGCTCAGTCTTGACCTCTTGTTCTTCCTCGTACTGCTCTCTTAGAAGGTCATAGTCATGCTTGGCTGATTTCAGGGCCTGGGCCAGGGCATTCTGAGACTATAAAAGACAGAAACTTAAAAAAAAAAAAACTGGGCATGTTTTACAATTAACAATGTGATCCTTGGAAGTGACATACTTTTCAAGGAAAGCTAACACCACCTATAAAACTCAAATTCAAATTAAACTCAGTCAGATAATACTGAGGGACGACTTTGGTAAATGACAAAAGGGACAGAGTGTCTACACCGTCAATTAAACAGGAAAGAAACTTATATTTAAGGAAATGGCAACCTGCTACATAAATTTCAATATCCTACAGGCTTGGCAAACAGAGATAGTGGGAAACATGAAAGTAGCATTCATTATAATTTAGGTGCTATGATTTATATTTAACAATATGTCAGTCAGATTTTGGTTAAATCAGAAAGAGAAAGATTAAATCTATCAGTTTCACTTTATTCATCAGAAAGATAAAATTCCTATGTTTACAGTTAAGAAACCATAGCATTATAGTACTTTCTATATTTGTTAGACAACAGAGCTGATTTTAACGAACCTACCATTTAAATGGTGGTATGTCTAACCGAATGGCATCATTCCCAGGAGATAACCTCATGGAGAGACTAAGGTTTCCATAAGTCTCCATGACAAAGTTTAAAAAAAAAAAAAAAGCATCATCTTAGGCAGGTGCCTATCTGTGAGCATACGGCTGAGCTAATAGCATCCTCAGCCACATATCCCCAGATAGTAAATGAGGAGCAGTAGCATCCAACATTGTTTAAAGAATAAGGATAGAAGTATGAGGAAAACTCCCAAGTTTATGAAATATTATTAAATAGAAATACTCAAACTGGGGGAATTTCATAAGCCGTGGGGAAGGAGGATATGCAGCGAGATTCTCTGTGGAATCTCACCAGTTTTGGAAAAGACAACAGGCACCAGGTTCTCGGAGTTCTGAAAAGACCCCAAATAGTTTTGATCAATAAAAGTTGGTGCCATAACATTATGCGCAAGTAAGTTAGAAAGCCAAGTCAAAGAGTGTTATAAAAATATAAAAGCTGTACTAAGTCACATGGAAGGGAACTCTAATTAGACTAACAGCAGATCCCAGAAGAAAGTTTACAAGCCAGGAGAAAATGGAATGACATAATCGAGTTCTGAGGGGAAAGTACCTCTGAACAATGAAAGAGAAATAAAAGCAATCCCAGGAGTGCAAAGGAGAGAGGACTTGCCATTGACACTGGTCTCACAGGATGCACAGAGAACTAAGGAGAAATAAATACATCGCCACACTAAAGGACAGTAAATGCCATTATGGAAACCCTCATAAATGGTTTTACACCTCTTGGTCTGGACAAGACATGACTGTTGGCATCCTGGAACAGAGCAGCCATCATGTTCATAATTTTCTCTAGAGACTGAAGATTTTAATACTGGGTTGTAGAGAGAGGAGGAAAGTCTGTGGGCTCATAAGACTTAGGGAACTGGCAGAGGTCATGGGTTTCTTTGTGATAGCTTAACACCCTCTCCTCCTCAAGTATAAAAAAGGTGGAAAGTTGACAAGGGGAGAGAGTTTGGGGTAGTGTAGCTTCCAGTATGTTTCCTGGTCTGACTTTTTCAATAATGCAGCTTTTTCGAGTACTTCATGCTATGGGGCTCTTCCGGAGTAGGTGCCCAGAAGTCACCCAGGGGTCTTCCTGGTGGTATCTTCCAATCACCCCTGTTCTCAATGACACACAATATTGGATCTGGAAGAAATCTTCTCTTTAATATGTTGGTACCTTCTCTATCTGTGGAAAATAGACTTTTTTTTTAACTTCTTCACAGGAGGAAAAAATGATGAGGCACATATATGTTATGAGACTCAAAGGTAATGCATATGTATAAATGATAAAAAGATTTAAACTTTATCATAAAAGAAGACAAGCAAACCAGGAAAGTAAACCAGAAGAGGGAAGGGAAGCAACAGGAAACAGCAAACAGGAGTAAATTCTTATACACCATGTAGTAGTAAAACTAACTGGTCATGTACCCCTTCTTGGTAGATGATTAAATGACTGAGCTCTGATGACCTTCAGTTCAAATAAGAAGCACGGTAGAAACAGAACACCTTTCTTGTCCTAAATCTGACAAACGACAGATGGAATTTTAATAACAAATAGAATTCCTTAGTTATCAGAGTTCTTTATGCTACAAACAAGGGACAAGTGTGACCTCCCCACTAGAGAGTTTATCTTTTCCTTCTTTTCAGGAGAAGATACTGAGGCTCACAGCCAAGCATTGTTTTCTTTTAAACAAATACCATCTGACTGGCAAAAAAAAAAAAAAAAAAAAAAAAAAAAAAAAAAAAAAAAAAAAAAAAAAACAGTTGTCAAATTACCCTGGTCTCCTCCTGTAGCTGATTTCTCAGTTCTTCAATTTGCTGAGTAAAGTTGCTCTTTTCCCTGGAAAGCTGGCTTATCAGAGCCTCCTTTTCCTCCAGCCTTTTTAAGGACTCACCTGGGGAAAGGTTTCATAAGATAGATTGTGGCTTTTCTCAATGATTGTCATTCCTCCATATTGACTTCCAGCCCCCACAAGACTCCTACTAAAATACTGTTTTATATTTAGGGAACGTCTAAGAGGTCCCGTGCTGCCAAAACCAGGGCAATGAATCTTTCCCAAACATAGAAGCAAACTCTAAAAGAATCAATTTTTAGCAGCAAGTATGAGCTGATAATAGCTAATGTCAGCTGTTTTATTCAGAACCTTCTATGCTCTAGATACAGATAAACTACTAACGTAGATATAGAAGTAGTTTAACTCTCATAGGTCGGGGCCTAATTGTTCCATCACTCATTCTGCAAAGAAAAAGCAGCTTAACATACCAGGACTTAATCCCAACTGTCCCCTTTCCAGGTGCCAATCATCCCGGTGTCCTATCCGTATGTCAATCTTAAATGGTCATATACACATTCCAACTTACCAGCTATGAGTCCTCAGGCTCACTTAAGTGAACACTGATTGCCTATTTACTAAAAAGGACATTATAAAGAATAAGACTGAATATCCAGCTAGAGGAGAGAGACACAATTGTGGAGAAGGTACACAGAGCTTCTATATGGGTCGTTTCCATTCTGCCATTCTCCAGGAGACTACAGTTCTTCAGCAATGAAGTCCTAGATTGTAGTCATTGGGGATTGCTTATTTGGTTATGGTTTTATGTCATTTTGAGGGTTTTTCTGTACAGATATGTTAGATACATTTCCCACTACTGGTAAATTCAGCCTTTGCCCTGTCTCTTCTCCAGAGAAGTTGGGGTAGATCTAAGGGTACAACATTCTGTAGATGTCATGGTCTTTCTTTAAGAAAGAGCAAGCTCTTTCTTAAATTTGTCTAGAAGGCCCTGATACTAACCTCATTAGCATATTACCCTCCCATTAGCAGAAAAATATTCATCACACCAGAGATCCTAAGCCTATTAAGAGCTATGTACTGAGAAACTCAGGAAGAAGGAATATATATACATACATACATATATACATGTGTAATGAATCCTTAAGTCACAAACAGAATAAAAATCATATTTGTGGAAATGTCTTTTTAAACTGAAAGCTTTTGAGGTTGTGATGTTATATACATATTTTCTAAATTCTCAGTTTGACTAAAAGCTTGAAGTGGCACGCTTATGTTGCTAATTTTTGAGAAAATATCTACCATATATATTGATCTGAATATGCATGGTTTGATTCTCAATTGTCTTTTCAAGTTAAGATGCTGTCCCATGGATGAGCAACATGGAATGGGATGGTACACACTGCAATTCCGGGACTCAGGAGAACTCTGAAATTCAAGGTTAGCCTGGATCCACAGGAGAGCCATGTGTTCAAAAAAAAATTTTTTTAAAACACTTAAGACAATTATTTTCAGCCTGAAATACTTCTTTATACATATTTCTTCTTTTATCATGCAAAATATTAAAGATGCACACTTAAAGCTGAGATTATGACAAAGCTTAGTTCTTTTGCTTCATCAAGAAGTAAAACTTTTAACGTGTGAGTACATATTAGTGAAAGTTACCACCACGAAGGCATCATAGTGCTGTAGGCTGGGCTTGGGAGAAGGCTCCAGCTCTTTCCACTGCCATTGTGTATGCACTATCAATGTAAATGGAAACAGAACTCAATGCAAAAACAGGTCTATGTATCCTACTGAGGGTAATCTTACAGACATCCCTCCCCACAGTGAGTCTTGAGGCTCATTGGAGGTCTGTGAATCAAATTTCCATAACCACTGAGTAAAACACCACTTTCAAAGGATCCTTGAAACTCAAGTCTATTGTGGGTAGAAGCTAAGAAATCACTTCCATCACGGAAGCCATGCCTGCTGCAGGCAAAAGTGACTATGTGTTGTATGGGTCTCTTCTGAAAGCAGACATGAGAAATGTGGATGGTAGCAGAAAAACAAAAATAAAAACAAGAGAAGATCTGGAGCCTGAACCCAGAAAGGGTTGGGAGGGGAGATTTAAGTGAAATAATTCAGGAGAGATTTGGTGCCCCTACAAAGAATTATTTAACAGCTGATGTATAACAAGGACAGCAGGTATATGCCCCATTGGCATAGGATCCTACTTGGTGTCCTTACAAGAACCAGAAATAATTCCCGTTTCTAGATTTTAAGCCATGATCTTTAATAAATAAAGAATAGTGAAATGTTCTAAATTTAGACTCAGGTGAGGCATTAAAGAGGATAAAAGAGAGATTTAGCTTAACTGACAACTTCTAAGTAAGTCTCTCTCTCTCTCTCTCTCTCTCTCTCTCTCTCTCTCTCTCTCTCTCTCTCTCTCTCTCTCTGTGTGTGTGTGTGTGTGTGTGTGTGTGTGTGTGTGTGTGTGTGTGTGTAACACCGTTCCACATTTTCCTCTATTTGTGTAGCACTGGTAATGGTGACAGCATATCTCTGGCCTTGTAGAACTAATTAAGAAGTGGAAGAGGTTCCTCTCACAGACTGTCCTCTCTGCCCAGTTTACTTTCCTTGTTGCTGGTAGCCTGCCCCTACTATCCACAGCCAGTGTAAGTAGTCATAGTTCAATGTAAGTAACCCGTGCCCTTTTCTCCATGGGTTTTCATTATTTATACCCTGCCTTGAGATCTTGCAGACATTTTTCCAATAATATTGTGGCCATATTGCTAGTATTGTAAGGAATTTATTCCAGGACCCAAATATTTTATTTTTGGTTAGTATCTGCAACATCTCAACAAAAACCTTCAATTCTCTAAATGATCTCTAAAATTTTATTTTAATACTCTAGAACTGGCATATAAAGAGATACATATTTACAGAATCGTTCCATAAAGCCTATGACCTACAGTATTTAAAACTGTCTACCTCTGTGCATTACAAATATATTTATTGTACATTTTTGTTGACCTAAGAATTCTACTTCTGAAAACATACTACTAAAAGTAATTATAATCTAGACAGATATCTACTGGTTTGCTGATCATGGTAAACACATGAGGATAAGGCTAATTAGACTACTGTCCATTTATTTGATGGATTATGAACAGGCATTACAAAACTTTATTATACATTTTTTAAAATCCCAAAAGGATTATTACAATTTAAAATTTATATATTTTTAAATAATTGGTAATGATTGGTAGTAATAGTCATGGGATACTTTTCTGTATTTAATCTTTGATCAAATATTTATATAACATCAACTACCAGATAGTGTTCTAAGTGACTGACATATATCAGTGAACAAAATAGAATCCCCTGATCTCTTAGAATTCATATTCTGACAGATGAGGACAGTCATTATGTCATTTAGGAAGTCTATGTGAAGAATAGAGCAGGACACTGGGGCTGTGGGCTGTGTCCAAACACTGTGCTATCTAATTTGCCCACATAGCCACTTGGTGAACCATCATCTCCAAGCCTCTGTGCAATGAATAAAGTGTTCCAGACAGAACAGCTCACCTATGACTCGAGGTTAGGAATGTTTCTAAAATTTAAAGGTCTGTACTGCTGAAGGTCTGAGATGCAACAGGCATAAAAGTCCAGAGATGCCAGAAGAACAATCATAGTCGTATTGCATAAGTTATGGGTTTAGTTGAGTATAAATATGACATAGGTTCATGATTAAAAATTACTCAATGAAGTCATAGAGAGGATCATGTCTAAAAGGCAGGGTGGGCAGTCCTGCTAGCTGCTGATCCTGAGATTTACTCTGACAGTTTCACACTGCTTTTCTGCAAAGCAGTAAAGTGCTGACCTTTCCCGACTACGAAGCATATCATTCAGACATGTCTTACCCCCCTCGTGATAGCTATGTATATTGCTCAACACCAAACTATAAACTTGCTTTAATTGTTAAGTAAGATTTCTGTCAGGGCAATATATTTTGTATCTAGACTGCAGCGTTCTTGAGCATGATTTGTACCACACTGCCAAAAGACTGGATGTGTCTGCAAGGTAACTCCCAGGCTTTCTTCCCATGGCCTAGAATCTTCCAGTGCCCACTGCTCTGTTGTATACTTATCACCTCAGTTGTGTCTCATGAATCTCTTGAGTCATTCGCAGGGGAGACAGCACATCTACTCACCACTCTCACTCTGTAGCTTTGTCCTCTGTGTGGTTAGGTCATTTGCTAACTGAGTCACCTCATCCAGTTTTGTGTTGGCTTCACTCAGACGTCTCTCATACACACTACAGAGTTTCTCAGCATTTGCCTGTGAGTTGCAAAAGAAGGGTTAGCCTTGGCAGAAGAAGTCCGCAATAAGTTAGCTACACTGGGAGGGTGCTGATGCTCTGCTTTGTGACCTGCATGAGTGCTTCTGCTTCAGGAGTAAAGGCCACCACCAGTGCTAGAAAATATATCGTTGGAATTAAGCAAGCACAGCAAATTCTAAGGTTAGCACCTGGAAAAGAAAATGTCAAAGCTTTTCAGACTCAAATTGAACTCTCTGGCTTTTAGGAGCCTCTTTAGAATTCTAAAGTCTTCTAGAAAAGAAAATGTCAAACATCGATGTGGCAGCAGATAGAATCATTTCATGGTATTATATTAAATATTTAGCTTTTCTTCCACCAAAGTATTTTTCTTGGAGGTAAATGTTCTGCTTGATCTTGGATCTATGGTGCCAAGAATAAAGTTTAACTATATTGGGGAGGGGGGACAAGAAACAAAAGGTGGAAATGGAGGGGAGGGGCGTAGATGGAAATCTAGAAGGCTGAGAAGGGTTAACAAGAGAAAGTAGACCAATCTCAGCTCCAATAGCTTGGCGTGAAATCTGCCTAAGAAGCTGCACACTCTGGCCAAGGGGATCGAGGCTCAAGACAATCCTGCTAACATTTCGGTTTCAAACGGGAGCTCCTCCGAATTGGCTTTTAATGCTTGCTGCAAAGGATATATTAGCCTTGCTTCTTCTCCCTGAGTTATGCAACCAGTGTAATCACCCACTTCTTGTCACACTCTGGAAACTCATGCAAGTAATTTGACTCTCGAGGTCCTCAGAAAGGAGGAAATGCAAGATTACTTACTTAACAGGTTTAGAAGATGATGACTACCTAAAAATGAATTGTACTTTGCACTCTTACTATTTATATGAACAGAAATGATAAGTTACGCTGGTGTGGTCTGTGGTTCTATAGACTCTAAATTGTGGTTTTTGTGAAACCAATCTATAAATAATCTTTGATGCCTTCTGTCTTCCCTGCTGATAACAGTATTAGGGAAAGTAACTACAACAGAGTGGATTAACACATTCCTAGGCTCCTTATATTACGTGCTCCATTTTAATTTATGGAAAAACCACACAAATGCATTATCTCTTTAAAGAGAGGAGACTATAGAAATTAAATAAGGAGATGAGCGATCATGCGCTCTGGCATTTGAGGAAACACCAAGAGCTTGTGAAGTGGTGAAGGATGGTGGGGAATCTGACAATTGCAATGTTATCTTAATTGTCATAAAACACTAATGGTCAAGATCAGGCAAATTTAGACACATTCCAGGATAAGACCAGTGGGAAACTTCTCAGCCATTTCTAGTTAGAGCATGTGCTGTGTACTGGATCTCTCTTTAAGCTTATGAGAGTGAATATTATAAACTTTCCACAATCAGTTACTAAGTGTACCATTTTACATCCCCAAATAAATATGTGGCATACAATGGGCACTTAATAAAGGCCTACAATGTTCAAATTATTATAGATATTAGTAAGAGGGTGGCTGATGTAGAGACTAAAGTCATACTCAAATTTTCCTCATAAAATACAACCCCAAGTGTTTGTTATATCAGGTGAATAGGTTATCCCCTGAGAATAACGAAGAAGGAGAACATATTCCAGCCTAAGCTGGTTGAAAAGCTGACAAGGAACGGATGAAGTTCCTGCCAGCTTATGGATGCTCTACGGTGCACACAGGCTTGTTGGTAGTTGAGAAGCCAGACCTGGCAGAGAATCAATGACAAGGTTGTCATACAAGATCACCAACATAATGGTGACCATATTAACTGCCAGGCATAGTTAATTAACTGACAAACACTCTATTCACTGCAGGCACCATCAATGTCATTTTTTGGTTACCCACAATTGCAAGCCATGTTTTAAATGTTGAATATGTTTGGCCACATATCCAAAAATGGATTTTGATGATCGCAGTTGGCACCTTTGTTTCTGTCTTCATACGATCTCTTAAAAGGTGAAAAAAATCAGTAGCTCGTGAATATGGCTAAAAAAAAAATCAGTAGCTCAGAGACTTATTGTCCACATTCAAGAAGACAGTAAGTGTCAGATTTGGGATTTGAACTGAAATTGCTTATGTGGGTATAATTTAAAAAAATATGAAAGAAAATAAATATTAGAAGAAAAATACAATATTAAATGCTCATATATCTATCATGTGAAGTTATCACAAAGGAGATGTTAAAGATTAACTGTTAGATGGATTGGTTGACACACACTGTCCAAGTCCTGCGTCTCTTAGAAGGCTGGATAAATGTATTGCTATATAAACTTTCTATATTTTAAATCTCTGATGAGAAATGACTCTAACACATGGGCTTTTGGGATAAAGTCTGTTCTTAAAAATGAAGAACCAGGAAGAAACAAGTGCCAGGTACAGGAATGCCAAAGGAAACATCTGCTTCGGGGGGAGGTGGTAGGTTTGGATTTATATGTGCTGATTTGCAGACAGTAAGATGTTGCTGAGCTTGCTTTTAAGAAGAACATAGAGGGTTGTAAGATGCACTTATGTTCATAGCTTGGAGTATATGGTGTTACATATCAGTCTGAAGGGAATGAAAAATGATGAGTATCTGTAAAACCTCTTACAGGAAAAAAATAAGAAAATGAGCCACAGAGTGGCAGGATTTCAGAAGGCATCCATGTGAAGGGAGCTTGCTGAGCTGTACTTGCAAGTTATCAATCTACTCGGGAGACAGAAAAGCAATGCTTCCTTTAGGCATACCTTCATGTGGTGGGTATTTACAAGAAGTGCTAGCAACTGGTATAGTATTTTTAATTAAAAAGGCACTTTATAATCAGGATTTGCAACAGATCATATGGATAGTCATTTAAAAGTTTGCCTACATGGGAATATAGCTTGCACAAGAATTGTAACTTCAAAAGAATTTCAATTTAAGCCTAAAGATGAATAATAAATTTTATGTGAGAGAAGAGAAAATTAATGGAATGTACATGCATCTTAATTTTTCTTCTAAGATGACTAAATATGACTCATTCCCGAAAATGGGGGGAAAGGTGAAATAATTTTCTATCACTTCTACACTGCCCTGGGGCTCTCTCTTTTAAATATTTTCATTTAAGAATGCTTTGGCTTCCATCGAGCACTAGCATTCTTACCATTATAACATGGGAAAAGATAAAGTCAATAACTCAGATAAAAGTTTAGCATAATATTTATGTCTTTAAAAATGAGCAAGGCTTAATTTTTACTATTTCTCTCTCTCTCTCTCTCTCTCTCTCTCTCTCTCTCTCTCTCTCTCTCTCTCTCTGTGTGTGTGTGTGTGTGTGTGTGTGTGTGTGTGTGTGTGTATACATACATATGCACATGGGGGCATGTTGAGCACACATAGGTACAACTGCCACAGAGCTCATGTGGAGGTCAGCTCTCATCATCCAGTATGTGAGCCCTAGGGATTGAACATGTCATCAGAGTTGGCAGCAAGCACCTACGAGCCATGATGAGCCATTTTGTCGGCCTACAGGATAATTTATATTATCAAAACTATTTAAAGTACAAACAAATGTGGTCATATACAATGTGCATATAATTATAAGACAAAGCTAGTCTCTGCTGTCTAAATGTAACATATTGGGCAAAAGGCATATGCAGATACCAATGCAATGCCAGCCACGACACAGATTGCAGAAAGCAACAAATATAAACAAAATCAGCTTTAGTTTCTGCTGTGGAGAAGCATTCCTCTGAGAAAAATTAAAGGATGAAAAAATGCAGCAGTGCTACAAGAATTCTAGAACAGGTAAAAACAAAACCTACTACAGAAAAAACAACTTGAATATTCCAGAGGAGAGAATGAGCATTAAAAAAAAAAAAAAAAAAACCTGATGGATGGTAGAGTGTAGAGGCATGCATCTTTAATCCCAGTGGTTGGGAAGCTGAGACAGGTGGATCTGTGAGTTCAAATCCAGCCTAGTCTACATAGTGACTTAGTGAGTTTCAAACTAGCCAAAGTCACATGATGAGTCCCCATCTCAAAAAAAAAAAAAGAAGAAAGAAAATGAATGGACAAATGAAAGAAGAACAGAAAAAAACAAAATAAAGAACTGATGGAAAAATGGATATTTTGTGAAAGATAAACCCTTTAATTTGAATGAAAATGAATTAAAGTAATGAAATCTAGAACTGGTGGAAACAGAGGTTGGGCCTGATGATAGACTATAGGTTATCTTAGACACACACACACACACACACACACACACATTTGGATTTCATAATTACATGAGTTCATACTTTAGAAAAGTATTATTTAGGTATTGTGTTAGATGGACTGGAATAATAAAAGATTAGAAACAAAAAAATAATAATTTTGGGAGCCATAAAAGTCCAGTTGCAACGTGATAAGAGATGAGCCAGAGAACAGAGGAGGAAAGCAGAAAGACAATGAAGAACTGACCTGCTGAATAAGGAATGGAAACAAAGAACAGGAAAAAAAAAAAAAGCAAGTGATTGAGGCTTAGAGCCTGGCTGTTGGAAGAACGGGTGTGAGGGACAGAAAGGGAGTACCCTACTGTAGGTGAACGGGGGCAGAGGGGGCTTTGCTTTTACAGATGCCGACTTGAAAATGAGGCCAATACTGATCTCTAAGAGAACAACTTGAGAGAAGACTTTCAGGAAAGTCTGGGGAAGTAAAGACAGGTCACAGAGATAAAAAGAAAGAGCAGAAGATGAGCTACGTAGAGACCCAGACAGGGGAGAGTAGCATAAATGCTTTATTGCAATTTGAACTTTCAAAATAGTTATTTCTCAGCAGCTTCCAAAGATGAACAAAGAAATTCTCATTTTGTTTACATATTTGCTGCTTTTCAGTAACCATCTGTACTCATGAATTTAAGCAGATTTCACTGTTTAACTAATTGAAATAGCTACTATACCGACCTCATATTTGTTGTTCTGTCTAGCACAAGGCCAGAATGTGAATGCCTGGGGTGCCAAGAAGTTCCAAGAAAGAGGCCTGTGTTGTGGACTTCAAGACTCACCACCCAGGGATATTCCAAGTGTCTACTGCTTGCTAATGTTTTTCTCTCCTGCCAACCCATATGTGGCTCAAACCAACAGTTCAATGGGCATTCTTTGATGACATCCACACATTGTTAACTATATAGGTCCATAAAGAACATGAAGTATGGGACGTACTTATAAATTTAAAGTATGTTTTGAAGAGCTTTGGAGTTTAGACAGAACCACAGGGGATCTGTTCCAGCTATGAATTTCAATTCTCCATCATTGTAATGCCCCAGAGAATCACCAGGACAACCATCACGACATCAGACCTGTCGCAGTTTCAAAACTCTTCTGAGCTATAGAGTTTGTTCAGTCTGCTCTGGGCTATGGCAGTAAATCTCACTTAAAATATACCAATACAAGATTAATAATTATTGGAAAACAAATTAACACTCATGATAACAGGCTACAGCTTAGGAATACACTTGAGAGATCGGATGGTCCAAGAGATGGACGTTGATCCAATCTCTCAAGAAGGCAGAAACAAATGGGGAGCTCAAGATCCCAGCAGCCCCTCTTGAACGGGGCTGGCCACACCCCCTTTAGCAGCCCCGGACCCTGGATAAGTATCTTCCAATCTTATCAGCTGATGCCTGAATCCCACCACACTGGGCAACTTGATGAGACCGTGTCTCAAAATTTAGAAAATGCCAAGATAGCCGGGCTATAATTAAGCAGTAAAGCACTTGCATTATATGTGAAAGACAAGGTTCCACCCCAGCAGTACTGCACAGGAACACTTTGCCCTTTCATTGACAAACATTTCTAGTTGTCATTCTGAATTTTCTTTGCTTCCCACTCCCCTGCCCCAGCTACTCCTGTGTTCAGATGTCTATAAGGAAAGCTTGGGAATGCCTACCTTTGTTCTGGCCATCTGATCAACACGGGTCAGGAGGTCATCCACTTGTAGCTGAAGATCACTCTTTTCCTGCTCTAGCACCTGCCTAGCCTGCTGCAAACGTTCTACCTGGCCTTCAAGATCAGTCAGGTTCTCTACATGTCTCTTTTTCAGAGAGGCAGAGGTCGCCTCAAAGTGTCTCGTGGTCTCTTCCATGTCATGGCAAAGCTTCTGAAATCTCGCTTCCTGGTGCTTGGTTATCTCCATCTGAGCCAAGCTGGTGCCCCCTGACTCCTCCAGCCTCTCCTTCAAATCTTCTAAGTCTTGGGTGAGGGAAGCTTTCTCTCTTTCCACCTTGGCTCTAGTGGTCCTTTCATCTTCCAGTTCCTCTTTCAAATTTAGTATATGAGCCTGGAGAAATAAACAATTTTGACTTTTAATAATTACTTACAACATATTTCCATATGCAGCAAGGTAATTACATTAATCTTGTCTCAACTTAGAAAGCAAACATGACATTTTTCATTCCTATTTTAAAACTAAAGGAAATTGAACAACCAAGAAATTAAGCAATTTTTCTCCAAAGCAATACCAAGAAGCATAATTACAATTTTCAATTTTTCCAGATCCCTAGCCCTGCATTATAGACAATAACATTAAATTGTACAAGGAGGGAGATTCTTAGTAAAGAGCCTCCAGGTTTTTTTAAAGGCCCTCTTTCATATGTAGAGAACATTTTTTATAGGGAGCTTATAAAAATATGGCACAGTGAATTATATATGCAATGCCTTTCTGGAATTTGTTAACCATCTTAATAATTGTGGATGCTACAAAACTGAAAAGATTCAACGCCCATCCAAGCAACTTGCACTTAAGAAACAACATGTACTCAACCCTCCACACATGGCACATAGAGTTGGCTAACTGGTTTTTAAGTCTTCAGATTCCAGGGAGTAGACCTGCAGTGGTGAATTGGAATTGGTGGAGAAATGGGCACTATAAAGTGAACAGTCATATGTGATACTATTACAGGTAGGCGTATTAGCAAAGGGAAAGCATTGATAGAACCCTCAGAGCTGTAGACACTCCAGTTCAGGGGTGAAAAGTGCTGGAAACCTTCATAGAGCCATTGTATTCAGTGCAGCGAGGCCAGTGATATTTCCTAACATCTTAATTAAGGCTTTGGGTTAGAAGAGAAAGGAAGACATTTATAAGTCTTTTTCTTAATATTACATCAAATGGATTAGACTTTGTTATTTCTCCGGGTCATGCCAGCTACGTCATCCTCTAGTTTTGTATATAAATTATCCCAGAGTAAGTGCTTGTAAATGTGGACACTAAGAAGTTATTGAATCTGAAATATTTATCTCAAATAATACCATGTTTGGCTCAAAATCCCCTAGGTCACTTCTTCATAAATAATTTTTAGAGTCATTAAGGCACATTTTTTTGGATAAATTGAGTTTTATTTTATATTGGGTAAAATCAAGTGTCATTTGGATATATAGCAAGAATGTATAATTCTTGGTGTTCACTGTTGTTTCTAAAGATAAAGTAAGTTCACAAGAAATGAGACTGGATTTCTTACTGGGCTTAAAATATCCTAGAAGATAGGCACTGAAAGGAGGCATTATTGAGACGGTAATGTGACATAAAACATCTGTATGGATACATACATAACATCATATATGCCGATGTGTATAGCCACAACAGTACTGATTATTGCCATACAACATGGTGATGTAGTGTAAAATAACCACTCAGTCTGAAATTTCCAAATTGCTATCCATTATCAAATAAATAATACTTTGGGTTTATGAATAGCTATAGAATCTGCTGAATTTTAAATTAATTGCTTTGTAACCATAAAAGTTAAACACTAAACTAATGAATGACACAGCAGGTCATGTACTGTTCTTCCCACGTAAACATATCGTTGAATTTAATAATTTGAGCTCAAAGCTGTCAAGATTAATGTGCTAAAAATTATGTACTCAGGATTTAGCACAAGGCCTAGTCCATAGCAAAAGTTCAAAGAACAAGCTACTTGTTATTACTCTTATGAGAAAGAAATGTAAGCTTAAGAGGTAATTATCTCTCCAGGGTCACACATTTGTGGGAGGCCATTTTCCTTCTTAACTGCTACCTTTTACTCCCTCTGTCTACAGCTGGCTAAGGGTACCAGTTATGGGAGTGCCAACCTGCTCACAGATATAAACATTGGTACACAGAGTGATCTGATAATTGTGTACCTGAAGCTCTTTTACCGTCTTCTGAAGCTGAGACACCAGGTTCTTCTCACTCTCCACTTTCGAATTCATCTGACTCATTTCAAATTCTTTCCTGTTTAGAAAGAGAAAATCTGTCATAATAATAACACATATTTAAATACTTAAAAGTTAAAAGGATAGCATATGAATTCTTACTATAGCTGTTATATCTCCATCTGATTCAAGTATTACATAATCCCTGGTCTCTTTCTTTAAATCATGATTGCGTCAGATATGTATCCTTCTAAACTTTTTCATGTGTGTGTGTGTGTGTGTGTGTGTGTGTGTGTGTGTGTGTGTGTGTGTAAAATGGTAGAGATATTTTAATTTTCTTTACTGTAGAATTATCATACTGTAGGAATTTGTATGTACAGATATATAACATAATTTGACCAATACAAAATATAAGGGACGTCCTTATACATGGTCCCCACACAGAGCTTATTTTACAATTAGTCTGTGACATATATTCAGTGTTTTCAAACTCTGGCCTACAGCCAGCAAAGGCATGGAGTATAGTCTTCACTTTGCCATGATACCATAATTTTCAACACTGACTGCAATGGGAACCCTGTCAGCATTTTCTAATATACTGTTTCCTTGCATTCTTAAGGTGACCGCAGATACATGTCAAGCGTAATAAGTTAGGAGAAGACAATCTACCATGACCTATATAACTGTTACATCTCCATCTGATTTGAATATTACATAATCCCTGTTCTGTTTCTTCAAATCGTGATCACGCAAGGTATGCATCCTTTGAACCTTTTTTTAGAGGCCAACACATGCATGCACACAAAGCCAGGAGCCTAAAGCTTCCCCCTGACTACTCTATAAACTATGAACCCAACTTTGACATGTTCTCAGTTTTGACTTTGTACTTGGGTCTTACTTTTGCTCCACTTATTTGGTAGAATCTAAATCTTTAAAGGTACAAACTGTTAAAATATATGTCACCAACTAGCAAAACTAGAAAGAAAACCATCTACTGGTTAGTTAGTTCCATTGAGTACAGAGAATCCAAGGAAACTGATGGAAATTTCCCATAATTTTTAATCATTTCATATAATTACAACTTTATAGTAAGAATCAATGTTTATATAGTTTACACAAATAGCCAACATAAATACTAGTGTAGCTGTATCTGACAAAGAGAACAGTATTATTTAAGTGATCATATAGTTTTCCATGCTTTATATCATAGTCAGGTTTATGCTGTGTTCACGTTACCATTGGTCTCATGATGAATCAGAGAAGTAAACCACTTCTTGTAGACTCAGATTTCCATAGTTCACCTCTCCTGTCTTACTACTTCTAAAATTTCCACCTTCTTGGTGGGTGTCTTATGCTCTAGCCTCTAGAGTGTGTCTTTATTTTTCTAATAGTCTGACAGAGTCCATCAAACTGAAAATATCACTTTCCCAAGCTTCTAGTCACCATCTTTGGTCTTGAACTATCTGGCTCTGGCCTAGAAACCTGATGCTAAATGAAACAGCGCTGCTCCTCCTCCCAGTGTTAAGACTTTCCCAGAATCCCTTGGCACTTACCTCTTCAGCTGCTCTGCCAGCTGCTGCAGGCTGCTCTCCAGGTTCTCTGAACCCTCTTGGTTCATCTTTAACTTACCCTCCAGCTTGAGCTTCTCCCTCTCACACTTCATTCTGGCTTTCCTCTCCCGCTCAAGGGCACCTTCCAACTGACAAAAAGAAAGACTGCCTAACTAAATAAAAGTCAGACTTTATAACTTATCAACGGTCTTTGCATTAACCACTTTCAGGAAAAAGGAAAGTCTGAGAATAAATTCTATAAATGGTGCAAAGAAGCATTTTAAAGCTCACAACGGGGCTCAGCACATAAAGTTAATTGCCAAAAAGTCTAAACACTTGTGTTTTATCACCAGGATTCATGTGCTGGAAGAAAAAAATCAACTCCCATTTACTTATAAACTGACCTCTACGTGTGTGCCATGAATGAAATGTGCACCACTATACATGCAAGCCAAATAAACAAACAGTAAACATCATTTGGAAGTTTAAAGACTTAAATAAGAATTGCATGCATCAGTACATTACCAAAAGAACCTAGAAATTAATTATGGGTGAAAGTTTTACAGATTATAAATGATAAGATCTGATTCAGAGTGGCAACAACTAGAAAATGGCCAGTTGTTCACTGCTTCCTGGAAAGGGTAACTCCCTTCTTCACCTGGCAGTTCAGTTCCTGAGCAGCTAAACACCATTTACTCATGGGTTTTTCTTCATAACACAAGCATTCTGCTTTCTTGAACTATAGCATGCAATCAGTCCCTATGTAATCATCCAGGAATATCTACAGCCTACTTGGGACTCATACTTGGGACCCCACACCCTTTAAACGTCCCACCTTCCTCTAGTCCATAACAATTGTCATATTCTGAGATTCTACAAAACTACTCAGAACATCTCAGTTGTCTCTGGCTTCATGATGGTAACAGTGATTGAGAAGTTGATTTAGTGGGAAGCTAGGAAACAATTGAAATACTATTCTTTGTGTATTGACAGGCTCCTTTTGAACAATATCCCATCACTAGTAAAATAAATGAAATTCAAGTTATGCTTAAAGGGATATTTCTCAAAGTCATGTGTAAAACCTAGAAGTAGATGAGCTATAGACATTATAAAATAGAGGCATGTGTCCCCTAGAATATGATAAAATTCTAGACTCCAAAGTGACAGCATTAGGAGATAGATTCCTTGGGGTACATAAGTGAAGAGGACAGAGCTCTGGTAGATTAAATGTCCAAACATAGTTTTTTTATATCTGCCATCATGTAAGGACAAGGCAATGTCACTTCTGAACAGTAGAGTATGGCTTCACCATATGCCATGTCTGTCTGTGATTTGACTGAGCAGTTCCTAGTCTCCAGAAGATAAATTAATCCATTGTTGATGAACCTGAAGTCCAAACAAGTTTGCTAAAGCAACTAAAATGGACAAATTCACCTGAGTGCATCGGTTCATTCATATGCACACAAACACCTCTTACATTGAGATTGTATAAGTCAGACAAACCATAGAAATAGAAAAGGGAAATAAGTAACAGAGAAAAACAATAATATGAGAAAAACATAAACACAAAAACATAAGGTAAAATCAATCAAAGATACCACTTTTTATTATTTACCTCATTGCTGTCTCCCATTTTCCAGAGTTGTACAAAAGCTACATTTAAGTATTCTTATACTTATTCTTACACCCATACTGTAGTGGTCTTTATGGATATTAAGAATAAAACAGTTCAACTTCTGAATAATAAAGGGAGTTCGCTACACTACTGAGCTTTCCTGGAACTGTTAGATATGAATGAAGACAGATTGCCAACCAGTCAGCCCTCTGCTGCTCACCGCATCGGCTTGCTGGCCCAGCTTCAGGTTTGCTTTTCTCATGTTGCTGAGTCTCTCTTCCTCTATGTGCAGATGCTCCTGGGTCTGCTCCTGGGCCTCCTGGGCCGCCTTCACTGCTCTGAGAAGTTTGCTGACTTCTTCATGTAGAGAGTGCACTTCCTCAGTCAGGATCCTAACCTGTGGGAAGAAGACAAAGATGGCCTCATTAGAGCCACCAAAGGAAAGCCGGGCAGAGCCCCAAGGACATTTCCCTTTATAGTCCAAAATACTCATGAGACAGCTAATGTTATCGAGATCCATTTACAAATCCCTAAGTTCGATTTTTCCCACAAAAGGAGGTCTTTAATAAACATGGTCACTAAACCCCAATGTACAAACTACTTTCAGAACTTATTACTATAGAATAACAATATCATTATTGTTAGTTTTAACTTCTGTTGATGATCTGGGGAACATGTGCTATGTCACATTATGCTGCAGTGTGCCCACAGTGTAGCAGTTCAAAAAGACAGCACATGTAAAGGTGGAAGTTGGCTGTCTCACTGGGAAGCAACGCTAAACCAAGTACAGTTTCATCTTGGAGATTAGCTACCTGTCAAAGCTTTCATTCAGACTCCTCACTAGCTAGTCCACACATAGAAGCACAAATTAAGACCCATAACTAAAGGAAAAAGCCAAGGTCTTTAACTAGAATTAACTAGATGGCCTCAACGTCAGATTCAGAATCATTGCTAAAGCTAGGGATTTAGACACATCCCAAATCACATTTTAGCAAATGGTATCAAGTTCATTCTCATCCCAAAAGTGATTCATAGATGCCCAATGAAAGCATTTTGCTCTACTAGATTTTAGGTGCAATAATAGCTTTCTTTTTTTTTTTTTTTTTTTGCATTAAAGGGCTCTCATACATTCAAACTAGAAATCTGAGGAGGAACAATACAGTTCATCAGACCCTTCACTTCACTTTCTGCCCATTCTGGCTCCCATCACTAAATGTGCAGGCCACTGTGTTAATTAATGGAGCACTTCTAGTACCCAAGAATCAAGTTTTCCCAACACTGCAGAAAATGTACCTTGTGTTCTGCTGCACACTTTTCCTTCTCTGACTTTGCCAAGATTGTTTCCAGGTCATAGATTTCCTTCTTCAACTCAGAACATTCATCTTCCAGTTCCCGCCCCCTGGCAGTTAGCTCAGAATGAACATGCTCTTCTTCCTCTGCCTGCCCAGACAGCTCCTTGATTCTGGCCTCCAACTGCATCTTGGATTTAATCAGCGACTCACACTGCTCTTCAGCTTTTTCCAGGGTCTCTTGTTTCTACCGTAAGATAAGGAGAAGATTGTTACCAACAACTGGAAATAACTTATCAGCTGGGCAATGAGCCCACTTAGCACATAGTAAGGAGATTATTACCTGCCCTCTGCCCAGGACTTTCACCTACCTTTCATAGGCAGCTGAAATAGCATTTCCAGGTCCCTAACTCTGTCGTTGGAAAGTAAGGATGTTGCTGGCATTTGGAAGAGCCTTCTATCTGTATCTCAAGCCCATTTACTAGATTAAGTGACCTCTTCTAAGGCATTTAATAGAAATCCAGTGCCCTAAAAGAATAGGTATGCTTTCAAAAAAAAAAAAGTGTGCCACATATAAATCAAAGCACCTAGAAGAACTGATGTGGACATGAGACTGACTACTTGGAATATTATCTAATAGAGCTCACTTCTACACTATAATATTTATAGCATTGTTATAAATGCCCGGAAGTACTTTGCTTAGTATATATTTCTGTAAACTGAGCTCAGCAGTACATTTTTATGCACACACTGAATTTAGAACTCGCAGATTTATAATTAACTTTTACTATTAATTTCAACTAAAATTTTGCTTCAGTGATTCCACCAGCAGCAAATTCCACAAGTTATACATGTAAAACATAAGTCCTGTTTTTATTTTGTGTTTTTTTTCCTCGCTCAGATGTACTGTCTCCAGATATCACCGTTAATCAGGGTTCCCATGTTACAGATCAAGTAGAGTGTATGTGAAGAGGCTAATAGAAAGTTCTATGGAGACTACTAAGAGAAGAGAAGTTCAACACTGGCCTTGTCCAGCTGTGATCACCAGAAGCTATAATAATGACTGGTCTGGAAAACTATGCCCAAATCGTACAATAGTGGCATTGATGTTATGGGAATTACCAACCTCTAAAGCTGGGAGCTGAAAGAAATTATCATAATTATCTCAGGTACTTCATTGTTGTGACAGTAAACCACTATCATCACCCCCATCTTCCATCTTTAGTCCTCACCATCCTATCCATTCTAACTGAAATGACACTTTGGAAGATGTATTAACTATCCTTTTTAAAATACTCAAGTTGTGTTAGTAAAGGAGACAAAAAGAAACATAAAAATACAAATCTAGGTTCGTGGATTCTGTGTAACTCCTGTCTAAACAAACAGGGCTCAGAAGGCACATGTGGAGAAACATAAAATAACAGATCTAAAACTTTGCTGAAGAATCAAAATATGAGGTCAATATAGAAAAATGACAAGAACACTTAAAGTCAAAGCAAATCAAGGAAAGTCCCTGTATTTGGGAACTACTGAGAATATCTGGTCTCTATTTCAGCTGTTTTCTGCGTCTCACTCAGCATGTGAACAGGAACTGAACCTGTCACCCAATGCTTAAGAAGGTCAATCAACCCTGGCCACTTCATTAAATATGCCAGTGCAATTGAAGGAAGGGGCACTTTGGAATTTCATGGAAGTTTAACAGTAGAAAGAGCTTATCTTTTGTACTTATTCTCTTACACAGAACCATAGTTCACTTAATTATGCTGTAACATAAGTAGTGGATTAAAAAATCCTGTGCTTTTAATTTTTTTTTTTACCTGTTTGACTATCTGAGCTATTAAAAATACATGATGCTAAAATATTGCACGGACCTGTTAACATATTATATTTAAAGTTACAACATGATTCCAGATAAAACTTTATGTATTTTCTCTAGAATTTGCTTCCATATGTGTTGGCTACTCACATCAACGGACTAGGCCCTGACCCCTAGACTTCTCTTATTTTCCCAGCCCAAGGCTAGAGAGTAGCCAGGATCTGCCCTACAAAAAAAAAAAAAAAAAAAAAAAAAAAAAAAAAAAAAAAAAAAATCCCACCAATCCCTGAGTTTGCCCCAAAATCAGTCCATATAGTCCCTTCAATTCCAGGCCACCATGAAAAGCTCTCTCTCTCTCTCTCTCTCTCTCTCTCTCTCTCTCTCTCTCTCTCTCTCTCTCTCTCTCTCTCTCTCTCCCTCTCTCCCTCTCTCCCTCTCTCCCTCCCTCTTTCCTTTCTCTCTCTCTCCCTTTCTCTCTCTCTCTCTCTCTCTCTCTCTCTCTCTCTCTCTCTCTCTCTCTCTCTCTCTCTCTCCTCTCTCCCTCTCTCCCTCTCTCCCTCCCTCTTTCCTTTCTCTCTCTCTCCCTTTCTCTCTCTCTCTCTCTCTCTCTCTCTCTCTCTCTCTCTCTCTCTCTCTCTCCTCTCTCCCTCTCTCCCTCTCTCCCTCCCTCTTTCCTTTCTCTCTCTCTCCCTTTCTCTCTCTCTCTCTCTCTCTCTCTCTCTCTCTCTCTCTCTCTCTCTCTCTCTAACACACACACACTAATAAATCCTATACAAACATGTAAATAAATCTCAGTTCTTTTCTGTTTCTCATCTGAGCAGAGGCAGCCACCCTCCTGAGTTTTTCCCTCCCAAATAACACTCTTGTGTGAGGTTTATTGCATGGTGTGATCTGATTGTGGGTTTTGACTGTTCCCTTTCCCAGCTTAACTGTACCACTTACAATATGTATTCTAGTCATCCACAATGGCCTTTTAAAATATTTCTCAACTTTTTCTTGCTGCTCCCTTGTCCAAGCTGAGCCTTTCTATCTCACATTTCTCCCAGTTTTGCAAACTATTATTCTCTAAGAGCGGAACTGAAGGCCAGGTGTGTGGCTTGGAAGATTATCTCCCATAGATAACTTCATGCATTTGAACACTTGGTTCCTAATTAGTCACGTTATTGAGGAAGGCTATGGAGCCTTTAGGAAACGGAGCATTACTGGAGGAAATATGTCTGAGACTTTGGAGTTCTGGTGTGGGCCCTTTCCTGCCTTCTTTTTTTGTTTATTCTGTGTGGATAAAATGAAGGCTAGGACCACCTCATGCTCCTACTTCTTTCCCTGAGGTGATGGACTTTCTCCATAACTGTAAGCCAAAAAAAAAAAAAAAAACTTTTCAAGGTGTTCTGGGTCAGAGTATTCTGTGACAGCAAACAGAAAAGTAACTAATACAGCCTGTCTTATCTAAAACGGTTACAAAATGTGATTTTTATTGTTTTTAACAGTGTGGATCTTCAAGTGGAATTCAGGCAGGAATTTCTACCTTTAATAACTGGCTGGAATACATTAAAGTTCCAGGATAGGTGTTCTGCTAAACACAGCTCAAAATGTCAGTTTTGGTACAGTGTTACTTATGATACAGCCTGTTGATTACATCACCTCCCAAAACAAACTAATAAATTCTCTCCTCCTAAACGTAATAACTTACATTTGTCTTTAGTGAGTTTCTGGTTTTGGTAGATTTAGTAGCAAGAACTTCAAAGCCAACTACAAATAATTTTATTCGAACCCAGCATTACTCAACCTAGCACTGTGCTTTACAGGGAGTTTAATAGAGATAGAATTATATCCCTGCCCTTGAGGGTACTGGGAGTGACAGCAGTCTAAGGGACTATAGAGAAGGAATGTGAGAGGGAATTGGAAGTGGCATATAGGCATCAGACTGGAGATGAAGACTGATGGTGCTATAGGAGATAATGGAATCTAAAATGTACGTGTTACAGGAATTGAAGTAACCTCACCGGAAAGTAGCATGGCCCCTTTAAAATAGTGGTTCTTAGCCCTGGCAAAACCAAGAGCACATATGCAGGTTCTTTAGATCCACATATCCTCTATTTAAAACATCTGAGGGTAAGGCCTTGACCTCCTTTCTTCATTTACTCTTCATAGGTGTGTTGGCTACGATATCAAGGTTGAGAAAGGAGCTTTAAAAACTCAATTAGAAATGGGTTGGACTATAGGAGAGAAAGCAGGAAGACAAAGTTCAGAGGACATGAGCCATATCATATAACTGAAACTATGAAAATATGTCAAGCTTATGTGGGACATACTAAAATCCCATCTGCTAACTTGCTAATGGATCATGGTCAGTTAAGAGCTGGAGCTTCAGTCAGGTGTGGTGGTTCCTCTCTATAATCCTTGGACTCAGGAGCTTGACATAGAAAGACTGCAGCGAGTTCAAGGCTAGCTTGTGTTACATAGCAAGTTCCAGGCCAACCTGGTACACAGAGTAAGACTCTGTCTCAAGACAATAGATATGTATCTTCCTGGCCCCATAATAGCTATGCGATATTATACACTAAACACCCAATGGTAATTTGTCTTTTGTTCTCTTTTCTGCTTCTTCCTTCTTCTTGTCTTTCATGTATGTGTGTGTGTAGTAGGCACCTATGTATGCACATGTGTGCAGATGTGTGTGGAGGTCAGAAGTTGATATTTTGTGTCTTCCTGGATGGGTCTCCACTTTATCAGTTAAGGTAGGGTCTCTCAGGTGAGCCCAGAGATTATCAATCATCTAAACTAACTAACCAAGTTGCCCCAGGGATTTCTCATCTCAGTGTTCTGAATGCTGGGATGACTTCACTTGCCAGGCCTTATCACAGTCTGTGGGTGTGTAAACCCCTGTCCTCACAATTGCCAGGACAACTTTTTTATTTACTGAGCATCTCCCCAGCTCGGGTTTACGTCTTTCTCTGAGACATCCGGCCAATGAAATTACTACTTTTTAATTCAAGTTTCTTTTTACAAGTTTCTACAGTCTCAGTTTAATAAAAATGTACAGTATTCTAAAAGCCAGTGCGTACTTTATTTTCTCAAGTCAGCAGTATCTTTGGAACTAGTTGGTCAAATTTAAAGCTCAAATTGTATAAAGAACATGGGTGGAGGGAGCACTCACAGCCTGCAGCTTCAGAAGGAGATCATTCTTTTCTTGGACAAGGGAGACTTGCTTTGTTTTCAGTTCTTCCCTCTGAGATTCTGAGCTCTCCAAAGTCTTCTGTAGCTGTGCACATTCTTCCTTCAGTCCAGCGATCTCCTCTCTAGCTCCTACAGACTTAGCAAGAGGCTTGATCTTGAAGAAGAGCCTCATCCAGAGCCAGTTCTTCACGGCCATAAAAGCTCTTATGTTCTCTTGGATCAAAGCAAGGGCATCTCTAAAGTAGGAGTGAAAAAAGAGAAAGATGTTAAGACAGACCATTTTTTAAAAAAATAAAAAAGAATGGAAGTACAATTAGAAATAAAATAAAACCATCACAAATGCCCCCCCAAATTATAAAGGGTTGTAAAAGACTGCTAAGAACACTTTTAAACCAAAAACTGTGATCGGCTAGAACTGCATTTATTTCTAAATACATAATCAGCAAAGTTTGGCTGTTGGAGTATGCTATTAAATGGGGATGCTGCAACTCCTACTTCTTTCTCTCACTTTCCATGTGTGAACAACTCACTGCTGGAGGAACCAGTTTCCGGACTTTACATTGGCATCTGGAGACTCCACTGGCTGTGTTGTTTCTCTCATTGGCCTCTGTGGGATTATGTGCTGGTACACTGTAAACCTCCTATTGGTTTAATAAAACGCTGATTGGCCAGAAGGCAGACAGGAAGTGTGCATGGGGCTACCAGGCTAAGAAAACTCTGGGAAGATGAGGAGTCAGGCAGACATTCCAGCAAACACAGAGGAAAGAAGGTCAGAATGTTGCTCTGAGAAAAAGGTACTAAGCCAGTTGGCTAATCACAGGTTAGTTTAAGAGTAAGAGTTAGCAAGTAATATGCCTGAGCCATAGGCCAAACAGCATGCAATTAATATAAAACTTTGTGTGATTATTTGGGGCTAAGTGGAGCAGGGCTTAAGTGGGTCTGAACCTCAGGGCTAGGCTGGAAGGGCTGGGTCAAAAGCTTCATACTATACTCAATGATCTCAATGATCATGCTTCACCAATCACCAGGTGCAGTGGCCAACTCCAAGCTGGTACAGCAGGGAGTGGCTACCGCACATGCCTAGGCACATTACCTAAAATAGTGCAACCTTGACTTCATCAGGCTAGCTGACTACCTTACCCTTACAAGCAACACCATTTACAATAAGCTACTTTTTGTAATTTATTACCTAGCTTCATGATGAGAGACAACAAAGATTATTATTGACTGAAGCCTCTGAAACTGTGTGCTAAAATAAATATTTCTTATTTATAAGTTAATTAGCTCAAGTATTTTGGCACATGTCATACATATGGAAAATTTGTGACATAACCAGAAATGCAATGTTAAGGAACTCTATTAAATTCCTAAAGAGAAATTAAAATAATTATTCCAGGGAAAGTTAGTGGGATAAAGGATAATTTAGTAAGATTAGGAAAATAATTAATGATCCAAATGACAATTTCAATAGAAAGAAAGAAGTCACAGAAAAAAAAAGTCTTGGGACTGCAGAATTTTTTTAGTAAAACAAAAATTAAAACTGATTTGCTTCAGCAATACACTAACCCAACAAGAAGGAAAGCCTTATAAAATTGAAGGCAGGTCTTTTGAAGTAAGACCAGCATATGTGTGTGTGTGTGTGTGTGTGTGTGTGTGTGTGTGTGTGTGTGTGTGTGTGTGTGTGTATGTGTGTGTGTGTGTGTGTGTGTGTGTGTGTGTGTGTGTGTGTATAAAACAATGAAAAGGAATAAAGAAAGCAAACAAAATCTACGACATGCCAGTATGTGAAGAACACACATATCTAGGAAGCTTGAAGGGCCAAGAAACCTCAACTAGAGAAGGTCCTCTCATAGTTGCTCAGTAGCACAAGGTGTGGAGAGAACCATCAGAGCCATGCAAATGGAAATATAAGATCTGAAACAAGAAGGTTGTAAACTTCTGCAACCAGATGTTTGTAAACTTTTTTAAAACTCAAGCTTGCAAAGTTCCTAGAAAAAAAGAAGAGTTTCTGCACTATATTATTGCTGTTTTCAGGGCAAACATGGATTCTTTTTTGTCTAGTCTGAGAGGCTTTGACATCGCAGTAGGGACAAAGGGCAATAACCATATCTTAGATCTAAAATCACATTGTTTTCAGCAATGCACCCAATAGAATGAGCAGAAGTACTTAAGGCTTTAACTTTATTTGCTATACAAATGAATGTAGCCTCTGGTAGAGTGGTTTATCTTAAAAAATGTAGATACAATGGGCTGAAAAGTGTCCTTAGAATACAGACCTTAATTAAGAATAAACTTGAGGTTAGTTCAGCTTATATACAAAGATAATAAGAGTTTAAACAAATAACTAGCACAGTTACATAGTTATACTAGTAAAATAAAGAAAATAGAAAATTAATAAAAATAATTCCACTTATAATTGCATAATAAAATAAATTACCTCACATTAAATAAGAGTTGAAGGTAAAATATCTGTATACAAAAAAAATTAGATGATAAAACTTTCCTCCTTAAATATCTCTAGAAACAAACCCAAAAAGACCCTTCCCTTCTGTAAATTGTTTTCCTCAGATATGTAATTACAGCAATAAAAGTGTAACAAATGTGCCCACTTCTCAGGATGACTGTAATCCAAACAGTTTTGAACTCCTGATGCTCCTGCCTCCATTTTCCAAGTGCTGGATTACAGGCACCGTGCCTAGTTAAATATATTGGTCTTAAATGCTTTCAGCACACAAAAACTATCTCTATATAAGGTGATATAGTAAGTAGCCTGATTGAAGCAATCATTACACAAAGTGCGTATGTGTGAAAACATCAGGTTTTATACCACAAACATACAATTTGTCAAGTACACTTCAACAACACTGGGAAAGAACAAACCAAAAACAAATTGAAGGTACAAAAATGAGATGACAAATTAATGAAGTTGAGGGATAAAGAAAATGGAATAAAAGTTATGCTGTTGATACGTTAAATATGTAAAATATACGTAACGTGAATGAAAGGAGAGAAGGCAAAATAAGCAATGCTAGAAATAATGCCCTAGGAATTAATGAAGATCATTTCCTGTGAGTAAAACTGTAGACATAGTAAATGCTTAACATTTATAATTGAGTAATACATAATATAAACAATTTGTAATATTGTGTAACTTTATTTAGCAAATAATTCATAAGCTGACTCAAGAAGAAAAATTTTAATATGCCTAGACACATTAAAAATTATGAAATCCATCAAAAATATCAAATCCAGAATATTTTACTGGCAAATACAGCAGAGTCAATGACTAGATAATTGCAATAAAATGTTTTATGTATGAAAAGAGGAAACATTCTCTAATTCTTTTACAGAGTTAGAATAATATTTGTCTAAAACTCGATAGCAGAGTAGAAATTAAATAAAATTATAGGCCAGTCAATTTATTTTAAAAATCTCATTGTAACATTATTACAAAATGCATCAACGTCAAAGTAGGTTATGTGTATTAAAGACCTATCAAAACTTAACACATTTACAGGTTACTTTAGAAAGACCATATATTAACAGCTCATGGTTTAAAAAAAAACTTTACTAAAAGGAAATGAAAGAATGAGAATACCTCTCTTAACAATACATCAAAATGCTTAAGCTACAGAAAATATCATCCTTTAATGAAAATGATAGCTTTTGCCAATGTCAAAAATACATCAAAGTCTAAATAACCACATATTTGTTAAAGTATTCATCAAGAGGAATCTCATGGACCACTGGTGAGCAGCAAATCAGAAAACAAAATCCTGCCAAGTTAAAATTGTGTGCAATGTAATACCCTGACAGCAGTCATCATGTCTGTGCCTTGTCACTAACTTATCGGAGAATGGAACATTTTAAGTTATGTCATCTTCAAGAACCTCTTACATATAAGAATGGGGGAAATATTATTAAAATGTCGCTAGAAAATTATAACATATTGGAACAGCACCAGCACATGATATTTTAAAGAGCATCAATTTAATTTATGGGGAAAAGGAATACATTAAGCAATGAGCTACTGTATAGTAATTAAACTTAATGATCTAGCCCTACACTCATCAACATTGTATACTTTAAAGAAGACTTCTAAGCATTGATAGAAAACTCCATAAAGAATATTATTCACATAAAGTAAACATGAAAAACTATGCGAATGTTTCAAAACATCTGTATATCACCTAAGGCTATGTCTTGAAAAAAATAAAAATAAAAAACATCTTTATTAAGACAAGCATAATAGTACATACCTTTAATCCCAGCACTTGTGAGACAGAGGTAGGTGGATCTCTGAGTTTGAAGCCAGTCTGGTCCACAGAGGTAGTTTCAGAATAGACAGCCTAGGACTACCTAGAGAAACCATGTCTCAAAAGCAAACAAACAAAAAGGATATCTGTATATCTAGTAAAGAATGTGAACATATTTTATATTAATTATACATTTATACATGTGACAAAAAATTAACATCAATTTAGGATCTGGTAAAAACAGATTTGTATTAAGAGGGAAAACACACAAGGACTTCAATGATGTCAGTTAATAATTTTTAAATTGTCAGCAATTATATAAAAAAGTTAAGGATTAATATTTCTTGATGATGGTGCCAAGAGAATCCACTATATTATTTACATTTTTATAAAGTTTATCTGTTCCACAATAATTACCGATAAATTATTTAGAAATAATAGATTTTAATAGCCTCTTGTTAGAAATAAAGGAAGTAACTATGAAAAAATTAAAAAGTTTATTTAAGTATATACAATTGGAACCAGGTGGGTAGTTTACATCTACAATCTCAGTATTCTCAAAAGGCAGAGATAGGAGATCACTTGGAGCTCAAGGCCAGTCTGCTGTACACAGTGAAGTCTAGGCCAGCCTGGGCTACAAAGCACCCTCTCTCAAACAACAATAACAGAAAACAAACGAACAAAACCCAAAAGACATGTTTCTTGCTACCTAAGCTTCTATGCTACCCTGATTGCCTTGAAAGAGTCAAAAGATCCTCAGCAGTAGTCCCATTAATAATTTTTGTGGTTTTGATCATCTTTGGACAAAGTTAAAAAAATCTCAGTCAAGAAACTTATACTAAACCTTGTGTACTTCCCTCCAGAAGGTAAACTATACCAAAGAAAAAATATTGCCAATGCAGAATTTCTTGTTTCTGGTCTATTTAAAGGATTTATTATCTTGCTTTCCATCATTTCACCGAAAATTTAGAAAAAACTACTGAAATTGTTATAATATTTAAAATAACTATAAATGTTCCTATTGAACTTACGTGAAATAAAAGAGTTTTATAAGTCATCAAGACCCACAGTTCCACAATTGTTGAGCCAGTGAAGGTAGCAGTGGCCAGAGTGTGTGTGTGTGTGCGCACACACACACACACACACACACACACACACACACACACACACACACACACACACACACAAAATATGACTGACTATACCTCTTCAAAGTTAGCTTTGGGATATGTGTGAGAATCTTTTTTAAACATACTTTTATTAAAATATAATTACATAATTATATCATTTTTTCACTTTCTTTTTCCTCCCTCCAACCCCTCTCATACCCCACCTCACTGTCTCTCAAGTTAGGTGTTCCTTTTTTGATTATATATGTGTGTATGTGTACAAATATATTAATGAAGCCCACTGAGTCTGTTTTTATACATATAATCTCAGAGTTGACTACTTTGTATTGGATGCTCAATTAGGAAGCCTGTCCCCAGGAGCGGCTAATTCTCTCTCTTCCTCTCTCTACCTCTCCCCCTCCCTTTCTTCCTCCCCCTCCCCTACCCCTCCCTCTCTATTTGCTGTCTGTAGTTCTTTATCTGGAGTGGGCCATCAGGAGAATTCCCCTTTCCATGTCAACATGTCTGTCGATATTACCATTGCTCAAGTCTTATTTGGGTATATGCCATCTTTTCAGGTGAACTACTGCCATAACCATGAAACATATCACCTTCCAATGTCCACAGCTCTAAACTGTAAACTATCCCTCCCAAAGAGAAAATGAGAAGAAACAGAAATAATGTATGATTATGACACATCATTGGGGAAGACAGCAAAGCTTTTTACACTGTCTTTTTTGTATACAGATATTAAAACATTTTCAAGCCTCAGACTAAGCAGACTAGTCTTTGCACCACAGTCTGTTGCGGGGCAATGATATAAAGTCATATTGGTCAAGGTATGAATTGTTCTAATTATGGGAGAGCACTGGAGAGAGTTAATACCTTTCTTCTAGAATCTTCCGAAATGTAATACGCGTCAGCTTTCCCCGTGCTCTGGCTTGGAACAAGATGAAGATTTCAGATATTTTCTCATCTCTCTTTTCTTCCAACTTGTCCAGAATGCAAGGCTTTAAAAACACCTAAAAGAATTAAACATGTATAGTTTTGCTCATCAGATGAATTCAGCAGTCTTTTTGAATGATGCCATGAACAACTGAAGTAGTCTAGGGGACAATTTATCAATCCTATGTCTCAGTACATATTTTATTTGATGTATAAAACTTAATCCTACAGAATCTAACTTTCTAACTCTAAAGGTTATAAAGGACATTTTATACTGGGCATATTGGCAGCCTGACCATTTACTTTGTAACCCCAACCCTTGATTAATAACAACATGATCTAAGTCTAAAAATGAGCTCAGATCCACAGCACTCCAAAGGACTTGGCAGGGTTTACAACTATCTATGTGAAGGACAAGGCAAGAAACATTTCTAGGTATGGTGGGTCATAAACAGTTGTGTTGAACAGTTATTTGCTTTTCTAATTTTTAAATATAAGATGATTTTAGCTAGCTGGCAATTGTTTTATTTTTGTTTTCAATATGTTTTAATAGAAATAAAATTAGATCACTTCTCCCATCTTTTCTTTTATCCTTTGTTTAAATCTTTCCCTGTTTTTCTTCCAAGTTAATAGCATATGTTTGTTATTCTCCCCTTCTCTCTGTGTGTGTGCATGTACATGTACACACACATATATATAGTGTACACACACCCCTAAAAATATATATATATATATAGTGCACACACACATATAGTGTACACACACCCCTTATATATATAGTATGCACACACACATATACCTCCCATATATATATATATATATATATATATATATATATATATATATATATAGTGTACACACACACATACACACTGAGATTTACTGAGTTTGCTTTTCTTATTTGTGTGTATATAATTTCAAAGCAGACCCCATTCTACATTGGACAACCCATAAGGGAGCTCACCCTAAAAGAGGCTAACCCTCCTTAGCTGCCTGTGGTTCTTAGGGTAGAAGTGGAACCTCATGAAACTATCCATTCCACGTTATCATGTCCATTGGTATTGCTATTGCCAGGAGATGACGAAACCCTAACATCCTTCAATAGATGAAGGGTAGAGAGAGTGTGGCACCTGCACAATGGAACACTATTCTGCTATTTTAAAAATGAAGTCATGACATGTGTAGGTTAATGGTTGGACCTAGTAAAGAATATATTGAATGAGATAACCCAGGCTCAGAACCATAAAAGCTGCATGTTCTCTCTCATGTGGTTCCTGGTTCCATATTCTCAGATGTGAATTTAAAACATGAGTAATCACAGAAACCAGTTAAGTGTAAAGGAGCCCTTGGAATATATGGAAGAGGAACAGCAGGATACTGGCAGAGATTTTTAAATAGCCCATGTGATTGCTGCATTTTGGTTTAGTGACCAATGCTCTAGAAGATGCTTTTGTTCTGCTTATGAGAAGACTAGGCATTTGCCAAGAATAACTGGTAAGAACCAAGGTGCGATGATTAGCTACCTAAGAGGCAAACTTCACAGAGGGACGCATGTGGCCTTTCTTAAAGGTACCTTGAACAACTATCAAAGTAAATCTCTGCTCAAAATATGCCCAGTGTTGCTAGTGAGTCCATCTCATTTTCATTCTTCCATCCATGAGCTCATGTGAGCTTTAGCACTGATGGGTGGCATAGAGAAGGAAAAAAACACTAGATATAAGGAATAACACAAATGATAAACACTGGTTTCTTTGTACTCAAAATATAAGAATCGAGTAACATTCATAAACTATGTCCTACAGAGCTAGGTTTGGTTAAACACACCTATAATCCTAGCGACTCAAAAGGCTGAGGCAGAGAGATAATGACACAAGCTCAGGAGGCATGGATAGACAGATGTAGACCAACAGATGGATTGTTACCCTGTATCTTCACACTCTCCTTCAAAAAGTTGGTCTTTCATGGATGTCATTAAGAAAACCATGCTATTGACTACCAGGTAAGATCAAAATTAGTAACCAGAAATTTCCAAAAATATGTGGGTTTCTTGGGTGAAGTATAATTCGAATAACCCCATTTAAGAAAGTTGGTGTTGGTTTATAATTGAATTTTTAAATTCTAAATAACTCAAGTAATAATTATTTTCCAAATCGGGACACTACAGAAAATATTCTACATGTGAAGTAGTTATCTCTGGGAACCTGGTTCACATTCTCTTACTGTTTTCTATCATAGAAAGGTCAATTCAGTATTTTACATTTGGCACAAATTTTGGCTAGATAATTAGTTATAAAAAATATATGCAAGATAGAATTCAGTGAGAGAGTACTTGACTAGAATTTATAAAGCCCTAGAATTAACCCTCAATACTAAAATAAATAATGTAAATAAAATCTAGACTTGTTTAAGTAACAATGGATTTTCTTTCTAAAGTACTATTGAAGTTTCTACTATGAATTTGTCTATATTTGTATTATTTTTGGTCACAAGAGCTGAAGAACTTATTTAATAATTAAGCACCAGTATTGAAAATGTAAAGCTTTCCCTCCCTCTTCCCTCCCAAATGCATTTTTTTGAAGTTTCTGGATTACCTTGGTGATCCCACACTGGTACTGGGAATGGTGTATCTCCAAGAAGCCAAGTACTTGTTCAGTTGCTTTTCGGCTGCTCACAAACTCACTCTTTGAAAAGATCCTTGGGTTTAGAATGCAGTACCTATTTTGAAATAGAACCAGGGGATCATATGACTCAAAGAGTACTCTGAAAGAAGGGAGGAAAAGCTAGTGCAGATGCCTAGCTCTCCTTCCAATCCGCTCAAAGCTAACACAATTCCTGGCACCAATAGTGAAGATGCTGTCGGCAAGTGGTCCACCAGGTCAATTTACATTATCTACAGTGTTATGGTTATGGACCTAATTTTATCAGGGAAGTTGGAAGTGGGAAGGGAAGGGAAGGAGAGAATGTGTAACTATCTCTACTGTGTGGACAAGAAAACTGAGAGGTCGAATTGACTCTTGCCAGAACTTTTCAACCTGATGGTGAATTGGAGACACATGCCTTTCAGATCCTAGATGGGTACTCTTCTTGCTCTATCACATTTTTTTTCCTTGAATTACTTGCTAAACTATAATTTTCACTTTTCAAAGGATGTGGAAAGCCAAGATGCCTCCCCTGCCTCTTATCACCTACACACTGCTGCATCTTTTCACTGCTGCTAAAAATGCAAGAGCTTGAATGGGTGGCAGCTATTACAAAGCACATAGATTTCAGAGATGCACTTCAGGCTTTCCATATCCCTTCCATATATATTTCCTTTATATGTGGGTCTAATATCCACTAACAGAGATTTAAGGATATTGCAGCTATATAGATATTGAATTTAAGAACAAATAATATCAAACTTTGTCAGCACATCACCACAAAAACATATCAATTTATAGAGTGGAGTGCAGTGTGCGCATAAACACTCAGCACAGGGGAAATGATCAGACTGTTTCAGACTTTTGGAACCTCGCATGTATGTCTACCTTTGCTTAAAGTCATCATATAGCATCCGACTTGGAAAGCCTTCACAGCAAACTCTAATCCCTTCCAAGACACCATTACAACGCAGCTGCTGAAGAACCAAGCAAGGGTCCAATACACCTGAAAGAGAGAGGCACACTGACTCTACATTCTCAAACATCTATCACACCAGATATTACTTTCATTGTTGCATCTTGGGTTTAAAAATGTTTGAATTTATTGTAATGCACATGAGTGTTCACAGGAGTTCACTAACTCTCGTTTTGATGATACTTACAGTACTTGTCTTACTAGGAAGGATTCTACAGATATGATTTATCTAGATGTCTTTTTTAAAATACAGACTTCTATATTTAATAGAACAAACTGATAGATAAGACTTTATAGGCACATTCTCCTGGAAAGTGAAAGAGATCACATATTTTGCTATGGGCATCATATACATTTGCCAACAAAAAGCCGATAAAGAAAGTGGGCGGCCATTTGCTATGCACAAATGACTAACATCATATACATTTGAAAACAAAAAGCAACTAGAAAAAGTGGGCAGCCATGTCCAGTAGAGACAGCGGGGGGGGGGGGGGGACCACAAAATTCTGTCTGCATACCTAGACGGATTTGCCCACAATCAGGTTTCCTCCAAGCCCCCCATTCTGTTGCCAATGTCTACATTTATTCTATAGCACAACCTTCTTCTATTGCTCCTTTGTTCAACAAAAGCAGCCCTTCTACAGCTGTCAGCTGGAATCTCTGTTGGAAGCCTTTGAAAAGCCACCCAAGGACCCAGTGTTTCTGACCTTCATCAAGTACTCTGGAAAAAGCTAAAGACTGTGCCTTCACAAAGGCCTGCTATGTCTCTATTATGTATGTCTCAGATCATAAATGTAAGCTAAACCCTGTGTCTGTACTCCAATTCTCCTATGGGCAGGACCAGATCTTTTATAACAAGGGGGATTAAAAGCATCTGACACTTTAAGATGAAACCCACTCATCCCCTTTATTTGATATGAAGGATTGTCTTAAAGCATGAATCTTAAAAAAAAAAAAAAAAAAAAAAAAAAAAAAAAAAAAAAAAAAAAAAAAAAAAAAAAACTTGCTGAAATTCACTCTGATTCCATAGAACTTATCTAATATTAGCAGAAATGTTCCAAAAAGTCAGAGGCAGCTGGTTGCACTCTTTGCTAGACTGAAGCAGGATACTTAGATGTATTCAAAAGCCCAGCTGAGGTCTGGGAATGTAGCATATATGATGTTTTTGCCTAGCTTATATGAAGTCTTGTGTTATTCTAGTCCTAATATGATGACATATATACAAACACACACACAAATAAACATGTAATGTTGAAATGCCTCCATTATAAAAATTTCAATAACAACATTACTTGACATTACAGTCTCCCTAACTAGGTCACAGTCTATCAAGATTGGGTTCTTAATTATAACAGATTAATAAAAGTACAAAATAGTGCAGTCCCACACAGAACATAATCAGCACTGTTAGGGTATGAATTCCAAGAGTGGTAGATGATCTGAAGGCATAGTGCTTGTCATACGGGTTCCTTTAAATCTGAGCACCTGGAACTAAATCTCTTAAGAATACTAATATTCCAAAGAGTTGACTGGAAAGCTTTTAATTGTGATCAAAGGAACATGATCCAGAGAATTAAATCTTACAGAACAGTTTTAAGAATTGCAAATGGAAAAATCACAGCTGTCTTCTCATTCATCTTACCCCCATTAATTTACTGCAAAAATATCTACTGTCCAGAAGTACATTAAGAAAATCGGCATGTTAAGGGAGGATGCTAATTTTGACAAAATGACTAGAGAAAATTTTCTATAATGATTTTTTGTGGTCAATTTAGATTGTGAAAAGAAAATCCTATTCTTGTGTTAAAATACCATTTTGATTGATTATTCAATCCTTTTAAGAATATTTTCTCTTTCTAATGAATGGAATAGAAGCGCAGTACTCATTTTTTAACCCAAAATTCAAAGACCAATTACATTTGGAGCTTACTTTGGGAAGTCTTTTGTATGGCCACCTGAAACTGAATTCAAAGCAGCCTGAAGAAAGTTCCAGAGGCCTCGGAATTGACTTTCTTTTATTTTTCTAAGTGAAAATCTACACATATGTAAAGGAAATAGTAAATAATTCTTTGAAGTACATTCAACAAGGCGGAACTAAAATATATTCCCTACCTCACATTGTAAAGATGTCATGCTCTTACCTGGTACTTTGTTCATGTTTGGATTTATACATCTTACAAAATGAGGTGTAGTTGATTTCAAATCTGTCATCAACTTATTTATGTTTTCCTACAATAAAAGCCATAATAAAAACAGAATCACTTTGAAAGCTGCAAAAGAACTCCAGAAAGCCTAAATCTGCCAGCTGAATTTGATATCTGACATGAGAACCAATGGGAAGACAATGAATTCGACATTATTACATGCTTACCAAATGCATTATTTTCTTTCCTATGGCAAGTCAGTACTTATCTGACAGCCATAGTTCCGCTGTGAATCATTTCCATTTGAATTTGAATGCAGTAGCTTTTGAAGTCAACTAAAAAGGTTACTTATCATTTCTTCACTCTCTTTTCTATTTTGGAAACCTTTATTTTAGGTCATATTTACAGAATCACAACCTGAGATTGTTTCAAACATTTATTTTAAGAGGGAAGGAAGGGTAGGGAAGAGAAGAAAAGGCAAAGGTGCTCATTTAGTCTCAGGCTTAACTGCACACACCCAGTCGCATCACAGTGGTCTTCTCTGGAAGCAAAGCAGAGACAAAGTCCGGAGAGGTGGACAATGAGGTGCCTTGGCTTCCTATTGCCTGAGGGCAATTCTACCCAGTGGTGCCATTGGGCAGATAGTCACACCAACCAGTGAACTAGTAGAAGGCCGACAAATGGAATCTAGTCAGGACAACCCTAGTGACTTTTAAAGCCCTTCACAATAACAGGATGGCTTTATCTACCTTAGTGGCTTTATGTAAGGCTAATGAAAGGGCTCATTGTAAGCATACTTGCCCCGAAAGCCTGGTTACCTGAATTTTATTCGAGCCCACATAAAGGTAGAAGAGTTTACAAAGCTGTTCGCATGTATGATATGGAATGCATGCTCACACGTCATGCGCATAGAAAATAATAATGATTGGTTAGTTTAAAATATAAATTACTTTGTGCAGAGATGAAATCAATCGCAACGATGCTCCTTTTCTTCGTGTCTTCTCACCAAACCGTGTAGCTTAAAAAGCAAAAGAATAAAATGGTTTAAAAATGTCTTTTTCCATAATATATAGTGCTGTCATGGTGTCGATAAAAAAAAAAAATTCATCCAAGTTTTTAAACCATGATAGTAGGCACCAAAAAGCTCTGGGAATACATACATCCTTCAGAAAATGCCTACAGTGCTTCTCTCTATAGAAACAGAAAACTATATAAAGATACTCGCTCAGACATTATCTAGTCACTGTGGAAAAATTTGAACAAAATAGAAATTAAGAAATTGCCATTAAGACACATTAAACTATGAATAAATATGCATACAGTAGAATACTCCAAGCTTTAAAATAATTATGTAGATCATATAGCAAATATGGAACTATTTTAGTTTTATTTTAAGAGAAGAAAGCACAGAATGTCTGTTTTGAATATCATTATACTGATTGTGGATGCCTAGTTTTAAGCACAGTTAGGCTGTAAGTGACTGCAAATGAAACATCTTGGGAGACCTTGAAACCAGAATTCCACTAGTAGTTACCTACTGTGGGATATGATAGTCCCTTTTATGTTCATCCTTATATTTCTCCCTACACTGGCTATTTATGGCAATACCCAGGTGCTTTCAAAGTTTATGAAAAAGGCAAGTATATTCCCTATTCCTTCCTAGAGAAAACAAAAGAATTTACATTAAGTGAAAACATCTTTCAAACAGCTCTACAGTACTAATTCCCAACAGTAGAAAAGACAAAAGCAATGAACAAACTGTGGGACACCTATCAGTACAGAAAAGTAAAACACACATTTTCTGAACTTGAATAATAGCTGTATAGAGGCACATGTCATAAAATTTCATCATGAATGTCCTTTTGGGAGACCCAGGTCCTCTAAGTGGATCATATGATATCTGTGCACTTTTTCATTTTCCCCATCTTTGAATAGGGAATACAATTGCCTGACATTTCATTTTTAAGCTATAACTATGATCTAAAATACATCAATTTGCCAAGAGAAAGTATGGCTATTGTAGACAATCTAATGGAAGGATGAGTTAGAATTTTAGAAGCGCTTATTTACAAGAAGTGCTAGAATAAGTTTTTCAATGATAATTCTTCCCTTCTGTACACAAAGAATGCAATACACCTTGAAGAGAGAAACTCCAAATTCTTTCTGAATTGTCTGGCTATTCCTCACTCTGATTCTCCTATGTGTGGTCAGATAATTATCTAATTAAGAACTGTAAGCTCTATTGCCATTACCTCACCAACTCAGAGGCACAGTAGAATAGGAGGGCACAGTACTATGTGCCAATCATTCTGGTTGCTTAGGAGATTGGGATAGAGGACAAAAGCTTGAGGTCAACCACTGTCAAGACAGTCTCTTAAAAAAATTAAGAGTAGAATCAGGCAACTGTACTACCCCAAAATTATCAAAATAAAGCGCAAACACTTTTATTTCTCTATCTCCTCTTGATATAGGCCCAGGTTTTTTCCTTAGTTATATCTTAGGTGCTGAAAAATTGAGGATAAGCTAAATTCTTCATCTATTTCTTGATAATGCCAATCAGGAAACTTGAAATAGGCTAAGAGAGACCAGGAATTAATATGAACTTGGGTGTAATATAATAGAAAGGTGGAAATGTTAGAAAGACAGAGTGCATGCCCTTCGGAAAGAATACCTGGCACATCGCATTCCGGGTGTGCTGAGGGAATCTGAACTTGCCAAATTTAATATTTACCAACAGTTTCCATTTTGAAAAGGAAAGGAAAAACCATAAATGCACAGAAAATCTTTTATTTTTAAACCTATTTGAACCAAAGGAAAATAATAGAGAGATTGAAGATAGATAGATAAATAGATAGATAGATGATAGATAGATAGATAGATAGATAGATAGATAGATAGATAGATAGATAGATAGATAGACAGACAGATAAACTGATTCATTTGGTCCAAAGCTGCCTTAGGACACTTTAAACTGAACTCAAATGTTTCTCTATATGACTTAACCTGTAAGTTAATATGAAAGCAAAGAATAGTCAACCCTGAGCAAGTTTCCAGGTCTTAGTCAAACAGTCTGGCAACTATTCAAACCATGCTCACCTAACATAAATGCAAGCTCTAATCAACAAGGCTGTCTCAATAACTTGGTTTTACACATCATTTTCTTGTCTCTATCTGTGAGTAGTAATTCTTACTTGTGTGGTGGTTTGGTGTGATATGAATCATGTTTTGTGTTTTGTTGTTTCAGACAGCCAACCAATTTAGAATTGCAAATAAAACCAATTAAGACTTGCAAAACTTAGGTTAGTCTCTTGATCTCAATTTGAGGATTATTACTGTCCCCAGATATTTGTTTTCAGTTTTCTCTTTTTAGGTAACTCTAGAAGAAACCATAAATTGGCCATAAACTCTCTAGAACAGGAAGGACATCACATAAAGCAGAAGTTCTTATTACAAAAAGCAGAAAGAACTTTTGTAAAACCCTGTTACCCATCAATTCCCATGTGGAGGTAAACCTTCAATGGAGATTGATCAACTCACCACTGTCAGAAATGACATCCTTTATAAAGAGACTGGCCAGGACTTTGTTGGAGGACTTCTGAAGAAGAGCCACCACGGTTTCATTAAGAATGTCTTTGTTCTTTTCAAGCCAACCACTGATGTTATAAGGGACCTTTGGAAAGGCATGTATTTTGGTAGCAAAATGAGAAAATGTATACATTCATACATTCAAAAAGTGAAAGTACGCATTGCTTGAAAATATCCACAAGGTATATCCTTTCGTATTAACTTAGTAACAGTATTGACTAACATTCCCCAGAAGGGCATCTTGTAGCCCATTGAGATTTTTAAATTTTACATTTTCAAATGAAATTAAAATAAAAAGAATTGACAAAGAAAGAAGTAACGGGTGAGAAAAAATTAGAGAAAGATAGAGAAAGGGACAGAAAGGATGGGTTGAACCTTGTATCTATTAGAAACAATTCACATCAGCACCTTTCATAGGCAACACTAGAAAAAAACATCTATTCCCTTGGTGAGTACTGAGTACTCAGAAGAAAGCTAACAATAACAATATTTTTCTTATAGTTATAAATACATTCTATGACATCAAGAAGAGAACTGTATCTGGGAATACTTGGGAGGTCATTTTTAGGTCAGGGTATATTGTTATCATTCATTAGCTTTATGTCTGCCCTCTTACAACCCACTGGCTACAAGAAGAAAAACAAAAGACCCAAGTGCCACTGGAGAGGCAATAAGGGTCATTAGAAAAATTCTGGCCAAAATTTTGACAGCATTACATCATACATGTCTTTAAAAGGGGATGATTTGAAATCAGCTACTGATGTGGGATGTCTTTCTGTATACTGGAAATTACCATTAGATAATAAAGGAACTGTTTTGGCCTATGGCAAAGCAGCTTATAGACAGGCAGAAATTCCAAACATAGATAAAGGAGAAGGAAGGCGGAGTCAGACAGAGATGCTACAAGCTGAGGCCAAGAGAGTGAGATGTAAAAGTACAGGTAATCCAGGAGCCACGTGGCAAAACATAGATTAGTAGAAATGGATTAAGATGCAAGAGCTAGCTAGCAGTAAGCCTGAGCTACAGGCCGAACCGTTTGTAAATTAGTACAAGTATCTGAATAATTATTTGGGGCTAAGCAGCTGTGGGACTGGAGGTCTAGACCTCTGCCTGAGCAGGCCAGAAACTTCTGACTACAACTTACACAACAAAAAGACAAAGAAGGGGAGGTAGCCTGGGACACTGATGAGCTCCAGTGCTTTCTACGGCAGCCATGTTTTAAGGCTGGGTGACAGAGTTCATTTTGATATTTCTGACCTCTGTGGATAAACTACCGTAGTGTGGACATTTTATTTCCTGAACACCAAATGAAGACACCACCTCTCCTCTGGTACTGAGATGTACTTGTTCATCTTATCATTTAGTATAAACAGCACTAAAATATTAGCCGAGGATTTTGGACAAGGTCATTTGATGTACAGACCAGAAAGTGTGGGCCTGGTCATCTGGGGCTAACTCACCACTCCAGCATAATGAACTAGTTCAAAGTGAACTTCGGAGTTCTCTGCAGGTACGGGTTTCTGGAAGTAAGGTGACTTTCCAAAATGGTGAGCAAAGAGCTTGTTCTCTACAGTCTTGTCAGTAGCTTTAGGAAACATACATTCCTCTTCCAAGATGGAAAGAATGCCCATGGGCTGTGGGAGAGCAATGAGAATGAACACCAGAGAAAATTATTTCTAGTAGTACGCCAATATAAATCTTTCATAAACAACCGAGTTTAGGAAGAGAGGCTCTCCCTTGCATAGAACTAGCCATTCACATCTTGTGTCCTGTAAATACTTATTACCTGTAGTGTCATACTGATAGCAACAGGGACATCAGTAAGCTTCACATTGTAATGACATTCAAGCAGGACAGAGAAAACAGGCAAATTTATAACTGGAAAATTGACTTAGTCTCACAAAATTGCTCTGAAGAAATTGTGTATAATATAGACTGGGAATGAAGGGGCAGAAGTGATTTTAGCAAGAAGCCCCATTGCCTTCAATGAAAACAACCCAGAAACATCTGGTTAAAATATTCTGGCAGAGAAAGGGGACCCTAAAGCAGAAGACTCTTGTGAATATGAGATCCTATTCAAAGTACGTGTGCCCCCAGCAAAGCCAGCCATGACACATGGTATAAAGGAGAAAATGACAAAAGTTAGATAAGCTGGATCCCAAAGAACTAACAAGCTGTGCTAAGATGGCTGGATTTTGAATGCAATGAGAAGCCTTTGGGGAACATTTAACATGAAGCGATGTGAACTGATTTGTGTTTGCAGGGAAAAAAATGGTTTAGGGGAGGAGCCAGCCAAGCATATTGGAAAGTTATGAACTAACTGATTTTTCTTTATTTGGCTTACATGTTAAAGGGCTTTAGTTATATACAAGGAGATGAGACAGAAAATGTTACTACTTCCTTAAGCAGATTTTCTCTAAATGGTCATAGTCCTGGCAATTTGTTTTCTACCTCTTGATTCATTGTGGCACACGCAAACAAAAGAAGTGGCAATGTTTCAGTAATGCCACACTGTAGCCTGGATTTGGCCCATAGTGTCATAACTGCCTGACCCCTAGTCTGCCTAGAAATGGTGTCAGAGCTTGTGAGAGGTCGTTTGAAATGGGATGTAGTTGAAAGCAGAGCTATGTCACAACTCCCTAATGAAGAAAATAAGGGGTGTAAGACAAATTTTCAACCTGAGCATTTTCTAATGGATCCTTCCACTAAACGAAAATATGCAAAGGAAAAACACATTTGCCTAACAAGGAAAAATCAGGAACGTTTATGGTATTTATATATTTCTTTTACATTCATATTATTTAACTCTATGAATAACACCATTCACTCTATGAATAACTTTGAAGTGCCATCTAAGATCAACTTACTAATTCAGAGAGAGAGAGAGATGACAATATTACTTAGGCATAGGTTCCAGTCCTAATGTATGTAGCCAAAAAAAGACACAAAAGGCATAGTTATCAAAACAGACAGCCCAGAGAAACAAGTAAAATGAATCCAAGGTAAAGTAAGTCAGACAGACTATGATTGTATGTTGCAAGAGCACAGGCCTCTTGATTCTCTCCAACCCTTTTCGATCTTGAATCTGGAGGAGACATTGAAGATTGTCTTCGGTTTTTGACTTGAGACACCATGACCACAGCATTTCTTATAAAGGAAAATATTTAATTGGGTGGCTTACAATTAAATAGTCGATTATCATCACGATGGACATGGCAGCATGTAGGCAGACATGGTGTTGGAGAAAAAGAGCTAAGAGTAGAAAATGAGCTACATCTTGATACTTCAGGCAACAGTAAGTAGGAAGTCATCTGAGAAACTGGGCATTGCTTGAACATATATGAGGCCTCAAAGCCCATCTCCTTTACACTTCCTCCCACAAGCCATACCTACTCCAAAAAAGCCATACTTTCTAATAGTGCCAGTCTATATGAGCTTATGGGGGCAATTACATTCAAACTACCACAAAAATCTCCTCTAACTTTCCTAATAGATCCTTGAATTCCCACCATAACTGCTTTCTAAGGGCAGATGCTTATGTTTACATGCAAAAAGATCATACCAGAATCAAGGCACTAGATATATAATGTATTAAAATTTATTTATACATAAATTTTCTTGTTCTAAATATCTCACTGGAGCTATAGAAATGAGTTTTATTCCACATAATTATCCATCAGATATTTGAAGATAAAGGTTTCAATTATCTGTCACTCTAATATATATATATTTACCCACTGAGCCATATCACAGATCTCAGGGTTTCTATCTTTAAAATAAAATTTTCATGGACCTGGAGCCTGCGTTTTATAGAAATAACATTGAACAATATTTCAGAAGTAATTCTTTGCATCTCCCTGCATCCCATGACTCAAGATGCAGCAAGTAAGGAGCTGTTGTCATCACAAAGTATTCCATGTAAAACAGATGCCCATCTTGCACATAAAACACTGGTTTTGTAACTTCTTAACAAAATGAAAAATGAGGACTATCAAGAAGGGGGTGGGGAATGGAATATCATAACTTAAATAGTTGAAGGAATCATGCAAACTTTTGTAATCTTGGAAGAATGAACTTCATCTCATACCATGTATTTTCCTATATACCAACAGCCAACACTTATAGAAATCTGGAATGAATCATTTAAAAACGTAAGCATCTCCTAGGAGGAGGCCTGTTAAGAAGAGGACAGTGGCAAAGCCTCACAAGGAGAGGCAGTGCTCATTCACACAGAGCAATACCCACACCTTAAGAGGCCCTGATCCCTGATCCTCATTGGATTCAGTATCAACTTTGAGATGAACGGAAGTTTGATATAAATCAAGTAGATGCCACACCTTGAAATGTTGCAACACTGGCAAGGGAAGACGGCTGCCTTCAGGTCTCCTTTATTTCTCAACTGTTCTAGAGAGGTACAAGCTTCTAGCGAATGTGAAGCTCACCAACAAATTAACTTCCAAATACATTTGAAAGATGTGATTACGCGGTGATAATTTACTGTCCCATAACACTTGCACTACTGTCTTTGTTTCTTTTTTCCTGTTGCTGTAATAAAATACTTCGATAAAAGCAACTTAAAGGAGAAGGGGTTCCAGGTTCCAGTCCAGCACTGTTGAGAACTTACAGCAGAGGGAGCTCAAGAGCTCTTAACATTACTCACGAAGTCCAGAAGTAGAGAGCATTGAATGCATGCTAGCTCTCAGCTTATGCTTTCCATTTCAAACAACCCAAAATTCCCTGCTCAAGGAAAGGTTCTACCCACAATTAAGATGGATCTTCCCATATCAATTAACCTTTACAAAAGAATCCTTTACAGACATTTTCAGAGGTTAACGTTAATTTAGATAATCCCTTACAGATTCAATCTGTTCCTCCTTGTGTTTGTGAGTACTGGAGGCTCTGAGTAGGGACTTGATAATTCCTGTTTCTGTGTCACTGTGCTTGCCCATCCTCCAATAATGTCACTAACTCTCTTTACTTGCAAAAATAACAACCAGTTTTAAAGACATAGCCTATGCATTACCCTTTCCCTGGACAGGACATTATAGATCCATACAGACACGATCAATCTCTAACTTTCTGGCTACTCTCAATTTTAAAAGAAATTTTATACTTGTTAGACAAATAGTTCCTTTGCTTTTGCCCAATGCTTGAGATTTATACTGGTTTTAGGTTGTAATTTAGAACCAACATTATTCTTTGCCTTGGCCTCTGGTGAAAAGCAAGATGGGCTTGGTATGCTAATCATAAATTCTTCACCCACTGTATATTCTAATTAAACCCCTAGCAAACTACCCCTACCCCAAAGGAGATGTCTCAGTACAGTGCCTGAGTTTATATTCTCTGTTAGCAGTGAAATAATTTAGATACACCCATTCCATCCTCATGCAGAAATTGAGTCAACCTACTGCCTCAGAACATGTCTCCTTTAGCTCCTACTTACTTACTCTGTTCTCAGAGTAGCCCTCATTTGGCCTCAAGTCGGATGGGGCCTCAGATATCAGAAATACAAGCAAAATATGAACACCATGGCAAATAAATTGCTGAATTCCCCTGCTCAGTACTAGAAGCCACATGTTCGGCCATCCACATAATCTAAGTCAGAGATCCTTATCTCAGCAACAAAGTAAGGAGGACAGACTCAAGACAACTGAACTTAGCGTTAACTATTTAGCTAAAAACAGTCTTGATTTGAAGACATTTGAAGACAATTATAAGAGAAGTTTCTTGAGTGGCAAGATGATGTCATCCAGGGCTGTATTTTCTTAGTGTAAGTCCTTAGGAAATTTCTAGAAAATAATTAATTGATAGGTGAACACTGATACGTATTTCAACACAATAAAGTTTGAATTCTGGAGCATAGACTTGGCTAGGGAACAATAGACAAACTATGAAAAAGCATAAAGCTATTCATTAAAAATTTTGCAGTGAACTGGCTTCTCAGAGCCCATTCCCTACAGAGAAACACCTTACTCAGCTTTGATAATGGGAGGAGGGGCTCTGTCTAACCTCAACTGGATATGCCAGACTGAATAGACTTACTTAGGGACTCCTTGCCCTCCTTTGGGAATGGATGGGGGGAGGAAGGTTGATGGAGCATGGGGAAGAAGGTAAGGATATGGAACAGTGGAGGATATGAGAAAAAGAAACCTTTTTAAATAAAAAAAAGTTGACAAAAAATTTGTAGGCATTTAAGATATAACTAGATAATAATGTTAATTGTTACATACTAAAATAGCAAAATTAACATAATCAAAGACTGTAATATTTATTTAATGCTGAATTGTTATTAGGACTTAAGGTATTTTAGAAATATTTTGGAATATTTGTTAAAAATGTCAACTAATATGAAACACCGTTGTCTGAAAGTATATCATATAGAAATCATCAAAACTTATTCCCCATCAAAATGTTAATCTATTCCTAGTCATGGAGCTATTGGCATTTTGACAGTGTAATAACAGCTCCCATTTTATTGAAAGAGAGAAAGACAGTTTTCTCTAAGGGTGTATGTAGGCAGATTTTTCTTTGGGCCACCATCTCACAAAAAAGGGGGAGAGACATATTATTAATTGTGAAAGTTCGGCCTTAGTTTCGGCTTGTCCCACTAGCTCTTATAACTTAAATTAATCCATTTATATTAATCTACATTCTGCCATGTGGCCTTACTTCTCTTTGATCTTGCACCTCCTGTTTCCTCTCTGTCTGTCTGGCAACTCCATCTTAATTTTTCCCAGAGTCCTCTTTGTCCCTGAAAGTCCTGCCTAACCTCTTCCTGCCTAGCCGTTGGCCATTCAGCTCTTTATTAAACCAATCACAGCAACTCATCTTCACACAGGGTACAAATATCCCATAACATTCAAGAATAGTTTGGGTGTACATATTGCTCTTGTAGGATTACAGAAACAAAGGACATGAAGTTGAAAGTTGGTGGATAGAGGAGGAGGGTGGATCTGGGAAGAGCTGGTGGAGGGTTGAATATGACAAAAATACATTCTACAAAACTTTCAAAGAACTAATGAAAAGATTAATAGGTAAATGTAATTGAGAATGCTAATTCAAACCAAGTCAGAAATGTAAGACCAATGTGATCCACCATGTAACACATTTTATATTCAGAATCTAGTATAATGGTAAGAACTGAAGTGAATTTTCTCCTGAGGCCAATATAATTCTAAAACCTTATTCTAATTCCATGGAAGACTGCTAGAGCCCTTAAAGATATACTGAAAGAGAAACAAGTTCTTAAACACAAAACTTTGGATATTTGTCAAGAAATAACAGGGATAATCTCTTTAACAAAGGCTTAAACATATCCATAAATATGTAATTATATGATAATACTTTAGTAAGTAAATTAAGTTCTGAAACAGAATATTTCAATAATAAAACAGGAGTGAGTTAATCCTATAATAGATTTGTTCATGGAATTTATATGAAAGGAGGTCACAGTGAGCTTGGAGAAGGAAATTAACAGTTAAGCTTGATGTTAAAATATGTTACAAATTCAGCACACGATAAACATTTTTGTAATCTTAAACATGAAGCTTTCAAAAATCGCTTTTTCAGGTCCACCTAATTGCTTGACAAGTAATGCAAAACACAGGAAAGGTAACTCATATTTTAAAAGATACTTTGGCATACTTTAAGCTAGCTATAATGCCATCCATGTATTTAATAAACCAATATTGAGCAACACCTTGTGGTGGAAAACACAGGATCCAGAAACCTTCTAGGAAGGAGAAGTCAGAAAAAAAGTAACAAAGAAATAAGAGCATATCCATTTTGTGCCCAAACTCATACAGGGTGTCATGAGGGTTCTGGGGAACTAAAGCTGAATTTGGGGAGGCCATAGACTAGCTAAGCTACCAATGACAAGGACAAAGAAGGAGCCTGTCTGCCTCTATGATGTGTGGCTTAAGCCTCAAAGCACAGAACTAATCTCTGGTTCACAGATGAGAGACCCACGCTAGTCTAGATGGAGGACCATGGTTTACCTGTCTCTGTAAGCATAAGGGAGTGAAAGTCAGAGAGGAAAAAGAAAAAAAACTCCCCCATAAATATGCTGAGTATGTATGACACAATGTGTGCTGTATACATTGAAATATTGCCATTATTTTAAATGGAAAATTTCCCATAGTTCATATATCAAAAATTCAGTCTTATAATCAACATAAACAACTTTCTCTATAGAACCCAAATCAATATACTGGATATTTTCAAAATATGTTATTTTTTCAAGAGAGTTCTTGCTATTAATCTGACCTGAGCTCCTAGAAGGAGCTGAAGACTTCTCTTTGCTTCAATCACCAGGTCAATGTTTTTTCCACATTTTATCAAACTAGTGGAAAATGTGACAGGGAAATTACATCCACATTGCTCGCGTATAACACGGAAAACTCGAGGCTGCTATAAATGGAGCAATAACCTCGGGTCAAACAAAAGTCAGTAACATTGGTCTTCTATGGGAAGAAAAATCTCTCTACCCCTCCTTTTTATTTGAAAATGGTGTCTTATTATAAGAAGTGTAAGCAGCTGTTAGAAGTGACAGTTGCTAAAAGTTAAACCTTTACCTTTGCTGATCTGAAGCTCTGTTTTATGTCAGAAAACCGAGACACACACTCAATTTACCACACCACAGTTGGTTTATTGCTATGATTTTTAACAAGTTTATCATAATATAGGGAATCATTTTTTTTAACGCAACCTGCTCTCCCCATCAGGAAGTTCACTGACCAAAATAAAATCAATGTGATGTTTATTTCTTTTAAGAATAGTAAAATTTATTTTTTTATCTAAAATGTTAAAAAAAAATCTGCATAAAACAGTGAAAGGTCAGTTACCCTATATCCTTCCTGACAGGGTTGGTGACAATCAATGATTCAAGTATCTAAAGAACTTTCAGAAAGGCAAAGGCTTTGGCCTGTTCAGACTTGTCTTCTAGATGTACTTCAATTTCTGATAAAACCAAGAAAAGGGGCAGAGTTATTATTATGTGACAATGTTTGTTTAGTTGGCAAAGCATCAGGAAGAGAACATGAGCCCTTCTAGCAAATCCCACTAATCAATCCCAGAACACAGCAGGGGAGCCTCACAAAATTCAGAAACCATATACTCTAGCTAATTTATTAATAAGCCATGAAATTATCACAAATTATTTAAAATAACTGGTACCAGCTCAATTACATGAACAAACTGTATTCCGCTAGGTACCAGCCCTAAGGAATTAGATCAGTTTGTCTACATTCTACTTTGCCAAATTTTCTTAAGCTTCCCCTGGTAAGGGTATGTTCACTGCTAATGGGACAGGTGCTACAGAGTTTACATTTTCAGTTCTGGTTTTCCCTTGAGAAAGACAGAGCTCTGCCATTTGATTTTCAAGTTCTCTTGCGTTTTAACTGTGGAGACCGTGCACACGCTGCAAATGTACATGTGATAAAGTAGGGCAGCTGACCGGTGAGTTTAGTTGGGATGCCACAGACCTTACACACAAAGACCATCAGGAAAAGATGGGTTGAGCCTTCCAGATCCATTCCTCATCTGCTGACAGAAACCACTTCCTATGATAGGTCAGCCTGGTAAGCTGTGGTAGTTTGTAAACAAAAAATGACAAGGAGGACAAATATATATACACTATACCTTTTCAATGAGATCTATGCAGGCTTGCAAATCCAGTCCGTAGTCAATCAATATCCAGTCAAGGCCTTCTTTTCTGTATTCTTCTTGCTCCAGAATAAACATGTGTTGATTGAAGAACTGTTGCAACTTTTCATTGGTAAAATTGATGCAGAGTTGCTCAAAACTATTGTACTATGGATAGGTAGGAATAGAATTAAGAAATAAGGTAGAAATCTACTTGAAAGAATAAACATTCATGAAAAATCATAATCACAATCACATGGTGACAAATGTACCCAATCAATAGCAGTGCTCAGCTAAATTCTTGTCTCCTCCCGATATATCTCCAAACTCATGATTATTGTAATACAACAATGCTCAATGGAATTATCCAAAAAAAATCACAAAAGATCTCTAGATATTTTGATTTTAAATATAGATAAGGAAAGTAAATACTTAGCACTAATTGTATTAATAGGAATTATTGCTAATTATAGCTTTTTTCTAATCAAAGTAGCCCTGAAGGTTTAGGTATAAGGATTCTATTTACTTGTTTGCTTTCATTTCCTTTTTAAAATTGAAATAGAATTATATTCTTCCTTTTCTCCCTCCAACCCTTTCCATGCTCCCAGGTTAATAAACTCTAAACCGTTATTGTTACGTCTGTACGTGTGTTCATATATGTTTGCACAAATATATAAATACAATCTGCCAAGTCTGTTTTCGTTGTTTGAATATATGTGGTTTCAGGATTGAACAATCTATGGTGGGTTCTGCTGAGAGCTTCTTATAGCAATGGTTTTACTAGAGGCTGTGGGAGTATACAGCAGGTGACAAATAGTGTTCAACAGGCTGAACCACCAGATGAATAATTCTCTGATGGGGATCCCCACTTGGTAAATCTGTGGGGTCACTGATTGTAAATGACTGGTTGCTTCTGTCTGTAATTTTTCTCATGTACCTCTACATTTCTTCCCTAAAACTACTATGGGTATTTTGCCACTGCTGTGTGTTTTTCTCATGAATATATTCCATCTATCGGGCACACATATAGCTGTGGATAATTTCTGCTTGATTTATATAATTCTGATGAATAAAAATAATAATAGGATATTTTCATAACTGATATAGGAAAGTAACAGTATTCTTAGCTGCAAAGACAGCATTTACATGTTTACACAAGACCTTAGAACAAATTCAAAATGGACTAGCTTTCCCCGCAGAAAATACACCAGGTTAAGTTCTCAGGTGTTTATTGCTGAACCAAGGTCAGACATGAAGCTACTTTAGTAGACATAACCTCCTGTGGTTGTTGAGTTTCTGCTGTACCCTGATCACTCTGTCTATATGCACAGTCAAGCTGGCTGGTTAGTGTGACCTCCCTAGCTTGAGAAAAACTGTGTAACTTATGTATTATAAGAATGGGTTGAACTCTGAAAATTTAACATATACTTGTCCAGAGTTTGGTGGTTGAGAAGTGTGTGTGTGTGTGTGTGTGTGTGTGTGTGTGTGTGTGTGTATGTGTGTTGATACATATATATACATATATATATGAGTGTACATAAAGAGAAGTGTGTGAGAGCATAATAGGAAAGTATTGAGGAGATATTGAAGAAAGAGCTGTGTAGAGAACTGTTATGTAAAGAGCCATGTGTATGTATGTGTAGTGTGTGTGTGTGTGTGTGTGTGTGTGTGTGTGCGCGCGCAAAGAGAGCTGTGTAAAGGATGGGTAGCTATGTAGAAGAAAGAGCTTGTATAGCTATATAAAAAGAGATGTAGAACAAATTGTATGTCAAAAAAATGTGCAGCCCTGTGAAATATATGTAACTGTGTATAGAGATGTGAGGTTGTGTAGGAAGGAGAGAGAGGTATGTATGTAAAGAGATTTTTAGAAGGGAGATTTTTCAAGATGTAGTAAAAGAGAAAGTTTCCATAGTTTGTGTGTGTGCCTCTTTTTCTATTATCCCCTCAGATAGAAAATAAAAGCCTAGCCCTTGTTGCATTTGTGGATTTTTTTTTTTTTTTTGCATACCTTGGAGGCTGCCTTGGCCACTGATAGAGCTCATCCTGGGAGAGATTAAATCTTTTCTGAGCAATAATTAGTTGCCATTAGTTCTTTGTCTAGGAATGGGGCCCTTGGACATATTCCTCTTTCCGTATTTATTGATATTAGGCAAAGTGATTCTTACCGTGCTTTGATCAAGTTTTCTCACGGTTACATTTCACAATTCAAATTTTCTAATCGCCTTGAAATATTCATTGATTTTACTCTTACCACATATACTTACATCAAATATTTCGAAACCAGTGATGTCAAGAATAGCAATGAAGAAGTGGCTTGACATTTTGGCATCCAGGACCTGGTTCACGCGTGCCACTAGCCACTTAAATATCCTTTCATATATTGATTTAGATAGTGCGCCAACAGCATAGGTTATCTAGAAATCATATTTAAAAATTTTTTCCTTCATAAATATGTAATGATATATGTTTTGAGACTACTTGCTGCTCTTCAGCCACTCAGCTAACTTCTTGTAACTCCAGTTCTAAGGGATGCAGCGCCCTCTTCTGGTCTCACATGTGCTCACACCCACATACAGACTCATACAAACAATAAAAGTAAATTTTTAAGGTGTTTCTTTTTAAAATTCTGTTTAAAAAATTTAAAAACAAATATTTGTTTTAATCTTGGGCATTGTTTATCTGCAAATACCTTCTTCTAGTCAAAGAAATATAAGTTTATTAATCTTCATAATTATGCTGAATATAATAAGAAAAAAGAAAAGAAGAAAGAAGGGTTGGAGATAGGAAAGCAGAGTACAATGTTAACACAGTGCCTCCTTATCAAAAGTATAAGTGAAATAAATCATGATTCTATTAATATCCCAGCATATGGTTTAATGTGATGCTCCAGAAACTTGTTCAAAATGTTGTAATCTGAACACCTGTCATCAGTATCAGCATCATCTGAAACTTTGAAAAGATGTCAGAACTCAGGTTGAGCCCTAGATGTACTAAACCTGTATAGTAACACTATTCCCACTCATCCAGTGTGGGAGATTGTGTTGTTTCATTGTAAATAATTGTCCCACCCACTGGTTTAATAAAAAGCACTGATTGGCCAAAGGCAGGCAGGAAGTGTGGGCGTGGCTACCAGACTAAGAGAACTCTGGGAACAGGAAGAAACAAACCAGAATGACAGAGAGAAGCCAGAAGAAGCAAAGGACAACCATACTGCTGTGAGAAAAGGTACTGAGCCACATGGCTGAACAGGTTAAGAGTCATGGGTTAGATGAAGGGTAGAGAGCTAGCAAGTTATATGCCTGGGCCTTAGGCCGATCAGCCTAAAACTATCGTATGCATCTGTGTGTCTCAGCGGGTCTGCGGGTCTAAACCTTGAGGCTAAGCCTGAAAGTCCGGGCCAGAAACCACATACTACAATCCAGGACAGTTTCAAGAAAAAATCCTCATGTCATTTTATAGACTCTCCTGCCCTTGGTACCTGATAATATATCTCATTCACCATTTCATGTATAAATTCTTAACTCATCCTTAGCAAGAAACCTCTTAATCCAGTTTACCAGTGGTCCCTTTCTCTTGATGTGTTCCGTTACAAATCTGCCATTGCTCACTTGCTTTGCCTGTTCTTCCTTGCCATGGCTGTATGTGGAGTTGAGTACAAAATCTCTTTCCTGTTGCAGTATTTCTCTTACGACAACCCTGAATAAAGTCTCCTTCACCATTTAATAGATGTCTGTGTATTTCTTTCTTTTAATGCACTGTGTCCATAAAATATTTTAAACTATTAATATTGAATATTAAAATATATAAACCCTATAATGTATTTGCTAATGCTGGTGTTGCTGATTGATAAACTGCATGACCCTTGGCAGCTGGCACACCATCTTAGGATACAGCAGTTCCATTCCAGTGATGTTCTTGGATGTTCTGTCTAGTCTTGACTTCCAACTCTTTATTACTTTTGTTCTCAGTGTGGTCCTCATCTTTCTGAGTGAAGAACGGCCTCAGGGAAAATCGTTTTGATTCAGATTTCCCTGTCAGAGTGAGGCTAAGAAAAATCTTTTATACCATTACCAAGAAGATGAGGTAGTTTGTTTTTTTATTGTTGAAAAACAATGCATTAGCTTTCTTAATGAGTTCTGTTAAAGTCTGCCGGAGTTGCAACCCAATCCCTGTAATACACTAATTTAAGAGGTGAATTTTAATCATAGTCTTCATTTAGGCTCATTGGTTTTATAAGAAAGACCCTATTCTATAGTCTCAGCATATACACACATGAATGAATGTCTAAGAAGCAATGACATTAACAAATACTTATGATATAACTTAATTTCTACCCAAGTTGTAGTATTTTAATACTTGTAAAGCATCTGATAGTTGCAGAACACTATGCTAGATGCTAGTGTATGAGAATGACTCGGGCATAATCCATGTCCTTAAAGGTCACTCAAGTTGCTTTACATATTTCCTCAAACATCATAAATATTCCTGGCTGCACTTACTTCAAACTATTGTAAGACTGGAAAAAGATAAGCATTTATATGTGGTGTGTGTGTGTGTGTGTGTGTGTGTGTGTGTGTGTGTGTGTGTGTGTGTGTGTCCCTGTGACAAATCTATGCTAGGCAAGCTTTCTACCACTGAAGTACATCCCCAGATGCATAAGTGAAACAGACATTTACAAAAACCATAATTTTTACTAATAAACTTATACTTAAAAAAGGTATTGGTGTGAGCTGTAGAGGTAGCTCAGAGGCTAAGAGCACTGACTTCTCTTCCAGAGGTCCTAAATTTTATTCCCAGCAATCACATGTGGCTCACAGCTATCTGTGATGAGATCTGGCGCCCTCTTCTGGCATGCAGGTATACATGCAGGAAGACACTACATAATACTAGGAGGAGGAGGAAGAGGAAGAGGAGGAAGAGGAAGAGAAGGAGGAGGCGACAACATTAGTAGTTCAAAGTACATGATACATTTGCCTTGCCCCTATTGCCCCTTGTAAACTATGCCGCTATTGTTCTAACTTTCTCAATGAGGCTGAAAATAAATTCATCATGCTCAAGCTTGTTATGGCTTTCACATATCCAGTCCGTGTATTTAGTTGAGTTTTGTTATTGTTTTTCTTTTGTGCTTTTGGGAGGGAGTGGATCCAGACAGAATTTCATACATCCCAGACTAGCCTCAAACTTACTCATTCAAATATGACCTTGAATTCTGTTTTTCAGCCCCTGCCACCTGAATGCCTCCATGTGTCACCAGTATCTAGCCCTAGCCCTAGGGGTGTGTATGTGTGTGTGTGTGGGTGGGTGGGTGTGGGTGAGAGAGACAAGATTATCACTTCACTATGCCATTTTTTTTTCTAGAAAAACTATATTCATCACCATTCCCATAGTGCTAAAAAATACGACAAATTTTCATCACTGGATATAAATAAAAGTTCTAGAGCCATTATCTTAATTGAAGAGGGAAAATTTCCCTTCATAAATAACTTTCTCTCCCTGTCCACAATGTCACAGGCTGTTTCCCAGGTAGCATAAGCACACAACACAAGAATGTTGCACAATATGTACTGGACTTGGTTTGAGTAAGATAACAAATATTTTGTTACCACTGTTACCACTGATATTTTGGTATATATGTGTTACTGCAGTGTGGTCTGTATCATACTGACTGATATATATATATATAACAAACATAAAATTATTCTGAAATGTACTTATTAAGTTCTATTGTCAACATACATACTGAAACGTATTCTCCACTAATGTAACCACATGTCAGTAAGGGTTTGCCAGCTCTCCAAGATAATTCACTTCAATCATTTAGAGTTCTAAAATGTTCTTAGCTGGAGACCCAAGATATAGATCACAAGTGAAGTATTACCCAAAGGAGAATTGTGAAAATATTCAGTATAGTCCCTTACTACTGTAATGTCTTTCATAAAAACATAAGAAATACTTACCACAGTACCTTTGCTTGCTGCTTCCATAGAAAACTAACATTGTAAAGTACTGAAAATATGTAAATATCGCATGTATAAAATAATTACATGATCACACCATTGCAATGCCCTCAAATGTTACCTTACCTGCTGTACATTTTGACTTCTGGTAACATACTCATTACCAACTTTGATTTTAGGATAGATCAGACTCTTTACCAGCTCAGAAGAGTTAATGCCCATGAGGGAAGCAGCTTTTTCAGCATCTGGTCACACAAGAAAGGAAGAAGATCAAGAATGGAGGGAGGATGTGAGTAAGAGAGGGTGGAGAATACTGTAAAAATCATGACATTGTAAACAAATACAGATGACTGTAAAAATCATGACATTGTAAACAAATGCCCAGAGGACGAGAAGGCTGTGTGTTCAGATTAGTGGAGAAAGACATTGCAGCTTTGAAATGAATGGTTTAATGCTAAATAAAAGAATCTACTTCATACAAATACAAATTAAGCCATACTGAAGCACCACTTAAAGGTCCCTTAGAATGACTCTCAACAAAAAGTAGTAACAGGTGTTGGTGCAGATGTGAACATTCTCATGTGGCATGACCATTATAGAACAAAATAGTTTTATAATTTCTTAGAAACTAAACAGAGTCACCTTAGAACCCAGAAATTCCACTCCTGCATATGAATATAGGAAAAATAGAGACATTTATTAAAAAAAATGTACACAGTATTTCTAGTAATAGTATCATAGTAGCCAAAATAGGAAAAAGGTCATCAAGTGGTTAAAAAAAAAAAAAAAAACAAACCAGATACTATATGCTTCTACACTGAAAACGTAGATGGACATAGTCTGTAACTGGGCTTCATTCACAAGGATGTGAAGAAGATGATTGAGAGTTGTAGGAACTTCATGAACCTACCGTGGAAAATGGTGAGGGTTTTTTTGTTTTTGTTTCTTACAAATAATACCATGTTTACGAAATTTATAAAGGTCGGATGGCCACTTATTCATAGAAATACAGTTTAAATTTTTTAATACAAGTGAAATAATTTACATTTAGGTGTGAGTTACTGGTTTTTGTTTTTTTGTTTTTGTTTTTTCTTTTGTTTTTTTGCTTTCTATTCTTATTTCCTACTCAAAAAGTGGAGTGCACATGCGTGAATCTTTGGGATAAATCCAAGGAGCATCCCTGGATACTCAGTGCTCTGATGGTTAAGAAGTAACCTTGGATTGATGGATGTTACTTTGTTTTTAACTTTTAAGGTAAGATGATATGCTGAGAACTTGAATTAACCTTGTTTGTGGATAAAAATAGATTTATGAATAGTCCTTGACACTAGAGAGAATGTGCAAAAAGCTTGTCTTTATATAGAAAGTATTTTTTGCAGTCCTACAGCAAGTAAAAGTAGGAAGAAGAAGACACTTAGCAAGAACTTAAAAATGCATCACCAGAAAAAGCAATGGGATTGCTTACTTCAAATATCACTATTTTCTGATTTCTTAGTAAATATTCCTGGATTCCTCAACAAAAAACTCTCCAAAAAATGAAAATTTCATAATAAAACCTAAGATCTTACTGATTAATATATGTTGATAAATAGATACTTAAAATAAAACAAATTAGGAGAGACAAAAGCTGTCGCTCCCTTACTAGGCTCTATAGTACACAGTCCCAAATTTTTGGAAGGCTCAAACATGAGGACCCTTATACTATAAGTTAAAATTTAACCAGAATAATGTGGTAAGAGCCCAATCTCAGAAACTAATGTCAAAACAACCATTACAATAACAACCACATTGTTTTAACGTGTAGGAAAAGCAACAGAGCAAAAGAAGCTGACATAAGTGCATATGTGCTATAATATATGAAGAATACAGATCTTCATATTGTTTTGCTGTGTTTCACTCATACCTTATACAGACGCTGCCATTTCTAAAGGGACAATCTGACACCAAACCAATCCCTATTCTCATTGACATTATTCTTTCACTCTGCCATATTTTCACTGAGCGACCAGTTGACATATATTTGTTCAACATATATCTCCTAAAGCCAGGATAATATTTTGTTTACATGCATCCTTGAGAGTGAAAATATGCCTGGTACTGGGTTAAACAATAAAATAACACCCAACCCAGTGATAGAATGTGAAAAGATCCTTAATAGACATCTTTAAGAAAAAGATACACAAATCTCAAATACACATACAAAATGATGTGCAACATGACTAACAAAGAGGGAAAATGCAAATCAAAACTGTAATGAGACACTACTATATGTCTATCGGAGAATACTGACTCTAAAAACAAACGCAAGTCAAATGCCATTCAAAAAAGATTTGAATGGAAACTTTGTGTATTGTGTGTGGTGCTATAAAACGGTGCAGCGACTGAAGAAACGATTAGGCTGCTCTTAAAATTCCAGCATAGAATTACTATTTAATCATCAGTTCCTCTAATGGACAAATGCACAAAAGAATGAGACACAGGAAGTGAAATTGATACTTTTACGTTAGCATTCATTCAGAACAGCCAAATAGTGGAAGCAAACCTGACGTACATCAACTGATGAATGGATAAACAAGACAATATAAATACATACAGCTGAATATTAATTAACTCTTTAAATGGAGTAAAATTATGACATATACTACAGTACAGATCAACCTTGAAGATATGTTGCTTAGTGAAATAAACAAGATATGAAATATCACTATTGCGTGGTTCCATTTACATAAAGTTCCTAGACGAGTCAAATTCATGGAGCCAGAAAATACAACTATGGTTTGTGAGTGCTGAGAATAAAGGAAAAAAAACTTAACATGGTTCAGTTTTCAATAATGAAAAAATTCTGGAGATGTACATTAACAGTGTGAATATACTGAAATTAAGAGAGAGTAAGTATAGTTTACTTATGGGTAAAGTGATCAATTTTGATATGTAAATATCTCAATTAAAATATAAAACTAAAATGACTGTCCACTGAAAGAATTAAATAGAAAAAGTTCTCCTTTACATGAAATTTTAAAATAAAATGTAATCATTGCAATAGCTATACTATCTTTTTATAACTGTGACTTTCCATTTTATGGAGAGATGACGGTAATAATTACTTAGATGTTTTTGTAATCAATTAAGAACATAGTTTTTTAAGTATTTTTATTTACTCTTTGGAATTTTTATACATGTATATATTTTGATTTTATCAACAGCACTACAAGTTCATTGGTACTCAACAGCACATTCCCCTCTCCACTTTTATTACTATTAAAATACCCCAAGTCCACTTACTACTAGCTAGAAGCCACATCCCAAAAGTAAAGTGAGTTTCCCTCCCTCAGAAACCATCAACTGGCATTAGCCCTCAGTAAGGGCAGGCAGAGCCTCAGGAACCCCTTTTTCATTCATGCTGAAATTCTAACCTTGTGTTTTAATAAAATAGATAACATAACTTTAAGCCTCATAGTTTTCATAAGATGGAAATTCTTGGGATTTCAGAAGTCTTTGCTTATACCCTCCCCACTTATACCACTTAATACATTTTATGAAAATTTGCTCCATCCACTTTCTTCATAGTTCATGAGCTAGAAGTATATTTCACAAAATCCACTAACATTACCAGTAATTAACTGAGAAATGCCTCTTATTCTGTGGGAGGAAGATACTATAGAATGATAATTGAGATAATATGGATAATATGTTCTAGAGACAATTAAAGGCCTGGGTTTAGAGGGCTAGTCTAGTAGAGATGTAGCCCTAAATTCAACTCCATCAGCATGACATAAAAAAAATCAAATAAATAACAATAATTAAGAAAACTGGTGCTGATTATTTTCAATATTCCCTAAAATTAATAAAAAACCACAAACAAGATATTAATTGCATGCAAAGAAAAAAAAAGGCGGTCCTGGATGCAGAGGTCTGCACAGAATCCTAAATTATGTTTTTGTAAAGGAAGCCTTACTTTCTGGGCTGTCAGCTTCCAGCTGCTCTTCTCTGGGATTCTGTCTAAATTTCAGGTTCCCAATGTGCATGATGGCACCAATGACCTTATAGATCCAGAACTTCTCATGGGGATGAAATCCCAAGGTGTCTATGGCTTTCTGTAAGAAGAGAAACAGATGGCTAGTTGTGTCTTCTTTCCCCTGATGGCTCCAGTAGGACCTCACCCTACTGTATGTCATGTATCACACCAGGCTGTGTGCTGCAGTAGAGAACAGAGCACTGAGGGCCTAGAGTGACATCTGGGTCCAAAGAAATACAAAGAGGTCTTGTTGACATTGTTGACAGAGCAGCAGTCTGCTCAACGCTTCAGAAGGGAATAAGGATAGGGACTGAAGTGTCTAGTATTCAGTAGCTTCAAAAGTTTCCTTCAACATCCTGTTCCCCTCTTTTCCCTCCCACTAATTGGCTATAGTGAGTTCATTATTTTGTCTTTCCTGATTATAGAAGATATCGCTGAACCTGCTGGGTGGCATGTCCTACATGTTAAACTGTTTTGTTTTCAGAGACTGCTCATTTTAGAAATTGGTGAAAGGGGGTGTTAAGGCATGTTGCTAGGGAAAACTCCATTTTGTGCTAAGCATCCATTTCAGTAACCATCTCTGATCTCATTTCCCAAAATGCTTAATTTGACATCCCTGATTCCTTGCCTCCTCCTCAGAATTGTGTGACTGTTGTAAAATGATTAACAACTTGCTCTGATTGTCTCTGTGAATGGGGGCAGTGAGGCAATTCCTCTATATATTCTATTAAAAAAAGCCAATGAAGCAACTGTGACCTTTGCTTTTAAAAGCCCTCCTCCCCTGTAATCTGGGTCTCAGTCCCAAATGTAACCATGGGAACTGAGAACAGCTGCATCGTAAATAAAATTCAGCTAATGACAACTGGATAGAGTCCAGGTGACCTCTAGGTGTTTTCTAACACTGTAGCAATGTCACCACACCACTGAATTCTAAGAAGACGCTTTATATTGTCCCAAAGAATGTAGTTATTATAGTAACTAATTTCGAATGTTTATAAAGACAAGAGTTTTACATTCTTTTTCAATAATTTCATCTATAGAAATGTAAGATTGAGCGGATCTAATACACAAAAGAGTATTAACCTTCTAAGACATTTACAAGGTAAAGAGAGACAGAAGTCTTGGGATTTAACAATAGGAAAATGGCTCAATGAGCAATTGAACAAATGCTTGTCAATTTTGGGGGGATTTCACCTAAAATGCTTATAAAATAAAGAATCAAACTCCATGGGCCACATGATCTTGCAGTATGGTTACAAATAAGCAATTCCAAACCAACTTCATACAGATAGAAAACAGAATAAAGAGACTTAGAGATATACAGCAACTGAAAAAGTTTGCTGTTAAGTTAAAATTTCTGTCTACTTTTCTGTAGATATAAAGCCCCTCCATTGAAAATACGTGCTTCTACTGTTAGTAAACTTTGAGAAGAAGCAACCTTCATCATCAAATGAGCAAGCCAGGTCTCCAGACCTCAGGATGAGTTGTTATAAGGTAAAATGTTATTGCTCATTGTCTTTGCAAGTCTTAGCATCTACAGCTACCAAGCCTTACTTCTGTGACAAGAAATTCTTCAGCATCATCCATGCTCTCCACAGCAACCACTCCACCGGAGCAAAAGTGAAAGTCAGAGGGATTCGTGGACACCAGAAGCATGTCTATAATAATAATAATAATATATATATATTTAATAACTTTGGTTACATGTCTAGAGGGGTGCACAATGCCCGAGGAAGCAATTGGTCAAACTCGTGTCACTCTTACAATTTATGAGCTACTTGAAAAAAAAAAAAGCCATAATCAGTTCTATTTTCTAGACCCAAATCTCTGTGACAATATTTTCCCATTACTTGTCAGTCATGTGTCAAGGCCTCCCAGGAGAACACCAGGTTTTCCAAATTCAAAAGCAGATTCAATTGTAGTAGCACACAGGGGTGGTGATTGGTAGGGGATTGTAGATAATGGGTGTTGACAAAACTCTGATAACAGGCACTTGGCTTAGATTCATGACAGAGGGCCAGAGGGTAAAAATGCTCTGAAAATTATAAGTATAACATACCTGAGTTTAATGACTAGGAAATCGCCAGTTCCCTGGGATCAGCACCCAGAGAACATTAACCACAGAGTCCTTTTCATCCTTACACACAGGAGACTGAGTCCTTCATTCAAAGGATTCATAAATCAGATAGAGTGTAACCACTGTACTGTTGGTGGGTTTTTAAGTCCTGACACGTTTTATTTCATCAGGAAGCATAATGCATGACAAAGCTAAGACACTTGTCAATGTATCAGCTGACTTGACAGGATACTGCCTAACATTTGAGCTCAGTGAAATTTTCTTTGTTATTCTTAGTTTTTAAATCTGGTCTTACTTTTCTGTTTACTACTGATTGAAGTAAAAAATCTGCTTTATGGAAATGCAAATCTCAGAGACAAAGAAATTGGCTTACAGGAATGCTTACAGCAACTCTATGTGAAAGCATGCTGAATGTTGAATGTGTTAGTAAAACTGCCCATTTATTCATAGAAAGAGTTATTATTCATCAAATAAAGAAAGAAATTGAAACATTAAAGAATATCAACATAATTACCTGAATTCAGCCAGACCAAAAGAACATGTAGTGTATGATGGTTATGTGTTATAAAATTATAGAAAATTCAACCTAATTATCATGTTGACATATGGATGGGACTGAAATGGTTGCAACAATCAAAGGAGAGAGGAAGGAGGAATTGTGAAAGACCCTGAGGAATACTTTCCTAGTGTCGTTCTGTGTTGCTTGTGGCAATGGCTTCTTACATATACATATTTATATATGCATATATATATATATCAGTTATGTATTTCAAATATCCAGTTAACTGTAGGCCCATGATGCTTCTTTAAAGCTACTCTTGTTATAAGCCTAGCCTTTTATAGCGGAGCCATTTTCCAGACTGGGCTGTCTGGCTGAGAGAATAGTTACTCACTCCTTTGAGTTGAGTCTGTTCCACAGGGAGAATTCATGGCACCTGGAGAAGCGGGAGAGTTCAAATAAAAGCAGGTGGGATTTGGGACACCTTACGAATGAGAGTGCCCTATGTGGTATCCTTGTCTATGTTATTTTAGAGGAAAGCGGGTAGGGCTTTGGATGATCTTAGGTATGAAAAATATGTCTTACCTAGTAACAACTAAAGCTATTTTATAAAAGCTCAGTCAAGCTATTTTATAAAAATTTAAAAATAAAATGAAAGTTTTATATTTCTAAATTTTTATAAAATTACTCACAGCAAATCAGCTTCCTCCCTAGGCCACTCAGCCCCCACCTTTCCTTCAGGCTTTCTTAGAAGTATATGAGTCTAGGTAGGTTCTTCTTTTTATTCACTCTAAAGTCACCCAGCAGCCTGCCAATCTTTGACAGAATCTATATAGGCTGCAGTGACCCCTCATTATATGCTTCCTAAGCTGTCCAACACCTTCCAGATTTTCTTAGGGCCCAGCTCTGAAGTTGCTGCTAGGTAAGGCATCTTTTTCATACCTAGATCGTCTAAAACCCTGTTTCCCCTAAGATAGCATAGACAAAGATACCACATAGGGCACTGTCTTCCATAGAGTGCCCCAAATCCCACCTGCCTTTATTCGGACTCTCCAGACTCTCTAGGTGCCATAAATTCTACCTGTGACTAAACCTCTGTAACAGACCAACTCAAAGAGGTGAGTGACTGTTCTCCCAGCCATCCAGCCTTGTCTCTAGGCCCAAGGCCTTGGGGCACAATTCATGCCCCCCCCCCATTGTGTCCCTAGTGGCAGGCCAGCAGGTAAGACTCCTATAAGCAGGTCCTCCCACTATCCCTCCCTATCAAATCCTGTAATCTAGAAGCCCAACTCCTTCCCTCAAAGACTCCAGCAGCTCCCTGAGACACAAATACAACCAGCAACCATTAGACCACGAGTGGCTCCTGAGACACAGACAGCACTGCATCTGCTGGAGGAAGAAATGGTTAGACGCCAGTGCAAGAATACATTCAACAACATAAAGAGTGATATGGCACCATGAGAACCTAGTGATTCTACAACAGCAAGACCTGAACATTCCAATATAAAAGAAGCAGGAAAAAATAACCTGAAACATAACTTTATGAAGATGAGAGAGGCCTTTAAAAAATAAGTGAAAAATTCCCTTAAATTAAGGAAAAGATGAACAAAAAATGGGAAGAAATTAAGAAAGGCCAGAAAACTAAGGAAAAGTGATGAAACAGATGAAGGAAACAGTTCAAGACCTGAAAATTAAAATAGAGGCAGTAAAGTAAACACAAACCAAGGAAATGGTGGAAATGGAAAATCTGAGTAAATGATGAGGACTACAGATGCAAATATAACCAACAGAAGGCAAGAGATAGAAGAGAGAACATCTGGCATTGAAGACACAATAGAAGAAATAGATTTGTTGGTTAAAAAAAAAAAACATAAAAGCCAACAAAGTCATAACACATAACATTTGGGAAATCTGGGCACCATGAAAAGACCACAACTAAGAATAATTAAAAAGGGAGAAGAATAATCAGCTCAAAGGCGAAGAAAATATATTCAACAAAGTTACAGAAGAAAACTTTCCCAACCTAAAGAAGGAAATGCCCATGAAGATATGAGAAGCTTACAGAACAGCAAATAGACTAGACCTCAACAAAAAGTCCCCTTGCCACATAATAACCAAAACATTAAGCATACAGAATAAAGAAAGAATATTAAGAGCTGCAAAGGAAAAAGGTCAAGTAACTTATAAAGGCCGACCCATCAGAATAACACCCAACTTCTCAATGGAGACTCTGAAAGCCAGAATTTCCTGGACAGACTTTGTGCATAAACTAAGTGACCACAGATGCCAGCCCAGACTACTATACCCAGCAGAACTTTTAATTACCAAGATGGAGTAAACAAAATATTCTGTGACAATGCCAGATTTAAGAAATACATATCCAGAAATCCAGCCATACAGAAAGCACTAGAAAGAAAAATACAATCTAAGGAAGTTAGGTGCACCCAAGAAAACATAGAAATAGCTAATAGCATACCGGCAAATATCAAAGAAGGGAAGCACACACACACACACACACACACACACACACACACACACACACACACACAACCATGAAAAAAATATCAGGAATTAACAATAACTTGTCATTAATATCCCCTGAAAATCAATGGACTCAATTTGCCCATAAAAAGACATAGGCTAACAGAATGGACATGAAAATAGGATCCATTCTTCTGCTGCATGCAAGAAACACACCTCAACCACAAAGATAGTACCTCAGAGTAAAGGGTTAGTAAAAGACTTTCCAATCAAATAAATTTAAGAAGTAAGATGGTGTAACTAGCTACCTGTGGTGATGTATTTTATATTTGATAAAAATAGTCTGGAATATCAGAGGACAGAGTCATTCACAGAGCCAAGCCATTAAGGTCAGGAAGTGGTGACTCACATCTTTAATCCCATCACTTGGGAGGCAGAGATTGGTATATATATATAGGTATATATATATATATATATATATATATATATATATATATATATATATATATATGTATGTATGTATGTATGTATATATGAGTACAAGCCAGGCAGTGGTAGCACATGTTATTAGTCCCAAAACTTGAGAGAAAAAGGCAGGAAGATTTCTGTGAGTTCAAGGCCAGCCTGGTCTTCAAAGCAAGTTCTGGGACAGCCAGACTCAGGAACAGAACTATCCCCTTCAGAATCACACACACACACACACACACACACACACACACACACACACACACACACACAAATCTGTCTCAAATAAACAAAAACAAAACAGGCTGGAGAGATGGCACTGTCCTCTGATATTACAAACTAATTTTATTAAATATACAATGTATTACGACAGCTACCCTAATAACTAACATAATAGACATCAAACTAAAATTAATCGAAAGAGATTGAGATAGACATTTTATATTAATCACAGGAAAAATCAATCAAGATGAAGTCTCAATTCTGAACATTTATTGCCAAATGCAAGGGCACCCACATATATATATATATATATATATATATATATATATATATATATATATATATATATATATAAACTACTAAAGCTTAAATTGCACAACAAACCCCACACACTAATAGTGGGAAACTTCAACAACCCACTCTCACCTATAGACAGAGGGATGATCTCTAAAATATATACAGAACTCAAGAAACTAGACATCAAAATACCAAATAATCCAATTAAAAAATGGAGTTCAGTTCTAAACAGAGAATTACCAACAGAAGAATATCAAATGGACAAAAGACATTTAAAGAATTGTTCAACATCCTTAGTTATCAGGAGAATACAAGTCAAAACAACTCTGAGATATGATCTATACTCGTCAGAATGGATAAAATCAAAAACACTGATGACAGCTTATGTTGGAGAGGATGTGGAATAAGGGGAACACTCCTCCACTGCTGGTGGAAGTGCAAACTTGTACAGTCACTTTGGAAATCAGTATGGCAGTTTCAGAAAATAGAGAGTCAATATGCCTCAAGACCCACTCAGTGATACCAAAGTTGGGCATATAGCCAAAGTATGCTCAATCAGACCACAAGAATACTTGCTCAACTATGTTCATATCAGCATTATTCATAATAGTTAGGATCTGGAAACAACCTAGATGCCCCTCGACTGAAGAATGTATATTTTAAAAATGTAGTACAAATAATAGAGTATTATTCAGCTAAAAAAAAAAATCATGAAATTTTCAGTCAAATGGATATAACTAGAAAATATCATCCTGAATGGGGTAACAAATTCAGAAAGACAAATACAATATGTACTCACTAATAAGTGGACACTAGATGTAAATCAAAGGATAACCAGACTACAATCCATAGCTCAAGAGAAGCCAAGTAATTAGGAGGACACTAAGAGAGACTCATGAATCTCCCCAGGGGGAGACATAGATAAGATATGGTGAGTAAAATGGAGGGGAAAAATCGTGGGGAGAGGATAGGGGATGAGAACATGAGGAAAAGGGATGGTCGAGCTGGGGAGGGGACAGAGTGGGATAGCAGTGAAAGAGATATATTGATAGACGAAACATCATGGGTTAGGGAGAAGCCTGGTGCTAGGGAAGTTCCCAGGAATCCACAAGGATGACCCAGCCTAGACGACTAGCAATAGTGGAGAGGGCCCTGAGCTGGCCTACCCTGGTAATCAGAGTGGTGAATACCCGTCATTATAGAGCCTTCATCCAGTCACTGACGGAAGCGGATGCAGAGATCCACGGCCAAGCACTAGATCAAGCTTCAGATGTCCAGTCCAAGAGAGGAGACAGAGATTATATGAGCAAGAAGGTCAAGATTATGATGGGGAAATCTACAGAGACAACCAAGCTCATGGGAACTCGTGAACTTTAGACCAACAGCTGTGGAGCCTGCATGGGACTGGACTAGACCCTCTGCATACGGGAGACAGTTGTGTAGGTTGGTCTGTTTAAGGGGCTTCTGGCAGTGAGATCAGGATCTATCCTTGGTGCATGAGCTGGCTTTCTGGAGTCCATTACCTGTGGTGGAATGCCTTGCTCAGCCTTGATGCAGGGAGGAGGGGCATGGTCCTACCTCAGCTGAATGTACCTTGTTTTGCTGTTTCCTCAGGAAGCCTTGACAGAATGGCTAAGATCAAGGGTCAGCCCATGCTGGAGAGGATGTACAGCAAGGGGAACATTCATTGCTGGTGGGAGTGCAGACTTGTCCAGCCACTTCGGAAGTTAGTGGTTGATTTTTCAGAAAACTGGAAATCAATAAACCACAAGACCCAGCTATACTATTCTTGGGCATTTACTCAAAGGATGCTCAATCATACCACAAGGATACTTGCTCAAGTATGTTCACAGCAGCTTTATTTGTAATAGCCAGAACCTAGAAACAACTTATGTGTATTTCAAATAAATTTTATATTTTATAAAGAAAATGTGGTTTGTTTACACAATGGAGAATTATTTTGCTGTTAGAAACAAACAGCAGCAAATTTGCAGGCAAATAGAAGAAACTAGCAAAAAAACATATCTTCCTGAGTGAGGTAACCCAGACCAAGAACATGATATGTACCACTCATAAATGGATACTAGATGTAAAATAAAGAATAACTATGCTACCATCCACAGAGACTAGGTACCAAGAATGGTCCATGGGGTGGGGGACACCTGGATCTCCTTGGGAAGGGGAAGCAGAAGAGATTTTGTGTGTGGACTGAGAGTGGGTGGGGTTGGGAACATGAGCAATCAGCATGGATGGAGCAGAGGAGAAAAGTGCTGAAAGAGAGTACTGGGGAGAGAGGAGGAAGGGGAAACTGAGGCCAGTAAATAAATAAATAAATAAAAATAAATAAATAAACCAATCTTTTTTAAAAGAGAAGAAAACAAATTTCACATTTTAAGCATAGACTCTATGTTCAATGAAATCATAGAAAAACTTGCCAAATCTAGGAAAAAGGATGCTAATTCAGGAATGAGAGATAGACAGAACCACATAAAAAAAATCCATGTCATATTCAAACATTAGAAACAAAGAAAGAGTATCGAAAGCTTCTAGAGAGACAATCTAAGCCACATATAAAGGCACGTCCATCAGAATAACAGCTGATTCCTCAGTGGGAACTTTGTAAGACAGAAGAGATGGGAGCAACAAAATCAGGTTTGGAAAGAACAAAGATATCAACCAAGATACTACTACTACTACTACCACAAAACCACCCATCATAATTAAAAGAGAAAGAAAATTTTCCATGACAAAAACAGTCCAAAGAAGTTTCTGATCATAAAATCAGCTCTACAGAGAATAGTAAAAGAATATTCAGGGTGAAGAAAATGATAAGCACATTTAAGAGGCCATAATGCTAGGATAGTATTTTTGCAAAGTATGACTTAATATGACTAAGTATAATTAAGGCAATGAGCACCACAAAATCTATAAAATTATGGCAATTAAAGCACTTATTTCAACATTAACTCTATTAATGGTCTCAATTACATAATCAGAAGACAGAAATAACAATCAAATTTTTTAAAAAAGGATCCATCTCTTTACTATCTACAAGAAGCACACCTCACCTTCAAAGATAAAGACTATCTTAGAATTAAAATTCTTTTACTATCTTACAAAATGGACTTTAACCCAAATCAAATAAGACACAGAAAGCCACTTAGTTCTGAACAGAGGAACAATCCACCAAAAACACATTATAATTCTAATTCACTTCAAACTTAGCTAAGCTCAATTTATTAAAAAAGAAAAAAGCCCACAATTGTAGGCATTAAGCTACAAATTAACCCTAACATAGTAATAGTAAATTTAGTACCCAACTGAAGGTCATCATTGTCTTGGCAGGTCATCAAAACAAAAATAGATAAGCATCAGAGTTAAATGACATTATAGAGCAAATAAAACTAACAGATATTTAACAGAATATCCTGTCTTATCACTAAAAAATATATATTTTTCTCAGTGGCCTATCAGAATTTCTCTAAAAATGGAAACATAATGAAACATATATAAAATATTAACAAGTTTAGGAAAATTTTTTAAAATTCTATATACACTTACTGTCCACAATAGAATAAAATTTGCAATCAATATCAAAATAAACTTCAGAAAATAAACAAACTCATGGAGATTAAAGAAAACACTACTGAATTATATATGGGTCATTCAAGAGATCAAGAAGGAAACTTTGAAAATTTTGGAATTAAATGAAAATGAAGCACAATATTTCAAAATCCCTCAACTTCAAAAACCAAACTTATCCAGGAAATGTATTGCTCTGAGTACATACAAAATGAAATCATTAATATAAAATCACAAATAAATAACTTAAAGAATTTGGTAAAGCAATAAACACTAAAACTCAAAAATAGAAGCTAGATAGAAATAATCAAAACCAGGGCAAAAATTAATAAAATTGAAACAAATAAAAAAAGACAAAAAAATTGATGAAATGAAGTTGATTCTTTGAAAAGATAAGCAAAATTGGCAAAATTTTGCTGAATTAACTAAGAAATTGAAAGAGAAGACCCAAATAGATAGAATTAGAGATCAGTAGAGTTCTATCACAAAAGATACCTGAGAAATTCAGAAAGTCCTGAGAGCGTTTTAAAGGTTACTCAATACGATATTCAAGTTAAAATCACTTACAGAATTGATCTTATCATAGTCAGAGCAACTGACTACATAATCAAGAAATGACAGCATATATTGGGAAGGGTGTGGGGATAGGTGAACAATCCTCACTCAGTGCTGGTGGAAGTGCAAACTAGTTCACATTATGGAAATCAACATGGATAATTTTGGAAAAATAAAGATAAATCTACCGCATGACTCAGCTCTATCACACTTGGACATATACCAAAGCACTGTATAACCTCCTGCAGAGATACTTGTTCATCTGTGTTCACTGTTGCTATAATAACAGTAACTAAGACGTACAATCAACCTAGATGTCCATAAACTGATGGATAGGTAACACAGATGTGACATACATAAAACATTGTTTTGTTCAGCTGTAATTAAAAATGAAGCTTGCAAGTAAATGGGTAGAACTTGGGAAGGTATATAGAGTGAGGAAATTTAGGCAGAGAAAAACAAATGTTGCATATTCTCCCTCATATGGGAATACTATAATTTGAACGGTTAACTTCGCATTTTCAAATCGCAGTATAGAAAGAAGTCAAGAAAATAGGAAGAGGCCATGGGGTAGCTTCATGGAGGTGGTACTAGAGTACAGGTAATATAAAGGTAGAGAGGGACTCTGTAGGGGCCACAGGAAGATCAGGAGAAGACTGGAGCAGAAGGCAGTAGGAAATGGTTAACCTAAACAAAGAAGCTATGAGGAAAAAAAACATGGAAGCCTATCTCATAACTAAAATTTAGAAACAATTTATAATTTAAAAAATATTTTGAAGAGAGATGCATTGCTTTACCTTAGAACATTATATTCTGAAGCCATGAGTTGTTATGCAGAAACCCAAGGCCAGGGGTGGGATACCTCCTTAGGAGTTGTTGGTCAGGGAGATCTCAGGACCCCTCAAAGTGATACAGGCTCTTGCCATTCCTCTTGGTTACCCACTAGAACTTGATAATAAGGTCATACAGCATCCAACACATTTTAACTGGGAGCCAAAGAGAAGGCTCTCCATGACTACACAGAAGTTAGATGAAGCTCACCCACGGATAACATACCACCTCACTTAAAGACTCCTTCAGCCTCTGCTAAGAGTTTTAATGCTTAATTTTTAGTAATGCAAACAAATACTTATAATTTAGGAGAGTTATTGACATGTTCCCTCTTATATCAATATTCAGAATGCCCTAAACTTCTGCTTTTGTGAGCATGATAGGAAAAAGTACTCAAATATTTTCAAAACTGTTCCCAATTTTAGTGGGCGCAAAACCAAAGAGATCAGTTAACACACACACTTATGTTTTAGATTTATGTGCAACAACCAGGTGCTGGTTGCATATCACCAATAAACACGTGGTAAATATAATTGTCTAGTTTGAATAGCTTTTTCCATACTGTGAAGTCATACAGGAGCTTAAAACTGGGCAGTGAAAGCATATCAAGATTTGTACCATTCTTGATTTAAAATAATAGATGGGAGACTGTTCCCATCAATTGACCTGCATCAACCACCTCAATCCATATCCATTCTTAAGGGTGCATGGCTGAGCTCCAATGGTTTCCTCAAAAGCAACAAAACCATCTTGCGGTCCTTCCCCTAAAACTGCTACTCATAGCATTTAAAATAGCATTCAAACTCTTTGGAAAAAAGAAATATAAATGCCAGCTGATCTGGGTCCTGCCAGCTTCCCTTTATATAAACCGTTCCACTTTTCTCCCAACCCTGCTGTGGAGATATGTTTCATATTTAATAAAAACCAGTCTGAAATATCAGAGAAGATCTATCCACAGTCAATCCAGGAGAATCAGAGAGTGATAACTCACCTTTAATCCCAGCACAGGGCAAGACCAGGAGTGGTGACCTACGCCCTTAATCCCACCAGATGTGAGTTTGAGGCCAGTTTGGTTTACTGAGGGAGTTCCAGGCTCCCAGGCAGGCAGTGGTGGTGCTAGGCCTTTAATCCCATAACTCCAGAGACAGAGATCTTTCTGTGTTTCTGTGAGTTCAAGGCCAACTACCAAATAGTAGTAGCTCCACACCTTTAATCTTAACCTGGGTGTGAAACAACTGGGCAAACAGGGTATTTAAGGTAGGTGTAGAAACATGGATTCAGGCAGTAGAAGTCATGAGGAGCAAGGTAGAGGAAGCTGGAAGACAGCTGGGTGAGATTTGACTGTGGTGTTTCCTCTCTTTGATATTTCAGCTTTCCACTGAGATCTGGCTTTGAGTTTCCTTTATTACAACCAGAATTTGTGCAATATTCTGAAATTCCCTACTGTAATAAGCAAATACACACAGCCTTCCATGGCCTTTGTACACACCATTCACTCCTCTGAGAATGTAGTTCCTGGAAAGTTCCAGGTACTCAATCACTTACTCATTTAGATATCTGCTTCCTAGAGATAAACTGCCTAGTCATTTCATCTAGAGCCCAGCCAGTCACCTCCATATCTGCCAAATTTCATTGTCTTGCCTGCCTCCGGTCCTTATTTTGCTTTTAGACGTATCACTAATCTTATTTATTTCTTTGTATGTTGATTTGTACCTGTCTTTTAATATAGAATGTAGGATAAAGAAGACAAGTCCAGTATGCTCATTTTAGCCCTGCTTCTTAGATAGCACTGTCTATTATCATACAATAAACACTAGGGAGCTGAATATATGAAACCTGCTTCATTAGTCCAGAGTTGTTTTTTCCTTTCTTCTTTTGTTTGGTTTCTTGAGACAGGGTTTCCTTGTATAACAGTTCTGGCTCTCCTGGAACTCCCTCTGTAGGCCAGGGTGGCCTTGAAATCAGAGATCTGTTGCCTCTGCTGCATCAGTGCTGGTACTAAAGGCATGTGCCACCATCTCCTGACCATAATTAGCTTTTCAATTATGGCTCAGTTATCCAAAGAAAATCATACAAATTGAAGATGTTCAATTATTTTCTCTCATTCCTACATTCAGCTTCTAGTCTGGACCTGTCTCTTCTTACATGAATGCATCCCCCAGTTCTTGGGTAACTGATCATCATTCAGGCTAGTGCTTTTGCAATGTCTCCTCTCTAATATTAGGGCCTCCTTAACACAATGCTTGGCTAAACCTTTCTACACACATACCACAGCATCCTCACATGAGTGCAAATCTTTCTACACACTGACTTCAACAAAACTAATGCCCAGCTATTATCTATCTACCCTCTGCAGCACCATATGTGTGCGCACCTCCTTATGTGCACAAACTACCGTGATGACTTTCTCACGTTCCTCTAAGCAGATACTCTAATCCGTCAGCTCTCTCTTGACCTTGTCTATATGGTTCTTGATTTAGAAAAATCCCTTGATTCTTGACTCTGTCTGGTTTTTCTATTGATTTTTCTGTTCTTCGTATTCAAAGTTATGTAACTTTGTATCTTTTTTTATTTCAAATAAAATTTTCATTGGCCAATTTGTCTCTTCTGTCCTCTTACCTATAAACACCAAAGTGACTCTAAATACAAAGGATCCTAAATTATCTCTTTCTTTCCGTCTCCTCGTCCCTCTTCCCTCCCCCTCCCTCTGTCTCATCCCCCCTCCAACACACACACACACACACACACACACACACACACACACACACACACACACACACACATTTAATCTTGCCAAGGTATTTTATTCACTGCAAATTATTTTCTTGCTTTTGATACCAAATTAAAAAACAATGTTAACCCATTGGTTATATAAGTACCCAAATTTTATATTGTATGATGAATAAAATGTGGTCTAAAATTACTAAGAGACTTAATAAACAGTATTCTCCTTCTCTTGGAATACTGTTTGTCTTTTTCTAGAATAAATGTAGGTTCCAGTCTAATACTTACCCCGAAGTTCTTGTTTCCCAGACAGAATCTGATAAAAGATATGGTAATTCCTCTCTCCAGGCTGTTGATAAACCACCCTGGATTTTTCTAGAAAATCTAGGAGGATTGAAAACAAATAAAGATTCATACCTCAGCATTCTTACAAAACTTGGAAGAAAAGGGACCAGATGTTGCAATGTCTACTTACAGATCTGGATATCTGCAGATGACAATGTGCCTCTGGAACCAAAATGCATCCTGATGAGTTTTCCCTAAGTAGAAACAAAACTCACTGTCCCATCCAAACTTGCTGAACAGTTGCAATGTCTTCATTGTGTACATCATCCTTAAAAGTGACTACATACTCCAAAGATTAAAAAATAAAATGCAAGATGGTGTTGAGATGAGAGGATTATGATGTCTGGAGCAGTGGTTCTCAACCTGTGAGTCACAATCCTTTGTTTGGGGAGTTGAATGATTTAATCAACCTTGTTCTAGAATCCTGTTACCAATGTGCTCAGATACAAATTTCGTAATAGCCTAAAAACGATACGTTCTGAGATGTTACTGTGCTACTTACAAAACGAGAAGAGTTGTCGTGTCTCAGAGTTTTGGCATTTCCAAATGCTTCCAGGACAGGATTCATTTGTACAATTTGATCTTCTGAAATCCCCTAAAAAGCATGAAGCGAAGCCCGGCTGATTAAAATTTACCAGGATTCTACACTGAAGCAAACTCCCCGAATCCAGCCTCATCGCTGCCACAATAACCAGTGCCCTGGAGTTTTCAAATGTGATAAAACACTATTTGGAAACTGGGACTCAGGAAAGTGGAAGGATGAAAGACAGTAATTTCACATATTTTCTCCTAAAAATATTTAGGTGGTGATCAGTCCAAGTGAATAAATAAAATGTGTATTAACAAACTAGAAATTTGTCTTAGGATAATACATCAGTTTATTGCCATTAATAATTTATATTTTTCTTATGCTATTTCTAGGTAATCTAGAGGGTTACACCAAGCAGTGACTAGTAATAGTATTGATCTTGAATTTTAATTTTGTGTGTTCAAGACTATGGGCTGTCTACACAGAATGATTGTGAAAGGCCATCCACTTCCTCATCATTACAAAGCTGCACTGTTTTTATAAATTCATCCTAAAAGTCTTGTTTCATAAAATTATATGAACATATATAGTATATGGTGTTCAAGAATATACAATGTATACTATTATTTTTCTATGAATAATATCTTATTATTCCAAAGAATTATAAAAGGTTATATAAGCAAAGATTTCCATGACCTGTTGCACCTGTTGTTTTGTTAATGTTATATTATGTAATATCAAAAGATTCAATGTCAAGATAAATCCAATTAACCCACACCAAACAATAACAAAACTAAAGTGCACACTGAAACAATTTTATGTAAGAAAAAAGCAGAGTTCAAGAATGCTTACAGGTATTAACCAAATTCAGGAAGGAGGTGATGGGAATGAAAACATTTATAGTTTAAAATCTGAGCAAAGTCAGTCTATATTTTGGCATATTTCTTACTTGTTACAGTGTGGTGATATATTGTATATTTAATAAAAATAGGCTGAAATATCTGAGGACAGAGCCAAGCCATAAAGGTCAGGAAGTGGTGGCCCACACCTTTAACCCCATCACTCAAGACCCTCTGGATCTCTGTGAGTTCAAGGCCAAACAGAGCCACCTTTAATCCTAGCACTAGGAAAGTTGATCCAGGAATTGAAATAGCTGAGTGAGGGAAAAGAAATATAAGTCAAGAGAAGGCAGAAGTTCCTCCCTTTGCTCACCCAGGTGATAAAACCTACCCCGATTGGCCTGAGGATTTGGCTGGGTGAGAATTGGCTGTGGTTTGTTCCCTGTTTCTCTGATATTTCAGCTTGTTCTCAAAATCTGGCTCCAGATTTTATTATAATACTAAATAGAATTCATGTACTATTACAGCAAAAGCAGCTGGTGATAAACAATACTGAATTGAAAATACAAAGTAACAGTTTTGAACATGACTGGTGAGAGGTATAACAGCTTCACTTGGTTACAAATGGTTCTGAATACTACTTAACACTATCTAATTTTACTTCACTTGGAAAGATGACTTCCAAATTACTAGGAATGCTCGCTTTGCATAAAGCTGAATTAAAAGCTATCAAGTGTGATGGCTGATTTTAACTGTTTACCTAATGTAATCTAGAACTTGGAAAGGGAGTTTCAATGAGTGACTGTCTAGATTTGTTTGATTTTTGTAAGCTAAGTTATTAAGGTGGGAAGACCCACCCTGTTTATGAGTAGCGCCATTTCATGCACTGGATTATGGACTCCATGAAAAGGTGGGAGTGAACAGATCATTAGCATACACACATTAATTCATTGTTTTCTTGACAATGGATGTCCTGTGACTATATAATTCAAGAGCCTACCACCTTGACATCTTTGAAATAACTATTACCTAGAATTATGAGCCAAATAAATTCTTTTTCCCTTCCACTTCTTTAGTGAAGATATCTTATCAGAAAAACATGGAATAAAGTTAAGAGTCCAAGGTTAAAAAACAGTAATAGAGATGGTAACATTTACACAAAATGTTGCACGGTTAAAGTTGAAGGTATTTTTGTTGGGCACCTGGGATCTGATAAAGGAATTCAGTGTAAATGAAGTGATCTTTTATAAATAAATAGTACATATATATGCATATATATAGAGAGAGATGTGGAGGATAAATATGCACACATAGTTGATATAATATTGTAGCTAAAAGGGGACAATGACGGTTGTGATGATCTAGTGTAAGAAGGTTTGGTTCTTGAAGGCAGATTGATCAGAAGGGCAAACCAAATGAGATCTGGCCAGTGAATGTTCTCAGAAGGAAATATAAAAACATGTAATAAGTGGTTTTGGTTTAATTTAGAAAGCTCTGACTATCCTCTCAGGCAGTAAAGAAACAATAAAAAACAAGACATTTCAATATTTTTGTTGTGATGTAAATATGAAACATCCCCAGAGGCTCATTTGTTTAAAAACTTGATCTCAAAATGGTGGCACTCTTTGGGGTGGCTGTCGATCTTTCAGCAGGTGGAGATTTTTGGATCAACCTGAACCACTGGTGACCTTAACAATTGATAGCCTTAGCTTGACTTCTGCTGGATTGTTGGTTTCTAAGTGTGAGCACATTGACACAATGTGGCTGGCTCCTGCTTCTATTGCTTCTGCATGGTGCTGGACTGCCTCTCTCCTAAAATGCTCTGTCACAATAAACCTTTCCTTTCTGAAACTTCAGTATCAAATATTTTATCACCCAATGAGAAAAGTAGCTATTACAGTTTTGTTAATTGTTCTATGATTCTTTCTTCCTCTTTTTCCCCATAACTTGTCGAGGAAAAGTCTCCAGAGTCTCAGTAGATAAGGCCACCACACCATGATGTTATGGACACTCACCAGCTTTTCCTGGGTCTCATTTACAGCTCCCACAGTGGCAAAATACTGAATAGTCAGTTTGGTGTTCACCGTCTTTCCGGCACCAGATTCTCCTCTGGGATTTTAAATTGGAAAAAAAAAATGGTTAACTGGTTCTGATGATCAGTGTAATGAATATTAGCTCATTATGATCATATGCGACCCTTTAGAAAATGACCTGCCAATTTTTGCACCGGGAAGCTATACTTTAGTTTTCTTTTTTTCCCTCTGATAACCAAGTCCATTTGTTCAAGCCTGCCTTTGGGTACATGAAATTCAGAATTCAGTCCATGCTGTTTGCAAGGAGCACAGATTTGAGCTCGAACTAGCCATTTAGCTCAACAAGTCTAAAACCCATGTTCCCTTTAACAGAAACCAACAGAGAGTCAGGTAGACAACATGCAATGCCCACTCAATGCTCTCTCCATCAAAATAAACCTCCAAAAGGCATCCTGAGGCCCCAATTGCCCTCTTTTGGGATCCTCCAAAGGCACAGTATGCATTACTATCTGTACTGTGCCTTGGCTACTCAAAGCAGCAAGTTATCTTTTTTTCAGGAAAACAGGTGTGCATATACTATGGATGTTAACAGAGCCTCTCTGCTTAATTAGCCAGCATAGAGACCATTGAAGTTGATCATTTTCAAGACTGAAGGCTTCCCTGAGAAGGAACTAGTTTTGCTTGTACAATATCATTTTAAAGAGTCTTCTTAAATGATGGTGGCAGATTTCCTTAAACTATATTTACAGAACTCACTGAAATGCTATGATTACTTGCAGACGATCTTTTCCTACCTAGAATGCATTTTGTATCTAAAGATTAAACAAGTCAAAGCTAACAAATGTAAGTTTTGCTCTTGGTGAAATATAGGCATCTATCTACCACTGAAACTTCACAGATGGCAAAAAGAAAAACACTTACGTAAATAATATGGACTGATTCTTTCCACCTACAAAAGAAAGAGAGAAAGAAAATGTGCCATCACAGAAGGTTGGTTACTTTCCTCCCAGCCAGCCAGCTAGGACAGCAGCCTGGTCTGGGCAACAGGGCACAAAATGTAACCCCCAAGCCCATCACAGCTCCAGCTGCAGGTAAGCAAGCAGAACCCCTGTGTGCAAGCCTGACTATCAACACCCCTCATTGGACCCTCTACCCCATAAGCTTCAATCCTTTTCCCAAACCTACCCATCCGCCAACCTCAGCTGCTTCCTGAGGCAGTCTCTGGAGAGCCCCATCACAAGCGCTCCAGCTGCAGATCTTAACTTTTCCCTGACACAGACTCCACTGCCTCTGATTTCTCCAAGAGCACCTATGCACCAAGAGCACCTAGTGGACCAAAAGCATCTCCATGAAACACAGACAATGCTTGCATTGATTGGAGGAAGAGATGAGTAGGCACCAGTGCAAAAATGCATTCAACAACATAGAAAACAATATAACACCACTAGAACCTAGGGGTTCTACAACAGCAAGACCTGAACATTGAATATAGAAAAAGCAGAGAAAAAAACACCTTAAAGATATCTTAATAAAGATGACAGAAAACTTTAAAGAGGAAATTAAAGAAGAAATGAAAAACTCCCTTAAAGAAATAGAGGAAAAGACAAGCAAAAATTGGAAGAAAACAATAAATCTGTTAAAGAAAGACGATAAAACCAGGGGTGGCAATCAAACAGGTAAAGGAAACAGTTCATGATTTAAAAAATAAAATAAAAGCAATAAAGAAGACACAAACCAAGAGAATACTGGAAATGGAAAATCTGAGTAAATGAGCAGGAACTATAGATGCAAGCATAACTAACAGAATGCAAGAGATGGAAGAGAGAATCTCTGGCATGGAAGATATAATAGTGGAAATAAATACATCAGTCAAAGAAAACACTAAAGTTAAAAGCATCATGACACAAAATGTCCAGGAAATCTGGGACACCATGAAAAGACCAAAGCTAAGAATAATAGAAACAGAAGACGGAGAAGATAATAGCTCAAAGGCACAGAAAATATATTCAACAAAGTCATAGGAGAAAACTTTCCCAACCTAAAAAAGGAAATGCTTATTAAGATACAAGAAACTTACAGAAAAACAAATAGACTAGAGTCCCCACTAAATCTGCTTGCCATATAATAATCAAAACACTAAACATACAGAATAAAGAAAGAATATTAATAGCTGCAAAAGAAACAGTCCAAGTAACTTATGAAGGGAGACACATCAAAATAACACCCAAACTCTCAGTGAAGACTATGAAAGCTATAAGGTCTTGGACAGACACTGTGCAGACACCAAGAAACCACAGATGCCAGCCAAGACCAGCAAAACTCTCAATCACTATAGATGGAATAAGCAAGATATTTCGTGACAAATTAAACAATCTAGCCCTACAGAAAGCACTAGAAGGAAATCTCCAACCTAAAGATTGGAGCCACAAGTAATAGATAATCTCACAGAAGGAAACCCCAAATAAGGGAAACATACACACATTGCACCAAAATAACAGAAATTAACAATCACTGGTCATTAATATTCTTTAATATCAATGGGTTCAATTCACCTACAAAAAGACACAGGCTAACACAATTGATACAAAAACAAGATCTATCTTTCTGCTGCATAAAAGAAACACACCTCAACTTCAAAGATAGAAACTGCCTCAGAGTAAAGGGTTGGGAAAATACTTCCCAATCAAATGAACTTAAGAAACAATCTGGTATAGCTGTTCTAATATCTAACAAAATAGACCTCAAACTAATTAAATCAAAAGAGATCAGGAAGGACATTACTTATTCATCTCAGGAAAAATCCATCAAGATGAAGTCTCAATCCTGAACATTCATGCCCCCAATACAAGGGCACCCACATATGTAAAAGAAACAAAACTAGGCTTAAACCTCACATCAAAACCCACACATTAATAGTAGGAGGTTTTCATACCCCACTCTCACCAATGGATAGATCTACCAGACAGAAACTTCACAGAGAAATGAGGGAGCTCACAGACAGTATGACTCAAATGGAATTAACAGATATAAAAGAACATTTTACCCAAATACCAAAGAATATACCTTCTTCTCAGGACTCCATGGAACTCTCTCTAAAATTGACCACTTACTCAGTCATAGAGCAAATATAAATAGAAACAAAACATGTGAATAACCCCTGTAACTTAGCAGATCATCATAGAGTAAAGATAGAGTTCAACAACACAAACCACAGAAAGTCTCCGAATTCATAGAAATTGAACATCTCACAACTGAACCACCTCTGCGTCAAGGAAGAAGTAAAGAAAGAAATCAAAGACTTCCTAGAATTCAATAAAAATGAACCCACAATACACCCAAACTCATGAGTCGCAATGAAAGCAGTGCTAAGAGGAAAGTTCATAGCACTAGGTACTAGGTGCCTGTGCTTACAAAAAAAATGGAGAAATCTTTAGCTGAAAGCTTTAGAACAAATAGAAGCAAACTAACCCTAAAGAAGTAGACAGCAGGAAATAATCAAACTTAGGGTTGAAATCAGTAAAACTGAAGCAAAGAGAAAAATACAAAGAATCAATAAAGCAAAGAGTTGGTTCTTTGAGAAAGTCAACAAAATAGGCAAAACCCTTATCCAAACTAACCAAAAAGCTGAGAGCGAATATCCAAATAAAAGAAAAAGTTAGAAATGAAAAGGGAGACATAACAACAGACACTGAATAAGTCCAGAGAATCATCTAAAACTTGCACTCCACAAAAACTGTAAGCCTAAAAGAAATGTACAGCTTTCTTGAAAGGTACCACTTACCAAAATTAAATCAAGAATAAATAAACAACCTAATAGACCTATAACCCCCAAGGAAATAGAAGCAGTTATTAAAAGTCTGCCAAACAAACCAACTAAAAAAGCCAGATGGTCTCAGTGCAGAATTTTACCAGAATTTCAAAGAAGAGTAATACCAATACTCCTCAAATTGTTCCACACAATAGAAACAGAAGGAACATTGCCAAACTCTTTTTATGAGGCTACAGTTATCCTGCTATGCAAACCACACAAAGATGCAACAAATGTTGCAATGGGATTTTTTGGTCCTGGGCAGCCAGAGGCCCAGACCCACAGACCTGCAATGCCAGATCCATTAGCTGCCCACTGCTCAGGCCCCCAGAAATGACTTAGACGCTTATATTAACTTTATGCTGTTTGGCCTATGGCTCAGGCACATTGCTAGCTAGCTCTTACATCTTAATCAATCCATTTCTATTAACCTGTCTGCCACGTGGCCCGTGGCTCAATGGTGCTACTTACATGTCCATGTCACTCCTTCGGCGGCTTGCTCGATCTGCCTGACTCTTCCCTGCTTCTCCTAACTATGCTCTGATTTCTCCTCCTACTTCTTCTATGGTGCCTGCCATGGCCCAAAACAGCTCCTTTATTTAAAGATTGATATTCACAGCATACAGAAAGGCATTCCCACATCACTTCCCCCTTTCTGTCTAATCAAAAAGGAAGGTTTCAATTTTAACATAGCAAAATTACATATAACAAAATAGCCATCAAGCAAGAATTACAGTTATAATATCTAGTCTATTTGTATTTAGCAAGATTAAAGAAAATACTCTTATCATCTATGTTATCCTTATGAATCTAAAGCTTCATATCCAATATACCTTTAAAATGACTAAGAAAAACTGTACCTATAACTATCTAACCTTCAACTACATCAAAGACCACAGAATGATATATTTACCCAAGTAAACAGGAAGTGCAAGATACTTCTAAAATCTAGAAGTGACAGAGATGACACTTATCTGCCTGGACAGTCACCCAAAGTTCCTTTATAAAGTTGGGGCATCTATTTTCAGCCTACAGGCCCAGAGTCTTTTTTCATTTCAGTGAAGCAGGAAATCTACTCTGCCCATTCTGGTACAGTTCATCAGTCACTTCTCTTCAAGTCCTGAAGAGTGTCTGACAGTTTTCTCTGCAAAGCAGGAACCTGAAGGACCATCTCAGCTTGTTCTGCCATAGTTAAGAGGTCATCTTCCTATGGAACTTGCATGTCCAGTTTAAACAGCATATTGTCAAGCAGTCAATATAAGAACAGGTTCATGTCCAGTGGCTAAGCAATGCCACAAAGAAACTAATCTCCATATGGAGTTTCTTCGATGCCCATTTTTCTCTTGAAGTAAATTGGTGCTGCCAGGAGCAAATCTGTCTCACTGTCCAGAAAAGTCTAACTTCTTAAAACATTTTAAATGCCATATTCTGGGGATCTTAGAAGTGTTTGAAGATTACCTACCTAATTGAAATATATCTTTGTATACCTAAAAATATAACTAACATACATTTTTAATTATACATTACAATTCTAAATCAATTATATAAACATCGTATTTTAAACAGGAGTAGAAAAATATATACAGAATAAGAGAATTGACCTTAAATTTGTATCAATAAACCAAAATCTATACCTATGTAAAACATTTTGAGATTAACAGCTGATTTCCTGATCTAAGTAAATTCAATAATCTATTTTTTTAAAAATCATTCATATACCATATCCCCCCTTTCTTCTTAGAAAGAGATTAACTATGACCATTAACCATTTATAATAAAAACAAACATTTATAAGCAATATTTGGGGAATTTGGGCATAGTTTTCCATTACTACTTCCTGCTGATTAAGGGGCATTGAAAATCTCATGGATTGTTGAGACTGGATCATAACCTGCAGCCCTGAAGCTGATATGGCCATCTCTTCCCATCAGAGGTTATTTCAGGGGGTCTTGGTTGATGAAACCATATTTGCCTGGAAGCAATCCACAGGTTCTTATCTTCTGTGGAAACAAAAGCAGAACTCTTCCAAAGCAATAAATCCTTAGACATAAATTTCAAAATCAAAATACCTTTAAAATATATATTCTTGCTTAACTTAGTAGCCTTTGCATTTGCAATCCATTGTCTTTCTGTACTTAGCTCATTAACAGCTAAAAAATTAAAAGAAAACAAAATAACAACCAAAATCCAGATTTTGTGTCTATTTTCCATCCTTACGTGGCTTATTATATTTTTATTACTCTATTTCTTTTTTAAAAGACTTTCTCTACTTTTTTTCTTTTCTCTCTGAAGACTTTGTACCTTTTACACACATTGTAACCCATTTACAGGTTTTTAAAACCTGAATCTGTTTTATTGTGAATCCTTAATCATTTTCCAACTAGAAGAGCTCTTTAAAATACTCTCACTCTCTTGCCACGTAGTTTTTGCACATACAGCTGAATCAGTAAGTTCTCTTAAAGGAACTGCACTTCTGTTCGTGACCAGCAAACAGAGCACACCCAAGAAAATCAAGAAGATGCTGCTACTAAGAAACAGTTTTTGTTTCCTTTTTGTTCAAAATAAACAGAAATCTAAAATCAATCACATGCTACTGAGTTACACTGCTTGCCGCCAGTCCGCCAGTGCCATTTTGAATGTGACCCGGACACCACGCTTTCTTTGTACAATGACCTGCTTCATATACACATTTTGGAAGCTGTCTTGGCTCAGTTTCTGTGATCTAGAATCTTTTCTAATCTTTCTCAGGCATTAAGTGGATAATCGACCCATGTTGGACTCCATCTGTTGCAGTGAGGTTTCTTGGTCCCGGGCGGCCAGAGGCCCAGACCCACAGACCTGCTGCACCAGACCTCTTAGCTGCCCGCTACTGCTGCTGCTGCTGCTGCTGCTGCTGCTGCTGCTGCTTCTGCTGCTTCTGCTGCTCAGGCCCCAGAAATGACTTAGACGCTTATGTTAACTTTATGCTGTTTGGCCTATGGCTCAGGCACATTGCTAGCTAGCTCTTACATCTTAAATCAACCCATTTCTATTCATCTTTCCTGCCACATGGCCCATGGTTCACCTGTGTTCCCTACATGTTGCTCCTTGGGTAGCTTGCTCCATTACAGACCAATCTCCCTCATGAACATTTGTGTAAAAATACTCAATAAAATACTGGGAAGCCAAATATAAGAACACATCAAAAAAAAAAATCCACCATGATCAAGTAGGCTTCATCCCTGAGATGCAGGGAAGGTTCAACATACAAAAAAACTGTGAATATCATCAATCATATAAACGACCTAAAAGAAAAAAAAATCACATGACCATCTGCCTAGATGCTGAAAAAGTCTTTGACAAAAATCTAACACTCCTTTATGATAAAGATCCTGGAGAGATCATAGATACAGGGAAAACATAATAAAGACAATATACAGCAAGCCAAATCCAACATCAAACTAAATGAAGAGAAATTCAAAGCAACCACTAAAATCAGGAACAAGATAAGGCTGTCCACTTTCCTCATATCTATCCAATATAGTTCCTCTGAGGCCATGCATGATACATATATGACCCCTCAAAAGAATGTCAGTATTTTCTATGTCATTAACAGTTTGATTGTTGAGAATGATCTGCATTCTCACAGCAAATGTGGCAAAAAGAGAAGCTTTCTGCTTCTTTAAACGGTAGTATTTTTATTGAGTAAAAGATACTGTGAATTGTACTTTACTTATTGATGGCTATTTTACTGTTTTGAACATGTTTTTGGACAAGTGGTATTAATATAGTAAAAATGGCAGTCTTTTCAAAAGCAATCTACATATTCAATGAAATCCCCATCAAAATCCCAACACAAATTTTCACAGATTTCTCTAATTTAATATGGAAAAACAAAAATCCCAGGATTGCCACCCTCTCAACAAAAATCCTGTTCAGTAACAGAATTTCGGGAGGTATCACTCTATCCCTGATTTCTAGCTACTCTATAGACCTACAGTAATAAAAACAGCTAGATACTGGCATAAAAACTCAATTGTGGATCAATGGATTCAAACTGAAGACCCCAACATTAAGCCACACACCTATGAACAATTGATTTTTGAAAATAAGGCCAAAATTATACAATGGAAAAAAAGATAGCATCTTCAATGAATGGTGCTGGTATAACTGGATGGTAGTATGTAGAAGGATGCAAATATATCCTTATCTATCACCCTGCACAAAACTCAAGTCCAAGTGGATCAAAGATCTCAATATAAACCAAGCTATACTGGACCTGATAGAAAACAAAGTGGAAAATAGCCTTGAATGCATTGGCAAAGGAAACCACTTCCTAAATATAACACCAGTAGCCCAGACACTATGAACAACAATCGTAAGTGAGACCTCCTTAAATTGAGAAGCTTCTGTAAGGTAACATGATCATTAAGGCAAAACAACAAGCTATGGAAGGGTAAAAGATCTTCACCAACCCTACATCTGACAGAGGACAGATCTCTAAAATATATAGAAAACTCAAGAAACTAGAGGTCAATTTTAAAATGAGGTATAAAGCTAAATAGGGAATTCTCAACAGAAAAATTTCAAATGGCTGAAAGACACTTAAAGAGTTGCTCAACATCCTTAGCCATCAGAGAAAAGCAAATCAAAACAACTCTGAGATACCATCTTACACCTGTCAGAATGGCTAAGACCAAAAACACATGCTGGAGGGGAGGTGAAGTAATGGGAACACTCCTTCATTTCTGGTGAGAATGTAAACTTGTATGAACACTTTGGAAATCAGTATGATGGTTCCTCAGAAAACTTGAAATCAATCTACCCAATGATCCAGAAAAAGCACTATTGGGCATATACCCAAAGGATGCAATTCTTACCCCAAGGGCATCAGCTCAACTATGTTCATAACATCATTATTCGTAATAGCAAGAACCTGGAAGCAACCTAGATGCCCCTCAATAGGAGAATGTATTAAAAAAAAAAAAAGTGGTACATTTACACAATGTATCACTACTTCAGCAGGCAGAGAGGGAGGGGGGAATAAAATCCTGAAATTTAGAGGCAAAGGGATGGATCTGGAGAGTATTATCCTGAGTGAGTTAACCCAGATGCAGAAAGATAGATATGGTATATACTCACTTATAAGTGGATTTTAGACACACAGAAAAGAATAACCAAGCTATAATCCACAATCCCTTAGCAGCTAGGTAACAGGAGGAAGTTAAGAGAGACATCCATGGATCCCCCTGGGAAGGGGAAATAGAACAGATCTCCTGAGTACATTGGGATCAGTGGGGGAGGGGGCAAGGAGAGGTGAGAGGAGAGCAAGAGAGAATGGGATGGTTGAGTGGGGGGGGAGCAGCAGAGGGAGACAAAGAAATAGATATCTTGATAGAAGGAGTCATTGTGGGTTAGAGAGAAACCTGATGCTAGGGAAACACCCAAGAACTCCCAAGATGTCCCTGTCCAGGACTCCAAGCAATAATGGGGAGGGTGCCTAAATTTGCCTTTCCCTATTACCAGATGAATGACCACCCTAATTACTATTACAGACCCTTTGTCCATCAACTGATGGAAACAGAAGCAGAGATCTACAGCTAAGCACTGGGTAGAGCTCCCAGTCCAGCTGAAAAGAGGGAGGAGGGATTAAATGAGCAAAGGGGTCAAGATCATCATAAGGAAACCCACAGAGATGGATGACTTGGGCTATAGGGAGCTCACTAATTCAAAAATGACAGCTGAGGAACTCTCATGTAAGAACTCAGCCCTCTGAATGTGATGGCGGTCTAACAGCTTAAGCAGTTTGTGGAGCCTCTTACTGTTGGTTCAGAGTTTATTCCTGTTGCATGAACTGGCTTCTCAGAGCTCATTCCCTACAGAGGGACACCCTTCTCAGCCTTGGTACTGTGGAAAGGTACTGGGTCCTACCTCAACTGGATATGCCAGACCCAATTGACTTACCTGGGAATCCTTGCCCTCCTTAGGGAACGGATAGGGATAGTGTGAGGGGTAGCTGAGGGAGAACCGGAAGAAAAGAAGGGAAGGGGAACAGTAGTGGGTATGTGAAAAAAAATTTAGAAAAATATCACAGGTTGCTCTCCTACCAGGTCCAGGGTTCGATCCCCAGCATCCACAAGGTATCTCACAACCATCCAGAACTTTAATTCTTAGGAGATCTGATGTCCTCTTCTGAATGACCATGATATACAGGTATACATAAAATAAATCTTAAAAATTATGAGGGAAAATATAGAACAGAGAACACTCTCAAATTGTTGTTTGATGAAGATGAGCAACCAAAGGCGACATGTAAGCTTCAAGAATGAAGCAAGGAAAGATACTTGCAAAGCCTATGGTGGTGAAGCATGCCTTCAGTTTAACTTAGCACTCAGGAGGCAGAGGCAGCTAGGTCTCTGTTAGTTCAAGGCCAGCCTAGTCTGTTTAGAAAGAGAGAGAGAGAGAGAGAGAGAGAGAGAGAGAGAGAGAGAGAGAGAGAGAGAGAGAGAGAGAAAGACAGAGAGACAGAGAGACAGAGAGAGACAGAGAGAGAGACAAAGAGAGAGAGAGAGAGGTAAAAAGGCTACTGAACAATGACTGCATGTTAGCTAACTCTAGAGAATAACACTATTCTTTTTCTTCTCTAACAAGTATTAAGTCTACAGCTTAGGAGCTCAAGAAAGATGATGTGATAAGGCCTCTAGTGTTTCTTTCAGAATAGTCCAACAGGGTGACACCAGGTTTTTTTGAAGTGGTGTGGATGAAACGGGGCAAAGCAGGTGTTAATAGAGAACTGAACTGCATCAAGAGAACAGAGGGGTTGTAACCCGGCCCTCTTCCGGTATTCACATGTTCAAACCTCCCATAGCTTAAAAGAAAGGAGGGAAGTAAGAAAGGAAAGAAGGAAGGAAGGAAAAAGAAAATAAAGGAAAAAATACAAGAATATTCTTGTAGTTGAAGCTTATGTACTGGAATGAATTTATTCACAATTTTTTTATCTAAGGTTTCAACTTAGACACAGGGAGAAGGGTTTGTTTTATCTACACTTGCAATCCCCTCACTTAAAAAATACAGTATAAAGCAGATATCCTTCACATGCACATATAAATCAGGGCTACAAAGAGGAACCCTATCAATCACATGCACATATAAATTCTATTTCCTCACTTTAAATATAAAGAGTAACTAACTAATGGTTGACGTTTTAGCCCTTTAGGAATCATCGCATAATAATAGTTATAGACTCATTTTTGTGTGTCAGACAGTAGAGCAGATGGTAGGTGTAATAAGAGCAATCTTGTGCGGGAGGCATTCTATGGGCCAGCCCCCAGCACCAGCACTACAAATGTACTCTTTCTCTCTGAAGTACAAGTTAATTGTCTCCACAGCCATAGGAGGCCCATACAATTCTGCCTGCGTTTTATCTGGGAGGAAACAGAGACTTCAAGCAATGAGACAGCTGTGAAGCCATGCTCTCCACAATGCCTACCTGTCCTTGATGACCTAGAGAAAATGTGCATTTGGAGATTTTCATTTTTCATTTTGTAGGGCAGCTACTTACTGCGAAGCATATCCTGAAGCGCACTATCAGCAACAGCAAAGATGTGAGGGGGAGCCTCGGGTCGCCTCTTCCTTTGATAGGCAGCCATGACCTCTTTCTGATACACTGGAAGCCACTTGTAAGGGTTTATAGCCACACAGGAGAGGCCTGAATATGTCTGAGGAGAGATTGGAGTGGATTTCAGAAAATATACTAACTGGACTCCCAGGTTTGTCAGGGTTTCCCCTGTCAGGTAAGGCTAGCTTGAATAGGGGAACTAATAAGGGAACATGGAAAAGGAGACATCTGAATTCCTGTGAAGAGGAGACTTCTAAGATTTGGGTTAGGCCAGCGCTAAGACCTAGAATTACCTCTCCATCTCTGGGAAATATACTAACTGCTAAAATATCAGACACATGTAAGTCTTTAAAAAAAGATTTATTTTTATTTTTATGTATATGAGCATTTGCCTGGGTGCATGCATGCATGGGCATGAATATGCGCCTGATGCCAGCAGAGGCCAGAAGAGGACACTGGATCCCTGGAAGCTGGAGTTATAGATGGTTGCGAACCTCCATATTGTTACTGGAATCCAAACCTGGTGCCTCTGCAAAATCTGCAAGTATTCTAAAGCACTGAGCCGTGCGTGTCTCGAGCTCAAAAATGTGACTCTCGGAAAGAGACTGAGATGAAGCCACCACAAGGAATACCAGGAGCACCAAGAACCTCCACAAGGAGTAAAACCCTACTGCTTTTACTTTATTTAAGACTGATGTCCTTCAGTACTGTATGTGAGTGGGTATTCTTTTAAACTACCCTTTCAGTACAATTTTGTTGAAAGACAAACTTTTAGAGAAACTAAGACAGTTATCTAGTAAGTCAAATAGGTAAAGACAAGGATGATTGCATGTCACAATCTAGATGATACAGATCCCCACTACCACTATTTTAGCCTAATCTCAGTGATGCTTCTAATGCATAAGTTAAGAAGAAAGAAAAGGAGGAACCAACCATTGGGAGGAGCTTAATGACTCTGGAAAAATCCATTGGTTCAGTATGCTAGTTCAGTAACAGGTACTGAATTAATTGCTCTGCTTTTTTTTTTTTTTTAAATGTAATCCTCTAACACATATAGAGTCAGGCATTACTATTCCCATTTTATAGAAAGGTAACATTGGGGAGTTCGACAGGACAGGAGAAATGAGGGGAGAGGAGGAAGCCATCTTCACCGGGGACTGCACAGACTGCTTTCTCAGCAGCATGGACTAGGGTGTCATAAAGGCAGATAGCACCGTTTTCTGTTATGGGCTTACTCTGTTGTTCTCCAAACAGAAGTGTCTTTCACCATGCCAGGACAAGCCTTAATGCCACCCTTGGGCCTCTATGTATAAAGCAGTTGGTATACACACATAGAGAATACAAATTCAAGTCCACGTTCAACAAATTTCTGTCTACCTTAGAACTTAGCAGTGTTCCTGGCCCAAATGTGGAGTATTTTTATCTTCTGTTTGGTTTTTTGTTGTTGTTGTTGTTGAGAAAGGGTCTCTATAAACAGCCCTGGCTGTCTTGAAATTCTCTACGTAGACCATGGTGGCCTTGAACTCAAGATTCACCTGCCTTTACCTCTCAAGTGCTAGAATTAAAGGGTACCACCCCACCTAGCTTTTTTTTTTAAATCTTTTTTGTTTACTGATTCATTACTTAAGTGTTCATTGTGTACTTGATAGGAAAATCAAGTATTCCTTTAAAGAGCAAATAGTCTAGTGCTAAAAAAAATGATGCATAATCTATCTGACAATCATGGTGACAATTGTGACCATAAACACACAGACATGAAAGAAAGCTTCAGCTCTTTTTTCCTAAAAACGCTGATACAGAATGTCATGAAAATGCCTAATGACTGTTTATTTCTCTCTCCACAAACAGGAATATGTGCATGTAAATATATTATCCATTTCTAATGCCAGCCTACTTGTGTATGCGCATATCAGTGTTGCATATATCTGAATACAAGCGTATCCTGGTTTTATCTTTACACAAAACCAGAAACATTTTTAATGGAGTAGATAACTTTAATTAATAAACAATTGATCTGGTATTTGGACACCTATCAGGTTCTAAGCGTCACACTTTTAATGTAGTATGACATTCTGTGGGAAATGACATTCATGCTGACAAGACATAATTATAGAAATATTGAGATGGTTACTTCCCGTGTATGTTCATACAAGGATATTTGAACTAAATGTAAAAGAACACAGGAAGAGGTTGGAGTATAGACAATATGAGTTTCAGAATGAGATGTTCCTAGTAAGGCCTATATACACACATAGATCATCCAATGGCCATAGCGTCTCCTCAGGGTGTGAAGCACAGAGGCTTCATTGAGGTGAAGCAGCATTGACAGATCTTCAACCATTTCAAACTCTGCAGGGTTCATCTGTTGGATTTTGTCTTCCTTCATTTGCAGACTCTGACAAGAACAGGAAAATAAGAGACACATTTGACGTGGGCATTTTTTTTTTTTGGTATGTTGTGAGTACCATCAGATAATAAAGGAATTGTTTTGGCCTATGGCAGAACAGCTTAGAAGCAGGTGGGAAATCCAAACATAAATCCAGGGGAAGAAAGGCGGAGTCCGAGAGATACAATGCAGCCACCCAAGAAGCAAGTATAATGGAATATGCTAAGCCATGAGCCACATGGCAAGATAGATTAATAGAGATGAGTTGCTTTAAGATGCAAGAGCTAGCTAGCAAGAAGCATGAGCCATAGGCCAAACAGCATGTAAATAATATAAGCCTCTGTGTGTTTTGGGGGCCAGACAGGCCAGAAATTTGATACTCCATACATTATTTGCCAAAATTAGTGGTTCATGTCCTTAATCACAGCACTGGGGAAATAAAGGCAAGAGGATTCTCTTAAGTTTGAAGCAAGCCTTGTCTGCATATTGAGTTCCAAGGACAATCAGTACCACATAGAAAGATCTTGTCTTACACACATAAACACACATACACACACATACACACCTTGTATTTATTTCTCTATTTCTCCCATCCATATCATTCTCATATGCATTTGGGAAGACTATTCAAAGTAAACAAACATCCATACACTTTAGGGAATGCAATGCTATTATACTTTAAGTTCTTAGTGTTCCCCAAAGACTCACGTGTCAAAGGCCTAACACTGCCTAGATGTTGTAGAACCTTTAAAAAGTGTGGTCTACAAAGGGGTTGTTGGACGATTGAGGTTATGTCATTGTGGAGTTGTGAGTATCAAAGCTTTCGTGGGACCCCAGTACCAATGTCACATTCTTTTGTCTATAGACCATTAGGTGATTGGCTTTGTCTATGTGTGCCCAAACCGTAATGTACTGCCTTGTTGCTGATCCCCCCCCCCCCCCAAAGTGAGGACCCATATTGAATTACATTTTGAATTGAATGGCAAATCAGAACAACATGTGCAGGGAGAGGATGCAACAGTTTGGAACACAGTGTGAGAATCTACCCCAACAGTATATATGTTAGAATCTTAATTTCCACCATGAAAAAATGGAGAGGTGGTGTAGGACACTTAACAGATCCAACCCAAAGAGGGTTTGTTTAAGACACTGGGATTGTAGTACTTGGGTGGATATCTGGCTCTCAGTCCCCATAAAAGGTCTTAAAAAATCCAAGTGACCAGTCACCAGCCTCTTTGCTCTCTGTCTTGCTATGTGATGTCTGTTTTATGCATCCCATCATTTCAATGACGTCTCCTGTAAGATTCTTAGCACAGCTTAGCTTCTATTGGGATCATGTTCTTGAGGTTCTAGAGTTGTGATTAAACTAAACTCCTATTATGGTTAGCAAAAAGGCTATTTTGAAGAATTGGCTTCTGGTTAGTGGCACTATTGAGAGGTGATTGAATCATAAGGGTATAAACTTCATCAGTGCATTGATCTGTTGATGAGTTTCTAACTGGTTAGGCTATAGCCAGGTGAGCCTCACTTAGGAGCGTGTGAGTATAAATAAATTACTTTAAAGCATATACCATCTCTCTGTACTATTTGTCTCTGTCTCTCTTTGCTTCCTTGGCGCTACACGGTAAATAGCTCTCCTCTGCCATCTAAGCCTTTTTATTCTTTTTTCTAGAATTTAGCATAACTGGACATTACATATCTTGATTATTATGATTTGAAATATTTTATTCAAATTGTACATCCTTTTTTCTAATTAAAAAAACCCACTTTTGAAAGTGCTGGAGATTGAGCTTGGGTCTTTGTGCACAGTAGGCAAAAGCTCTATCCCCACTCTGTCTTTTTCTTGGTACTATACACAGCTAGATTCAGCATGTGGGATACAAGGGCAGAAGTATCAAGAGCTTGAGGTCATCTTAGAAGACAAATATAAACTGTGTATCGAAAAACATAAGAAGCATAAGTTTCTGGAAGGGAGAACAAAGAGAGATGGACTGGGACAATAAAGGAGGAACTTGAAACATTGCTTAAAGAAGGAGTAACAGTTGTGAAGTCTAGAGTTTATATTTTCCAGCCATCTTATTTGGAGCTATTCAATGATCTTTGATGGTAGGAGTAAGAGAGCAGGAGTACTTCAAACATGAATGAGGTCTCCCAAGTTTATCAGCGTCATCCCCTACCCCAGGTGCTCAGTGTTAGAGAAAGGAAATACTCAGTGACTTGACTATACAGAGAACACGGACAACCGCAGAAGGAATAAGACCTTCCTTACCTCTCCGTCTCTAGTCTCTACAATTACTGTTCCATTATCACTGATTTCTTTAACCTCAGCCTCAATATAAGCATTCTTCCCATCGTGAACCCAGCACTTCTTCTTCCCTAGAGAGAAAATGTGAGTTATAACTACAGTGCTTAAGGTAATCTCCACTGAACTTTTTCATACTGATGCAGTCTTGTTTCTGCTAAGTCTCAGAGTCATTAATATAAGTCAGAAAGTTATATAAAAACATGAATGTTAACCATGACTGCTTGTCCATGCCTCATTGTAAGGAAGCAAGGAAATTCTCAGCAAGCGGAAGTCTGCCAGCATCATTATAACTGTCTAACTCACCTACACCGCTACTACTCCATAACACTTGAGCCTTGAGTATTCTTCTTATAATCCCACTCTTTCCCAGGTCCCCTCAAAAGACTCTCTGAGCAATGGATTGGGGAATGGGAGGAAGCTGGGGGAGAACTGGGAAGAGGAGAGGGAGGGAGGGGAAACTGAGTATTGTAGAGGATTGTGTTGTTTCATGGTAAATAATTGTCCCACCCACTGATTTAATAAAAATCGCTGATTGGCCAAAGGCAGACAGGAAGTGTGGGTGGGGCTACCAGACTAAGAGAACTCTGGGAACAGGAAGAAACAAGCAGAATGACAGAAAGAAGTCGGAAGAAGCAGAGGACAACTATGCTGCTCTAAGAAAAGGTACTGAGCCCCATGGCTGAACAGGATAAGAGTAATGAGTTAGATGAAGGGTAAAGAATTAGCAGATTATATGCCTGGGCTTGAGGCCGATCAGCCTAAAACTATTGTAAGCATCTGTGTGTCTCTGCGGGTCTGTGGTTCTGCTGGCCTAAACCTTGAGGTTAGGCCTGAAAGTCTGGGCCAGAAACCTCATACTACAGAGTATGTTTAAAAAATTAAATAAAAAATCATCTGGTTATATCTGTGTAAATCTGTGTGTTAATGGACTTCCCTTTCAGAATTTCTATACATTATATTTTGATCTTTGAATGAAAGTCCAATAAGAGAAAGGTAAGCTAAATTGAAGATGAGATGGAAGGAGAATATCAGTTATTTTGATATATAATAAAATGGACTCACATTTACTGTCGTGTATTATTTTTTCCTCCTTCTTTCCCCTCACTCAATGCCTTCTCCCTAAATAAAGAAGTCTTCCACAAAAGTAATTAGCCCATAAAATACTTATAGATAACGTAAGTTAGAAGTCCTGTGAATACATGAAAATACGTAGAAGTCTAAGTTCATTTAAATACTTAACAAATTTTCTACCACCAAAGATAAATAGGAAATATGCTCTTTAAAGAAAATGAGTTTTGCCATGCTTTAGGAGTTCCTCAACCAGATAGGAAAAAGGGTGAGTGGAGAGCATTGATGAAAACCCCGTTTAGCCATGACACAAATGGGAACAACACTTAGATTATTACTATCATCCCTAATATATGAGGAACCAAAGTTTCAGGTGCTTCATTTCTTTAGACATGTGGCTTTCACCAGACGCTTTCCCTACAGATGAGCTGTGGGTCAGGGGAATGAATTAACTGGGTACCACTCTCTTATATCACCATTCTTGTCCTGAATAGAACTTTGTTGCTCACTTTTTTCTTGCTATGACAATCTACATTGCACTGCTTTCTCCCTTTCCCTAATTACAAATAATTTCCCCTGAAAATTGCTTTGTAAGCAGATGTGATAAGCCTTTGTAACTCAGTTTTCATTGCCTTTCTACTTGTTTATGCTTTTTAGTGCTGATTTTATGTTGTACTTGTTATTTTGGTCCCTTTTATGCAAACAATGATGTTTTTATGTTAGCGTATAAAAATACATTTGATTTTGAAAGCTACATGTTTAGCATATTAAAGGCTATGTATTTCAAAATATATTATCACTTGAAAGAAATTTGATGATTCTCCCTCCACTTTCCTCTCTGTCTCTCTCCTCTCTCTGTCTCTCTCTTTCTCTATAGAGAGATAATATTTGCCCACAGTGCCAACAGTGCCATAGCTAATTATTAGCAGTAATTAGAATGACTCTAGAAATCAAATTACCCTCCTCCTAAATTAGCTTTCCTCCATTACCTGATGGTTCCTTTAACAAGTGCTTATCTACTTCACTCTCTCTAGTGTTTCTTCCAAGGAAGGCTCACCTCCTACCGCATGATGAGCTCTTGGTTTGAGCATCCCTGGAAACAGTGAGGGTGAAGAATTTTCAGAAGCCATTCCCTGAGACCCAGCTCATAACAGCAAATTTTCTTTAAAAGAAAAAGTAGATGAAGCAAGTCAACCTTTAATTCTTTTTGGTCATTAATAATTCAGAGCTGTGGATGCAGATAGCACTGCATTTGAACTGGGCCATCTAGAATTTAGTACTGTTCTGACTAGTAAGGAGTTGTCAAGCAATTGTTTCAGTTTATTGGGTCTTGGTTTTCAAATCTATGAATGAAGGATATTTTTTCTATATTATTTCCTGTGGACTAACAAACTCTAATTAAATATAAAGACGGCCAGCATTTAATAGAGAAAATTTGAGATGTACTTAAAAATGCAAAACATTAAAACCAATCACAAGCTTAAAAGTGGCCAGTGTTATTTCTCTTCCATTTCTTATGAGGTTCTGTTCTGTCGTATAAGACAAAATTGGGGTTAAACTATATTAAAACTTGTGGTCTTATTAAATATATACTTAATCTCTTCTCTATAATATAATTTAGCTGATTTTGAAGTGATTTTCTTCTTATATTTATTTCTAGAACTACTGGTTTTCCTCCCTGACACGCAGCAGTTCTAGGCTCCTTTTCTGGGTACCATTATGCTATGATAAACTTATTTTCAAACTGATGGCATTAGTTTCTCCCAATGGTAATGAAGGAAGGTAGGCAAGGCAAGTATTTTTCTGTTCATCTAACTTAGGAAGGTGAGTAAAAGAAGACTCAGTGAGGTCCCTTAGCTTATTTATAAAGCAAAAGATGATCAAGAACAGAAAATTGGAAACCCAAACTATTGGCCATACACTCATTGTCCAACTGTTTCCATTTGCCCCGAGTTCTCAATACAAACTCTAGTGTCACCTGGCCCAGAATGATAGACAATTTTTGGTGATTTTTCATCTTCTTTTTCCTGCCAGTGAATATCCATAAAGAAGAACTGTATGTTAAGAAAATTAAGGATATATTGATCGCTCTATTTTAATTCATCATTTATACTGTTGACTCTATTAAATGAATGATTCAATTATCTCTGCTGTGTTGGTCCAATTTTGATTTTTCTGGTTAGTACCACTATCACCATCCTGTCTTCATTACCTGTGACAGGGCCTCCGCATGGCCACTTCTGCTTTCAGGGATTGTTCTGTTATTATATCTGACTTAAAGGATTATAATTAGCTACTTTGAAATACAATCACACTAATGAAATACAAGGATGGAAAAGTGGGAGCTGATCCAGGACTGGTGGGTCTGTGACGAAAACACAATTTCCTTCATAATTGGCTTGAATTATAATTGGTCACATTAAAGTCTAACGTTGACTAATTCTGAGTACCAGAACAATGTTCAGTTTTAATTGTGCACTGTCAAATAAGTTCGGAATTAAGACATGTAGCTGACCTGATGCCAAACCACACTGTGAATCTGACTTCCAAATTTTCAACTAGCTGAAATGTAGAGAATGACTGTGCAGCACAGATATAGAAAAAAAAAATGGGGGTGAAGGTTGTGTTTACTTGGAAATTTTAATGTAGAACCTAACTATTTTTTGTTAAAGCTAAATCCTTATTAACATTTGGCCTTACCTAAAGTACAAAGAAATAATGAATCCCTGTGCTAGTCCCCTAAATGATCTTTCTTGGCTGAGAAACCCTGCTGATCTACACCTGAGGTCCAGGTTCCAACAGCAGGAATGTCTGAAGACAATCAGATACCAAGCCTCATCTCACCTCCAGCCTCCCAGCCTCATTTATCATTTCTTCTTCACAGGGTGTAGAGCCAACCTTTAGCCAAGTCATAATCCTCTCCCTTCTAAAATATGTTCTGTGCTGACAATTAAGAGGTTTCTAAGAAAAGTTTGTCTCATGGCAACTCCTAGAAAAGAATACTAGTCTAAAGAGCATCATAAATGGGATATGGGACTGGGATTCCTTCAAGCCACTATTTTCTCAGAAATTTCAATTCTTTACCTGAACACGTTGATGTCTTCAATTGTTCAAAGATTCATACTATCTGCTTGCACACCATTCAAATAAGTTAGTCTCCAGAACAGATGGTTCATTGCAATCAAGTAAATAGTTATGCCACCTTAAAGTAATAATATGAACTCAAGCCAGCATTTCCACAAAGACTTACCATCAAAGGCTGGGGGCTGTAACAGAGGATCAGCCTTATTTCTTCTGAGAAAGGCGGCAGCGTCTCCTAACTCAGACAGATCCATCATTCTTAAAACACCCACTTGTAGGACTATAGGTAACGTAAAAGGATTCACTCTACAAAAAAATACAAGTGAGGAGAAAAAGTATAATTGAGGCACTTTCCTAAAATAACAAACCATTTATAATAGATAGACCAAAGAATTCTTCTTCTATAGCTGTGCCTTGACTCAATTATACTTAAGAATATATAACTTCAACAAAGCCAGGTCATTCATTAAGCATTCAAGTCTTAGCACCTAGGGTCAATGGTGCTTTCAGAAACCTGTGCAAATGTATCAATTCATTTAAATAGCAGAAGAAAATATAAATAAAATATTGAGAAAATAAAATAATAATCTTAGCCTATATTTTATTTGCCTTTATACTAACTAAACTTTAATAATTTTACAGAGGAAATGTCTCTAAAATGTCAAAAGTCTTTAAGCCTGGTAGAAGTCAAACCACAATCTGAGCCACAGAGTTCTGACCTTGCCAAGTGGCATAATAGGTGAAACTAATAAATGTCAAGTTGCAGACACTAAGACTCGATATGAATGAAGAATAGAATCTAATTGCTTTTAGGTGTATCAGATATATACATAATGAGGTGAGAAGGAAGAGAAGTTATTCAGATACATGTTCAGCATGAGTATAAAATAATGAACATGTGATTGTCCTTTCAGAGATGACTGTTTCATCAGATGGTTTAGAGAGGCAGGTGGACACCAAAGAAATGCCAAAGCAGTAGAAAGAATGAAATCAAAGGTTGGGAATAGGAAACAGGTTGAGGTAAGGGGGTCAAGCAGGTATGAGTGACAATGGTCATTGAATCAAGAAATTCTTAGCAAGACTGAATTTCCAGGCAAAGGAGTCCTAAAGATGAACTCCTTCATTTTGAATTATGGACATACTATGGGCAATTTTTATAAAGAAATCTCCACCCACTATTGAATGAGATGCTAGTACAGGAAGGTCAGAATGAGGGAAGTCAGAAGGACACTAAGAAATACGGGAAGAGTTGGTTGGACTCATAGAGCCAAAATCCCAACTCATGTCCTCAGCAGATGCGTTTGACTTGGTTGCTCTACCACTGAAAAATACTTTCCTCTCTACTTTTTGACACAGACTCCTTCTTTCCATCATTTCCTAGCACTTGAATCAAAGAATAATTTCCTTGATCGCGATTTTCTGATTCCCCAAAGATAGAATCTTTGGCATCCTCTCTGATTCTTCTTTCCCTGTTATATCCATAGTCAATGAATCACCATGTTCTACTGTTTCTGTGTCTATCAAATCCTTATCCACTTTTATTTGGCACATCTTAAATTACCATGAAGCCTGTCCTTTCTCTGACAAGTGTCTGGCCTCATTCCTAGGCAAAAGCCAGACAAAGTTATATCTGTCATGAAGCCTGTATGTCTAGACCCAGATGATTAGATCATATTCGAGTATATGTTCCAAATGGATAATCAGAATATGTCTTAGGGTGTGGATTTGAGCCTTAGGGGCCACTCTCAATATGAATAGTACTTGAATGGAGTGATATAAATTTGAAAATTGAGGTTGGCACTCCAGTGTGATTGCCAGTGTCACATGTGTCCTAATCAGCAAAGGTATCAGTAAAGAGAAAATCACAAGACTGAGAATAAATAAAATATGAAAGCAAGGAATAAAAGAGAGAGGTAGCTTTCCCAGCAATGATAAATGGGGAGACTTATATCCAGTTCTTGGTTTGGGTACCTGTAAATTCAAATAAACTCTCAACTAAATCCTCCTATGTAAGCCCCAATTTAAGTGACCTTGAGGGTGTTTCTCATCTTTTCCACTAAAATGCCGTTAAATAAAACAATTTGTCACACTTATTTGCCCTTACTTTCTGTCCTAGATAAAGTAGGGTGTTTATAAGAGTCAGCACATTGTTTTATACAAAATCTCAATCATTGTTATTAACAATTCTTTCGTAGCCAGCAAGATGGCTCAGTGTTTGGTAAAGGTACTTGCTGCCAACCTTAATAGCTGACAGCCTGAGTTAGATCCCTGGGACACACAAAGTGTACAGAGAGACTCTACATCTGCAAGTTGTTCTCTGGTGTCCATATACACCATGACATCCATGTTTACACACACACAGACACATAGACACACTCACAAACAAGTAAATGTAATAAAAGTTTAAGTATTAATTAATTATTCAATAGACATTTATGTATTTTCTGATTGCTCTGCTAAGTATTAGGACAGTATCTTTACCTTCTAAATTATTTTGTGAGTCTGAGATATACAAAACTATTAACAAAGGCTGCCAACAAAGACTGGTGTCTCCATTTCTTTTCTGTTATTGTAACTACATACCACAAAACCATAAAGAAAAAAATACATATTTATTTAGTTGGTAGCTCTAGAGATCTGGTAATTCAAGTGTATCATGTCATCATTAGCATGTGGGAAGGGCCTTCTTGATGGGTTCTGAAATGGGAAGTCTCATCACATGATAGAGCAGTATACTAGAGAGCTCATTCTTTAATGATTAGAAATAAATAAACCTCGCTCTACAGTCCATGAAAGGGTTAGTCTATTCATGCAGGCTATTATTATGAGTTTGAAAGTCAATTTTCCCATAATTCAAACCATAGCAGGAAGTGAAGAGGCGGAATTTTAAAATGAAAATTGAGTAGATTAAATACAACAAAGCAAAAATCTGGTTGGATTGTAACTTACCCTGGAAAATTATATTCCCTTTAATGTTCTCTTATAACTACATTGCTTTTATCTATCTGAATTGGGGGTGGGTAGGAAGTTTCTTGGGAAAGGGAGGCAGCATTATATGCAATGGTGGGTTTTAATGCCTAACTGTAAGCAGAAACTTAATTGACACTTCTTAAGAAATTGATAAACTAGTTAGATGATTTTGGTATCAGCAGCTTTGTTAGGTTTCCATGTAAGTTTTGTCATAATATATTAGATTCTCTTGAGTTCTGCTGTCTGTGTTTCCCATTAAAGCTTACAATTTCTGGGAAACCAGGTTGCAAATTATGCAGAAAATAGAAATATTTATCCAGTAAATAAGCACTAAGTATCTTTTGGCAAAGCTGATTTTGATTGCTCACAGTGAAGACAACATGCCAAAAAGGATGAGAATGGATTTCTCCAGATGTCAACAGAAGAGGAAGGGAATTACCAAGCATGTAAATGATCCCAAACAAGCTGGGGCATATGTCTCAAGGCAGTAAATTAAACACGTTTGAAATACAAGCCCCAGTGAACACTTCAAATCTGGGGAGTACTCGTAATTAGAGAGCCTACAATGTTAAACAATAATGCTGATGCATGCTAATATTCATGCTGCTGGATAATTTCATTTTTTGCCTTCCCTCAGAAATATTTACTTGGTAGACAATCAGTAAGGGCTCAGTCTTAGTGAAGAAATCTACCACCCTCCACACGGCTAGTATCTGCATTGTATTTACTCATATGCAATTGGATCTCAATAAAAAACAGGAGGTTATCTCCTTAAGGAGAAATTTTAAAATGTTTAATTGAATTATAAATCAAGAACATTGGAAAAAATTATTAGAATACTGATTAACTACTATGATTTGAGTTTTAAAATATCCTTAAATGCATACGCACTGAAGGCTTGGTTCCAGTTGGCACTGTCATTGAACAATGATTAGATATGAAGGATATAACTTTATACACTGATGAATCAATTGATAAATTTGCAATCAATTAGCTGAATGGGCTATTAGAAGGTAGAGCCTACCTGGAGGAAGAAGACCATTGAGAACATGCCCTGCCATGAAGTGAGCGGTTCAGCCATACTCTTCTACTGTGCTCTACTTCCTCTCTACAGTCTAAGAGGCTGTGGAACCAGTTGGCATGGACTGATGCCTTGGAACCATGAACCATGAAAAGCCCTTCCTCTCTTAACACTATTTTTCTCAGGTAGTCTGTCACAGAGGCACAACGCTGTCTAGCACATTCAGGTTCCTCTGGTTCCTTCTTCCAGCTTCTGCTGGGTCTACCACCCAGGGCAGTGTCACCTCTTCAAACAAACCCTCCTTGGACTTTTATCCAGATTGTGGGTCCCTGCGTTCTGCTTGTTTAAATCTATGTAAAGAAAATTCTGATTAATTTCTGTCATATATTAAAATTAAATTGCCTAGCCTGTCCCGATGATTGTGAATTCAGTAATAAGACATATTTGGAGTAAACTGTAGTCTTTTTACACAGGATAGGACTTGCATAAGCATCTAGAGAATTAACCAACTAATGAAGACCAATCCATCTCTCAAAACTACAGGATTAATACCATGTCTCCGAGTTGAGGAACAGTTCAGGAGGTGTTGGAGTCCAGATGGTATGCTGTTTCTTTCTATGTACAAACTTTGAATTCGCCCATGTGACTGCAAAAAAACTGCAGGTGGGACATATTGTCTAAGACAGAAAATGTCCTGGGACATGGGAGGGGGCAAGAACACAGACAGATAAGTGCTAAAGAAGGAACTCGGAGAAAGAGGTCTTTGCTCAAGCTCTGCTTGCAGGGCCATATTTAGTAGCTAAATGATGCACAGACAGCAGAGAGAGACAGAAACAGTTTGTGCCTGCAGTGAAGCCAGTGTCTTTGTGTCACTGTCTACAATTACTGTCTTTTTTCAGGTCCCTACATTGACCACAGCTGCCTGGGCCATGGAAAGGCGGGGTCATGCTCTTGGTTCCAGTGATTTTAAACAAGATCTAACCTGTTCAGACAGGCAAGATGTGCTTAATTTAAAAGTGCAGAGGGACAGGGAGATGACTCCTTGAATAAAAGCTTTCATTTCACAACTGTGGAGAACCTGAGTTTGAAACCCAGAACCCATATAAAACCAGAACTCTCATAAAAGCCAGGCCCTAGCATGAACTTCTGTAATCCTGGTACTCCTCTAGAGAGCTGAGAAACAGAAACAAGAGAATGTTTAGACTCTTCAAGCTCTTCTAGCTCCAAGGACACAGAAGAACAAAACAGAACCTGACTCAAACATGAAGGCAAGGACCAATAGCCAGGGGTGTCTGACTTTCACATATGAACCTTGGCAACCATGCACCACCACCCCCCCCACACACACACAATACACTGGAAGCCATTACCATCTCGTTTTATAGATTATACAAAAAATGCATTTTTAGATCTATGGTTCAAATACTCAAAGAACATATAAGGATAAAATCAACTGACTTCATCAAGGAAACTGAATTGGAAAAAGCATATTTAAGCATATAACTTCATTTTAAAATAAATGTATTTAACTCAAGAAATGTGCATTGAATTATACCAAGATTCCCCTTCTCCCTTCCAGACGGAGCTTCACTACATATTCAGACAATCCTAGAGCTCACCATCTTCTGTTTCAACCTCTAGGTACAAATATATCAGGAATCTAACTTCAGAGCTTTATCTCAGGATTTTTCATGGTTTACTTTTAATATCAACTAGTCAGTGCTCTGTCATTTACTAGAGAGTAAACAAAAGCTAACAAATAAATTATTGCATCAAATTAACCCCCCAACAGCAGTAGAGCAGGTTGGAAATATCCATAGTTTTAAGAATTTTTTAATATACTAAAAAGAAAAAATAATGAATAGTAAGAGTGAGGGGGTTTTCAATGTTTATTCTTTATCCAAATATACTCTCCCACAAACTAGTAGATAGTAAATATTAGTTGTAATAAAATGTGATGATATTCATAAATGGCAGGAACCCATAATCTGCATGATACAACTGCTGATGTTATTATTTAGCATAAAAGGATACACATTAAATATATTTAGTGAATTTAAAGGCTCATGTAAACCTATGCTATTATTTGTATATTTTTTTTTGTTTTTTATGTATCCTGAATGTTATGACCTCATGTCAGGATGATTACAGAAATTTTTATTAACCACAACTACAATCTACACATTCACAGATATTCAATGATATGCTTACTTCAAGTAAAGCAGGGTATTATATAATCAGCTTTCATTAAATTTAACGAGCACTTTAAAAAGAAATCTATCAAATGCTAAGAGCTAGGGTACCAGAAATATCAAGATTTGACTTCTGTTTTCCATATTTACATCTTGTAGAAGATAAAAACTTGTCACCAGATGGTTTCCAGTATATGTACAATAATGTGTGTGCATTCTTCACATTGTAATAATTGGAAACATACTGTGTTGTTAAAAGTCTTACCTTAGATCAATCTTACAACTTTGTAAACAAATTGTATTGACATATTACATTGCATAAATTGAATGGCACTGTAGCTAAAAGAATAGTAAAAATAGCAAACTTTCATACCTGCTACTGGACATACTGGTGTAGAGAGACAAAAACCTACCTTTCAGAGAGCAAAGGAAACACATAGACCTGGGCTAAGCCAGACTTTATACGCTCGTGTCAAGGTCAGCAGTTAAAACTTCAGTCAATTCTGACATTGTTTCTAAATTTGTCTGCTGGTTTTTGAGAAGTTGAACCCATGGATATGAATTTGGCACCCAAAATGTCTCTAAGAGAAGTCTATGAGGTGCCAGAAAACAATTCCATTTCAAGCACTGAAATCCACAGGCTAATTTGACCCATTCTCCAAATGTTTGCTGCATAACAAGATTAGGCAATATTAATAAAAGAAGCAACAACAGAGTCCATGGCCTCTCCTCATAAGCTCAGCGGTTAGCGGTCTCAACAATTTTTAATCATTGTAAGAAAATACTCACTAATAATTTCTGCTACTTAATCATATTTGGAATACTAGAATCCTTACTCTATGCTCCATCTGTGACCTCACTTAAACCCCAAAATAGCAGTATAAGAAAGGCTTTGTTATTTCTAGTTTACAAATAAAGAAACGTGTAAAGGTGATAAACTAATAGTCATTTACTCAACTATTCAATGTGATTCCGGGCCTCACAAATGTAAGTGGGCCACCACTAAGATATACACTTACTCTTTTTACTTTTAAATTTTGAGACAAATTGCCAATGAGTTGCACAGCCTGACCTGAACCTGTGATCCTCCTGCCTGAACCTCAAGTGGTTCAGATTGCTTGTGGGTGCCACCATACTTAGCTGAGCCAGTGAGGTAAGGTTTAATCTGAAAATTTTGGAAGCCAAACTTTCTCTTTTATAACCACTATGATATATAATTATCAACTTAGAGATCAAATAACACTTTTTTAATTCCCCCTCCCCTCCTGGCCCAAAATTGCAGTTTTTAAAAAGCCTTTATCGATCCAAGGAAATTTATTGTATTTATCTCTTCCAATATGTAGGACACTTTCTCAGTCTTTAGGTGAAGCTCCTAGCTGTAGATATGATATAATAATAATAATAATAAATTAGACAGTCAAGGGCCTTGATTTTGAGTCACTCTTATAAGATTGGAAAGCATTTTGTACAACCTGAAATAATCTCTGGAGCCAAAAATTGTTTGAATTATACTTCTAAAAACTTTGTAGAAATGACTTTAAAAAAGGAAAACCACAAGTAATAGACAATAGCTCATGTAATCAGTTCTTATTAATGGTGTGCCAGTTGTACAAAACCATTCAGTCCTCCAAAGCAATGAATTAACCATTTCCCATTAGGGGAAAAGGAAGTAGTACAGAGAGCTCTTTGACTAAAGCCTCCTTAGTATGGCAGCTTTGAAGGCAAAAACAAGCTAGTAACAAATGCTAAAGTGTTGGATGATTATAAATGATCAGTTAGACCGAAAATGTGCCAACAAGGCATTCTAGTTATGATGATCGTTGTTACTGCTAACGGGAATGAGATTTAATTAGAATGAGTAAACTGGCAGCTGTAACCTTACAGAAATCCAGGGTAGATGGATTGGAGCAAGAGAAAACCCATCCTGGCCGGCTGCTGCTTTGAAAGACCCAGGACATTAAAGCTCTTCATTTGACCTTTGAAAGATCATAAGCCATTGTGCTTTGTACTTTAAGGGTAGGGAAAAAAAAGGAGTGGTGTGGTGTGTTTGGATGTCTTAAGCAAGAATTAATCCAGATAAAACAGGCACAACAAGTTGACTTACAGCAATCCTCTATCAGCTGAGGATTCAAAATACAGAGGAAACTAAGCAGACTGGTTTTCAGAAAGGGCTTAATGTGGAATGGATGAGAGTCAGCTGTTAAAGGTTATGAGCCTGTTTCCATTTGAGGGCAGTCAGGACACCTAGCAGCTAGTATTCTGAGGCCACAAGGGGGAAGGGTACATAGTGATGGTGGTGGGGGGTGGTTTAGGCTAAAAATAAATAAATAAGTAAAAATTCTCAGAAGGAAAAAATACATGAGATAGTTCTGTGCATAGCTGGTATTTGGTAACTGGTAGGTAATCATGTAATAGAATTGGAGGTTCACATTTGACCTGTGAGATCATTACGGCAACCCCAAAAGGGTTCGGGGATGGCTTTGATGCTGGGCTAAATAGAAAATAGGAGTTAAAACAAATGTTTGCCTACCAAGTATAAAATGTCTTTTTAAATTTTTTTTTTAATGAGAACTCAATTCTATGGAGAGTTGCAATATTCAAATGGTCAAATTCCCAACCACAATTTGACAGTAAAATTTAATATCTGTTTCTAACATAGAAACCCCCCTGAAGCTTTTATATATTGATGAGTATAATATGAGGTTTTTGGCTTGAATAACAACTGAATCCCACTACAGATGAGCACAAACCATTTCACTTAAATTTTGCATAGAAACTTTACAATTTTACACAAAAATAAGTCAGACACATTCTAAAGCTCTAGGTTACTTGGCTTATCTTTGTTCTTTTGATGCAACCCAAATCAAGTCTTGTGTTCCTCTAGCCTTCCATGAAGATTATCCTACAATGCCTTGTCCCATATAGGAACCCAGTTAAATACTTTATTTTTGTGGTGATGAGAACAAAACCTAGGGTGTTGTATGTGCTAGACAATCACCATACTACTGATATACTGGCCCTCAGTTACTAATGTAGATTGAATTCCTCAATATTTGTATCCACACGTCTGTCTCATTTGCACATCACATGAAATTATTCGGTTTTTTGACAGTAATAGGCATTCTCATCAATTTTTAATTATTTATTTTATGTGGGAATGTGCATTTATGAGCAGGTGAATTTGTGTGTGTGTGTGTGTGTGTGTGTGTGTGTGTGTGTGTGTGTATGTGTGTGTGTGTGTGTTTGCACATGGTCGCAGTGCCCAGAGTTCAGAACAGGCATCAGGCTTTTGGGGGATGGAGTTATAGGTATCTGCCTGATGTGGGTCCTTGGAATCAACACAGTACTCTGCAAGACTGGTAAGTGCTCTCAACTGCTGACCCATCTCTCCAACCCCCTATTTTATACCCGAATCCTATGTCTGTCATTATTATAATTTATCCACTCTATCGTTTATCATATAATTTATCTATGTTGTTTTATACCTTAATAAACTTAAGAACATGTATCTTTCCATAATGTGATTTCTATTCTGTGGAGGATTCCATATGGCTATGTTTAGTTAGTAATTATAGATAGCCCCAGCATTAGTTACCAAGGGGAATACAACAATAACAGCATTGTTCTTTTCCAGTGCACAAGAACTGACATCACCAAAATAACAGCGACTTAAATGGGACAAAAGTTCATTTATTTTATGCAATCTGGAAGGAGATAATCCAGGGCTCTTAAGTGGATAAGGGATCAAGTATCTTCTATCTTGATGATTTATAATCCTGGCTTCCATTCCCTGGATGAAGTTACAGTTAAAATTCTGTTGGAGATCCAGTCATTTTCTCTGCTTACACTTAGAAAAACAAGAGATTAAAAAGGACCATGTCTTCCAAGGCTATTCCCAGCAACTGTCTACCATTTGAACTTACATCATACAAGCAAAACGGATGATGTTTAATATGCCTCTAGCCCCTTGAGACAAACCTCAATGCCAAGAGATCTCGAGCCTACACACATTTGAGGAAATATTTTAGAAAATGAGGAAAAATAACTGGATCATAGCAAAATAATTTCAAAGTGAAAATTAAGATATTTCAGACTAATGATTTGGTGTAAAATAGAATTTTATTAATACTTTGCGGTTTATATGTGTGTATAAAATGATAAATCTTTGACCTCACCAACAATGTTCTCTTGAGTTTATTTACTTCTCCTGACCTGTCATTTTCCAACACAGGGACTCCCAATTATCACTGTTTTCCGAAGACAGGTAGAAACTAATGTTTTCATAGATGACGTATCGACAAAAAGTAAAGAAGTACCACTATAAAGAAGCCCTTCTGCTATCTACTGCTGAGCAGACAGCAGATATCAATTGTCCACACCTCACACTCAGCAATCTAGAAACTTCTCTTTGAATCTAGTAGAATTATGGAAGACTCTGGGAGAAAACAAAACAGCAGGAAGAAATCCACTTTCCAGCTAGAAGGGTGGGTATTGCTGGATGTTTTTCCAGTGAGTGGTATAATGTAAAGGGATAATTTCAGTTAAATGTTTCCATGTCTATCCTACATATTTAAAAATTGAAAAATAAATGTAGTTGTTTTTATCTTTAGCGGGTAAAGATGCAGGTTCTGTCTGCCTTTGGATCTAAAAGATGATTTTCAAAATAGATTTTACCAATGTCTGCTGCATAGCAAAAAAGTATACAGAATTTTTAAAAATCAATTCACATTACTAATTTTGAGTTATTAGGATGCTCTATAATTAGAATTAAGGACTTATGACTACCAAATATACCTCTTTTTTCATTTTATCATGTCTAATAAGAACTTTTTTAAAAAGACAAATATCAGTCAGTTATAAACTTCTCATTTACAATTCCAGCATCTCTCAAATATATTATTCAGCATGATGGCTTTTCTCATGATGAAGCTGTATACTAATTCCTGAACTAGGCCATTAAAGTTAGACTCACTCAGCAAAGCTTTGATAAACCAACTCTCCATGAAGCACTTTATTAATCAATGTGTACCACCACCAAGTACATTTAAATTTTAACACATGCAAATTGGGTAACTGACATATATTGTGAGGCATAGAGCACTATGTAGTATTTACATTTATATTTAATGCCTACTACTACATACTAAGCAACAGAGTAACCTTTTCAAGTCTGGATTTAATTTTCCTCTTCTCTAATTTTGTTTCCTTTTCCCATTTCTATTCTCTTGTAAAGTTAATAGGCTCTAATTTGTCAGCTTAACTCGTGATCCATTTATTGAGTAGCACAGAATGACCATCGGGAAAAGGCAAGTATCTGTTTTGCTTTAGAGCTGTAATCCCCCAGTCACACGTGTGTTAGAGATCTAGTCCTAGCAACAGCAGCAGTGTTTAGAGGGGGGCCTTAGGGAGGTGACTAGATCATGAAGGCTCTGACCTCAGTGAAAAAGTTCATCCATTGACATACTTGTAACTTAGGGGGATACTGGAAAATGATAGAAAGTTTAGGAGGTGGACCCTCATTGAAAGAAGCTTCTCATTGCAATGTTCCTTTGAGAAGTATGTTTTTATCCCTAGCCCCTTCCTTTTTGCCTTCTGGCTGCTTTGAGGTATCTTTCTTCTATGTTACACAACCAGCATGGACTGTCTTATCATAGGCCTAAAAGGCAATGAGCTACCTAACCATGTTACTTTTCTGTTACTAAGAGTCAAATCCTTGAGTTTCTCAGGTATTTTGTCTCAGTGACAGAAAGCTAACACAGGACTTATCCTTAGGAGAATCACCCTTTAGAGCAGAAACACCTAGACTTGTATTGCAATTTCTCTACAAATTACTTGAAACAGGCCAGTAATTGCAAGGCTCACATTTTCTAGCTAATTAGAAAAATATTAAGCAGAGTTTCAATCAGCACAGTACTTGCCCTTCTTGCTCAAATGTTCTTTCTGGAGTGGAAGGAATTTGCTGATACCTAGTCAAAAATTTGAACCCATCTGATCTATCCCAAAATGCTTTGCTTTGATGTCAATGAATGTAATTATGCAGCTGAGGGAAAGGTGAGGATTGAGGTTCTGGTTTCCTTATTTCATCAACAAGATTTAGAAAAGAGATCAAATGCTTTGAATCAAAATTAGTTTACGTTTCTTTTCAGTGAATGCATTCTGAACTAGGCCAGAGTAGAGGTATTTCCTATAATAAGAAAGCAAAGAGATGGCAGAAAGCCAACAATGACTATTACTAAGTTCTCATTAGATCTGTCTAAAAGCCTGCCCCACAAAGCAGCCCTGCTTAGCCTTCTACTGGTGACCTAGGCACCGATACTTCCCAGCACTTGACCACATCCCAGAAGAGGCAAAGTTGGCCCCTTTTCTCAGGTTAGGTCTAATCTCCATGAAAATACCTCTAACGCCTCTCCTTGCAAAAAGACTCAGCTGTTGAGTCAATTTCATTAAGAAAGATTGTGATTTTATGTTGTTCTAAATAGCATTTATTTGTTTTCTCTCCCATGCCTATGCAATGCATGGGATGCATTTCATCTCTATTTTGTGTTGAGCATATCTCAGAATTTCTCAGTATATACAATAATGGGGCGGGTGTCATACAGCTCTGTGGCTATAGATGAATCTTATCCAGACCTCTGAGAAAGAATACAGACTCTGAAATTAAACATCTGAGGTATAAATCTGTTTATCTTCTCAAACTTGATGGTGTTTCTTGTTCTCTCTGTGATGGAGCTTTCTCATCCATGCCTTGTCTCTGCTCTAGCCTCCTTCATACTTCTGTAACAAAATCATCCACATGAGTAATTTGTAAAGACCACAAAGTCATTTCTTTCATTTCTCGGAGGATGGAATATCCAGATCTGGCATCTGTGTCAAAAGGTTCAGAGATAACATTGTTTAAACCTTTTGAGCACTTCACATAGTAATATCTCATTACTCCTTCAATTTCATTTTTCTCCTAATTTTTTTCAAATGCTTATTACTCATGTAGATTGCCTTTTATCAGTTTGTTTGAGTTGCCTGTTTTTTATTCATTTTTCCATTAAGGTATCCTTTTTTTCCAAAAGCAATTATTCCTTGCTAATTTTTTTTATAAGGATGCTATTATTTTTGTGTGTGTGTGTGTGTGTTTGCACATGATTGTAGTGTCCAAAGATGCCAGAAGAGTGGTAAATGCTTTCAACTTCTGACCCATCTCTCCAGCCCTCACTTTGTACCCGAATCCTATGTCTGTCATTATCATTTTAATTTATCAACTCTATCATTTATCATATAATTTATCTATGTTGTTTTATACCTTAATAAACTTAAGTACATGTATCTTTCCATAATGTGATTTCTCTTCTGCGGAGGATTCCATATGGCTATGTTTAGTCAGTAATTATAGATAGCCCCAGCATTAGTTACCAAGGGGAATACAACAATAACAGCATTGTTCTTTTCCAGTGCACAAGAACTGACATCACCAAAATAACGACTTAAATGGGACAAAAGTTTATTTATTTTATGCAGTCTGGAAGGAGATAATCCAGGGCTCTTATGTGTATAAAGGATCAAGTATCTTCCACCTTGATGATCTATAATCATGGCTTCCATTCCCTGCACAAAATTCCACAATCAGTGATGACTAATATTGTTTTCAGGCATGTTTCAGATACCAACAGCTACAATATTGAAAAACAAGAATAAACTAACATGAAGGAGTTAGAGAATCTGCTTCAACAAAGACACCGAGATTAACAAAAATCCAAGTAGGACCTTTACTAGATATTTCAGAAACTTCTAACAACCTGGCTTAAAACCATACACAGAAGTTCATCCCTTTCCACACCAGAGCACACACATGCTAAAAGGAAAATGTTCACTTGTGATATTGTAATAAAAAGGCTGCTGGACACAGCTGCAATGGAGAATTTATTGCTAAGGGTAGGTGAGTTAAACAATTCACATATCATTCGCTACAGGACATGAAAGAGAATGGCGAGTCTTGCACTCGTGGATATGATATGAGTACAACCAACTTTTAGAAAGTCTAAATTATATAACTGTGGAGGAAAATTACTTGACAGGGGAAAATCTCCTAAGACAAAAACCTCCTTCTTTCCAGGAATTAATACCTGAAAGACTTGATTCTCGGAGGCTGGGTCAATGCTGAGTTTCAAGGCTTTTGAGGACAGGCAATAGTTTTTCTCAGACTCAATGTTGCAGGCAAAACCAAAACCAAAAACCAAAACAACAACAACAAAAACCCAATTTGATTCCAGCACAAGGAAAACCGCAGGAGCTTCAGATAGCCCAATAAGCAGACATTGCCAGTGTGGTTCAGGAACAACAGGATGCCATAATAAGCCCCTCTTTTAATCTTCTCTCCTGAATTTCTGTAGTAGCAAAATGGACAAGTATTATTTGAATAGTATCATAGCTTTCAAGATTTTTCAAAAAGATTTATCTTTATTTTTATTCATACCAAAGCAGTGGCTGAGAGCATGCATCTTATCCAGAAGTTAGAGGGAGGGAGGGAGGGAGGGAGGGAGGGAGGGAGAGAAAATTGATTGGTATGTGTAGACGGAGTTTTACTTTCAAGGCACCAGTCCAAGATTAATATTTATTAAAATATAAACCAACACTCACAATACAGGTAACAGCTTATAGTGGAGCCTGAACAGGGACTGGAGTCTGGAACGATGGACGATGGATTCCAAACCGGCCTCTCTAGCAGCCAGGAACCAGGCAAACAGGCTTTCCAGGGTCCCAGCAGCCCCTTATCAATGGGGTTGGTCATGCCCCTTTCAGGGGCCCGGGACCCTGGGTAAGCATCCTCGGATCTTATCAGCTGACATCTGAATCCCACCACAGGTATGGGCTTTTGAAACTTCCAAGCCTAGTGACACATTCCTTCAACAAGGTGACATTTTATAATCCTCTCAAGTGCTGGGATTAAAAATGTGGGTCCCCACTCCATGACCTTCACAGCTTGGCTCTGTGGGTGGCTTTTATATATATTATATAGTAAATAAAAATATTTCAGGGTATTTTTATTTAATATACAATATATCACCACAGTCCTCTTTTGGGCTCATAGCCCCAGGCCCTTGTGCTTATACGACACTGTAGGGCACAACTTGTGCCCAGCCAATCTGGGCTGTCATTTACCTCATTTATGGACAATGTGCCTAGCTAAGGGCTTACATTCATGCTTGGCCCCAGCCCAACCCGCCCTCAGTTCCAGCTCATCCCACCACTGAGCTCTCACTAAATGCTTTCCTTATCTTCTGCCCCTGGCTGGATTTCACTCCCTTACCTGTCTCTCTGTTCTTTATGTGTTCATTTGTCTGAGAAAACAAACAAACAAACAAACAAACACAAAACCTCCTGTAACAACAACTCATGGCCACTTGGGCAGGTGCCATCTTGCCTGAGGTCTTGACTACATGGTCACACGCCATCTTGACTCAGGGCAAAGACAGACAGATCTTTAGGCTTCATCACTATCTTTGTTGTGGTCAGCACTCAGTCCTGACTCTTGAACCCCTCTGCTCCCTCCTGCCCTACTAGTCTGCTTTCTCATTTGCTTTCTTGCTCACAAGCTGCTCCAGTTCGCTACTAAGTGTGAATCAGAGACAACCCCCCCCCCCCCTAAAAAAAAACCCCAAAAAACAAAAATAAAAACCAGCTTTGTCTCGCTCAGCACATACTGATTGGCTCTCCCTCCTCTCTGATTTATTCAATCCCTGTTCAATAGCCTTACGTGTGTAAATGTACTCTAGCTCCAATTCTACCTATACAACTCTGTGCATGGACTATATAAACATTCCTTACCTTAAGGTTTATAAATTTATTTTATTAGATATAATTTAAAAGTCTATGCATAGATACATTTAATAAGATATTAAAGGTGAACTTCAATGCCTTCATACACAAGAATACACCTTGATCTGGCAACTAAACTGTTATTACACAGTTTATGTGTTATCTTAGGCTGATAAAGAATCCATCCCTTGTTGTTTCTCATTCTGAGGAAATGATGCTGACAGGGAAAATTCAAGAAACAGGATTGTGATGTGCTACAAACTTTCCATTTTGAAGTGCATCTGCTACATCCATTCTACCAGGATTAAAAGGTCCTACTCCAGTCTTGGCAATAGAGATGTTTTCCTTACTTCTGCCAAATACTTCACCAGACTGGCACAAGTCTATGAGCCTACAAGTTCCAAATAAGTTCATAAATTCTAACTTCTATTCCTAGTTTGAACATGTCTCAGCAAATGTTCACTCAGCTGGCAGACGCACCTAAGCATCAGTCACTTCTGCAACCTGCTCCAAATGACTATAAATTCTGGACAGTGAGGTCATACAACCACATCCATCTGATAAATACCCCATTGTCAAAATTCCTTCCTTCCTTGCCTTTGAGACCTGATAACAAAGACCTGGTTCAGATTGAAGAAGCTATAGACTAGAACACATAGCCCCTGCTCCAGAGACAGGTTAAAAGACTAAGTCAAAAGAAACCCCCTGGACCCAAAGTTGCCAATTGGTAGATTTATTAGCTGAAATGGTTCTGTAATAAGACATTTGACATTCTTTATACAGGACCTAAGAGGTATCATAAAGCTTTAAGTAATTATTATTTTTATACAAGTCATTCAGGATTATAATCTGGCTGTATCCAAAGATTGGATCTGAACTACAGGGCTTTAAAAATGACAATAGATGTAGAAATTGTTGTCAATGGCTTTAAAAAATGTCTCCTTATTCACGGTTTAGTCAGGCTTAAGAATATATGTGTAGCCTACTTGTCTTTGTTAACTTTGGTAAGTTGTAGATAATACACTCTGTATGATATTAAAAGAATCTATTCAGATTTATTAGATATTTACATCTATGCCTTTGCCAAATGTTCAGGCTCCTAGAAAATTTAAATATGAAAGTTGCTAATATATTTTTTAAAAACTGTCAAGGAACACAGGTTTGATAATCAGTCATTCATACATAATAGACAGTTCTCAAATGCTCAGAGATCTGTAGAGTATAGCATTTAAAATATTTAATTAACAAGTTTTTTGTATAGACAATCTGGCTCCTTGAAGCATCTGGTATCTCCTCCAAGTGCCTCCACCCAGAATTTGCTCCAGAATGGCAACGCTGGTCATCATACAAAACTGCTGCCAAGATCTTCTTCAGGCAGTGGACAATGGGACTCTGGGGAATCCGTTGCCTCTCTCTTGACTAGACAAGGTAGGCTGATTTTCCCCACAAGTTCCTACCCTACAGCTGTCATATCTTCTGAGGTCTGGCAGCTGAAGACTGATACTGCTGCCCTGAAAACTCTGCCCTTAACAAACATGGAGGGGTGGCTTCCCAGGTGCCAGCAGGTAAATCAGTGTCACTTTCAATTGCTAACTCAGGGATAATTTATCCCACTCAGATCTCTGATGCCATCTGACAATCCGGCTTTGCTTCAGCTGCCTTCTCAGATCTCTCTATATAAAGTCATAGTTCTCATTCTCTTATAGATAATACTAAGTCTTGACAACATTAAAGAGGGTATGGAAGCCCCCCTTCTCCTTCCTTACTTACTCAACCACTTCAATTCAGTAAATTTCTTCTGGTTATACATTTAAAGATATGTTTCATGGGGCTCAAACCAGGCTCTGGAAAAATGTTCATACCTTTTAATCCAAAGTTATACCTTTTGCTATTTTATAGATATCTTCAGGTTTTAGAGATAGCATAGGTTTCTGCACAGGTCCAACCCTCCTGCCAGACAACAGGCAAACAGCAGAACTGACACTCCAGTACTCTTAAAATAGAATACACCATTCCTCAATTTAGTCCTGGGACTTCACTGCTGGTACCACCTCTCCAGACTCAAGTGGGCACCCACCTTGCAACTGGAACCTGCTCTTCGAGGATAACCCATTGAAAGGGCATCTTTTCTCTTATGTATCTTTAATTTACGCTTGTCTCTTTTGCACAATCAGGGCACTTTTTCATTCTATTTTTCTGGTAGTTTTCCCTTTCCATGGCTAGTCCCATTCATAGGGCTGATGATAAGAGTCTATTTTTTTCTCCTAGCGACCTGCCTTCTCAGCTCCTCCAAGGAACTAATGTCTAAGGTCTACAGAATGACAGCTAACTGAATGTCTCTTCACTTACACCTCTATCTATGTATGAGCTTGATCTTCCCACTTCATCCCAAATCCACAGGAAGCAGTCTGAAAAATGGGTAATTCTGTGACTTCACCCACCCATCAATAACTCACTTTTTAAATATATATATATATATATATATATATATATATATATATATATATATATAAAATCAAAAAAGGAGACATGTTAGTGTTCTGACCCAGTTCTGGATTCCTGGTCAATAAGCAATTACCTGTCCCACCCAGTGTTCTGAGGTCAATCTTCCTTTAAAAAAAGAATACCCCCCCTCCACTCTTCCTTCTTTCCTCTTCTCTCTCTCCCTCTAATTCTAGTAAAATCTCTTTACATGAGCTCTGTCTATAACAGTTGTCTCTTTCTGAGGCTCCCACACTATGTGGACCACCCCTACCTCATGCATGGTATGCCTGTCTGCACAGGGCTGGGGATCCCATCACCAGGTACTCTTCAGATCCTAACATAACACATATGTGAAAAAAAATGCTGACCACTATTACCCATAAAGGAAACAGAAAGTAAAACCACAATTAGATATCACTTTCCTACTAAGAATGACTTGTTTAGGAGACTAAGGACAATCATGATAGTGAATATATAGTACAAGGGGAACTCTTGCATACTGTTAATGAGTATGTAAAAGGGTAAAAGTAGATCTCAATTTTCTTACTTTAATATTTTCTTTAAAATGTAAAAATTTAACCACCATATGATCCAGCATAAGGAAATATAGTCAGTAGATTGAATAGACCAGTCCCATGTTAACTGTAACACTTTCCGCCATAGTAAATAAATGGAAAATGAATATTAGCTGGTGATCTGTTGTAGAATACTTATTTATATTGTGTGAAGATGTATAGCTGTGATTAGCTAAGCAGCAGAGACTAAGTGGGACTTCCAGGCAGAAAGAGGAACTCAGGATGAATCTAGGCAGGCAAGGGATGCCAGTGAGACACTGGAAAAGTCAGACATATGGTACAGAGGAGATATAACTGAACCATGTGGCAGAACATAGACTAGTAAAAACAAACAGGCTAATTCAGATTATAAAAGTTAGTTGAGAAAAAGGCTGAGCTAAGGTCAAACTTTCATAATTAATAAGTCTCTTTGTCATTATTTATGCACTAGTGACCCAAAGGAAAGTCCGAATACATTTTGGCACTCCAATAGGAGGCATGAACACATGAAAGAGAATCACACAATCCAGTGCCACCATAATCACCACCTGGGCCTTTCTACCAGCACCTATAATAGTTGGTTGTCACTAGCAGGGTCTCTGGAACATGAACTCAGAGACTTTTCTGAGCCTGGATGGATGGTTAGGTGTGGCTGGAATGGTTAGGTGAAGCTACTGCTAGTTCCCGTAGACCTAGAAGATGTTAGAGCCAGCCACCAGTGTCATATGTGCTGAGATATCTACATTTCAGAGGACCTAGTAGTTTAAAATTTGGATCACATGGCCAGAGAAAACTGCAGGAACACAGAGGTTAAGTTCTAGGCTAAAAATGGTTCCAAACAGGTACAGAATGATTTAAAATGTGCTTAGATGCTAAAGAAAAACAATGGGCTTAGATAGTCATACAAATAAGCCACATGAAATTGGGGAATACACAGGGCATCTGGATCCTGTTTGGTGATTTGTTGACTTTGAATTTTGAATGCTGGTGAACAATGGGCAAATGCTGCTAAGAGATATTGCATCATAGACAAAACTGCTAAATTAAACTACCCTATATATTTTAAGGATGTCTTAAGTTTAGAATGGAAGTCAGAAAATGTGTTACTTTGTGAGAGGGGTTACACTTTTGTTTCCTGTAGAAATTAATAAAATTTCCTTCAAAATTAATAAAGAGCAAATTTGACTGCAAAAGACCTCCTGAAAATCTTGGTTAGAGACATAAAGGAAAAAAAAAAAGAAAATCTACAAGACAGGTAAGTGTATAAACTGATCCCTCCATAAGAGCTCTGGAACTGGGTGAGGCATGATAAATCTTGTTGGCTATTGAGCCCTCATGACTTATTATTACATATCATCTCTTCATATGACATGGGTAGAGAGTATATTACAGTTTGATTATGCAGTCCAATTGACTTGTAAATTTGGCAGATCTCTTTTACCTGCTTAAATATAAAATAGAAAATCATCTTTAGCTGACTTGTTCATACTGCATATTCTATACTTGTGTTAATGCAAATATATATATGATATATTAAAAGTTTATGTGTTTTCAGAAAAAAGGGCCAGACACCAATGAAGACAAATAGCCCAGGCGACCCAGACTTTCAGAATGCCTCTGTTGCATTTTTTCTCAAAATTCTGCATCCAGAACAACTTCAGTAAGTTACCTGAGATAGTCTATCCTCACAGACTACTCCAACCAGGACTTTAGATAAACCCTACAATTTCCTATCACATAGAGACTGGACAAAAAATGATCCAGCTATCTCTCCCAGGACTTAACCATTATTTCAGTTTTCTCAGGGATCCCTAAAGAATCCATCACTCCTAGTTAGCAGAAGGTAACTTTACGAATACAATGCCCACAGCACTAAGAGATGGAGTGAGTAATCTCTATTCTTGTGGTGGATGTTTGTCATTGTTTAGAGGGGTTAATTACAAGTTGTTACTGGCCATGGTCAGGAAGAAAACTAAACAAAGGAGGTTATATTCAGGGATCTCATTCTGAAAAGAAAAGGGGAGGATATAGGAACGATAGAATAAAACAGTAAATTATTAAAGCTACTTATAAACTAAAAGTAACTCTTAGTCTTAGACATTTTACATTGGTATAGATTTTTGTATATTGATACAAATTTAAGGTTATTTTTATTATACTGTATATATGTTTATACTCTTGTTTAAGGTATTGTACCTATACAGCCCATTTTAAAATATAACGGGTAATTAAGAAATGCAGATTAGTAGTTAGACATCTAAAATAATCAAATTTATGGCCATATGTTTGTTCCTAAGATTAAACAGATATATTTTAAGTGATAGATGGTCTTCAAGAACTTCAGAGATCTATAGAGTATGGCATTTAAGATGTTTTAATAATATAAAACTTTTTATGACAGTAAAACATGTCTGCTTCTGCAGCATCAATTTACTTCATAAAAGGATGATGGGCACTGAAGAGCCTTCATGAGAGTTTGCTTCCACTGTGTCAAAGCAAGCCACTGGGAAAGAAACTGCCTATTTCTCTACTGCCAACAGTAGGCTGTCCAAATGGAGAAGCACGATACAAAAGAAGGTGACTGCCAATTTTGCCAACATAATAGGACAGTCCTTCAAAACTGCTGCTTTACAGAAAGGTCTGTCACATATTCTTGGCCTGTAGGCCAAATATAAATACCTCAACATTGTAAAGGAACTTTGGTGACTGTACAGGAAGCCAGATGTCTCTTTCATTTCTATGGGAAGATGTTTGCTCTGCAATTCCTGTTTATTCAGGTAATATTATATCCTCCTTAGGTCTTTGATAAGGTTGAAGACTAGACAGTCATAGTTACAATTTTCCTTGTTACCAAATTCAGAAAAAAGAAACCTCAAAAAAGAGGTATAAAGTGTATTAGGTTGAGATACATAAAAAGCTTGAGTTGTTTATGTAAGAAAATGTTTTAAGGTTGGTAATATAATTCTATGTTGGTAATATAAGTAATTGTAGAAAATAAATTAGGTAAAACTTTTGACTCACCAAGACAGGAAAAATAATAGGGTACTATCTCCAAAATTGCCAGGAACAAATGGACTGGGCACTGCAAAAGTAATTCTTACCTGATAACTGTTCTTATTATTTATAGTTTTACTATTTATATTTTATTTTAGTTAGAGGTAAAACCTTTCCTTTTTCGACAAAAGAAAATGTTACAGAGTATTTGTTTATATTGTATGAAGATGTATCTCTGTGATTGATTTAATAAAGAGCTGAATAGGCAATAGCTAGGCTAGAGAGAATTGGCAGGACTTACAGGCAGAGGGAGGAACTTGGCATATAAGGAATGCCAGTGAGACACTGAGGAAGGCAGACATAAGGTACAGGAGAGAGGTAACTGAGTCATGTAGCAGGATGTAGATTAATAAAAACAGGTTAAAATTTAAGTTATAAAAGCTAGTTTTGGGAAAGTCTACGCTAAGATCAAGTTTTGCAATTAATAATAAATCTCTGTGTTATTTGTGAGATGGTGGCCCAAAGAAAGTCTGAGTATAATAAATACATAAAGAAAATATACACATAATAAAATATTGATCTGATATTTAAAAATATAGAAAAAACTAAAGATCACTTGGTTATATAAGTTATGCAGGCACAGAAAGACAAGTATTACATGATGTCACTTGTATCGATGGCAGTTTTCAAAGGTTGGGAAGGGCTGAAGGGAGGACAGAGTAAGGAAAGGTTGGCCAATGGGTAATTAAAAGTTCTACTGCTAGTCTAGTCTTTATTGTTGCGATCTAGAATGACTTGGAAAGAGGGGCCTTCAACTGAAATGTTGCCCAGGTCACATTTGCCTGTGGCCATGTTTTAATTGCTGATTAATGTAAGAGAGTCCAGCCACATAACAAACCAGTAGGTAGTATTCCTCTATGGTTCCTTTCAAGCTCCTATCTTGAGTTCCTGCCCTGATTTCTGTCAATTATAGAAAATGATCTTGAAGTGAAAGCTGAAATAAACACTCTCCTTTCCCAAGTTACTTTGGTAAGTCTGTTTTCATAGCAATGGGAATGAGACTGGGGTAATTGTGGGGCCCAGAATAGCTTGACCACACAGGAATGTGGGGCTCAGAACAGCTTGGCTATACAGCTGCTATCACAGGCCTAATAAAAACCAGACAGACAGTAGTAGGCCTGAGTCTCTTACTGTCAGCACTAGGTAGTTCCAGGAAAAACCTATAACAGACACTACCCAGGGAGAGGCCAGGACATAACAAGAAATATTTGATATTCCAAACATTCCAATTGCTAGATAGTCCTTGAGCCAAGACCACACATATTTCTCTTGATCTCAATAAGATTCCCCTAGAGGAATGTCAGCCAATCAGGGTCCTGACCTGCCCTGGAGGTCAGGGATTCTGGTACTCAGGTGGACAAACAGACACACACTAGGTAGTAGTGAAGCTGAATGCCAATTTATTAGCAGAGCATCAAATCTTTTATAGGCTAAAATTACAAGGAAATAATGCTTACATAATCACCTCAACAATATTCTTATTTCTTAAACAATTCACTTCCTCAATAAATCAACAAAGCACAAACACAGCCCCACAGGCTCCCACGAATTCACAAAACCACAGCGGCACATGGTACATGAGAAAATTATTAACTCAGTACGTGACAGACAGACATGAGTTCATGTAGGAAACCAACAGGCCTTGAGGTCAGCATCTGACACCCACCAACCCTCTGCACACTCTCCGGAATTCTTTCTGTGCACCAGCCTTGTGATAAATGTGCATGGCCAGGTTCTTCCTTTGGGTACGTTTCTCCTCTTCAGTTCCTCTCTATCAGTTGGTCCACAGTAAGAAGAGACCAGCTCCAATCATAGCATCTTCTCCTCCCGGCATCTCTGAGCTTATCAATTTCCTCTAAACGCTTAGTCAGTAGTCTAATAATGCTTTCTCTCTATTCCCTACTTAACACACACCAGGGTGGTCTTGTTCTATCTAATTTCTCATGAAAGGGAAGGGAATAATATGACACTCTTTCTCCTAAATAATTTATCCATCTATTGCCAAACTCATCATATACTCCTGTATGAGGTAAAGGGTCTGGAGTGGTCAGAGGAAGTTTGTAAAGTCCTTTCCATATAGGTGGTTCCCACCATCCATTCTTTAGAAACCATTGCCAACTGCCATGCATTAATCTTTTAGGAATTTTAGAAGTTCCCTCTGGAGGTATTCATTAGAATTCCTACCCATCGGGTGGCCGTAGGAATCTGTTGGATTGGGTTTTAAAGCCTTCTTAAGAAAAGTCTCTTGCAATGTACTGGTTTCTGCTTATTTCTTCTGCAAACAACTCTTCATTCTGCAAATGAGTCATCAGACCCCCCCCCCACACACACACACACTTCTGATTTCCCATTAGGACCCTCCACATAGCTCTAGTGAGGGGGAACTCAGAGGGTCCCGAAGGCACCTTCTCTTCTGGAAACCCAGGAGCAGTAGTCATGGGAGACTGAGCATCTGTAACAGTCCATTGTGTTCCTGTAAGCGCATGCAGCTAGCAAGAAAAGATAACACAGTAGGAAAATAACACATCCTTCTACAGGGGAGGCCAAGTGTTCCAGGAGAACAAAACTTCCTTGAAGTTTCTGCCTCAGGTCGGGCAGCAAGCCTTCCAGCATGCTACGCAGACTCCACTGGAGATGCCGTGGCACCGACCCCTGGAAATCCCCTCACCCAAACTTCTACTGTGATTAACAACTCTACCACCCAGGCTTGAGACTCTCTACGCTAACCACTGTACAAGACAGACAGAGACACCAAGCTCAAGCGTGAACAAAGGCTCTTTTGCTTTTTGCATACACAATTCGGTCTCTGTGGTGATCTTTTGGGGGTTCCCCCAGTCTGGAAATAACAGTAACTGCTTAATAGAAGAATCATTATAGATAATAACAAACTACTGTATATTTCTAAAAATATGGAAGAAAGGGCTTTAAATGCTTTTATCATGAAGAAATAACATTGAAGAGACATATATACTCAGATTTAAATATTACAAAACACATACATGAATTAAAATATCATGTTATTCCAAAATGCACTCAATTTCTGCTTATATATAAATTAATATTATTTATAATTAAATCAAAATGGCATTACAAAAAAATCTTATTTAAAACTTTAAATAACTGTCAGGTGGAATGTCACATATCTATAATCCCAGGAGATTTTTTTTTTTTCTAGTTCCATCTATTTACTTGTGAATTTTATAATTTCATGTTTTTGTTTTTTTTGTTTTTTTTTTTTTTAAACAAGAAAAAAACAGCTGGGTAATAAATACTCCATTATGTTAAAGAACCACATTTTCTTTCTTCATTCATCTTTTGAGGAACATGTAGTTTCTTTCAAATTGAATAGAGCATCAATGAACATGGTTGAGCAATTTTCTGTAGTAAGAGGGTTTTGGCCTGCCTGGACCATGGTCTAGACTCTCTTATATTAATTATATGTTGTTTGACTTACTGCTCAGGCTTATTATGAGTTATCTCTCTCATCTTAACTCAATTTACTTTTATTAATCTGTCTTGCCAAGTAGCTCATGGCTTATCTAGATTTTTTTTTATATATTATTCTTTTATGGCTAGATAGTGTTTTTCCTTGATTCCACCCTCCTTTCCCTTTATCTATGTTCAGATTTCCTGCCTGCTTCTAAGATGCCTTTCCAACGGCCAAAACAGCCTCTTTATTAACCAATAATATTCACAAAATACAAAAAAGACATTCAACACCAATTTTCTCTGTGGTAGGATGAAGTGTCTTTTGATCATATACCCAAGAGTAGTCCAGCTGGGTCTTGAAGTAGATCAATTCTCACTTTCCTGAGGAACCACCACACTGCTTTTCATGGTGGCTATTCAAGTTTGCACTCCCACCAGTACTGGATGAATGTTCCATTACTCTAAACCCTTGACAGCATGAGCAAATGGAAAGTGGTGGTTAAAGAAAACTGGCCCCCAAAGGGAGTGGTACTATTTGGAGGTGTGGACTTGTTGGACTAGGTGTGGTCTTGCTGGAGGAAGTGTGACACTGTGGAGGCAGGTTTTGAAGACTAATATATGCTCAAGCCACATCTAGTGTCTCAGACCTTTGGTTGCCTGCAGATCAAGATATAAAAACCTCGGCTCCTTCTCCAGCACCATTTCTATCAGCATGATGCCATGTCCCACCAGGGTACAATGAACTGAACCTCTGACTATAAGCCACCCCATTAAACGTTTCCTTTATAAGAGTTCCTGTGCTCGCAGTGCCTCTTCACAGCAAGAGAAACCCTATGAAACGTTATTTAAAATTTCTGCCATAATAATGTTGGTCTATAAATACTGCTGTGACTAAATTTTAGTGTATAAGTAATAAATCCCACCAAGAGAAAAAATAAGCTAAATAAATATACATATATTTATATTTACAAATATAAAATATAAAAAGTATCACTAAATAAATTCCTTTAAGTAAAAACTATGCATAGCATTTTGATCATGTATTACTTTGTATTTAAATCATGAGATACTTTTCTTTAAATAAAAATGGGCTTTAACAATGTTTATTTAACACAAGGAGCTTGGACTCACTAGTCTCTTGGAATAATTTTTATGGATATTATACAGATTATTAGCTAGGCTTGTGGGTATATTAAAACCTGGCTTAATTGAACATGAACATTATTTTTCTTCCTAGGGCTTAATCATAAGCTGTTTTATTTAAAGTTTGAGAAAAGGATAAGGCCAGATATACTAATTCATTAGATGTTTTTGTGTTATTGAGATTAAAATTAAATACAACTCCTAAAATGTCAATCTAGAAAGTACAACAGAGTAAACTCATATTGACGAATAACACATTGCCAAATACTCTGCTGCTACTGGAAAATTAGTTTTTAATAACATAATGAAACTAATCCAATATTCTCTACTAACTTTGAAAATGTCACTTTCTTATCAGATTCACAGTAGAAAGCCTTTGTTAAGTATTCTAGTATTATCCATCTTCTTTAAAAATAGCAAGACCCTGTAAAGACTGGGTCATTGGAAAATTGTAGAACATAAACATTCAGTTACATTATTCACATGTTAAGAAATTATTTTGAATGTAAGCTCAGTGAAAGCTGAAAATGTGTGATTACTAATTTATCTATAACTGAGGAAATACACACTTAATGTTTCCTAGCAATCACTGAGAAAGCAAAAGAAAGTGATAAACAAGCGAATAAAACCTTATAATTTAATAATGCTCAAGTTAGACAGTATGGAATAAAAGTGATTTGGTAAAAAATACCGTGATTTTGAAAAACAAAATATCCTCAACGTGTAAATTTTTTCTTTTACTGAAAATACTTTTCTCATATACTATATCCTGATTATACCCTCCCAATCTCACCACCTCCTCTCATCTAGAGCCTATCCATGCCTGCCTCTTATTAGTAAACAAACAAGCTTCTAAAAACATAAAATAAGATAGAACAAAACCTAACACACCAGAACAAGACAAACAAACAGAAGGAAAAGAGAGAAAGAACAGAACAGTTAAACTGATACTGATGTATAGGCAAAGGCGTGTAAAGAGGAAAAAGTAAAGTAAAATATAAAATAAAAAATAAGATAAAATTCGAAAAAACTATTCTGATGTGGCCTTATGAGAAAAGGAACCCTCTGGAGATGCCACTGAGCTCTTCTGTTGACTAGCTACCCTTCAGAGTAGTTTGTTTCAAGGCCAGCAGGAAAAACTCCCTATTAACACTCCGGTTTACCTACAGCCCCATCTACAATTCCCACCCCAACCCCCAATCCGTCCTAACACCCAGTGACTACAGTAGCTACCTGAGACCACAGTTCACCAGCCCCTAATGGATCAAGAGTGGTTTCCTGCAACTCAGAGGTCAACTAAATCAGACCCCCAAAGTGACTCAGACACTTATATTAATTTTATTTTGTTTGGTCTACGGCTTAGGTATATTATTAGCTAGTTTTGTATTTTAATTTAACTTATTTTTATTTTATTGATTGGTCTTGTCACACATGGCCCACTGCTTACCTGTGTTACTTTTACATGTGATTCTTGGGCAGCTGGATGGTGTCTCTCCTGACTCCTCCCTCCTCCTATCTATGCTCCGATTTCTCGCCCACTTCTAAGATGCCTGCCATAGGCCAAGACAATTCTATTAACAAATGATATTTACAATATACAGAAAGACATCCCACATCACTTCCCCTTTTCTGTCTAATTAAAAAGGTTTTTATTTTAACATAGTAAAATTATATATAACAAGTTATTAAGCAAAAATTATAATATCTAGTTTATTTGTATTTAGTAAAATTAAAGAAAATATTTTATTATTTACTTTATTCTTGTGAGTCTAAAGTTTTATATTTAATATATATTTATAACTAAAAAAATATATTTGTAACTATTTAATCATTACCTATATCAAAGACCATAGAAAGATACAGTATTATCTGAGTAAAGAGGAAGTGTAACTTTTAAAATCTAGAAATGACAGAGATGACATCTGTCTGCCTGGACAGTCATCTAAATTGTTTTTCTGCAATGATGGGGCATTTATCTTTAGCTTACAGGCCTAGACAGAGTCTTTGGCATATTTTTAAGTGAAGCAGTAAATCTGAAGCACTGATCAGTTTATTTTGGCATAGTTTGTCGTCTCTTTTCTTTGTGTCTTGAAGTATGTCTGGCACTTTTGTGGGTTTTTTTTTTTTTTTTTTTTTTTGGTGAAGTAGGAACTTGAAGTACCATCTTGGTTTGTTTTGTCAAAGTTTAGAGGCCACTTTTTTATAGGTCTTGCATGTCTAGTTTATATAGCATATTGTCAAGCAGTCAATATAAGAACAGTTTTTTGTCTAGTGGCTAACTATTGCCACAAAGAAAGTAAATTTTATATGGAATTTTTTTAATACTCATCATTTTTTGAAGCAAACTGGTGTTGCCAGGAGCAAGCCTGTCTCATTGTTTATTAAAGTTTAAATTATTAAAATATTTTAAATGCCATATTTTGTAGGTCTTTAATTGTTTGAAGATTATTTATCTAATTGAAATATATCTTTATATATCTATAAAAACCTAAGTAACATGACAATAAGTTTGGTTATCACAGGTAACTATTTGTATTTTAAATTGCATATTATAATTTTAAAGGGATCGCATAAACATAACTTAAACAAGAGTAGAAATATATATGGTATAAAAAATTGACATTATATTTGTATCAACAAATTAAAATCTATATCAATGTAAAATATTTTGAGATTAACAGCTATTTTTTGGATTAAATTCAATAATCTTTTTTAACCATTCCCATATCATAACTGCATCAGTCCAAGGAAGCAATGGGCAGATGCCAGTGCAAGAATACATATAACCACATAAAGAACAATATGGCACCACCAGAATCTGGTGGTTCTACAACAGCAAGACCTGAATATACCAATGTAGAAAAATAACTTTATAAAGATAATAGAAGCCATAAAAGAGGAAATAAAAACTACCTTAAAGAAATAGAGAAAAAGACAAACAAAAAATAAATAGGAACCGATGAACGAATCCCCTAAGGAAAAGAAAGAAAACCAAGAAAAAGCAATCAAACAGGTGAAGGAAACAGTTCAAGATTTAGAAATTGAAACAGAAACAATAAAAAAGGACACAAACCAAGAAAACACTGGAAATGGTAAGTCTGAGTAGACAAACAGGAACTACAGACGCCAGCAGAACCAACAGAATGCAAGGGACAGAAGAGAGAATCTCTGACATAGAAGATTCAGTAGTGAAAATAAATGTCAAAGAAAACATTAAAGCCAAAAATGTCTTAATACAAAATGTCCAGGAAATCTGGGACACCATATCTAAGAATAATAGGAACAGAAGAAGGAGAATACTATCTTGAAGGCACAGAAAATACATTAAACAAACTCATAGGAGAGAACGTTCCCAATCTAAAGAAAGAAATACCTATAAAGATACAAGCTTAAGGAACATCAAATAGACTAACCCACCTAAAGTCTGACCACCACATAATAATCAAGCTGCTAAGCTCACAGAATAAAGAAAGAATATTAAGAGATACAAAGCAAAAGGCAAGTAACTTATAAAGGCAGACTCATCAGAATAACACCTGACTATTCAACAGAAACAATGAAAGCCAGGAAGTTCTGGTCAGAGGTTATAAAGACACTAAGAGAGCACAGTTTTCAGCACAGACTACTATACCCAGCAAAACTCCGAATCAGCATAACTGGAGCAAAGAAGATATTTAATGATAAAACCAGATTTAAACACCTATCCACAAATCCAGTCCTACAGAAAGCACTATAAGGAAAATTCTAACCTAAAGAAGCTATATACATCCACAAAGTCACAAACAATAGATAATTCCATAGAAGAAAAGCCCAATAAAGAGAAACATACACACACTACCACCAAAAATGAAAGAAATTAATAATCACTGGTCATTAATATCCTTTAATATCAATGGACTCAATTCACAAAAAGACACAGGCTAACACAATAGATATGAAAACAGAATTCATCCTTCTGCTGCATACAAGAGATACACCCCAAATCCAGAGACAAACACTGGCTCAGAGTAAAGGGTTGGGAAAAGACTTTTCAATCAAACAGACTCAAGAAACAAGCTGGTGTAGCTATCCTAATATCAACAGAATAGACTTTAAAGTAAAAAATCAATCAAAAGAGGCCAGGATGGACATTACTTATTCATCTCAGGATGAATCCATCAAGACGAAACTTCAATCCTGAACATTTATGGCCCCAATACAAAGGAACCCACATATGTTAAAGAAACATTACTAAAGCTTAAACCTCACATCAAAACTTATACACTAATAGCAGGAGATTTTAATGCCCCACTCTCACCAATGGATAGATCTACGAGACAGAAACTTAACAGAGAAATAAAAAAGGTACCAGATATTATGACACAAATAGACTTAATAGACATATATAGAACATATCATCCAAACATCAAAGAGTATACTCTCTTCTAAGTACCCCATGGAACTTTTTTAAAATTTATTACATATTCAGTCATAAAGCAAATATGAATATATACAAATAATGGGAATAATCCCTTGTGTTCTACCAGACTGCCATGGTCTACAGTTAGAATTCAACAACAATATAAACAACAGACAGCTTACAAACTCATAGAAACTGAACATCTCTCAAATGAACTACCACTGGGTTAAGGAAGAAGTAAAGAAAGAAATTAAAGACTTCCTAGAATTCAATGAAAATAATCCACAACATAACAAGACTTATGGGACACAATGAAAGCAGTGCTAAGAGGAAAATTCACAGCACTATGTGCCTATATGAAAACTTGGAAAAATTTAACACAAGAGACCTAACAGCACAGCCGAAGGCTTTAGAACAATTAGAAGTGAATTCATCTAGAGGGAGTAGATGGCAGGAAATAATTGAATGTAGGGCTGAAATCAGTAAAATTGAAACAGAGAACAATACAAAGAATTAATGACTCAAAAAGTTGGCTCTTTGAGAAAGACAACAAGATGGACAAACCTTTATCCAAACTAACCAAAAAGCAGAGAGGGAATATCGCAAGTGAAAAGAAGGATATAAGAACAGAAACCAAGGAAATCCAGAGAATCATTAGGTAGTACTTCAAAAACCGGTACTCAAAAAAATTGAAAAATCTAAAAGAAATAGATAGTTTTTTGGACAGGTACCACTTACCAAAATTAAATCAAGATCAGATAAAAAACTTATAACCCACAAGCAAAAAAAGCTCAGGGTCAGATGGTTTCAGTTAAGAATTCTACCAGATTTTCAAAGAACTAATATCAATACCCCTTAAATTGTTCTACACAATAGAAACAGAAGAAACCCTGCCAAACTCTTTTTATGCGGCTACAGTCCCTATGTCTGTACAAAGAAAACACTACAAAACTATGTCAAGATTTAATCACCTCCCTGATATATGGACATGGCCTCTAGGCTAGCAAAGTTTTGGGATTTACCTATGACCTTCAAAACTGTAGCCTTGGGGCGTGGCCAGGAACAGCTTAAAGATCAGGTTCAGTACCACAGTTTTATTTTTTCTCTCTCTGTTTTCCTACCACCTGGAAGGAAGACCTTTTCCATCCAGACGAGTGGATCATTCCAGCATTCCCTCAATGAATTGCCGCAAGTACTTTGAATAAATATTAACATATTAATCAATTTCCACATATTATTTTTAACTACACATCAATCAACCCGATACCCAAACCACACAAAGATGCGACAAAAAACAGACTTACAGAATAATCTCCCCCATGAACATTGATGAAAAAAATACTCAATAAAATTCTGGCAAACCAAATTCAAGAACATATCAAAAAAAATCATCCACCATGATCAAGTAGGCTTCATCCCAGAAATGCAGGGGCAATTCAACATACAAAAGTCTGCTAATGTCATCCATCATATAAACAACCAGAAAGAAAGAAAGAAAAAAACAAACAAACACAGGATCCTCTCATTAGATGCTGAAAAAAATCCTTTGACAAAATTCAACACTCCTTCATAATAAAAGTCCTGGGGAGATAAGGGATTCAGGGAAACTACCTAGACATAATGAAGGCAATCCAGCAAGCTGACAGCAACATCAAACCAAATGGAGAGAAACTCAAGGCAATCGCACTAAAATCAGGAACAAGACAAGGCTGTCCACTCTCCCCATCTCTATTCAATAGAGTTCTAAAAGTTTTAGCTAGAGCAGTAAGACAGCAAAAAGAGATCAGGGGATACAAACTGAGAAGGAAGAAGTCAAACTACCTCTATTTTCAGACGATAGGATAGTATACATATGCTGCCACTAAAATTTTACCATGGAACTACTACATCTAATAAACACCTTCATCAATGCAGCAGGGTACAAGTTTAACTTAAAAGAATATCAATATCCCCCCTACACACAGCAAAGAAGCTGAAAAGGAAATCAGAGAAACATCACCCTTTACAACAGCTGCAAATTACATTAAATTTCTTGGGGGTAACTAAACCTAAGAAGGGAAAGACCTGTATGACCAGAACCTTAAGTCACTGAAGAAAGAAATTGAAGATGTCAGAAAATGGAAAGATCTCCCATGCTCTTTGCTAGGTAGAATCAACATAATAAAAAAATGCAACATTACCAAAAGCAATCTACAGATTCAATGCAATTCCCATCAAAATCCCAACACAATTCTTCACATAGCTTAAAAGAACAATACTCAACTTCATATGAACAAAATAAAAATCCAGGATTGCAAAAACAATCCTGTTGATAAATAGAACTTTGAGAGGCATCACCATCCAATTTCAAGCTCTACTATAGAGCCAAAGTAATAAAAACAGCTTGGTAGTGACATAGAAATTGACTTGTGGATCAATGGAATCAAATTGAAGGCATTGACATTAATCTGCACACTTATGTACACCTTATTTTTGACAGTCACCAAAACTAACAATGGAAAAAAGATAGCATCTTCAATAAATGATACTGGAATAACTGTATGGCAGTATGTAGAAGATTGCAAATAGATTTATATCTATCATCCAGCACAAAACTGAAGTCCAAGTGGATCAAAGACCTCAACATAAACCCAACAGCACTGAACATAACAGGAAAAAAGTGGGAAATACCTTTGAATGCACTGGCACAGGTGACCACTCCCTAAATATAACACCAGTATCACAGACACTAGGAGCAACAATTAATAAATGGAACCTCCTGAAACCACACCTGGAAATGGAGGCAGAGAGAAGCCACAATAGGCAGTTAATGCTACGAGACCGGGAGATTGATTTGGAAGAAAGGAGCCAATATCTGAAGCTTACTTATCTACTTTTCTTGTTTGCTTCTCTAGGAAGTTTGGATGGCAGGTTCCTCATGAATGCCTATTGGAATTGTGGGGTATTTTCCTGGTCAGAGTCACCTTTAAAATTCTTAGCATCCATTTTTTTTTCTTCAAATATAGAAAATAAATCTTGTGGTTGTAACAATGTACCTGTACATTCACTCTCTCTGAACATATGAACATGACAGCTACAAAATTGCTAAGTACTTCAGTTTTCCCAATAAAAATGATGTAATTTACTGATATTTGTCGGATATCATAACATTACAAAAATGTTGAATTTCTGCCATCAAAAATAAAGGGAAAACTGGCAACTGTCAGATTAATAATTGGTTTACCTAAGAACTAGAAACAAAAGTTTAAATATATAAAAATTGTAAGAGAAAAAAGTTATTGGTTGTCTTGCCTACAACTTAGTTATTACTCCCTGTGTGGTTTGAAAGAAAATGGCTCCCACATAGGTGTTGTATTAGTTTTTGGCCAGGACTTTCCTGCCTAGCCTCGAGGCCCAGGCTCCCAGTCCCACTGAAACACACAGATGCTTGTATTAATTGTATGCTGATTGACCCGGGGCCCAGGCATATAGCTTGCTAACTCTTTACTCTTAAACTAACCCATGATTCTCATCCTGTTCAGCTATGCGGCTTTTCTCAGAGCAGCATGGTTGTCCTCTGCATCGGTTTCTCTGGTGTATCTGTGGCATCTCTGCTGTTCTTCCTGTTCCCAGAGATTTCTTAGTCTGATAGCCCTGCCCACATTTCCTGTCTGCCTTTGGCTAATCAGCATTTTTCTTAAAGCAGTAGGTAGGACAATTATTTACAATATAACATAACCCTACTGCACACAGGAGATTTGGCTTTGTTGCAATAGGTGTGGTGTTCTTCAAGGAAGTGTTATTGAAGGGGTGGGCTTTGAGGTCTCCTATGCTCAAGCTTTGCCCAGCTATACAGTTCACCTCCTGTTGCCTGTGAATCAAGATGTAGAAATCTCAGCTTCTTTTTCCAGTACCATCTTCCTGCATGCCACCATGTCCCACTACAGTGATAATGGACCAAATCTCTGAAACTGTAAGCTGCCAACCCAATTAAAGGTTTTCCTTTCTAAGAGTTGCTATGGTGACATTGTCTTTTCACAGCAATAGACACTCTAACTAAGACACTCACTCCCAAACCCACAAGTCATGCAATAATAAACTGCTCTGTGTCACTACAAGGAAGTAGGTAAATCTACTGATGGCAGCTGAAGTTTTTTCCATTTACCCACTTAAAGCAAATACTGTAATATCACATGGGGATTATTTATTTACATACAGGTAATATACACTGTCAACTATAGAATAAAGGATTATGTTATGAATGGTAATAAGGAGAAGCATGATTTACATTCTATATATTAATGGTTCTCAACCTCTGGGTTGAGACCCCCTTGGGAGTAGTGTTGAAAAATCCTTTCATGGGGTCACCTAAGACATCTGAAAACACATTTACATTATGGTTCATAACAATAGCAAAACTACAGTTATGAAGTACTAACAAAAATAATTGTATGGTTGGGGGGTCACTACTATATGAGAAACTATATTAAAGAGTTGCAGCATTAGGAAGGTTGAGAACCATTGCTATGTATTGTGTTACAATATTAACTCTTAAGTGAGGGATGAAATTAAAAGAACTTGCTGTCAAAGAGATTTAAGAAGTCAACCCTAATTGTAAGGATTCCTGGCACTAGCAGCTATGTGGTAAATGTGCTAGTCTGATAACCCAACATGATGCCATATGGAGGGCACATTCCTAGGCTACGTAAATCTGTGCCCACCAATTCTCTTAAAGGAGACACCACCCCTGTGAAAACTGGTCTCTTTGCTCTTCTGCTTCTCTGCCCTTGTACTCACCTGGCAACTCTCCTGAGTAAACTCTAGTGTGGTGCTGGTAGTGTGTCTGTCCTTACGTGCAAAACCAACACTTTGTGCTGGAGGGATAGCTCAGCTGTTAAAGGCTTGGCTCACAACTAACACTAATTGTATAATATCTTTAAGTCATGTGTTTTATATATAAATATACAAAAGTAAAAGACAATCTAGCGGGACAAGGGAATTAAAAAAATTAAATAGCAATTATTAGCAAACAAAAGAGATCCTGAGACTAAGATTCCCAAAGATTTCTCAGTGGACAAATTCAATATTTCATAGCAAATCATTGACAGTTTTTGTTAATAGTTTACTAGAACACAGATAGAAATAATCACTTTTTTACTATCCAAGGCAGTTTTAAGTTATGAGAGTGACCCTATGTCTTCTACAGCCTAAAATAACAAACCCATTCATGATGAATCTCCCTCCAATCTTCAGATAGTCTTTATGACACTAAGACACAAAGAGGCACTAATCTGATGTCTTCCTAAGATACAGCATCACTTTTCATTTTTTTATTCTCATATTAAGTCAATAAACACCTTAGGATAAACTTTAATCGATCAAAGGAACATCATGCAAGCTCTAAGTATAAATATTAAAAGAAAACATGATAATGTGTTTTAAAAGACTTATCCCCCAGGAAATTTAATGTCTTGAGTTATACTAGCCATTAACTTCTTAAGTTGGTTTTTTTTCTTTTGAGACATGTCATGTACGTTTCCATCATCTCTAAATCCCCGACAATGATAAAATAGTGTAAACCTATCTAAAAACTTCTTAGAAAAGAAAATTTAGATGTAAACTTTTGCTTTTAAAATCTGAGGTATATATAAACGGAAATAAAATCAAACAAACAAAAACAGAAACAGAAAAGTACCTACTATACTAAGTGGTGAAAAGAACAATAGGAATGAAAAGGAATGTCTACAGGAAGCAAAAGAAAGTGATGAAAGAGTCTTCTTTTCAGAAAGGTTGAAATGACTGCACTCTGAGAAAGGCTAAGAACAATACAGTAGAGTACAGTAGTCGCCACCCACCTAAAGAAATTCTAAAACTCTCACAGATGCCCTGAACCAGAGGTAGTACTGAATTCTATACGTATTATGACTCTTATAATACATATCATAATTCTCGTTCTACCAAACCCTATGGTTTCATCCATATGCAAACCAAGAACTCACTGTGCAGCTCAACTGAGCTTGAACTCAGGATCCACTTGTCTCTGCTTTGAAAGTAAGAGAGTTGCAGGCACACACTATTATACTTAACTAGAAAGCTTAACTTAGAAATAAGGCATTGCAAGGAAACAACTGACAATAATTAAAAATAGTAGGTATAGAAAGGTAATGAGCTATTTTATTATAGTGCTGATCTCAAAATATTATTATACTCATCTCACATCTTTTAATTATGATAGATAATAGTTACATCTAAACTGACCGCTTTGGCATGTTTTGGAGTCATTACTCAGTACTATAAAACAAGGGTTAGCTAAACAATAAATACAGCATTTATATTATCTAAGAACATGATCTGATAGATAACTGAGTTAACTAGTAAGTAGCCAAGTTACAGGTAGAATATGATCCAAAATAGAGCAAGAAAATAAAAGATTTCACCAACTCAGAATCATGTGCAATTTAAAATTTATGCATTATTATTTCTATTTTTTCAGATAAAATTTTACTATTGTAAACTGGCTATGTAAATCTGTGTTGAAACTACAGTACTGATCTAAAATGTTGTCTTAAGCATATCACAGTCATAACATTTTATTTAAGTGAAAAATGCTAAAAAATTCCCTTTAAGGAATGAAATATCTAAATAAGGATACTTAGTTTTTGCTTTAAAAGTCAATGGCTCAATAAAAAAACTATATATTAAATGTGTATAATACTGGAAATAGCATTTCTGACTGCAGCTAGAATAAAAATCCAGTTATCCTTAAAAGAGAGAATGGTTTGTCAACATACCTAACACTTTAATAAGAAAACACAGCCAGCTATACTGGATCACATTCCAGTCCTTAGGAGGCCAAGGCAGGAGATCACTATGAGTGAGCTGCACAGTGAGTTCAAGACCAGCCTGGATTATAGAGAAGCCATTTCTAAAAACTAACAGCAAAAAATAAGCAGAAAGTGAGTTAAATACACCTTAGGTTACTATATGAAATGTCTCAAAGAATTGAAAGTTGCAAATCTACAAATTGTTAATTTTAAATGACTATAATTAACACAATAGATACTTGCCAGTTTTTAAACATTATTTCTGATAGCTACTATGTTATTTTGAAATTTAGAGTTTAGGCTTTACATTATCTTATTTTAGATGTAGTAATAAAAACTTATTTTTTCTGTCAACGTTAGAGACAAATTAACTTATTATCACACCATCTTCTTATTAATTGATCTTAACTGATTCACATCTTCAAGAATGTTTTTTCAAGAAAGTTTAATTTAACAAATACATCACTTTGTGATGATGCCATTTTAGTCTATGATAGACCATATTTATTATCACAGTGCCAAAAGATGACATTGTAGGTCTTGTAGTCTATGTGTCCACTCAAACATATTTACAAAATAAAGTGCTTAATAGAACATTAATAAAAATGTATCCATGGCTGACATGAAATAATCCATGAATATAATCATAAATGAGAATATGTAAGACACATAAGAGAAAACATTAGAGAAACCAAGCCATCAAATCTAAGAAATTAATATTCCAAAGACCAGATAAAACATGCATCAAATTAGGATTTTTACTAAGTTAATATAAGCAAGTGATAACTGTTTTAGAATCACAATTTCCTGCATTCACTGACAGCTCCAATATATACGTATACCAAAAGCATTCATTTACAGATTCCCCAAAGCCACAATGTTATATACTGAGATTCACAGTTTCTGGGCTTATTTTTCCACCACTTAAACTGTGGATCATCGCTATCATGTGAGAATGTTTGTTCAACTCGTCTTGCTGAAGTTTCACCAAAGACTCTTTCTCTTCCAAACGACCTTCTAATTGAGCCTTCTGCACTTCTAGGGAGGAAGCCTAAGGCGTAAGGAACGACAAAACATACAGAATAAATAGGCCAGAATCTTTTTTTTTTCATTTGAGATACTTTAAATGTCGTTTATTCTTTATTTGTAAAAACTACTTTAGGACAAACTATATATATCGTATTTTAATTAAATTACATAGTGAAATTTAAGATAAAATAATAAAAATTCTTTTAAAGCCAATGATAACAGCCAATAGTCGGGAGGCAGATGAACTTCTGTGTGTTCAAGGTAAGATTGTTTACATATGTTTACACACTTACATACACTTACACACACACAGCCAATACAGCAGCTACATTTCTTTTTTTCCAAAAAAAGTATAGACTTAATAGTACTTAAAAATAAGCAGGTTAATGCAGTCTTCTCAAACTATAAATATTCCATCAAATGTAATGTCCTTTATGTTATACTTGCTCTGGAATAGTCTTAAAGTTGAGCTACTCTTATTTTCCTGGCAGTAAATAAGCTAGAAAGCACAACTTATAGCTACCTCTCAAATTAGTTATATAATCATAATAAAATACAAAGCGTGGATTAAAATTCACAATGTATGTTTATTATTCAAATTATATATACCTCAGACTCTATTTTATCATTGTTAAGTTTCAAGTAATAATATTTAATATTTATATTTCTCAGAGAAGATATTCATAGTTCTTTGCAAATTATAAGGCTCTAAACAAATTAAATTCCTTACCACTTGTGTAAGTAAAGACAGAGTTATCAACCTATATAAAACCACCTGCATGCCACACAAAAACCTATTAACCACTTTCTATGTTCTCTACACATTTAAAAGCTATAAAAATGGACTTAAAATTACGACAGAACCAGAACATTAATCTACTTTGGTGGTTTGAACGAAAATGCCTCCTTAGGCACTACTATGGCCTTGCTGGAGTCAGTGTGGCTGTGTTGGAGGAAGTGTGTCACTGGAGTGGGCTTGAGGTCTCAGATGCTCAAACCAGGCCCGGTGCCTCACTTTCTATCTCTCCAGCGCCATGTCTGCCTGCATCACACATGCTTCATGCCATGATGACAATGAACTAAATCTAAACCTCTGAGCTAGAAGCAAGCCCCAATTAAACGCTTTGCTTTTATTAAGAGATACCTTGGTCATGGAGTCTACTGATAGCAATAGAAACCCTAAGTAAGACATCTACATATGCTCATTCTATTAAAAACTTTATTCTTCATTTTTCTGCAAAAAAAAAAAAAAAAAAAAAAACACCTCAAACAAACAACAACAAAACCTGAAGAGTCTTACCTTAATACTCAATTCTTTTCTTATCTGCTCTGTTCTGCTCAATTCTTTCCTAAGGATGTCAATGGTTTCCTGCTTGTCTTCCTTTTCCTTATGTAAAAGATTAATCTTTTCTTCTTGGGACTTCGCTTTTTTATGCAAATCTAAAAACAAACAAACAGTCCTGTACCCAAGCAGCTACTATAAAAGGAAAAGACAAAGACGAGGAAGAGGATCAAATAGCTTGTTAGAATTATGTTCATGTAAAATTTGCCAAATGGAAAAAAACCCCCCAAAACCCTCAAGTTGGGGAGAGATGGTTCAGAGGTTTAAAGTGCTTACTATCACCTGACTTGGAATCTACCACATAGACAATCCCTAGCCTCTACAAAATAAATGTAAAAAGTAAATAAAATAAGATACCCCCAGATTTTCCCTTTTAGCCACTATTCTATATAATACAGCAAGCGTTTATGTCTTTGCCCACTTCTATGTTTTAAGCATCGAGGTAGGAAGGACACAAGGCAGAATGGATGGAGATGGGGCTGGACACGCAGAGCTTAAGAGTCACTGGAAAGCAGACCAAAAACTACAGGAAATAAAGCAGGCTTGGTGTCTGTGCAGTAGGAAAGGCGAGTTGGAAGTCTACGGTCATTTCACCGATGACAGCATTTAGAGACCTGTAACTAAGTTACCCAGCACTGCCACCTGCTGTTACAATAAACAATCCTATAAAAAAAATCCTATTTTATAAGGGCTATTATATCTTGTAATCTCTAGAATTGAAGAAAAAGACACATTTTCTACTTGCTTAAATGAATGAAAATGTTTTAATGGAAGTTATAAAAGGGAAGTTGTTTAGGAAATAATTTAAAAAATAAAAATTTAGGGATTAAGAGATGGCTCAGCAGTTTAGAGCAGGTAAAGCTTTTGCGGAAAATCAGTTTATCCAACGCCTCTTCCATAGTCACTTGCATTCATGTGCATATATTCTAGCTATCCATATATATACAGCTTAAGAATAATAAAAAAACCCAATATCCGTGAAGTAAATAGAAAGCAACCAATGTTCTGATTTTCTTCCAAAGCAAAATATGGTGAAAACAGACAGTGTCTCAAACAGAGGAACTTACTTGATAATTTACATTCTCTGTCTACTAACTGGTTCTGGACTTCTTTTCTCTGTTCTTCTTTCTCCAACAACTGAGCAATAGTTCTGAAGTTAGAAAAGAAATTTGTTGAATAAATCATTTGCACTACTTTGCCCCACACTGTATTAAGGAGAACTTGTAATCACTTATAAATCTGACAAATTTATATCATAATCTAAAGAAAGAGGTCTACTAGCCATCGATAAAATCAATCCAGAAGTAGAGGCTTTACTTTTCATTTTGCTGCTTGAGTGACTCATTCAGCTTTTTCACTGTCTCAATCTGTTTATTTAGGGACTCACAGGTGCTTTGTAAGTCCACATTCTTCTTTTCAGTAGTCTCATTTCTGAAATGACAAGGACATGTGTCAGTGTCTTTATGGACCCTGGAAATGCCTATCAAATTATAAATGCTCATGCTCTTTAACTACACAATTTACCCAGAGAACTCACTGAATGGCACAGTAAACTATACCCAATGACAATAAAAGGCAAGTAAATAGTGACACAAGGTTCTGTGGTTATTAGGTGAAATGCCGTGAAATTCCCAATTAATTAATTTTGACTTGCTGAAATGACCAACAGTCAGTTCTAATATTAATACTAATTGTGGCAATTAAGTTCATTCACTAATTCTTTCACAATTCCAAATGGATTATGTGTGTGTGGAGGAGGCATACGTGTGTAGTATGGTATGAGTGTGTGAATGTCTAAGTAAAAAGGCTCTCTCCTTCCACAACATATACTCTGGGGATCAAACTTGAGTTGCCAGTAGCCATCTTGCTGGCCCGCATTCAGTAACTGTCATGCAACTGTGTTTCACTATCAAGCACTACTTGTTCTAGGCCACACTGATCAGCCAGTGACCACAATGAAGCCTACCGTCCAGATAACCTCAGACTCTGTAAAGACATGTGAACTGTGGGTCTGTGTAAAGTTAACTGTGTATCTGCAGGGCTCGCCATCTGGTATTGGCAAACCAGCTGGTTTGCTTTTCCCTAAACTACTCTCTCTTGCCTACAGTTCTGTATAGGACTGGGACCTCAGGGTTTTCTCTATCCACTTTGGCATATCTGTTGTTCTCATTCAGCTCATGTTTACACAGTCTTAAATCCCTTATGAATTACATATTTTATGGTGTCACGACAATTTAAGAAATATTTAGGGTTGAGAAATGTGGCATGTTCACTTAGGTTCAACTTTACAGAGAAATTTTTGCTTAATTTACCTTTGAACAAGTTCCATGTAGGACTTCGTCAGTATTTCATGTTCTTTAGCCACAGACTCTAACTTTTTACTGTGTTGAAAGAGATGCTCAATATCATTCTGGGCTCTTTCTGATTCCATTTGTTGGGACTTCAGCAAAATGCTAAGCTCTTCATTTTTTCTCTCAACTTCTCTTAACATACCCGCAAGTGTTCGTGCCTCAAAAGAGAACGAAACATGTACTTTTCCATTATCACATATACATATATCATATCGAAATGCTCGGATAAAAATGTATCACATAACTGACACTGGATTATTTTGCCTAGTTAGCTTACATACACTATGTGATGTCATTACAACAAAACTGTCTAACATACTTCAAAGAGTGTATTAAATAATGCACACATGCAATATGAGCACACATTATAGTCAATAAATTACACACTATAAGAGCTATCAAATATCTAATTTAGTATCTATTAAAAACTGTATTAATTGTATATTCTCAACTAGTTCTGAATCTGATTCATGTTGAAAATCAGACTTCAGATTCTTTAGGACTTTGTAACATCCCACATACAAACATAAACATGTGAGCCCCATATAAATAAAACTTATTTGAATTTCATATCGCTCATATACATAACAGAAAGATAATTTTATGCACTTTAGTTTTAAAATTTTGTGCATAAAGGTTTCATAGTGGAGAATTTTCTACCCACAACATCATGACAGCATTCAACTTTACAAACTACATTTTTGAACCCCTGTCACCCACCCCCTCAATCACACATCCCCTCCAGGAATGAGCAGCTCCAGGAGGCACAGGTACCCCTTGTACCTATTGGAGGAAGAGCAGCCCCTAGATGAACAAGCACCATATGAACCAATTAGAAGAGCTTCCCTGTGAACAAGCCCTCTCCAGCAACATCAGCAGACCCTACAGGCAATAGCACCATCCACAGCAGATGGGAGAACAGGCACAGGCAAAAGCTATATCAGTTGGAAGAACAGACCTCACAAGCATAAGTAAAACCCACACCAGGCAGAAGAACTGGTCAGTGCTGGATCTAGGCACCCGAATTTCAGCTGACACAACCCTGCTTGGCCTGACAACCAGCCAATCACCAGAAACCTGGACCATTCAGGCCAAAAGACAATAAAGGAAACAGACAATAAAGGAACAAAAAGACCCATCCCACAACATCACAAGAATAAACACCTGTACCAATAATTACTCCAAACTCCAATGGGTAGACAGCAGGCTAAATATATTCAACAATGTAAAGAGCAATATGGCAGCACCAGAACTTTGTGATTCCACAGAGGAAGAGCTGAAAACCACAATGCAGATGAAGCAGAAAAAAATGACCTTAATACCTTTATAAAAATGACAGAAGGCCCTTAAAAAAGAAATGAAAACTTCCCTTAAATAAAGAGAAGATAAATAAAAAACTAGATATCAACGAATCTCTTAAAGAAAGCCAAGAAAAAAACAATCAAACAGGAAAAGGAAACAGTTCAGGACTTGAAAACTGAAACAGAAGCAATAAAGAAAACACAAACTGAGGGAACTCTAGAAATGAAAAGCAGGTAAACAAACAGGAAGCACAGATGCAAGCAGAGCAAAATAGAAGAGACGGATACAGAACCTCAGGGCCGAGGACACAACAGAGAAAATAAATTCACCAGGCAAAGAAAACGTTACAGCCAACAAAGTCTTAAGACAAAACGTCCAGGAAATGTGGGACACCAGGAAAAGACCAAACCTAAGAACGATAGAGATAGAAGAAGAATCCCAGCTCAAAGGCCCTTGCCACACAATGATCAAAACACTAAGCATGCAGAATAAAGAAGATTAGAAGAGCTGCAAAGAAAAAGTCCAAGCAGCATAAAAGGGCAGACCTTGAGAATAACACTTCATTTCTCAAAGGACAGCTGAAAGCCAGAAGGTCTAGGACAGACATTTTGCAGACACTAAGAGATCATAGCTGCCAGACCTAATTATTATTCTCAGCAAAACATTCAATTGCCATAGATGGAGAAAACATGATATTCCATGACAAAACCAGATTCAAACAATACCTTTCCACAAATCCAACTCTACAGAAAGTAACAGAAGGGAAACTCCAAGGGAGGGAAGTTAGCTGCATTCACAAAAACACAGGCAATCAATAATCTCACATCAGCAAATCCCAAAGGGAAACACATGCATACTACCACCATAGCAACAAAACCAAAAAACAACAGGAATCAGCAATCACTGGTCATTAATATTCCTTCATATCGATGGACAATTCACCTATAAAAAGACACAGGCTAACAGAATGGGTAAGAAAATAAGATCCATCCTGTTGCATACAAGAAACACACCTCAATTACAAAAACAGACATTACCTCAGAGTAAGCGGCTGGGAAAAAATAGCTGGTGTAACAAAATAGACTTCGAACTAAAATTATTCAAGAGATTGAGAAGGGCAGTTCATAATCATCAAAGGAAAAAATCCACTCAGATGAAATTTTAATTCTGAAAATTTAATGTCCTAAAAACGAAGGCACCCACATTTGTAAAAGAAGGATTGTTAAAGCTTAAATCACACAGGCCTCACACACTAATAGTGGAAAACTTTAATACCCACTCTCACTGATGGACAGGTCTGCCAGACATAATCTTAACAGAGAAATAAGGGAACTACAGATATTATGACTCAAATCGACTTAGCAGGCATCAGTAGAACATTCTACCCAAACACAAAAGATTGTATCTTCTTCTTAGCACCTAGTGGATGGAACCTTCTTTAAAACTGACTACATCCTTGGTCACAAAGCAAATCTCAATAGATATAAAAAACTGGAATAGCCTTTGTATCTTACCGGCTCACCATGGCTTAAAGATAGAATTCAACAACACAAATTACAGTAAGCCTACAAACTCATGAAAATTGAATAATGTTCAACTGACTCACCACTGGGTCAAGAAATAAAGAAATTAAAGATTTCCTAGAATTCAATGAAAATGAATCCATAACACACACAAACTAATGAGACTCATAATATAAAAGCAGTGCTAAGAGGAAAGTTCACAGCATAGAGTGTCTACATGAAGAATTTGGAGATCTCACAGGAGAGACTTAACAGCACAGTGGAAAGCTCTAGGACAAAAAGAAACAAACTCACCCAGGAGGAATAGACAACAGGAAATAATCAAACTTAGGGCTGAAATCATTAAAACAGAAACAAAGAGAACAATGTAAAGAATCAATGAAACCAAGAGTTGGTTCTTTGAGAAAATCAAAGAACAGACAGAAAAACGCTTATCTGAACTAACCAAAAGGCAGAGAGAGAGTATAAAATTAACAAAATTATAAATGGAACAGGATACATGACAAACATCAAGGAAATCCAGAGAACCATTAGGTCATATTTTAAAAAATCTGTACTCCACAAAAAACCTAAAAGAAATGGACAATTTTCTGGATAGATATCCCATACCAATGTTAAATCAAGACCAGATAGACAATTTAAATAGCCCTAAGGAAATAGAAGCAGTCATTACAAAGTCTCCCAATCAAAAAGACCGCCAACCAGATGGTTTCAGCACAGAATTCCATCAGATTTTCAAAGAAGGGTTAATACCAATCCTCCTCAAATTGTTACACACAATGAAACACAGTTGCTCTGATCCCCAAACCACACAAAGACTCAACAAAGAAAGAGAATTACAGACCAATTTCCCTCATGAACACTGATGCAAAAATACTCAATAAGATACTGACAAATCAAACCCAAGAACACATTAAAAAAAAAAAAAACAAACAAAAAAAACCAAACAAACCCACCATAATCAAGTAGGCTTATCCCAAAGATGTGGTGATGGCTCAACATACGCAAATATGAAAATCTGTCAATGTCATCTACCATATAAACAAACTAAAAAAAAAAAAAAAAACCCCACATAATCATCTCAGATGCTGAAAAAGCCTGTGACAAAATCCAACACCCTTCTGTGAGAAGGGCCTTGAACAAATCAAGAACACAAGGAATATACCTAAACATAATAAAAGCAATATACTGCAAGCCTACAGCCAACGTCTGGTGTGGGAATGTCTTTCTGTATGCTGTGACTATCAATCTTTTTGGCCTATGACAAGCACCATGGAAGAAGTAGGTGGGGAATCAGAATAGGTAGGAAAGGAAGGGTGGAGTCAGAGCCAGCCGCCAAAGAAGAAACATGTGAGAAACACAGGTGAGCCACAGGCCACATGGCAGACAGATTAATGAAAATGGGTTGAGTTAAGATGTAAGAGCAAGCTAGCAATGTGCCTGAGCCATAGGCCAAACAGCATGAAGTAAATATAAGCATCTAAATCATTTTTAGGGCCTGAGCAGCAGCGGGCTGCTAAGCTTTCTGGGGCTGCAGGTCTGTGGTCTGGACCTCTGGCCCCCAGGACCAAGAAACCTCATTGTAACAAACGTCAAATTAAATAGAAAGAAACTCAAAGTGATTCCACTAAATCCAGGAACAAGACAAGGCTGTCCACTCTCTTCATATATAGTTCTCAAAGTTTTAGCTAGAGCAATGAGACAACCAAAGGCGATCAAGGGGATACAAATTGGAAAGGAAGAAGCTACAACTGTCTCTATTTGCAAATGATATGATAGTATACATAATGGCGACTAAAATCTTACCACAGAACTCCTACAGTTGATGTGTTAGGATCCAAGATTAACCCCTCTTCATTCCAAAAATCAGTAGCCCTCCTAAATTCACATGATAAACAGGATGAGAAAGAAATAAAAAAAAAAAAATACCCTTTATATGCAATAGCCACAAATATAGAATATTTTAAGGCAACTCTAGCCAAAGAAGTGAAAGATTTGTATGACAAGAACTTTAAGTCTTTAAAGAAAAAAACTGAAATATCAGAAAATGAGAATATTTCCTATGCTTAAGGATATGTAAGATTAACATAGTAAAAATGGCAATCTTACCCAAAGTAGTCTACAGATTCAAGGCAATCCCAATCAAAATCTCAACATAATTATTCACAGACTTTGAAAGAATAATACCAAGCTTTATACAGAAGAACAAAAAACTCAAGACAGATAAAACAATCCTCTTCAATAATAGAACTTTAGGAGGCATCACCATTCTTGACTTGAAGTTCTACTATAGAGACACAGTAATAAAAACAGCATGATACTGGCATCAAAATAGACAAGTGGAATCGTGCTGAAGACCCTGCCATTAATCCACACACCGATGAACACTTGCTTTTTGACAAAGAGGCCAAAATTCTTCACCATAGCATCTTTAGCAAATGGTGCTGGAGTAACTGGATGTTGACATGTAGAAGTGTGCAGATAGATCCATATTTACTGCCATACAAAAACTTACGTCCAAGTGGATCAAAGACCTTAACATAAATCTAGCTAAACTGAACCTGATAAGAAAAAAAAAAAAGTGGGAAATAGCCTTGAATACACTGACACAGGAGACTACTTCCTAAATACAACACCAGCAGCACAGACATTGAGAGCAGCAAATAATAAACGGGACTTCCGGAAACAGGAAAGCTTCTGTAAGGCAAAGAACACTGTCAATAAGACAAAATGGTAGCCAAAAAAATGGACAAAAAGATCTTCACCAACCCCTCATCTGACAGAGGGCTGATCTCCAAAATAACTCAAGAAAGATCTCCAAAAGAACTCAAGAAACCAGACATCAAAATACCAAATAAACCAATTAAAAAATGGATACAGATCTAAACAGAGAATTCTCAACAGAAGAACTGCAAATGGCAGAATGGCATTTAAAGAACTGCTCAACATCCTTATTCTAAGGAGTGGGGTGGGGGTGAGGGGACTGGAACAGAGGGAGGGAAACTGTGGTTGGTATGTACAATAAAAGAGAATAAAACTCCATTCTTTCTATTATTTGTGTGTGTGTAAACATGCATGCATACCCCTGTACATGATGGAAGTTACAGAATAATTTGTGGAAATCAACTTTCTCTTTCCACCATCTGTATTCTGGAGAGTGACCTTAGCTTGCCAGGAATGGTGACAGAAGCCTTTACCTAATGCTTCATGTCATTTGGCTTCCAAAAGTTTGAATACTGAAACAATACCGGTAGGAAAAAAGGGCCAGCCAAAGACGCCCGAGAAACTGTGAGAAACCATTCAGCAGCATGGATAAAACATTAAATGGTGTAATAAAATGAACAAGATGGCAAAAGATTCACAATGTAAGAGGGTGCGATGAGTATTGAGAGGGACAACTCTTCCAATATTACTAATTTTCTTTCTTGTCATTTAGAACGTCAATGTATCAGTCAAACAAACGAAAGAATGCTAAAATATGGGGGTGGGAGGACATTGAACATCTGTACTTCTTAAAACTCTCTTGTATATTTCTTTAAATAAACACTTGAATACTAAAAAAGGAGATTTTATTTTTGCAGAAAATTATGTTTTTATATTATTTTAATATATGTAATGGTTAGTGTCACCTTAACAGAAGCTGAAATGACCTGGAAAATGGGTCTCTGGGGATTATCTGATTAGCTTAATTGACATGGAATGACCCATCGCAATTCTGGATGGCAGCATTTCCCCTGCAGGGGATCCAAAAATGCATGAAATAGTTGGTGAACAGAGCATTACATTGTTACTCTACTCCCTGACTGTGTCTGGAATGTAACATTTCATTCTAAACTCCTAATACTTTGATTTTCTTAGCTCTGAATTATTAAAATAAATCCTTTCTCCCTTAAGTTGCTTTAGTTAAGGTATTTTACTTCAGGAACAGGAAAGTAAAAGTAACCAAGGCAATGTATAATCCAGGAACTGATATATGCTTATTTCTCTCTCCCCTCCTTTCAGTAATATATATATATTTACAGTTTTTAGGTTATCTTTATCCTAAAAATATTTTAAAGGTATTTTACTTATCAGCAATTTAAATCCCTCTTTCAAGCTCCTCCAATTTTATAATTTATTAATTAAAATAAACTCCATATGAATCTGCTAAGAATTCCATATTATTAAAAAACTTTCAACCATAAGGTTTATATCATAAATATCTTAATCATCAAGTTTATAAAGCAGTATCACATGCCAAGAATATATTGGGGCTTAGAGATTCAGAAACAGTCTTTAATATCACAGGTGGGAGGTAGCTTGATTTTCATATGGCATTAGAAGTACCATGAAGAGCAAACACAAGGTAGAGGCACAAAAGGAGCCAAACCTATGAGTGAGCAGACAAGCACAGAAGGCTTGTGGGGATACGGGCATTTAAGCGAAGATGGCAGACGATGAGGTATTAAGCAAGAAAAGAGGAAAAGGTGCTCTAAATATGGCTAAGGAAATTCTAAGTTAAGAAAACATAAAACTATGGTACCTTCAACCAAAATGTAAATCAGCACAGCAGTTACCTACAGTTTACTAGCAAAATATGAAGGGTGTGGGATGAAGTGAGAATTAATACTTTTGTGTGTGTCAAATTAAGGAATGTAAGTGACATCAGAGAACAATGACAACGCCCATGGAGCACTGGAGAGATAGGATGCGGCACTCCTTCAGATACCCTCAGGAATGGGAATAGAGCACAGGGGACACAACACAGAACACCACTAAAGTGCAGAGCGTCTGAGTAAGACTTACGGTAGGGAACTATATAAAAGTTAAATCTAATCAGCCAAACTTGCTGATAATACGGGAAGGAAAACAGTCACTTCCAGGGTTCTAAGTCAGAAACGTAAGCAAGTCACAGACCTCTCTCTGTTCTACATGTGCACTTTAAAGCCAGAGGTAACCGATTATACAGAGTTTTAGGATTTCCCAAGTGACTAATATCAGCAACATAGTGCACTGAGTGCTCAGGAGAAAGGTCTCTGCTCGTCATAAATTTGGAAACACTGACTTGTTGTGATGGTTGAAACTATACAACAGAAAAATAGAAAAAAAAAAGGCTCAGAATGTAATTCTGAGGATCGCTGACACTCAAAGGTAGAATATTAATGATATATACACAAGCATATCAATTAGATACAGAAGAAAATTGAGATGATAATGTAGCTAAAAGTAAAGGGAAGAGTTTCAGAAGGAAATACTTGCATGAAATGCTCAAGGCAGTTCATCTCAGTTCTAACATGTGTTAGTAACATACTTGTAACCAGTGCTGTGCATGCTTCTGATTTCACTGCAGAAGCATCAGACATGCTTTATTCATAGTGTACAGACCTCTGTCTCTGCTTGAGTTCTTTGACAGCGATACTGAGCGATCAGTCTGTCAGCCTGTGCAAGAGCCAGGGCTTTTGCTTCCAGGAGATCTTGTAACCTGCTCTCTTTAGACTAGAAGAAAATACACCGTTAATGACCACTGTTTAAGAAAACATCTGCGAAATGCACATATCATTACACAGTTAAAATAAACTCGTACTCACGGCTAACGTGGAAAGTTTCATCTCATAAACATCCATTATGTCAGATATTCTTATATCATTAATCTGATCCTTTACCTGGTTTTATAGAGTTAAAATAAAAAAAATTGTAAATTTGACAAAAGAACAAAAATCCAATTCTACTTTGCAACTAAATTATTAAAGCTGAAGAGTAAAACATATGCTGTATCAGGTAGGTCACAAATATCTCACTAATTTGGCTCTCTGAGCAAGGTTCCGTACTCATATGGTGAGTTAGAGGCGTTTAAGCTGTATGGTGGGCAGGCAGGAGGGGACTAGAGTAAGAGTCACAGCTGCCTTTTAAAAAAGCTTAAATCTTATACTTTTTTTTTTTTGAAAAACATTCAGATTTTACTTTTTATGTCAAAGGGTAAAGTTCCAGTGATAAAATTTGCATCTAAAGTTATTTAAATAAATGCTGTAATCAGAGCTGACAGTTAGCTGGCCATTACCAAGCACAAGCCCATTTACATTGCTACTTATCACTCACCTTTACTCCAGACTGAAGCTTTTCTATTAGCTCCTCAATGTTCAATGAAGGAGCATTATCTTTTGAAAGAGGTGTTAAGCACTTTGTTGATGCTGGAAAACAGTGATTTAGGGGCTGCGAAAACATTTTCCTGGGCAGATGCTCAGCTTCTTGCTGTCTGTATATGTTGTTTGCTGCTATACTTTCTCCAAGTCTGAATAAGAGTCAGGAAGAAAAAGCAATCACAAAAACAGAACAAAGGGCAGAGTTGTCATACAACTATGGTAGTATTTGAAACAAGTCTTCTTTGGTGACTAAGTCTTGAAATACACTGGAAATCATCTTTTTGGTAACCATGATAAAGCAGTTTGGAGTCACATTTTCAACTTTCCAGAGGACTGTTTTCTACTTACTATTCCATGTTTGATTTGGAGGTGTTCTAACACTAGTTAGTAAGTGTAGAGTATCTGTAACAAGTACAAAGTTACAAAGAACAATCTTCGTATCACAGATGGTATTACCAGGTCTTACTCATCCTCCCCTCTGGCTCTTATTTTCTCCTGCAGTATTATCCTCATCAACCTGACTTCTACATTGTTCACCTAAAAGCCAATCCTGTTTATGTTTCAAGCTTCGGATGAGCTTTTCCATTATCTGAAACTCTCAGAAGAGAATTGATTCCTTCTTACCGTAAGATCTTGGTTCAAATCCACCTCTCCAGAGAGGTCTTCATTAATGCCTAGATGAATAATTAGCTACTCTTCTCCATAGTGATGGACATTATATGGACCTTTAATTTTTTAATAATGAAATAACACAATATAATAAGATAGAACAAAAGCATTCTGGACAAAACAGAAGGAAAACAGCCCAAGACCTAGTCATTCCCACTCAGGAATCCCAGAAAAACACTAAATTGGAAGCTAAAATATACTAATGGAAGACCTGATATGGGCCTGTGTAGGCCGCCTCGGTCTCTGAGTTCACACGAGCTCTGATCACATTGATTTTGAGGCCTTTTTCAGGACATGCTCTACCCTCTCAGGCTCTTACACTCTTTCTGCCTCCTGTTCCACAGGTTCCCGAGCCCCGAGGGAGGATTTGATGGAGATGTCCTGGTTAGGGCTGAGTGCTCCAAGGTCTCTCACTCCTAACTTTCTATACACTGTCTGGCTGTGGGTCTCTATGTTTGTATTTGCCCCCATCTGCTGCAGGAGGAAGTCTTTCAGACAATGGCTGAACAAGACTATGAGTATAGCAGAATGGCACCAGGAGCCATTTCATTGCTACCTCTTTATTTTAAAAAAAGGAAAGAAAAGTAGCATTTGGTTTTACTCCAGGTCACTGGGTTGTCTGCTCTCTCCACTATCTAAGGTTCTCTAGCATTCCTGGATTTCCTCCTTGCCTATACTCCTTTGTGTAGGGCTGAGAGGGCATTTCCAGGCCTCTCTGCTATGTCCACACAAAGACACAGACACATATGTGTGCATATACAAATATAACACGTGTACACATGCAGTAACAGCAAATGAAAGAAGAAAGTGTAGGCTAGGGAGTAGGAAATGCTGTATGAGGGGCTCTGTGGGGGGGAGAAACGTAACTGTAATTATGTTACAATCTCAGGAATGCAAAAAAGACATTTTGCTAAACACATTTATCAAGATTTTAAACTTTTGGACTTTTCACTGTTGTTAAAAAATATTTATTAGACCACGTGTGAAGCTGAGTTTGCTTTTTCCCTCCAAATACTACCATATAAAGTGAGGAATGGAATTTTTATTGCGTGAATACTTGACTTAGATACTGGTTCAATAGTTCGCTGACTACCTACATGAGTCATTCTGCAAGACACAACTAAAGTCACTTAACAATGGATAACATGGATGATTAACAAATGTATCTCTTATAAAGCAAAAGCTTGTTTATCCACTGGCTTGCTTTCTGGTCTCACGTTTCAATTACTTAGGTGACTTTTACAAATTTGATTATAAAAATTACTTAACGTTCTAAAAATTAAGTCCCTAGTACAGATTAAACTGTTCAGTTACATATTCTCTTTTCCTGACACACAAACACAAGTTAAAACAGCCCCCTCCCCACCAACATTTCAGTATACTGGAATCTGAAATAAAAGGATATAGTAAATACTTTGGCCTGGCCGTTTTGTGATAAAATACTTAATATTTTTTTCAGCCCGCCCCCCCCCCCCCCCCCCCCCCCCCCGCCCCACCTTTCCCAGCTCAGCCTGAGTTCCTGCAGCTCTTAGGACTGCTGGGCAAATAAACCGGAAAGGAAAAGTTCTTCCTGCAAAAGGAACTAAACAACTGGCTCAAGCCTCAGTGTCTAGAATCTATATTCAGAGAAGGTGATCAAGAGACAAAATAGCACGATGAATAAAATCACATCACGGCAGCTATGTTTTCTTTGTCCTTTTCCATTCCAGGAATCAGATTTTATTATTTGAAAGGTTAGATGATAGACTGAAATCTTCAGTTCACTGATTTCCTAGTAAGTATGCAGGAAGAACTGTGAGGAACACAGCACGACAACTTACACAAGGTAACAACTTACACAAGGGCAGGGAAATCTGGCAGAGGAGCAGCTTCCAGCAGGATTCCCAGTCCAGACTGCACTTGTTCTCTGTTATCTGATGTTAAAGCAAAGGCCAAAGGAGTGATCAAACGTGGATCCTAAACAAACAGACACCAGCACGTAAGACTCCACAAGCTCAATGGACCGGAAGCTACCCTACTGATGTCTGCGGAGTGCAGCTATTTATGCTGTGTTGCGTTCCACAGAGAAACTAAGAAATGTCCAGCAAAAGGCTTCGTTTCAAATTATACCTATGAGAATTATGACTTAAACTGCTCAAAATCAAATGGTATTTAAATACTGTTTTAATTCTAATGAGAACTTAGAATGACCAAAAATTTCTAAATTAAAGCCATCAAATGAAACTGTGAACTCGTGAATGCAAATTAGACATTAATAAGGAGAGCAGTACACCTCAAAGTCCTTCTCGTCAGAATTTCACACTAGTACCTAAAATCACCTATTATGGAAAACATCTAAAAACCAAAGTGGAGAAATGACTTGCTTTTTCTATGTTCTGTATATGTTTTAGGTACAGAGGTCAGAGATCTAAGCTAGATGCTGTTCTCTGTTGCTTTCTACCTTATTTTTTATGATGAAGGGTCTCATGGAACCTGGAGCTCAGCACCCCGCTAGACCAGCTGGTCACAAAGCCCCCGTATCACGCTGTCTCTGTCTCTCAGATCTAAATACAGATGTACCTACTTATCACACTCACCTACCTTGTTTTCTGGGGTCTGGGGATCTACACTTGATGTACCTACTTATCACACTCACCTACCTTGTTTTCTGGGGTCTGGGGATCTACACTTTAAGCACTTTACTCAGTGATCCATTTCTCCAGCCCTCACACAATTCTTTAAAGAAAAACTATCAGTGAAGAAAATATTAACAGTAAAGCCTTTACAATTAAGAAGTTAAGTGCTTTGTAGGTACTTTCACAATTTGTCCCAGAGCAGAGAATCACTCAATGCTGTTAGTAGTCAATGTAACTGCAGTACAAAGAACATTACCTGCTGAAGCCTGCACTAACTAGCAACTAGTTCAGTCAACTATGAACTAAGCCTCTTGAGCATAATGTTCTTACAGTGTCCATGGCCACTGCCTATGGGTTCAATTTTGCTTCTATCTGGACGTTTACCATCACCCCCTTTAAGCTAACTTATTAGCTTAATTCAGCAAAAAATAAGCTTGCGTTTTTGTTAAATAAGTCTTATAATCTAGGTGAAATTAACATGGTTAATGTTGAATTCTACATTAAACACAGAAAACCAGATAAAATCAGAATGAAGTTCTTTAGGATAAGTATTACATACTCAAAAAAACCCCTTTTGTTCCATTTTTCATAAAGAAGCAAAATAGATTATAGCAGCATAGAAAGACCTTTCTCCTATATGAAAAACAATAGAGACACTCTTCTTTTAATGAACCGTTTTCCTATCTATAAAACTCACCCCTTCCTGTGGGGATTTAATAAAAGCTCCAAAAGTTTTGGAGATATAAGAAGGATCTAACCACAGTGAGTCTAGGAGGATCAGAGAGTGGTGATTCACACCTTTAATCCCAGCACAGGGAGTATCCCAGGAGTAGGTGACCTATGCCCTTAATCCGAACTGAGTTTGAGGTCATTTTAGTTTACAGAAGGAGTTCCAGACAGTGGCTGGGCCAAGCTGTAACTGAGCAAAGAGAGTATTTAAGGCAAGTGTAGAAAGAAAGAGGGCTAAAAGAGATCAAGAGGAAGCTGAAAGACAGCTGGGTAAGATCTGACTGTGTTGTTTACTCTCTCTAATATCTCCCACTTTCTCAGACATCAGGCCCTGAGTTTCATTTATTTGTGCTTCCAGCTCAACTAAGAACACTCATGAATTTTACAAAATTAGATGTTCCCTAATTCTTGAAGAGCAAAACAGGTCTGGTAGTGTAGCCCCGTAAAGCCCTGTGGCACGTTTTAAGTCCTGGATTTGTGGTAGATTGGGGGAAATAGGAAGTAGAATAAATTTAAGTCTTTAAGTCTGTTGTAACTTTGCTTTCTAGTGGCATCTAGAACTTTTTGGATACTACCATTGAAACTTGTGAGCTAGTGCTATTTTCAATACAGCCTCACTAATCAGTCCCCTTCAGATGTTTTCTACGCCCTTACTATTTTATACCACAAACTCTGATCAGAATTAAAAGCTCACCTAGGGAAGATGGCCTAGTTAGTAAATTTGAATTTCATTCAGAGAAGCTACAGTGTGCTTATAAACTCCCTGTTGGAGAGGAGAGGAAGAGATTCACGCAGCTCACCAGCCACCAGCCTCATTTACTGGGTGAGGTTCAGACAGTAGAGACCTCATGTCAAACAAACAAACAAACAAACAAACAAACAAACAAAAGGTGGACAGGGACTAAGGAGTTACATTCAAAGTCACCCTTAGACCATCATACATGCCTCCCACCCCCACACAAGTCTTTCCCAATGTATCCTAAATCAAGAAAGCTGCAAGTACAAACCAATAAAAGGAAACACTGGGAAATCATTAACTTAGAACCTGGAGGAGGTTAGGTTTAGTTTCTAAGATATATAATGACACTATTCTAACTACAAAAGGCAGAAATACTTAAGACAGGGATGATGCATGTAATCCTAGCACTTAGGAGGGAAGGCAGGAGAAATGTGAGTTTAAATTCAAGCTACCCTACATGGTTCTATGCTGTTTCAACAAACAAACACAAAATTAAGAAAGAAACAAAGGGAAAATAATTATAAACCGAGGTAGCAGAGGACCTGAAGACGCTGTTCAGACACAAAGACCTGAGGTCCATCCTTAGTATCCACATAGAATCTGGAGCCTTATCCCTAGGAGTAGGAAGTAGAGAGGAGGACAGAAACAGGTGGATCTGCAGAGCTCATCTATCAGCTAGCCTGGTTGAATTGGTGAGCCTCAGGACAGTGAGACTCTGACTCAAAAAAAAAGACAATTGACTTTCCACATACTTGTGTATCTATACACACATGCACAACAAGACTGTAAATATGCATTCTGTGTATACACATGCATACAAGAAATCACATGCTAGGAAAACGTGCGAAAAGTTTGACGTTACCTGAAGGATTTTGTAGAAGCTTACTTCCATACCAGGAATCAATTGCTTTAGCTTGTTCATCAAGTTAAGAGTCTTCAAAATTACATCAGCGGCAAGTTTGCTTTAAAAATAAGTCACTTTTAAATTAGATCACTTAAAAATTAGAGTATTTTTGTCTATAATTCTAAACTACAGAAAAAAATCTAACAAATTTGTTTTAAAATTCAAGATAAAAGTATTACTTCTAAGAATTAAAATATAAAAAATAGTATTTTTAGTACTTAAGTTCCAGAATCAACAAACTAGTATTAAATCTAAGTTTCAGACTGTTATCTACTCTTAAACAGCAACATGGCTTAAATTTCTGCTGAATTAAGTACAAATATTAGAACGTGACTCACATCATTCTTAACTGTTTCTAAAATTTAAAACAAAACCTAAGATGCAGAGAATTAATTATACAAGACCATGCACTCACTTTACTTTGCATCTAAAAGGGAGTAAAAAGTTTAAGAGGGCTGGAGATGGTCAAATGGGTGAGGGTCTTTCTACTGTGTCTTGTGACCCGAGCTTAACCCATGGTGGAAGGAGAGAGCCCAACTCCCACAGCATGTCCACTCACACATACTATGGCCAAGTCTCTCTCTCTTACACACACACACACACACACACACACAATTATTGTTCTTCAAGAATATAATTGCTGGAAATGAGAACAAATTATAGTGTTTGGCACTTAGGTTTTATAACTATTCATAGAAAAACTTGCTCAAGAGAGGAGGGAGATAAACTACTTGTTACTCTGTGAGCATCCACCTTCCATCACAGTGCTGATGTGTGAAGGAGAAGAGAGGAGTCTTTACTATTAAGAGGCTTTCAGCAGAAATTGGCTTTCTGGTAATAAAACCATCCATTTTGTCATGCTTTTCTCTTTAAAAATGTAAGATTAAATGAGGCAAAAATTAATTAGCAAGGCAATGTCAAAAGGAAGTTTTAGAAGAGAAATGTTCAGAATATGTGATCTCCTTTTCACATGCATGCAGAGAAAAAAAATCAAAAAACATCCTAATGAAATATAAACTGAAGATGTCAAAACCTTTCAGAGGTATGCAATCCATAAATCAAATTTTTTAATTCAAAATTTAAACAATTTCCAGTTTCCCTTGAGTTAGTGGAACATAGAGAAGATCTTTCTATGATAATTATATTTTATATAATTTATACTGCCTTTAGGCAGCATGCAGATTGGATCTGAAGTACTCACCACAATTCAGAATCTGCCACCTTTGTTCCAAATCCAAGGTCAATCTTGCCATATGTAAACTGTTGTTCTATCAGCGTGGTGCACTTTATAGTTGTCAATACTTTTACAATGTGCATCTTCAGAGTGTCATCTCCACACAGGGGTAACGTCTGGTTAAGGTACACAGAAATCCAAATACTTGGTATGGACTGTGGAGCTATATATAACTTGTAACATTCACAATAATTTCAAACAAGTTCTCGCATCACTGCAACCCGGTGCAATTATTTCAATTGCTTTTAAACATGTTAACTTAAAAGTATTAAGGTGACTAGTAAATAGCCAGAGATGGATTTTTACATAGTAAAACCAGAGAAAGAATACATCTTCACTGGATGTTTATTCACTCATTTTGTTAGCAGTGACTAAAATGTGTTAGTAAACATTGGATAAAGTATGGTGAGTCATATCCTCATAATTTAGAAATTACTATGAATACCAGTAAAAAAAAAAGGGGGGGGTGAATTATGAAGCACCTTTAAGGTTAAACAGAACGCCTCTATTTCAGTGATTTCCAACCTTGGCTACATGTTAGAAACGTGAGCAGATTAAAAAAAATCACAATCACAGAGAATGAAGGCCAATATCATGAAAACATCAGTTTTTGTGTATTCACTGATACATCAACCAAAGACTCACAGGAGCAGTAACGGGCATTAAAATTGCAGGAGTTATGAGGAGCCAATTTGGCATACACCCTCAAAGCTCAAACTGTAAAAATGTCATGTTTTAAGAACGTGAGTTCTTACTGGGTTGGGAATGCAGTTCAACAGTAGAATGCCTGACCTACGACTGAGGTGCTTGGTTTGAACCTCTGCAGTGGTCACGTGCACACTCATACAAAGATGCCCCCCCCACCCCCAAAGCATGACTTTTAATAGAACTGAAGCATAAATTAAACACAGAAAAACAAACTGGAGAACTTTTTTAGGCTTCCTTGAAACATTACTTTTCAGCTCAACATCCTTTCTTTGGCTATGTAGGTGCATATTCATACATGTTTGTGTGCGCAAGTGTACATATACATGTGTGCATACACATATGAAAGCCAAAGGACAACCCAGGGTATCATCCTAAGAACCAGAATCTACTTTGAGCAGTGTTTCTCATGAACTGTAGGTCCCCCATTAGGTAAACGGCTAGCCAGCAAACCCCAAGCTTGTCTTGTCTCTGCTTCCCCAGACCTAGGATTACAAGCCCATCACAGCATGCTTGCCTGACACTTTCATGTAACTGCTGAGGACTGACCTCAAGTATGCTATCAAGGGAAGCATTTTACAGACCATGCTATCTCCCCAGTCCCTTGGTACACTATTTCTGATATTACATGAAAATCTATAAAATTACAAATAGAGACAAAGTTGGAGTTTTTAGACATTTCATTTATATTATGGTAAAGGATATTTAATAAAATTTCAATGGCTTTGACCATCCTTTCACATTTTTTTCTTGTTAAGGCCTCATCCAGATTTTGTTCAGTGAACTGAAGCTGATCAAGAATTGTTGGCAGCAGAAGGGTCACAAAACGGTCAGTTGAGGAACAGTCACCAGTATCAATGACATCCTAGGAAATTTATCAAGAATAATTGAAAATAAAGATGAAACATATAACACAAAACAGTTATTATTGAGCTATAGCATCTTTAAATTTTAAACATTTATTTCAATATTCCATTTATTCTTCTATTTTAAAACTACATTTTACAATTTACCATTTCAGCCAGACTTTCCCTGGCTTCTTCCTTAAACGAAGCTGCTATGTACTTAAACAGTAAGAGACCGAGAGACCGACTTCAATAGTATAAAACCACAAATAATTTCAAAGGTTAAACAAATGCTAGAACCAGTTAGTCAGGACCAAGATAAAAACAAAAAGCAGCTTATATACAAATTTTAATGAATATATTTGGTCACTTGTACATACTTGTGCATAGTATCCAATTATGAGACTGAAAATAATTTAGAAGACTGGACAGGCTGAATGAGTATAAAGGCAGGTGAACAGCCGATAATGTTAAATTGCCTAGCTGCCTAATCTACAGATCAAAATTATTTGTCTTCCCTCTAAGTGCACTGCATCTGTTTACATGCTTTCTCATTTTACTAATTAGACCAGTATGTTACAGAATTAATAAAACCAGACAAAATGTGACACAGAAAGAAAACCAGTGAAGCACATGTATTCATACAACAAGAAATCATATAGATACCATCTAATAAATTATATAGTTTAAGTATGTGTATATGTAAGAAGACACATGCAAGGCATTAGTAGAAACATGGAAAATGCTAATACATGTGAGTTTGCAGGGGGAAAAAACCCTCAGTAGTTGAACTATGGTGTGGTTGTTCATTGTTAATATTACTGGACGCTACAAACCCTGAGCACGACGAAAGTAAAAAAGTCCATCTGTCAATCATTTCATTACCTCAAAGACTTCCTTGAACAACTCCAGTGCTAACACACAACAGTTTTCAGATCCATCCAAAGGCTGGCTTAACCAACGAAGCAGAGCCACAGTAGGCTCTAAGCTCTTAGGGCGGCTTCCCAGAATGTTGTTGCCAGATGGAGACTGTTCAAACATCATCTGACTGAGCACATGGCGCAGCTGAGCCACTGCGCAGAATGCAAGAAGTAATTCTAAAACCTGTGCAAGATAAAGTCTTCATTAAATACCAACTTCATTGGGCTTTAACAGGCAAACAAACACCTGATGACACGAAAAATGCCATGCAATTTCAAAACAACATTCTGAAAGAAAAATCTAAAGTAGCTTCCACTTTGTAATGCTCTCATTCTGATGTCAAGACTGGTTACACGAGTGTGAGCAATTTCTAAATTTGCAAAGCAGCAAACCTAAATTTTCACATGCATTTAGTTTTTAAAAGTATAAAACAAAACATCATGCTTTTACATACCTTTGAAGAAGAATCAGGGTCTTTTGCATTTAGAAGCCCTAGTACTTGAGTAAGACACGAAGAAAAGTGTTCATACCTAAGTTTAAAGGCATATGTTAAATGACAAAGTGGGAAGAATTGTAGGCAAAGGAAAAGGCGTAGACTTGATCAAAACATATTACATACATGTATGAAATTCTCAAAAATATTCATACACTAAATGTGCTTACAATGTTACATAGATATTCCTTGATTTATGACATAGTTTTGTACCAATAAACCCATCTCAACTTAAACTACTCCATGTGAAAAAATGTGGTACATTGTAGTTGGTTGGTTGTTTGCCACTGTGATCTGAGGAGCTGACTTTCAGATGTAGTTTCCAGCCATTGTCTAGCACTGCGAGGGTGAAGAAATAAAGGTGCTTTGTGACCAGGGCCTAGATTTGGGTATTTACCTAGCACTATCAAAGGGACATAATGGTTGAAAAAAAGTTAATGCATGAACACATGTATAAGTAAAAACAAGTGACAGCTGAATAGGAAGCATTGAATGGAAAGGGGAAATAATCCGTTGACGATGACACACAGAGGCTTACAGTACAGAGTAATAAAATGTTCATGAAGAGAACAGGACAGAACCCAGAATGTGTAGAAACAAGTCTGTCCAGGCATGCAAATGCAGGGGAGATCTAAGCAGATGGGACTCTTCATTTTGTTTTTCCTGTATTTGAAATAAAATAAAGAGGGCTTGTGTATGAAAGGTAGCAAAAGAAAGCACTGCGTATCTGAATGCGACACTGTAGGAACCAAGACAGGGAACCGACAGAATAAATAAATAAAAGAGGTCTGTGTGATTTTCTCATTTCTGGTTGGAAACTCAACATTATTAGACTCTGAACAGATTCAAGATGGAGCCTTTAACAAATGGTACAGCCGTGAAACAAGAAGACAAGCTAGACATGGTTCTTGAAGATGTGTTCTGCACAGAAGGAAGAGAAGGCAACTGAGAGGCTGAAAGGAGTATTCATCAAGCAATCTCACACTGATGCTACACACAGTCATCTTTCTGGTGGTGATTTGTTATACACTTAATAAAACCAGTCTGGAATATCAGAGAACAGATCCACCCACAGTGAATCCAGGGGGCTCAGAGAGTGGTAACTCACACCTTCAATACCAGCACGGGGAGAGCCCAGGAGTGGTGGCCTATGTGATCTTTCTGTGTTTCTGTGAGTTCAAGGCTAACTACCAAATAGTAGTATCCTAGGCCTTTAATCTTAACCTGGATGTGAAACAACTGGGCAAAGAGGGTATTTAAGGCAGGTGTAGGAAGACAGATGAGGCAGTAGAAGCCATGAGGATCGAGCTGCGGAAGCTGGAAGACAGCTGGGTGAGATCTGACTGTGGTGTTTCCTCTCTTTGAGGTCTTTCCCCAATATCTGGGCTCTGAGTTTCCTTTAATACAATCAGAATCCGTGCAACACTTTCTGTCTACTGAGAGCATATCCAAAAGTCAATTTCAAATTACTACAAAGCTTTTAAGTAAGAATTATGTGACAAGCAGAATACACATGGATATTATGACTCTCACAACAGATGAAGAGGCCAGGTAAAGGGAAGGAATTTTGAAGGAAAAGATGCCTGATTTGATACCCATTCTTAACACAGAAGAAGATGAAATGCTAAAGTGAATGTGTCTTGTTTTGGAGAACTTCAGCTACCCAAGATGAGTTATGCCCTAGTCCTTAGGTCTATTTTGTTTATGGAAAATGAGAAATTATTTTAACATCCTGCTGCTGCATTCCTTTGTTTCTCACTGCTTGGACAATGTAGGCACTCAATAAATGTTTTCGTATTTGAATGAGCCACTAATTTTTTGAACCAGTTTCTTAAGATCCCAACACAATTTAAGCATTAAGAAAATTAAATTAAGAGGCTAAAATCAAAATCTGGAGAAATCCTTCAGTGGTTAAGGATGAATATTACGTTTCCAAAGGAGCTGGGGTCGGTTCCCAACACCCATACTGGGTAACTCAGAACCACGCATGACTCCTGTTTCAGAGGTTCTGTTCTCTTCTAGCTCCCACCAGGACCAGGCACACGGCACACATACATGCAGGTAAAACCTCGTATATAAAAAACCAAAATAAACAGCAACAAACCTAAAAGAAAATATCAAAAATAAAGACAACGACTCTAACAGAATGTACTCTTTCAAAGTAAATACTATCAATTTTCAAAACATAAGTGACAAAAAACATCCGGAGATAAAGCATAGAAATGTTGTAGGGCTCGAGAGATGGCTTAACCATTAAGGACGCTCTCTGCATACAACACATCCATGACCTGGGTTCAATTCCCAGTATCCATACGGCAGCTCATACATCTTTATCTTTAACTCCAATCCCAGGGATCCAAGGCCCTCCTCTGGTTTTAACAGGCACCAGGAACAAATGCAGTACATATATACACATGCTGACACAAAACTCATACACAAAACTGAAAATTAAAATAAATAAATAAAAATGTCTTAATGATAAATAACATACCTGGTAAGATAATCAGCAATTTTAGGATTTTTAAGGAGGTCCATGAGGAGATCGATCGAGTACTTTCTTGTTAGGGTACCATCACCATTTATGAGAATATTAAATATTAGTTGGAAAGTCTGATGAATGTTTCGAGCATGAAATAGCTTTGAAAAATTAGGAAACTTTATTATAGACAAAAAATTATCAGCTGACATTTTGATTTTAAAATATTAAACACTTAAATTCAAAATTAATTTTTCAAAAATAGACGCCCTTACCTTTTCCCCCACTTCTTCATTTAGCGTCAAACTGGATAATATTGAAAGTGCAAACACAACCACAGTCAGACTGCTGTGTGCTAAAAAGCTTATGAGCGTTCGATAAAAGGATTTCACGTTACTCTGGAAGAGGAAAGAAAATGAACTAGGGAAAAAAGAAACTACATTTTGGTTGGAAAAAATACAACTACACACAGCTTACTAGCTAAGCTTACTAGGCATGAACTTTTCATCACATGGCTATCATTTTTAAAAGAAAATTAGTACTTTTTAGAGGAAGATTGTACAACACGGACAAATAGGAATTAAAAGACCATTTGATATATATACACAGAATGTAGGAGGTTTTCTTTGTTTGGTACCCAAATGACATATGCAAGGCCCTAGGTTTCACACTCAGCACTAGAAACAAAACAACAACAACAAAAAAGAAAAAAAAAAAAAGAGAGAGAGAGAGAAATTTGGAAACTTACCAAAGTTTTTATTTGTGTCTGGACAGAAAGATTGTGCCGACAAAGATTTGCCAATAATCCTAGACAAGGCATTGTTAATTCATCTTCGGAAGATTGACTGTTGTAAAGACAGAAAACATGGTGTTCATTCTAATTAGTCAAAATCAGAGGAGTTAATATACCTAAGTTCTTTCTTACATGTAAAAACAATACTAGAGTCTGAATCTATGTTTTGAAACTATATGATCCTTGTTCAACCGTGCCAAAGAAACAGAAAAACTGTGAGAATGACTATGGTATGTTACTATGCTCACCTAAAAAGAACAATACAATGTGCATTAAATTTTTCTTTCTAAATCAATTTGTTAAATCTTACTTATGAAAATTAAACCTGCTTTAAGATATCCCACTCTTAAAATCACCCAAGTGGAGGAAACAGACAGCAATCGTCACCGTCTCTGTAACTCCAGCTCCAGAGAAGCTCAAGTGTTCCACAGGCACGTGCACACACATGCTGTACCACAAACGTGTCCTCAGGCACAACACACACACACAAAAATCGATGAATAAATCTCTTTGGTTTTTAAAGCTAGAAAACCTATAAACCAATACATTATTTAATTACATGTTACACTGCATACTTACATGTGGCCAATCAGGAATGTAATTAAGTCATCTATGTGGGCACCAGAATGGAAAATCTTGACATTATATGTTAACCTCTGCAGCAGTTGAATGCACTGAGAATAAGAAAAAGGATTGTGAGTATATGCATGAAGACATACTGCTGCTCAGAAAAATGGATTACTGCAAGCATAACATATCGTTCTAGGAACCAATCACTAGAGCAAGAGCTCTGCCATGTCTTACGTTTATGAGATGAAGAACCCGGGGAGCCGTGTCTCCATTTATCCATTTCTACAGTTTATCTCATGGTTTGTCATTGTTATGGTTTGAGCAGCACCTAACTGTGTCCACTCAGAGTGGGTCCTGTGATTTAAGCCTTAGTTTCTCAGAATGGTGCTCCTGGGAGGTGGCAAGTGTTAGTACTGAAGAGAGGGAAGATGTGAAAGGAATAAGCCTGGTCCAGTATCTCTCCTGTCTGACCTGGGAGAGGATCGTGCTCCTACCTTTCCTATTTGCCATGATTAAAGCCAGAAGACTCTTTGCCAGATCTAAGTTCTCATAGATAACATGTCCTCGAACCACCAAATGAACTACTCCCAAGTACTCAGGTGTAGCAATGAAATCTGTCAAGTGTCTGCTTTGTTTCCGTACTTACATTAAACCTGAGTATGGGCTGAATTAATTTGAGAGTATCTTTTCTCATCTACATTTTATCTTTAAAAGTGCATTTCAGTGTAACTGGCCATGTTTTTCTTTCTTGTAGCTGATTACATTTTAGATTCAATAAAATGCTGGGTGCAAGAGTTTTCAAATAATCCTAAACAAGTATAAGTCACAGCTTTAAATTTTGTAAGATGTTTCTTCAATAGCCCAAGACTAAATACCAATAAAACTATAATTATATCATGAATAGTTCACATTTTAAAATGCACACGTGTGTCCTTAAGTTATAGTGTTATAAGTTAAAGTGGTGCTAATGTAGATCTGGTTATCTGTGTGTGTATACATACATATTTATGTAGTCTGCATGTGTCCAACTATCTCCTAATAAGAACTCTCTCTGAGATGTCATGGCATCATATAAACTGTAACTTAGCAGTAAATCAAAGTTCTTTCTGTTGAGAAACACAATATTTGTTTAATTATGTAAAGATGTGTTGTTGAATAATTGTCTAACTATGTAAAGCTGCATTGCTTTGTTTATGCTGCCTTTGCTTAACAATGTAAAGATATATTGATGTTTAACCTTGCCTGCCTAAGGCACCTGATTGGTTTAATAAAAAGCTGAATAGCCAATAGCTAGATGGAGGAGAAAGAGGCAGGGCTGGCAAGCAGAGAAAAAAGGGGAGCCAGCAAGCCAGCTAGCCAGGGAGGGGGCCAGCTCACCACACAGCCCGTCAGTACTACAGAGGAAGCAGGAAAGATAGTACGTACATGAGGTAAATGAGCTTCAGAGCAGCACAAAGATGAATAGAAATGAGTTAATTTAAGTTAAAACCAAAAAGCTAGCTAGAGACGAGCCTAAAGTTAAGACCAAGTATTTATAATTAATAATAAGTGTCTGAAAGCCTACTGCATCTTACCGATTCTTGCCCAAGCATAAAAAGAAGTGGCAATATACTATAGAATATACTATGAGGATCTGCATACCTGCGAAAACACTGAATCGCTGTGGCCAGCGCTGCCCCGACAAATCACTCCTGCCAGCACACTATTCACATTGTATATACTCTGAAGACAGTCTCTGGTCTCAGTATCTACGGCTAAAAGTTAAAACAAAACGACATAAAACACATCACTTTTACATGCAGAAATCATTTCAGAATAGTAAAATAATTTTTACGTCACACAGTCTTTAAAGAAGATAAATATGAGATAGCTGCTTAGTTTGTGTTTTTGAAGCAGGATCTCACTCTGTAGCCCAGACTGCCCTGGAAGTCATGGCAGTTCCCCATTCTGCCTTAGCAATACTGAGAACTAAGGATTAAGCTGAAGGGGTAGGGAAGGCGGGGGGGGGGGGGGGGGGGGTGTAAAAAATAAACTACCATGGCTGGCTAAGACAAAGTTCTTCCTTCCTTCCTTTCTTTTATAAATTAATGTCTAATGATTTGAAAGTACAAATAATTTTTCTATCAAAGAAAAAAAACCTTGTTTTACACTTATGTAAAAACTTGGCTATTAAAACAATGTAACAACTGAGGTTGGCAATATATGTCTGTATTCAAGAATGAGAAAAGAGAATTTTAAGTCCCAGTTCAGCCTGGAGTACATAGTGTGTAGTGAGATTATCATTTAAACTTCTTTTATGAACCTAAAGACTTAAAACATAAAGCCCATTACTATCATTAACGAAGATTGTATCCTTAAAGGTAGAAATGATAAAGCTGCTGGGGTAAGGAAATACAACTCATATCATTTTATTCTTATCTGAGTTATCTAGTAAGACAGATACTAGTCAAATTATTTAAATTAAGTTTAATCAGAATTAGGCTCCACAGACTTCAAATATTTAACAAGCAAATATATGGTGGTTTACAGCTACCTATAGAGGGATCTAATGCCTTCTTCAGGAGTTCAGTTGTACATGCAGATAGAGCATTCACTCAAACATAAAATAAATAAAAAATCTAAAAAAATAAGTTCACAGCCTTCCAAAATTCTAAAAAGAGTGAAGTATGAACACATTACCCAGTTGAGACAGCAAACTGATAATACTTAAGATCAGTGAGGCATTTATGTTTGGGTCTTCAAGAAGCTCTACGAGGCAACTCAAACATTCGCTTGGCAATATCTGATGTGACGTAAACAGTCGTGTCAGCTTTTGTCCAGAAACGACCTATGAAATAGAAAGCAAGTGTGTTCACTGCTAGCAATTTCTATTTCTTCTTCATTTTCTGAAGTGCTACTTAGCCCCTTTTTCCCCATTTTTCCCCCACAGCTGTGCTCTTTGCCCACACAGACTTCCCTCCAGCTGAATTATCTAGATTTCAGTTTCTCCAGAAATGTTTTTTTACTTTCTCCGGAAATGTTTTCCTAAGCCACTAAGATCATCTATTTTTACTTATTAGACAACCTTACAGTAAACTATTACTTCTTTCACGTATTAATGAACTTCTGACTAACATTTATATATTATCTATACTATACTATAGTGAACACAGACTAAAAATATACATTAGAACTTTGGTATTTTGAATGTAACTGGCCCCCATGAGCTCAGAGGGATTGGCACTATTTAGAGGTGCGGCTTTGTTGGAAAAGATACCTTGTTGGAAAAAGTATGATACTGTTAGGGTAGGCTTTGAGGTCTCCTATATGTTCAGGCCAGGCCAGTATCTCTGACCATTTCCTGTTGTTTGTGGGTCAAGAAGTAAGAACTGTGTCAGCTGCTTCTGTGGCACCATGTCTGTCTGCATGCTGCCTTGCTTCTCACATGACAATAATGGACTTAACCTCTGAAACTGTAAGCCACCCCAATTCTATGTTTTCCTTTATAAGAGTTTCTTCACAGCAATAGAAACCCTAACTAAGAACTAAGTAGATTTATTAAGAAGCCTATTATCAGCCCATCTACTCTGAGAATAGAATATGAAGCCCAATGGATAGTGACTGCTTCCAGGCTGAGCCTAGAAGTTAGGAGATTACGCAGGAACAATAACGTTAATATTTTTAAATGTAGCAAGGATACATTTACTTTTCAATCCAGTTGTTTTAGTGAGGGAGATTCAATATAAACCTGGTATAAAAATCAAACAATTATTACTTTAGACTATACACTTTTTATACACCCATTAAAAAGGTCATCTAAGCAGACTGTTTTAGTAACCGTCTGTTACAGTCTAACACCTCCTTTCTGTTTCTCTCTTCTATCTTCTCCCTTTCTTACCAAGCTTTGCTTTTAGGATCTCACATTACCCATTCCTTAGCAGAAAGTGTTTAAACATTAGTTAATGTCTGTAGGACTGGAAACAAATTGCTCACTTATCTTAATATCAAGAATTTTCTGAACATAGTCTCATCTATTAATTTTAGCTGTTTAGAAGAAAAAGACATTTTCTATTTGAAACGTGACTGGAACTGGGCTTACATTTCAATAATATTCTAACATACAGTAATTAGCTCATACAAGGCAAAAATTCACATTTTCCTAATAAAAACTAGTTTATTTTAATGATAACACTTGTATAGCACTTAATCAGGCCTTAGCATAGTGCTTTATATATACTCTCTTTAATCTTCAAAACTCTGTAAGACAGGTGCTACCAGTTTGATTTGTATTTGAGTAAACTGAGGCATACAATGATGATAAAGGACACCAATACTTGTAATCCAAAGAGCTGAATCCATACTTCTAATAACTATTATATGGACAGTGATGTGAAATACCATCATCAAATACTAGACTAGCTCAACTTGGCTCTGCCAATCATGAAGTGACTCAAAGTACAGGTTTTGTGTGGGGTTATAAGTCACTCTATGGCAACAGCAGTTCAGAATAATAAAAATTCATTTTCTTGCGCTATATATTTGTGTATCCTCAGAATCAGTTTTCAGTGCTCTACATATTGACATTGACCATTAAAAAGATAATATTGCCGACAAACAGGTAATTAGTAAGAACTAAGAATGGTATGGTTGAGTGATGGCAGTGTTGATCTATCGCTAGTAAGTAAAATGCTACAATCTTTTTGAGAACTGTTTTCAACAACATGAAATAAAACTGGATGTGGATTGGGTGGCTCAGCAGATAGGAGAATGTACTATTTTTTGCAGAGGACCTGAGTTTGAGTCCCAGCAACCACACCAAGCAGCTCACAAATGCCTGGAAATCCAATACCAGGGGATATGCCTTCTGAGGGTCTTCTACTCACATTCATCACACACACACATATACATAATTAAAATTAAAAAATTAAAATAACAAAAAGGGAACATACTTTTCTTATAATCTAATACCTGTAATGGTGGATGTATAAGAAACAAATGCACTTCAAATAAAAATGTATGATTAGAATGTACTATTCACATTTCCATCTAAACCTGGAAAAAAATCCAATGCCCATTAACAGGTAAATGTCTATAACCCGTGGTACACATAACATGAAAAAAAAAAAAAGGCTTGGTAGTATAAATGCGACCTGAATAAACTGCTCTGTTTATATTGGGTAAATAAAGGCACTCAATATTCAAAAAAAGTAAACGAAATGTACTTAGAAGCTAAAAGCCCAATAAAACACACACACACAAACTCCAGTCAGATTCTCCCTCCTCTCTTACCCCCACCCTGCTCTCCTTCTGCAGCAGACACATGCCCAAACCTGGGAATCTTTAGGACCAGGGCAGTCCTCCTTGTCCAGGGCAGGCCACCGTCGCCGACTCGGCACTCAGAACTCACACCCAGTCACTGTCACCAGTGCACGGACAGCAGAGGAGCAACAGGGCTATCCAGGGACGCAGGATGACTCGCGCCCCGAAACCCCTTACCTCCAAGTGCCTCAGGAGCTGAGTGGCATTCGCCTCCGACTTAACGGCCTTGTACTGATTGATGCTCAGCAACAAGGACTTCAAGCAGGCGGTGGAGTCCATCCCGGGAGACCGACCTGTTCGCCGCCGCCGCCGCCACCCACCAGCCACAGCCTCCAGCTGAGACCGCGCTTTTTTTGATTTTCTTAGGCCCCGCCCCTCCCACCCCAGCTGCTTCCGGTTCCGGTAGTTCTCCGGAAGTCTCTCGGCAGCCTCTGGGACTGCCGCCTGTGATTGGCGGGGCGTGCCGAGGGTCGAGGCTCGGGGGAGAGGGCTGCAAGCACGGCTGCGGTCCCTGCTTCTGCCGAGGGGCCGCGAGGTTTCATCTGGAGGTCCGCGAAGACGCGCGATCTCGCGAGAAACGCGATCGTCGCTCAACCTGTGGAGGGGCTGGGAGGCGCACGGGGGTCTCTGCGCGTCGTGGGCTCCGGTTCCCGGGGCGTTCTCGGCCTTGGTGCTGCCGGGCGTGCCTCTCGTGTGTGCGTCAGCCTCTGCTTGAGACACGGTCGCATCCCGCTAGGCTAGCACGGTGAGGACCTCTGAGCAGGAGCTTTGTGACTTAGGTTTGGATGTGGCGGGGAGGGGCCCTCCGTCTCTCCAGCGTCCGGTCCCTTGTGTCCAGAGACCGCTAAACCTGTCTGTGGCCGTCGGGATTCTTGGCCTCACTGTAGGATTTGTCTGTCCCGTTCCCTCCGGAGAGCACCCGAGCGTGTTCTCATCAGCCTTGGTTTCTGTAGGCGAAGGTGTCTGTTTCCGGCAGGATTGGTTATTTTGGATATTTTAGTGCCCCCTCCCCCATTGGCACTGTTGAGTTTTTTTGTTTTTGTTTTTTTTTTTTAGTCAGAGACAATGTGCATGGATCTAGAACGAAGTGAGTCGGCAACTGATCCAGAAGACTTTTGTCTAACGACTTAAGCTAGGCTGTAGAATAGAGTACTTAACCATTTGACTAAGAAATTTGTCTGATACGTTTTGTGAATTCGGGAAACTTTTTTTTTGCATTAAAGATAATATTTTCATATTAAAACATAAATGTGAAGGTACCTGGTGTCTGAAAATGATTGTGTTGCTGTTATTCACGAAAGAATTTATGCCTAATGTATTCATTTAATGCATCCATTCATTCATTCCATTTTAACAAATATGTAAAAAGGACTTGGGATTGCCACTCAGAACAAAGATGTGGAAGTGTTGCTTGCTGGGAAGCAGCCATCAAATACGGTAAATAGTCTAAATAGAAAAGTCTTTTGGAATTCACTACATAAATGAGAAATGCACCATCAATAAAGAGTGGAGCCACATGGCTTATAAACATTTCTTCACCTTTCTCTTTGTGGCTGCTTTTCACTGCTTCAGTTTTTTTTCCAAAATCAGAGTGTATTCTGTTTCACATGATTGTACATGATTGTTCATTTCATAAAAACTTGAGCTCATTCATACATTGGGCTGGGCATTGTTCTGGTATCACATGCATGAGAAGTATCCAGCGTCATCCCCATTTTGACAAGTAGGAAAGGCCCAAGCTGCCTACATCAAGTGCTGTCTTTCTTTACAATCTAGAAGAGATTCCAAGTTTCTAGATTGCAGGGTTAAGAAGGTAGAGGAAATGCTAAGGTAATTCATAGTATTCCTTGTATCCTTTAGATTCAGTCAAATTTGATGTAGAGTGTCAGTTCTGTACTTTTCTAATTAAGTGTATTCCTAGAAATTATATTTCTTAGGTGAGCATTTACTTTTCTCATGAATTTTTGCTATTCTAAAATAAAGGTTTTGGTGTATCTAAGTCAGCTACTTACCAAAATGTTAAGTCTAAGAGTGTAGAGTATATCTTAGATTTCCTATATGTCTATTGTCTATAAAAATAATTTTTTCCTATATACCGCCTCAGTTTATTGCATTAATGTAATCTGTACAACATGGGATGTCATGGTGACAGGGAAGATCTTCAACATTATAACCTGTGTTGTTTATAATTGTTTATGTTTAGAACATTGCTCTCTGTCTTTTTTTAAAAAACCCTGTTTAAAATCTCCAGATGTTCACATTTATACTTTAAGTTTCCCTTTTAAAGTAATACAGTGATTTGTGTTGCTTTTTTGTTGGATACCAGTAACAATGAACATTTTTGAGTGCCTTCCATCTATCAAAGTATGCTGTGGGGACCATTTAATCTACATAACACTGCAGTGCTATCTATGTGATCACTGTTTATAGATTCAAAGTGTAACAAGGTAATTTGTGAAGGCCACAAAGGCAGTAGGAAAAAGAGTTGTTAGTTTTACTCAGGATTCTGAGCCTTGTGTTTTTAAGTTAGAGTTTTTAGTACTTTTCTTACTCTCTTGGGATTTGGGTTAAATACTAGTTTTGTGTCAGGTTGACATAACTATTGGGTAAGAGTTTAAAATCTGGGCAAACTTTAGTAAGTGCTACTGGGAAAGTAGAGTGTCATTAGGAATACACCATTTTAGATGAAATCCAATTCGCTCATTCCTAAGGATTAAAGTAAACTCTTTCTTCATTATAAGCTTTTAATGCTGTCCTTGTTTGCATTTTGTTTAGTCCCTTCAGCTTATAATGCAGGAACGAGACCTTAACAAAATGGACCGTTTTAAAACAAAAGTTATAGATCATTAGTTAATTTAGTTCTAGAAGAAATTAAAAATATTGATTTCAATACTGAATAGTATCATTAAGGTTTAACATAACCAACATTTACTATTAAATAAATCATTCCGAACAAAGATGGAGCCTTGCTGGAAGAAATGAGACACTGGGTCCAGGCCTTGAAGTGGGTCACTTGGCTACACTCCTGTTTCTTTTTCACTGTTTCCTGACTGCGGATGCAGTGTGACTTGAGTAGCAGCCCTCTGATCCTACTTTCATACCTTCCCTGCCATGATGGAATGCATCCCCTTAAACTCTAAGCTAGAACAAGCCCTTCTTCATGTTGCATTTGTCACCACTGTGAGACAAGTAGTAGTAGTTCAGTAGATTTGATGATGTGAGTACAGAAGTAACTGGCTAAATTTGAATAGAATTAAAGATGTGTTAGCTGATGCCTGATGGTACTTGCCTATAATTCCAGCAATTGGAAATAAATCAGAGGTATGGTTTAGAGTCATCTTAGGCTACATAACAAGATACAGTGTTCAAAAAAAAATGTTTCTGAGACAATGCTAATTTTGCTCTAAGGAGGAATACATATATGGCTAATCTGTAATAAGGAAGCCTTGAGTGTACTTTCAAGTTACCTGTTAATCTGGTTTGAGTTGCTAAGTAGTTCTAACAGTCATTTTTGTAAATGGGGCAAGAGTTGAAATGGACTGATTTCTTAGTAGTGGTGTGCACAAAATACATGATCAAAATCTTGAAAACTTTTGCAAAGAATTTCTAACTATCATCCAATCATCCTGGAGTTTTTTTTGAAGGGAATTCATTTTGTTTTGAGGGGAGTTCATTAAAAAGGAACAGACTAGAAAACCAAGCCTGTAATTGCCCACACTAACCAATCCAAGGTCTCCTGATTTGACTGTGAGAATGCAAACCAGTTGGAGGGTCCATAGCAAAACTTAGACAGTGACAATTTTATTGAGAGCAATTAGACATTTTTTTTTAATATTTTTATCAAAACAGACTATAAAGGTAATTGCCAGGATCAATGCAGTTGTAGTGTCCAGAATAAAGGGTATACAAAATATCCAAGACCAATTGTCCTATCATGGTTCCCTGCCTCCTTGATTTCAGGAACATTCAGAGAACACAAAGCAGCCTGAATACTTCACTACCTGAGGGAGTTCATCAGTCTCAGGAACCAGAAGGAGCATTGCTCCCCAAGAGCTATGGACTCCAACCTGAAAAACTTATGACCAATATCTCTCAAAATGATTCCTTACACAAATCATTGTTATATTTTATTCATTCTTAATACTGCTAATAAAAAAGATTTTTGCAGCTTGTCACTGAGTCAGGTCTGGTGAATCACCTTAACTTTTGTCTTTCTGGAGGCCACTAACATGAAAAGCAAAGACTTTGACTGGAGACACAAATCACCTATGCAGGGGGTTGAATTTGTAACTTTCCTTCTAAATTTGTTGAAGTGTAGTTTCTAAGTATGATGGTATTAGAAAACAGAGCTTTTAAGGGATAAATTCATAGGATAGAGGTTCTGGACCCCAGAGAACTGTTGCCCTGTTCCTACTACATGAAAATGTGATGAGAACGTGGTAGGCTGCATCCTAGTACTAGGGCTAGCTGTGGTGGTATCTTGATTCTGGAATTTTAGCCTATGGATCTGAGAAATCTATAAATTATTATAGTAGCCTCAAGGGCAAAGACTACTTACCATATTAAAAACCACTAAGAGTTATTGGTGTTTTTCCAGCAGACACAATCAGATTAACAACAGTTAAATATTTTTGGTAAAGAGCTCTGTCTTAGGATTTCTATTCTGTGAAGAGACAGCACAACCGCAGCAACTCTTATAAAGTAAAACATTCAATTGGGGCTGGCATACAGTTTAAAAGTTGATGGATTATCATGGCTGGAGACATTGATGGCATGCAGGCAGATAGTGCTGGAACAGTAGCTTAGAGTTGTATGCCTTGATCTGTAGGCAGCAGAAGCATCTGGGGTGTAGTTTAAGCATATGAAATCTCAAAGCCTGTCCTCCTGGTGACACACTTCCTGAAAGGCCACACCTTTTAATAGTGCCACTCCCTGCTGGCCAAACATTTAAACACATTAGTCTCTTAGGGCCATACCTAGTCAAACCACCACAAGCTCTAATCACAAAATGTCTTAATTGACCTTAGAATGTTTTTCTCACTTTCCTCCTTTTAATTTTGTAGAAAACAACATTGAGTTGTTCAGGCTGACCTTGAATTTGAGAGCCTTCTGCCTCAACCTCCCCGAGTAGCTAAGATTATAGCCTGTGCCACATGTTTGACGTTTGAAGTAGATATGACTTCATGTCTTAGAATTTAATTTTTTTTCCTTTGGAAAGTTAAGCAAACGTAATAACCTAGCAGGGTCAGATTCTGCTTGGTAGCAGACTCAAGCTTCTGATGTATGTTTAATTAATGTTGTCCTAAAAGTACATCTTAGCTGGGCCGTGGTGGTGCATGCCTTTAATCCCAGCACTTCTTGGGGAGGCTGAAGCAGGTGGATCTCTCTGAATTTGAGGACAACCTGGTCTACAGAGTGAGTTCCAGGACAAGCAGAGCTGTTAGACAAAGAAATCCTATCTCAAAAAAAAAAAAAATAAATAAAAAAAATAAAGCTTCTTAAAACTCAAAATATTAGCAAGTTGTCTCCTAAAGGTTATTTGATGCAGCATTTCTGTAATAGCAAAATTCTTTAGCATGTCAAATCCAGAACAAGTGACATTTTTATTAGTAGTACTCTGGTAAAAATGATAAACTGGCAAAGGATACAATATGTGTACTAATATGAAAATGTGGATGAATAAATAATGACTCTTAAGATGTAGCTTAAGTCATGTAATGTGTTTGAAAAATAATTCTTGTCTCATTTCTTAAATTTTCAGTATTAACATTGCTTTCTGTCCAATATCATTTTCCCATCTCTTCCCATCACAGTAGAGGAATAGGGAAAAGTGAACTAATTTTGCTGTGTACCTAAACAGTGAAGCAAAGGTGGTGGTAATTATGATCGATAATGAAAATAAATATGGGAGAATCATGTTTTATGGGACTTAGTATATGACGAGGGCTGTTTACATCTCCATAAAGTACAGGTAGCATCATCTCCATTTTCAGATAAGTAGTCATTTAGATTAATTTTTAGAATTTCATAGAAAGTTGAACAACTAGTCCAAATGAGATACTTTGCCATTTCACTTTCTTATAGACATGTTCTATTATCTATATTTGTATAAACATCATAATTAGAGTGGTTTTATTTTTCTTCCTGAGAGCAAAATTCTATTTACTACTTAAATTTCTTAGCACAATGCATTCTTTTAACTTAGTGGTTCTCCTTTTAGTTTTGTATCTCAGGGAATTAAGTTATCTTGATATAGTTTGGTTGCCACAGTGGGGCTGAGAGGAGGTAGTTTAGCTTACAAATGAAAAATTCTTAATAAAACCCTCATCTGGAAGATATATTGCTTTATGTTCAAGCAACTAACACTGAGAAAGCTGTGAGGTCTACTTTTATTCTCTACACTGATGTCTTTCTTCTACTTGCATTCTGTGAGTACCAGAGTTGGTAAGGGTAGAGGATTTATGGGCCTCTGCACGCCCTCTGAAATGGGAACTTATTAACAAATTAGAGTCTACAACTCTGAGGAAGCAATAAGAACGGCATTTTACTGGTATCAATAGCAACATTGTTTACGTACTAGTGAAAAGCAGCTTGTGGATAAAATGGTTGATGGATAAGATGTGTATAAATTGACAGTGAACCTTAGCTTTCTCTCCAGTCGGGCAGGAGCCTGATAATTTCTGGTGAAAGCATTCCCGATTTCAGGAAGACAGTGAATTGTCTATGACAGGAAAGTTTACTGTGGTGATATATTGTATATTTAATAAACTTTATTTGAAAATCAGAGGACAGCCAGGCCACAGACAGACTTAGCCATGAGGGTCAGCAAGTGGTGATCCACAGCTTTAATCCCAGCACTGGGGAGGCAAAGAGCCTCTGGATCTGTGAGTTCAACGCCAAACAGGCAGGGGATAGTGGCACCTAACTTTAATCATTGCACTAGGAAAGTTGAACAAGGAAGTGAGATAGCTGGGCAGAGAAAGAGGAGTCAAGAATTCAGTGCTCCATCTGAGACCCCATTCTTTTTTGGTATCCAGGCATTCAGTCTGAGGATTTGTGAGGAGCACCTGGGTAAGAAATGCCTGTGGCTTGTTTCTCTGTTTCTGATAGTTGAGTTTTTCCTCCAGGATCTGGCTCCAGGTTTTTATTAATAATATCAAGTAGAATTTGTGCAATAGTCTACTGAAACGAATGCACTGGGTGTAACTAGATTCACCCTTTCTAATATATTAATCATGACTTTAAAGTTTTGGGTTTTTTTTTTTTTCTTTTTCTGATATCTTCTAAAAAGTTACGTACCTCTGACTTACCGAAATTGGACACTGGTAACACCAGACTGGCTGCTTCCTTTTGGTTGCTAGGCACGTAGATTTCCCAGCAGAGGCTGTAAAATGTGATTGTTGCTCCTAGCCACACTTCTTGCTCTGCTCTGCTACTAGAGAGTAATAACATTGGTAGTCTGCTCTCCTGGTAATTTCCACATACAGATTTGTCTCAGGTTGCATTTTAAACAAGCAGAAAAGCTAGTAGTCTTTCTTAAATATTAATTCAGTATATAAATGTCTTGATTTATTAAATTTTCATCCCTTTTCATCTTCATACAGAAGAGCTGAGAGATGACTTCTGTCTTTTACCATGTAGTCAGATTTTCCTCTTTACTGAAAATTTTCCTGTGATCTTCATATATATACATACATATATGAATATATAACTAATATAATTATATATATAACTTCAGTATTAGTAAAGGAGACCTCACTGAGAACAGGCTCCATGTTTGAACTGTAATAAATCTGGGATGTCCAAAGGGCAAGTGTGTGTCTTGTGTTATAGTTGTGAAATAATGTTTTATTGTCCTTTTGTTTTGGTTTATAGAAACCGTAAAAGAAGAATAATTTGCAGAATCACAAAATTGCCACAGCTATATTTTATGTAAGGTCTGATGCAGATCTGATCAGTATGAAGGATTACTCATCCTCTCTGCTTTCATTAGCTGTTGCTTGTCTCTTGTCAGTAACATGCATTTAATATAACTTTGCTTACTTATTAGTAAAACTTTAAGATAAAATCATCTGCCACAGAGAATTTAACTACATAGTGAATACTAAAGCTGATACATGGAAGTGCTTTGTTGAGGACTACAAGAGCTAAAAAGTGTTAAGAAAGCTCTCTGCTTCTGATGAGGAAACTTACACAATGTTCTCCCCTGTGTGTCTTAGTTGCATTTGTACATTGAATGGTGTCAGATTATTGAATTATTCTTGACTTCCTAATCTGTATGTGTCACTTACCAGTCACAGTCAATATGGACTCTTTGGAGTGTCACACTTTCATAGAACATGCCTACTTTGCAGTGATCTCTATAGAACTCACAGCCCTTAATCCAGGGTAGATTTTCACTTCTAGTAGGTAGATACTCATATTTTAAGACAAGTGTTCTAATCCTTCTGTTCTCTTTAACACCATAAAGACAGTGTTGCTTAAATATCATCTGATTTCTTAATAGACGGGTCTTGTGGCATATATTTTCCTGATGTGGAACTTGCAATATGCTAAAATGCTTTTAAAAGTTTTACCAATCTTTTCTGGGTGGTGGTGGCACAGGTTCTTAATCTCAGCACACTAGAGACAAAGGAAGGAGAATCTTGAGTTCAAGGCCAACCTGGTCTACAGAGTAACTTTTAGGACTACATAATGAGATCTTGTCTTTTAGAAAGGGGATGGAAAAAGAAAAAATACATCTATTTTTTTTTATATTTGAGCTGATAAATATGCAGGATCTTATTACATCTCACATTGTATTTTATAAAACTGTACAGTTACATGGTTTGGGGGGAAGATTGATATGTAGCATTTTTGTATTGGAAAGAAAGAATGTTCACTACTGTCAGTATTATAATTGAGCAGGAACTGATATGCCTCTATAGGAAGCCTTTTAACAGATGCATCAGTGGAATCAATAATGTATCTTTTGATCTAGCAATTCTACTGTGAACTTAATATAAGTAAAAAAAACAAATATAATAAAAGAGTTTAAAACTAGTGGAGTTTGTGGAATAATTTTTAATGGAAGATTGAGTTGTGTGCTGTAAGAAAATAGTTAAGAAAACCCTAATGTGTAGCGGTGTGGGCCTTCAATCACAGGAGCGTCATAAGTCAAGTGCTGCCTGTACTGTGTAGGGAATTCAAAGCTAGCCTGGGTAGTGTCATGTGGTCTTGTATTACATCCATGAGTTATTTAGCAGTACAAATGGGCTTGATGAGATTTAAAAAAAATACTCGAAAATGGATGCATAGAGGAAATAGGACTGATCTAGGAATAGTTGGGATGTGAGTATGATCAAAACATACTATTAAAAAGTTCTCAAAGAAAATAATGAAATATCAGATTGGGTAGGGATAGAGCTTGGATTGTAAATTCGGTGCTTGTTTAGTGTGCACATGGCTCTAAGCACAATTCCCAGTACTAGAAAAACAAAGCTCAATGAACCAACTATTGTATAACATTGGAAACTAAAATAACATAAAAGATGGATTTGATAGAGCATTCAGTGCTACAAAAGATAAAATATTTCAATATGATTATAGACTGATAAAATATACCTATGCCCAGAAAATACTAATTCTAGGTGGTGATTTGGGTGTTGAAACTATATATTTTTATAGAAATATCGAGAAATTTAAAAAGTAACCATGTACTGGTTTATACCGGGGAGAAAGAAAATTTTGTATCTTTCTAATATATTGTTTTTCTTACAGCTTTAAATGGCCATAATAAAAGTCAGTATGCAAGCATTGGAATAAGTCTTGTAAAGGAACATTTTGTAACATGGATTCTCTAGCAGAAGAATTTTTTATGAGGTAAGGAACAGCTCCAGTTGTTATATTCCAAAGATATTACAACATTAGGCCTTTTTCCATAAACTTTGAAAACTATCCCGTATGAAATGTCGCAAAGCTTCAAAGCAATTTAACATCTTTGGAGAAAATTGTAGACTGAGTGAAATCCAGTTTTCAGAAGAGATCTCTAGCTAAAGAAAAAAGGATTAAACAAAGAAAAAAGGATTAAACAATGTTCCATACTTGGGCTTTTTTTTTTTTTTCAAGTTACACAGTCATCACTTAAAAAAATTATTCTAAATGTGTCTGGCTGTTTTGCTTGCATGTATTTGTGTGTACCTTGTTTATGTGTGTGTGCAGTATGCAAAGAAGCCAGAAGAGGGTATCAGATCCCCTGGGATGAGAGTTAACAGATAGGAGCCACAATGTGGATGTTGGAAATGGAAATTTCCATGAATGAGCAACCAAAGTCTTAACTACCAATCTGTCTAGCTTCTACTTAGGAATTTTTTTTGAAAGCAAAATATTGTTTTAACAGACACTTAAATTGACTGAGATAAGTTGGCTTTGATTTTAGTGGCTTTTATTTTGTGTTTCATTAATCCTAATTTTATACAAGGTGAGAAGCATAATATAGAAGACTTATTTATTGATTCCTTGGTACTTAAAGATCAAGACCTAAGAAAAAGACCTTGTAAGTAGAGCTTCTGGTGTAGTAGTAACATATATAAATGGTTATCTGTACACAAAGTACATAGTATAATATCACAGGCGCTGTGGGCTTATGGGAAAAATAATACCAATTGGTCATTGAGTTTTCACAAAATGACATTAGAACTGATTTTTAAAAGATAAGAAACTTTTGATGACTGTAGAAGCAATAAAAATAGTTAATTTTAATTGGAAAGAGCAAAAAAATGTGTTTAAGAGCCTAAGTTGGTTGTATAAGCCTCTAATTGTAGCTAATAGGAGTCTAAGGTAAGGCTGTCAAATTTGAGGTGGTCCTGAGAAATTTATTTAGCTTGGCCCTGAAAGATAGTTCAGTAGTAGAGCACTTACCTGATTCTAGGTTCTGAGTTCAATCATAGTAACACATACTAAACCAGACTAGAAAAGAATAAGCTCAAGAACTTAATGTGCTAATTACCTCTCTGGATAAGGGGGTTTGTTTTGTGTATGGGAAGAGATGAGGACTAATTGGAGTTGTGTGCTTAATTTTATTGTGGAAGATGGAGAAAATATAGCAGCTAATGATACTTGTATCAGAAGCTCTTAAGCCATTGACTTCAGGTTTCTATTGCTGCAACAAAACACCATGACCAAAGAGCAAGTTGAGGAGAGTCTCTTCAGCTTATATTTCCACAGCACAGTTCATCAGTGAGGAAATCAGGACAGGAACTTAAACAGGGAAAGATTCTGGAGGTAGGAGCTGATAAGGAAGCCATTAAGGGGTGCTGCTTACTGGATTGCTTCCCCTGCTTGCTCATCCTGCCTTCTTACAGAAACTAAGACTGCCATTCCAGGGATGGAACTACCCACAGTGGTCTGGGCCCTCCTCCATCAATAACTAATTAAGAAAATGCCTTACAGCCAAATCCTATGGAGATTCCCTACATTCAGACAACTCTAGTGTATGTGTCAAGTTGACATAAGACCAGCCAACGCAGCCAGGTTTGGGCATCTGGATGTTTCCAAATTGTCACCGTCGATTTTAATATGCACCTGGGAATGGTAACTATTAAAGAGTAAGTGATCATAAAATGGAGTTACCAGTTATTTACTGGAGAACATATTATATTCCCTCAAACCTTGAATTGTTTGCTGTATTTGTTCCTAGATAGAAAGAGATTGATAGGAGACTATGAGATTAGCAAAGTTAGTAGACTTGTCTCAGCCACTGCATGCTAATTAGAGCCATATTTGGAAATGTTCCTATAGTTTATTTCATTTTCCCAGGATGAAATATATATAATAAATGATAAATTACTATCAGATGAATGCATAGATATAAAATAAGTCATTTTATAGAGTATAATTCTATGTAAATCATATTTTATGTGCCACTTTGAAAAGTTATTAAGAGCACAGAATTTACATATGATTCTATATTATAGTTTCTATATGATGCTACAAAATTTTATAGATTGTATAGATCATTATATAACATTGCATATGTTAATTTTGTAATCAATATTAAATGTAAAGGCTGTCATTTTTTTATTACCAAAATAACTCATGATTTCGAAATATGATAGTCTCCCTCAACAATGTCTTTTGAAAAACTGGACAATTTGAAGTTCAGAAGCTTAGAAGCTCTTAACCAGACAATAAAATTCTGGCTTTAAGGCATATAACTTATTATATTATTGTTATTTCAATGTTTATAAGGTTGGAAAGGAGGTTTAGAGGCCCTACACCAGCCTAGACTATGTAGCAAAACTTGGTCTTAAAATGTATTTGTGTTCTCCAAGGCAGGCAGGGTTTTGACTGAGAAGCAGGTGAGTGACACAAAATGGTTTTATGCAGCTTTTGGTTTTGATAGATTTTTTTTTTTGTCTTACTGCTTTTTTGTTTGATTTAGTTGTTGTATATTTTGCTTTTGAGAGAGAGAGAGAAAGAATGTAATGTTGGGTGGGTAGATAGGTGGAGAGTAGTTGGGAGAAAGAAATATGTTTTCTAAAATTAAAAACAAAAGTTAAGTGCCCAATCAAAATAGGTATTATTGTTTGTGTATATAGACATATGTATACTCTCTATATGTACACATACATACATATATATACACACATATCTTCCTAACCGTTCTTATTTCATACATACCCACATGCAAAAAGAAAATCATCCTTATCAGAGACTTTTCTTCACCTTGATATAATGCGTGTGGATGGTGTATGAGTGTGTGTGTGGTCTCCATATATGTGGACATTCACTCATCAGGCTTGTAGACATGTGTGGAAGACAGACATCAATGTCAGATGTCTTATTCTATCACTGCTTTTATGTTTTGTGGCAGCATTTCTGGTTGAACCTGCCGTTCCTTTTTCTGCTCTTCTGGCTAGCCAAGGGGCTCTACCCATCCTCCACTGCAGTGGCATTGGGGTTATAGGAGTGTGCTGTGATGTCTGACTTTTATCTTGAGTACTAGGAATCCAAATTTAGATCTTTAGTCTTGTAGCACAAGCATATTAACCACTGAGCCATCTACCAAGCTCTTTTAATAAGTTTTTCTCCCATATTTTTGTCTATTGTGCATCTGGTAAATGTAAAGAATTGATTATACTACTTGTCTGGTTTCTCTACCAAGCTTTTCTTTGATTTGAACCCCACAAAAGATACGATACCTATTCCTACTTGTTGTATTGAGTTTCTGGCCCACACTTTCCAGCCTAGCCTTATGTCCCAACCTGCAGACCCACAGTCCCATAGTCCCACTGAAACACACAGATGCTTATATTAATTGTATGCTGATTGACCTGGGGCCCAGGCATATAACTTGTTAGCTCTTTACCCTTAAACTAACCCATGATTCTTACCCTGTTCAGCCATGAGGCTCGGAACCTTTTCTCAGAGCAGCATAGTTGTCCTTTGCATCTGCTTCTCTGTTATGTCTGTGGCATCTCTGCTCTGTTCTCTCTGTCCCCAGAGTTTTCTTAGTCTGGCAGCCCTGCCCACACTTCCTGTCTGCCTTTGGCCAATCAGCATTTTTATTAAACTAGTAGGCAGGACAATTATTTACAATTTAACAACATAATCCCACTAAACACACACTTCAGTCTTTGATAGACATCTGGGATGCTTTTGAAACTTTGAGATGACCCTGTTCTTTGTTTACTGCTTCAATTTATGATCTTTGGGAGGAGACTTTCTTAAAACCCTTTTTCCTTTTTTTTAAACTTAAAGTGGAAATCCTGATGTGGAGGAGCAAACCAAGGAGGAAACAGAGAAGAAAGTAGAAAAACCAGTCAGTCAGCTGGTAAGAGAAAATTAATTTTCATTAACATTTAGTGAATTAGTAATGAACTGATTCATTAGTACTGAGTTACAATGCAAAGTCTAGTTATAAAAATTTAGCAAGTCACTTTCTGAAAAAGTAAAGTTTTCATAATTGAGTCTTCCTGGGATAATTGCTGCTGAATGTCAAGAATATTGTTATCCTCATAAGGATTTGATATCCATTGAAAATTGAACTTACTCAGAAACATATTAACAATCAGGTTTCATTTGTTAATTTTTTTTTCTTTGCAACACTATGGATGAAACCACACTAGGCAAGCAGTATATATCCTTCTAATCCCTTTTATCTGTGTTTCACAGTAAATTCAGGGAATTCAAACAAAATCAAGCTAAGAATACGCATGTCTCTGTGTGTGTATGAAGGAAAACATGTATACAGAATTTTATTTATCCAAAAGTTTTATTGATTTATTTCTAAAACTAATTCTCTTTATTTTCCTTACTGTAAGAACTTCAAGTGGAAGCAAATGAACCTGAGTTACTTATTAATTTAAAACTTATATTGAGATGAGAGGCCCGAGAGATGGCTCAAAGGTTACAAACACTTGATGTTCTTACAAGAACAGAGATCCAGTTTTTAGCATCCCCGTGAACATTCACAACGGTCTATAACTTCAGTTTTAGAAGATCTCATGCCCAGTTCTTACCTCTGTGGACGGCAGACACACACTTCACATTTGGTACCCATACATACATAAAGGAAAACATGCATAATTTTTTTTTTTGTCTTTGGTTATAAGCATAGTGTTTTATTTCTCATGTAGGTTTTTTTTTTTTCTTTTTTTTTTACTGTTAGGTTTTTTTGGTTTTCTTTTTTTTTTTTTTTGGTTGATATTCACATGCTAATAAAATTTGAAGGTTTTGTAGTAACACATTAGGGAAATAAAGTAACTGTAATAGCATGAGCTTATCACTAGAAAATATTTCAGAATAGTTATAATACTTCCCAGTATATACAGGTTATACAGTAAAAGCGGGAACCAGGGCTATTAGATCCAGGAAAGGCATTTCTAAATAAAAATTAGGACTATGAAATTAAGAAAAGGTAAACACTTTGTCTCAGTTATTTTCTTATTTTTGAGATAAGGCAGTGTAACCTAGGCAACTTACAGAAGAAAGCATTTAATGAGGGCCAAATTTTCCTAGGTGAGTCCATGACCATCATGGAGAAGAATATGGCAGGTTGGTAGGTGTGGCATCAGAGCAGTAGCTGGGAGCTTACATTTTGTGACACAGCCAGATAGCAGAGGCTGCACTTACCAATCCTACTCAAACAACTTCACCTTCTGGAATATCCGGATACGTGAGCCTTGGAGCCAGCCTCATTCATACACCACATACTTCAACCTCAGTTTGGTCACATGTTAGATGGACTTACTTAAAATGAATCAAGTATAAAACATTTTGACAACAAACTTTAAGATACAAGATAAATATATAACATTCATGACATTTTCTTAAAAAGTATTTATTCATGTCATAACTGTGTGTGTAAATTTGTAAATCATGTCAGATTTCTGACTGAGTTTTCAATCTATTTTTGGCTTTAACTTCAAATCTTGAAATATAATTCATTTAAAATTCCATGGGTCCAGAAAGAAGCTGAAAGATCAGTCATATTACTTAAAAAAAACAATAGTTTTCCTATTGTGTCGAATAATTTGTATAACATACACTTTGCGGGGAACATAGAGGGTCTTATTCTTACATTTTAAGGTTCTGTCACTTACCAATATATGTGAAAGAACTTTGCTTTTGTTTTAAAATACTTCTGGTGACTTTATTACTAGAATAAATGAAACTGTATTATGTATGTTTTAATAAATTGAATGTCTTCTAGGACAAAGAGAAAACAGATATACCTATTGATCTTGACTCTGTTAACATATTATTAGAAGTAAAGAAGCTATTAAATGCAGTCAGTACTCCACCCAAAGGTGTGGTCCCTTACGTTGAAAAGTTCATACAAGAAGATTTCTCCTTTCAGACTATACAGGTAACGTCATCATCATTTCTCTTGAGTGCAGACACACAGCTATGTAAGACTTTTAAAACTATTTGGTATAATCAAAGTCTTAAAGTCTCCATCTGATATATATATAAAAGGTTTTGCTGTCCACTTTGACTATGGACTTGTGAACAAAAATTTAAAAGTCATTGTAGGAATGTAAAATTGTAGTAGTAAACTATAAAATTTAGTGTATATTTTGATTCAACCATGACATAAATGTGTCACTAGCCAGGGATTACTTTGTTTTTTGTTTTTTTATTTTCAAAATATATTGACATTTTTAAATGCAAGGCATACCTAAATATTTGTATTTATTAATAAAATTAATTCCATACAGAATGTATGATAGATTGGCATTTAAAATGCTTTTCTCTTTTGACTATTTTTCATTTGAGAAACTTTTATATCATCCCAGTATATAGTATGCAAATCAGATAGTTACTACCAATAAAACAGGAAATTTATTAAAGACAATAGCAAATTTGCAGATGGTTGGTGTTCATCTTTACACAAAGAATTAACTCTTGGCAGAATGTTTGTTTTGTAAGATATAATGAAATTTTCTATAGTTAAAAAATATATATTCTTTTTTGGTTTTGTTTTTTTTCAAGACAAAATTTCACTATTTATCCCAGCTGTGGTATGCTCTGTGTAGAGCAAACTGACCCAGCCTCCTGAGTGTTGTGATTGAAGACATGCATTACCATGGGTGGCTATGTATTTTGATTTTATAATTATGAAAGTTGAGCAGATACAGTGTACACAGAGACTGTCACTGTCCATACCAGAAGTCCAGCAAGAAGGAGGAGGGTCCTGTCCTCAGACCCCCTTGCTTAGCCATGCACTCACTCCGTTATCTAGATGCCAGCTGCTGAAAGCTCTGTCGGGTATCTAGGACAACGAAACACTCACCTGTGCTAGAAAATGGGAGGAATTCAAGAAAGTGAGATTGATACTTGCCTCTAAAGTACTAGAACATGTTGCTAACTTCTTGCTTGGTGAGACAAAGAAAAAAAATTATGTCTTTATTTTAAAGGAAATATTGAGATTAATCAGATTGGTTAATAATAAGCATAATAAGCAAATACGTAAATAGTGTATATTGCTAAGGTAATTAAAAACATCTTTGTCTTCAACAAGGAAGGATTATACATTATTCTTTCTGTATTTAGAAATCCCAACTTAGAGAAATTTTCACCACTTACTCTGCACAGAAGGAAGTTGGAACTAATAGCCAAACTGGGGAAGACATTGTTCCTGCTTTAACATTACATTTTTTGATAACACAACTGGAAACGGCACTCAGAAACATTCAAGCCTCCAATTGCACTGTGAGTACTTCATGGAATGTTTGAAATCATGGCCTTTGGCAGCCTTTTTTGTTGAGAGAACAGCAGTATGTGCCTATTTGTATTTTCTTGTATTAAATGACACTTGAACTAGTGGGACTGGACATTCCAGTTTATAAACAGTCATGAACTTTAGAAAATGATTTAGACACAGAAATGCAGCTACATAAGGAATCCAAAAATGGTGAACAGAGGATAGAATGATGATCACCAAGTTAAGATACAGGGGAAGAGTTGAAGAGACATTGATGAAACAATACAAAATTTATTTCGATGTAAGAAAGTGTTTAAGAGAGCTATTACACCTTGTTACGGTTATAGTTAATAGCAATGTATTGCATTCTTAAGAATGCTGAGATTATGAATCTTTAAAAGTGATAAATATGTAAAGCCATTCATGTGTAAATTAGCTTGATGTAGTCATTCTAAAACGTATATATAATTCAAATATTGTTGTATATAATAAATATATATGCATTTGTCAATAGGAAGAAGAAAGAAACCCTAGCCTCTCTTTTCCCCTACCCATTAGCCTCTTGTGCTGTTCTGATCCCCAATTATCTCTGCCGGACACTATTTCCTCTCATTCATCTACTACCTTCTGTCTCTTACAGTCTTTCTGCTCTGCTCACAAGGATCCTTGAAGATCCTTGAGAAGGGGATGTAATATTGATGTCCCATTTAAAGCTGAGCATTCCATAGTCTCTTATTCTTTGCCAATTGTAGATTTTTGTGCTAATCACTGTCTACTGCAAATAGAAGTTCTTTTGATGAAGGCTGAGAATTGCATTAATTTATGGTTATAATGGTAGGTCATTAGAAGTCATTTTAATACTATGTCCATTAGGAGTGTAACAGTATTGGGGCCTGTGATCTATCTAGCCACAACCTATTGGCCTATGGTGCCAGAGATGTATTTTATCTTTTGGAGCAGGATTTAAAACCAATAGGAAAGTTACTGTTACTCACATGATGTCCATGCCACCATTGCACCAGTAGTTTTATCTTGCCACGCCAGGCATTGGTGTAGATCATAGGATTCATAGATAGGAAACATTGATAATTAATTTTCTCTTCCATTAGTGTGTATAACACCTCCCAGAACTATGAAAAAAGTTTTAGGTCATCCCTAGCTTGGTATCTTCATGCTTTGTTACTCAAGTACATGGTATCTCCAATAAAGTTCCAGAGAATAGCCAGTTGCAATAGCAACAACCAATAATGTATGGGAGTCTGCAAGAACTTCATTCATGGCAACTGAAAAGAGATAACCCATTTCTAGTACTGGGCTTTTTATTTGTTAGCCTGTAGTGTCTTGTAGAGATTTTTTATCACTACATTGTTACATAATTTTAAAAAATCATTTTTTAAAAGTTATATATAATTTTATTGTAGTATGGGGTTTCTGGCCCAGACCCTCGGGCCTAACCTCAAGGTCTAGGCCCACAGACTCACAGACCCACAGTCCCGCAGTCCCACAGTCCTACAGAGACACACAGACGCTTTCATTAGTTTTTGGCTGATCAGCCTCAGGCCCAGGCATATCACTTGCTAGCTCTGTACCCTTCACCTAACCCATGTCTCTTGTTCTGTTCAGCCATGCGGCTTGGTACCTTTTCTTAGGGCAGCATAGTTGTCCTCTGCTTCTTCCAGGCCTCTCTCTGGAATTCTCTCTGGAATTCTGCTTTCAGAGATTTTCTTCTTCTGGTAGCCCCGCCTACACTTCCTGCCTGCCTTTGGCCAATCAGCTCTTTTTATTAAACTGGTGGGTGGGACAATTATTTACCATGAAACAATACAATACCCCTACATTTTATTTTTAATCAAATTTAATTTGTAGATAATTTCATCAAATAAAAATAGCAGGCTTCTCTATAGTTGTTGCATGAAGAAAGGAAACTCAGAGCCACATCTCAGGGAAAGGCTGAGATATCAAAGAGAGGAAACACCACAGTCAGATCTCACCCAGCTGTCTTCCAACTTCCTCAGCCTCGCTCCTCCTGGCTTCTACTGCCTGCTCTGTCTTTCTACGCCTGCCTTAAACACCCTCTTCACCCAGTTGTTTCACATCCAGGTTAAGATTAAAGGCATGTCACCATCACTGCCTACCTGGGAGCCTGGAACTCCTTTTGTAAACCAAGCTGGCCTCAAACTCAGATCTGCTGGGATTAAGGGCATAGGTCACCACTCGCTGATATTCCCTGTGCTGGGATTAAAGTTGGGAGTTACCACTGTCTGATCCTCCTAGACTGACTGTGGGTAGATCTCTCTGATATCTCAGACTGGTTTTTATTAAATTTGAAACATATCCCCACATATAGTTATTAGCAAATGTTGGATAATCAAATGAAAATATGTCTTATTTTTAGTAATTATTAAATAGGTCAAGTACTTAATTCTGTTAAACTGAAAAGTAGTAATGTATAAATAACCAATTAACATATTTTTGTAGGCACACCAAATTAACATTGGTTATTACTTGACATTACTGTTTTTGTATGGAGTAGCACTGACTGAAAGAGGAAAGAAAGAGGTATGTATCATGTATGATTTGCCTTATAGATCTTTTTATACTTCTTAGCTTCATTGTAGAAGTTAAAAGTGTTAATTTACAAAACAACTTTGAAATTGAAGACATTCTATAACTTTTCTGTCATATTTGTACTAGATAATAATTATGTTGAAGAGTTATGTTTTTATTAGAAATAAAGGGGAACTTATTAGTTTATATTTAAGCTTTTTTTCTAAGGCTATTTTTATCTTTTAAATGATTCTTGTATACATAAAAATATACTAATCTATTTCAAATGCAGCTTAATCTCATTTCTTAATCTTACTCTTGTGAAATAGAGTTTTACCTCAGTTTAATACATAATCAGATAATTGGACTATTTTTTTTTTAATCTTGAGCCATATTTCCAGCTTGGAGCATTTTTTTTCTTAAATGTGCTCTAAATTGTCTAGTTGCAGAATGAGTGTCTATTATAAAAGAGAAAGGCATTTTTACACAGCCAACCCAACCTGTTGTGTCACTACAGGACTGCACAGAAGCTGAAAATAAATTTTTAGTGATGAAGATGGTGATCCAAGAACATGAAATTTGTGAAAACTTTATGTCTTTAGTTTACTTTGGACGTGGTTTACTTCGCTGTGCTCAGAAAAGGTAAGCGTTTTATTTATCTTTAAATACATCTTTAAATCAGAGCCCAAATTTGCACCATATACCATTGATCATAAGATTTATGGTCTCAATGTTCTTCTTTTCTTTCTAATTTCTGATAGTTACTAATTCCATTCACTTGGAAATATTTAATATGGAATTTAAAGACAATGGCAGTGTGAGGCAGTCCATCATCAACATTAATAATGTGGGCTTTACAATCTGACAACCTGGATTCAAATATATTTTTTACTACCATTTACCCTAAGAAATTTAATTTTGCTAAGCCTGATATTTCTGATATATAAAGTGGAACAAAAATTAATATATATATATATCATAAAATTTTTGCAGGGTGAATAACTGCCTAGTGCATAAAAAAATAATACAGTTCATGATAAATGATGATTGTCTTTACTGACATTCTCAGCACTGAGTTTTTTAAGTATAAGTGACCTGATACAGAATTGGAAAGCATTTGGACATGGTTGCACATACCTGTAGTCCCTACTATTAGGAGGCAGAATTAGGAGGATCATGGAGAGAGTCTTGTAAGACTAAAACCAAACAAATGAGAACAGATAGGTTGAAAAGTCCAAGTATTGAACCTGGAGAATACTACGTGTTACAATATTTCAGGAGGTGAATTTTTTATTCACTTCCTCTATGGATTTTCATAGCTTTTGTAGTATCAATCATTCATTTGATTTATCTTAAGCATCTATCATAGTCCAAAGATTGTGCTGGGCCCTAAAGATATAGAACTTTATAAAACATGACATATAAACAAAGTATTGGGAAAGATAAAAGTTTTAGTCAAATGATCATTTAAAATATCCAGTAATGAAAAATGACACATATTGAAGAGCTCTGGAGGAAAATAGTGTGTAATCAAAGTTCTTATCCAAAAAGGTCTAGAAAAATCAACAAAAGTCTAAGAGAATAATTGTTAGCTGGGATAGTAGGAGTAACTAGGAAAGGGATTGTTTCTGGGGACAGTCATTGCAGGCCTAAAACTACCGTGTACACGGTCATTTGTTCTCTTAGAATTTAGCTCCTATCCTCTGCCTGACTTTTGTGCTCTGCAGTCAGTTTTCCTACTCTCTTTCACTGTCTGGCTAGAATGACATCACTAATGTGCCAGGGTCACCATGTTGCTTTGCGAAATATAAAGATTAGATTGGAAGATGATTATGATTTTCTGATGGTCAAATACTTGCCATAAATTAATGCAAAGATGTGTAGTTACCTTCCCTCAGAAAGGCAAACTACTGTTCCTTCTCTGTCTTAGAGTTAAGGAGGATCTGTTCTCTATGTCATTGACACTTGGCCCTTTAAGTGGCAAAATCACTACTTTTTATTTTTTAAGTTGTTTTCTCTATTTCAGCAGTGCCTCAAACAAGGGCATTTTGTCTTTGAAAATGGTACCTTACAGGGACTTTGGTTATATTATTGACTCACTGTAAACAAGTCCATTGATCAAAAATTTTAATATTCCATACAACTTATGTTGGAGTAAAGTAGAAATTAAAAAAATAAAATGTTGGTTGAATAGCAGAAATAATAGATCTTGGAAGCTAACAAGTAGAAGGAACAAGACTCTGCATTCTTCCCTGGACTACAGGGGACATCATTGAGCTTATCAGTGATTGATGCCCTTTATATGTCTTAGTGCATTCATCAATGCTTCTACCAGGAACATTGCCTGTGATTGTTATGCCCAGCACAACTCCAGGACCAGACCTGACTGGGACAGTGAGAGAATTAAAAAAAAAAAAAAGACAAATGCAGGTAGACATGTAGACTAAAAGTGGGATCAGGTGGTCTGCGCCTTTGGCTGCACATAGCTCGGGGAACTCAGCATGTTTATTATATAGAGTTGAATAGAGAGGCAGAGTTACTACATACAGTTGAACAAGGAAGTAGGGTTATTACATTCAGATAATCAATGACACGGATCAAGGAGGTAGCTTTAGCTAATGTCAGTAGGAGCAGTCTCTACAGTGGAACATTCTTTAGGCTGTAAATATCCAGAGGGAGAAAGCTGTGTTAAACATTTTCTACACACAATTGTCAACACTCAGCACATGTCCTCCATCCTTCTGAGCCTATGGTTATGGGATCTTTGACAGGATTATGACCAAATTTACTCAGGGCTTTCTTTATTCCCTACAAGTGATAGGTTCTGTGTTCTTACAGAGCAATGCTATTATAACCCTTAGAACTCCTGATTCTATTAATATTATGCCTAGGATTTCCAATTTTTTCCATCTCATTTACTGTTGGCCATAATTGTATCAAATTTCTGGAAGCATGTCAAGATTGGCTTGAGAAGTCCCTACCAGAAGAGTGAATCTTGACTTTTGTCAGAGTTATCCTATGTCAGTGCTCCTTCCTCATTTTAGCCTTTTATTTTCCTGTTGGTTTCACATTTTCAGGATCTACTTTGATGTTTCTTCTTTCACATTAGCCAGTTGTGCAATTTCTCAGTGACTGTATATGTGTATATATATAATATTATATATAATATAAACATATATATAAATATATACATACATATATAAATATTTTTTCTTCTTCTGCTTCCTGAACTTAGACCTTATTTTTTGTCTTGGACCAGTAAGTCTGACCCTAGATGTCCTGGTCCAAGAGTAGTGAGTGGAGAGAGAGAAAGATCTGAAGAAGATGGTCATCTTCTCTTGGGATTTGAAGGCAGCTTTCCTCTCACAAGGAAGAAGAAATCCTTACTAGTCAAACTGGTCGACCAGAATTTAGATACTTGCAATCTCTGAGAACATTCACATACATATCCTCATTTCAGATATCCGAGTCTACTTATTCATTATCAAAGCTCTGAATTTAGCATAGTAGTCCCATTGAGACTGGGCCTGAGGTCACATTGCAATTGATTTAGCTGTTATTATAAAATTCTGGCCTCAAGTCTGGTATAAATTGCTGTTATAATTCTTTAAATTTATCATAGCATAGTATCCTTGTAGCTTTTACAGAGTTGGTAACAGCCTGTCAAGGCTGTGCATTTGTTTTTATTTAGTTTATCTTATAATTACATTTGGCCCTTATTTTCAGCACGTATTGAGTATAGGAAATGAATCCATTTAAATGCTGCCTTAGAGGCCTTCTGGCTTTCAAAGTGCATGCTAAATTCATAGTTGGCTGACCTATACCTGTCATTCTCTTTCTTCAAGGCCTCCAAGACAGTTAACAAAAGCCAACCAACTCTGCAATCCCTTTAATTACCATGGCCCCCATACTGTTCAAGTTTGAGCTACTACATAGCCTAGTGCCTCCCCTCCTACCTGTATTCCATCCCCGTCTACCACAGGTGAGAGTCCTAGTATTTGTATTTCTACAGCATGCCAGAGGTTAACACCACCTTCTTGGGTTTCTGGTTCCGTCGCTGATAAACTGTATAGTACCAGAGTCCAGTTCAGACTAACCTTTACTTTAAACTTCCTTGCAGATATAATGGAGCACTACTAGAATTTCACAAAAGTTTACAAGAAATAGGAGATACAGATGATAATTGGTTTGACATAGATCCTACAGATGATGAAGATTTATCTACAACTTTCAAAGTAAGAAATTATTAAAAATAGCTTTCCACCTGTGACTACTCAGAATTGTCTTTAACAAGTAACTTTAAAATCAAGTATCTGATATTCTATAGAAAGTACGTTCTGTAATTGACAGTTAGCTTCTGTGTAAGAGAGAACTTCAGTTCATTACCCGGTGAAAGATATGGGCACAGTTAGAGAAGAGGAGGAAGTGCATCATTAAGTGATTAAGTGATGAGAATACAAGTAGTTGAACTAGCCTGGTACTTGTCTTTTAAAGTTTGTGTGTAATAATTAAATTGTTTTCATTTACAATTACATTTGCTATCTTTAAATATAATTTATAAAATAACTGAACAATTTGGTTAGAAAACTACCCCTTTTATCAAAAAAATAAATTTTACTCCTTTTTATTCAAATAGAGAAGTTATTCTTATCCTTTTTTGTCTTTCTATATACATGTGAATGTACACACTAATAATTTCCTGTAAGTTTATTAAAATTAGTATAATACACCAAGTTTTATTTTATGTCTACTAGTATCTTTAATTTACTTAGTCATCATTGAATACGTAGTCCAACCTAAAATTTTTCAGCTTTTCATTCTTACATAAAATGACCTTTGTATATTTCCATATCATTTATTAGAATAACAATTATATGGGAGAATCATGAAGTCATTGCTCATTGGATTGTAAGGTTGTTAATAGATGTTTCTATACTTCCTCTTAGTATAGAGGACAAGTGTATATTCACTATGAAGTGTGAGAGCTTCCATTTCCCCAAACCTGAATGTTGCTTACTTTTCAGGCATTTTTTAATGCAAAACCATTGAGTTGCTTTGTCTAAAGTGAAAATAGCTACATTTCTCATGGTAGTTGTTTCAAGAGCAAATCTTTTACAAAACGTTTACTTTAACGTTTCTAAATGATTAGGCGTTAGTTGACCTAAAGGCTGATAGCATTCTTGAACATAAAGAGGCACATGCATAGATGTTTACAGTCAGGTGCTGGTTGTCAGAACTGAAAGAGCAAGTTTTTAAACTGCCAGTCACAGTGAAATACTTTATTATTCTTTCTGAATAACCAGCAGACTCTACCGATTGGTTTTGTTCCACTGTCACAATAAATAGGATTTTAACTGTCTTGCTAAATAGTTATGTATATTTTTGAAGTTTTCAAATTTGTCCCTATCAAAAGCACTCTCTAATTGTTTTTTGATGTTTTTACTTTTTTTCTTCTTTTAAATATTTTTCTTACTGTACAAACATTTAGTAAAAATTTTATTTCATATGAAGTTTGCTCAGATAAGATAATGTAATTTGCTTACATTTAATTAGTTTAAAATGAGAAAATTTATTCCATCTAAATTGGTTTGGAATAATATTTTTATATCATACTTCTGCCCACTGTGTCATTAGTTGTCATATTGTGTCTTGCTTGGCTCCAGTTATGAGGATATGTGTATGTCGTTCTTGATAAGAACATACTTTTGATCAGAACATTGAAGAGAAATGTAGCTTCAAACATACTTGTCTTCTTCTCTCTGTAGAATATTCATGGGTTTTTTTTTCTAGCTTAGGGCTTTTATATTTATTTACTTTGTAATGGGTAAATGAATTGTGTTACTATTATCTATATATACATGCATGCATGCACTCACACACATACATATATGTACATATACATACATACACACAGTAATTTAAAATAGAATCTGTGGATATGTTACTTAACTTAAATCTTGGATATCTTTCTGGCTTAATTTATTAAAGATAATTTACAAGAATATGTATTTTTAAATTCTAGGATGTTCTTAATAATTTTATTAAAACAACTGAAAGTAATATAATGAAACAGACAGTTTGCAGTTATCTTGATTGTGAACGCTCTTGTGAAGCTGACATTTTGAAGAACACCAACTATAAGGTAACCATTTTAAATGTCATTGTGAAATATAAAACATTTAAAATTGTTTTTTATCATTATACATGAAAATATTACATAGAGTGTAGCATGTGCCTCTATGACAGAGCTCTACTGAGGTAAGTGCAGGTTCCTGAATTTTGTCCCAGCCCTGGGTGAAAAAATTAAAGAACAGTGTTTACTTGTAGTAATGTAATATAGTTAAGAAGTAGTTTGTCTGAGAGCATGTATTCACAGTCAGTATTAATTATATTTTAGGAGTCACTAGGAGAATAGGTTGATTTTGCTCAAGTTTTTGTAATATTCACCTGGCTGTGAAGTTATGGCTATTTGCCCTTCATTCATACAGTAAAATAATCTATTCTCTATATTTTGACCAGTTGTAGATTTCTGAAATAATCTCTGTTGCAAAAAGAAGCTTCTTTGATAAGTGATAGGAGCTATACTTACCTGTGGGGATAGGGATAAATATTTAGATTATAGTTAGACATTATATTGGCTATGTGTTGGTTATACAGTTAGAAAACGACAATTGTCAGTTCTTCTGTAGAGCCTGTTACTTCTCCAGCTAGGTTCTAGTATCAAGCATGAATTCTCTTCCATTGAGAGGGACTTAAGTCCAATAGACAGTTTCTGGTTATCCCCAAGATAATAGAGCCAGTATTGCATCATTGTGGATATCTTGATGGTCTAGTCATTGTTGTGGTTCATAGGGCTTATAGCTGAGTAACACTACAGTTTTCTCTTTTCCTCAGCAGCTTTTATAGTACATTCTGGTAACTGACCAACAGTAACCAGACTGAACTGTTCATTCTTGCTCAACTACTCCAAGTTCTGTGTCTGAAGTTTGTGGTGTCTGCAGAAAGAGGGCTTTACTGCTACTGGAAGGCAACTAAAAGGAATGTCAATAGCCTATGTTGTTTTAGGAGACTCTTGTATTCCTCTGACTAGCAACTGTTAGATGGGCATGGCTTCTGTCGAGAGCGCCATCACACTATGTTATATAATAGCATCTAAACACACACAAGTGACTGTGGGCTGCCCAGGCTCAACCGATATGTCTGCACATAACCCTAACACTTAAGACTAAAGGTCACAAAAAAGGAGATGGAAAGACTGTAAGAGTCAAAAGCCCAGAACTTTTGGTGCTACATGTCCCCTATACTTGACAGGGAAAATACTCTTGAAATCTTAACATGGTCGCCTAAAACTACTGGCATAACGACGTGCCAGTGCAAACAGGGAAAATTCCACATGGTCCCATCCCAAGATGAAGAGCTATTGGTGGTCAGTGTCTGCTGAGAAAGGGAGAATCAGTTTCTTCCAAGGAGGTGCTGCGGCATAGATTATCAGTTATCCCTGGGTATGTGTACAGACTAGCAACACTAAATTGCGCCAGTAGTTTGTATGTGCAGGTATGCATATGTATGGATGTATGTACATTTAACCATACATGTATACCTGTACAATCAAAGGAAAAATGACTTTAGGAGGGAGAGTGGGGCCAGGAGTGATGTTAGATACAGGGCTTATATATGAAGTTCTCAGAAAAATAAGATTATAAAAAAGATAAATCTTTTTTCCACTTTATAATGATAATGGTAGAAATGGAGAATAGTGACATATTTCCATGTTATTAAATAAATGAGTACTCTCTCTCTGAGGAAAGAGAGTAAAAAGTAGGAGTGTGGCTATGAAGTCAGGACAGGGTGAGAATTGTCATTCTCAGTACAGGGCAGATTCCACTTCTGAGGCAAAGTGGCTAGCATCTCGACTGTGGGGGAGACACAGTAGTCAAGGCTGTGATGTGGGTAAGTCTGTTCTGTGATTCAGAATAGTGCCAGAGTTCCAACCAAGTGAATGTCATGTAGTGACACAAATTCTGGTTATAGTTTATACTGTTGTAATTTAAGGGGAATTCCTGTTTAAAAGACGTAGTTCCTAGAGAGAGTACAAAATCTTTTGTCTTAGATAATATAGTCAATTTGGAATTCTTTCACCAGGACAGTGGGTCAGGGTCTCCTTGGAGGTAGTGGGAATTCAAAGAGTAATGGAACAGAAGGAAGCTGAGCTGGAAGAAAAGAATGCAAAAGTGAGAATGAGTAGATAGCATGGTCGACAAAACCTTTGAGGGGTTTTGCTATTTTCCTGTACCATAGAATATGGAATTTTACATTGCTTTCTTCAAATCATTGCCCTTCTCCCCCTTTTTACTGTCCTTATTTTTCTAAGTTTATTAATTCTACAGCATCAGTAGTTCATTTGGCATCTACAGGCACTTCCAGTAAATTGCAATTGTTGTGTAAAATAGCATTATAAAGAGTATAATGTATAAATCAAAAACTCACTTGATATTTCTATGTTAACATGAATTATATTTCGGTATCTATATTTTTCAGGGTTTTTTCCAGTTAATGTGCAGTAAAAGTTGCTGCATTTACTTTCATAAAATTTGTTGGAAAAAGTTCAAGAACTTGAAGTATCCTGGAGAAACTGATCAGGTACCGTACGCTCTCCCTAAAGCTCCTGCTGCACACTTCACTCCCTTCCTGTGCTCTTTCGTTGTCTCTCCTCCCTGTCTCTCTGTTCTCTCTGGCCTGTATCTCCTCGACTCTTAGCTAATGGGGAAAGTCTGTTTTGAGGATGGAATGTAGGAAGGTTTAGCGTTTAGACAGAGCTCTTTCTGTTGAGTCATGACGGTCATACGGTACGAGAACTGAGTTGTTTACTCCTAACATTAAAGTGAGACCCAGAGCCCTTTTCTTTCTAATTACTTGTTCTTTGGTATGATTGCTTTGGGACTATAACGTCTGCAGGTTGTACATTATTTAATAATGTAAAACAGGAAAAACCCTTAAGCAAAGAACCCTGGATATGGAGGTGGCAGATGTGGAGTCATATCTAGATTGAACCATTTACTATTATTATTACATTAGACTAGTAACTTCACAACTGTGACTAATATTTCTAAGCTCTAAAATGACAGTGAAGTGAACATATTTCATTGTGTGTGTGTGTTTGAGATGAACAGATAAAGTAAACTGGCATGTCATGCTATAAAAATAAAACAAAACATTAAAGTGATAAATAAATACTTTCTAGTTTGTGTGGTTGATGGGGAAATTGATTTCTCTTGCTGTTAGAGAGAGAATACAGGAAATAGAAGATAGCGAGAGGAAATCACAGATGAGAGAACTCACTGTTATTACTCCCTTTTCTCTAGAATTCTTGCATAGCTTGTGGTAATTACTCTTTGTGCTGAGTACATGTGATTTAACGTTTCTTTCTACCATTAGCATGTTTACTTTAGGTCGTAATATAGCTTCTTACAGAGTTTGAAGTCTAAATAGTTAAAGTATTATAGCGTGCATACACATTGATAATAAAATACTCTGCACAGCTCACTCTTAACTGTTCTTTCACATCCTTCAGTTGGTCACTAGCATTTTCTGCTTCTATCTGTCATTGCTTGAGTGGCTCAGATTTTTATATTTTCTATGTTTTCTATGAACAATTTCAGAGTTTTAGTGGGAAAAAATGTTTGAAGGAAGGATGTGCAGGTGACATGGTAAGGATGCTCCAATGTGATGTGCCTGGAATTGTCAAAATTTTGGTGAGTGATTTTATTTTATTTTATTTTTTTATAACTTGCCCATCTTTTTTGTAGTACTATTTTTGGCATAACACTGATTTGCTAACAATAATAATAATAGGATTCTAGCTACATTCTTTCGGTGACTAAGCTTCCTGCACTTTCTATTTCTGTTTTAGCTGATATATTAAACAGTATTTAAATATAAGAAAAAAGTAGTCATGTGGAATATATTGTAGATCAATAATGATAAGATGTGATACTTGAACAACTATTTGTCATCTTACATTAAAAATAAATTTAGATTTTTTTTTGAATATCTTTCTCTTTTGGTGGAACGGAGTTAAATAAAGGACCTTGTTCATGCTCAGCGTGCACTCGCTGCTGAGCTTTATCTCCAGATGCTGAACCCATTTAGTCTGTAAATAACCACCTATTATCCGTAGTTACCTGTTAATAAGTCATAGTACACATTTTAGTTTTTAATTAATAGGACCTTTTGAATTTTTATTTTAAGGTAAATAGAATAAAATTAGAACTATGGATGTATCTTACTTTTAGTGTTTATCTTACTCTCTATGCTTCGCTTATATTTTAATGTTGGCATTCAAATCATATGATGATATAAAATTGGCTGCTTTTAAGAGCAACTCTAATTTGTTCTTTGACTGCTTTTTTATGTTGCTTAGCTTTTGTTATGTCATTTGCTTTACAGTCAAGGTGTTTTATTCTAATTATCTTTCTGTAAATGTGGAAGCTGAGGAAATTGAACTATTTTAGGGCTTTTTTTCTTCATCCCTTGCAGTTTGAAGTGGTGAGAAAGGATGAATATATAACCATCGAAAACTTAGGAGCAAGGTAAGCTTGGAATAAACTATCTGTTACTGTTTTCTTGCCTGAGCATTTTTGTGTTTTAGTTGCTGCTTCTCTGTCCTATCAGTTTTAGGGAACCTATTTAACAGTCTTCAGTGTGAACCTACTGTTGTAGATATTTACACTTTAAAACAAGGAAGGAAACGTACTAATTTACTATCAAACTAATTCTCTAAGTACAAAACACATTCTTATAATATAAAAACTCTTTACTTTTCAAAGTTTATGTAGGCCTCAAAGCTTGTCTCAGATTTAAAATATTCATATTTCTTAGTTGAGCAAAGCATGTTGCTGAATAATTGATATATATGTTAAGTAAAACATTTACAAGACTATCGTTCTTCAAATTAGAAACTACAGTATAAAAAGTCCTAACCCTCCCCTTCTCTTCTTCTTATATATGTATATGTTGGGGTGAGTTGTATGTATATGTTCATAAGGCGGTGTGCATGTGCATTTATGGGCCAGACATCAATACTCAATGTCTTGACCTTTTCTTTTGTGACAGAGTGGCTGGCAGTGAACTTCAGAGATCCCCCTGTCCCCTCTGTGCTTTCTCTGCCCCTCTCTAGCTCCTCTTGCTCTATCTAATTTCATCTAGATCCCATTTGTGAGGGATAAAATAATAATTATCTTTCTCAAGAGGCTTTGTTTCTTTGTTGTTTTAATGTGGTATTTTTTGGTTTCATCCGTTTTTTTTTTAAATAATGCAATTTAGTTCTTCTATGGCTGAGTCATACCTATACATTGTCAGTGGCCACCTATGCTGAATCTATTTCTTTACTTGTCTAAATAATGCCATAGTGTCTATAGCTTTATAAGTATTCTGTGGTACCCTGACTTGGAGCCCTTTGGGCACACACCCAGGAGTGCTATAACCGAATTGTGGTAATACTAGTTTCTTCAGTAACCACAATACTGATGTCTATGATGTCTGTAATTAATTACATTTTTCACCAGCAGATGAGAACAGGGTTCCTTTTTCTCTGTCACTCTTCCTGAATTTATTTGCTTTCTTGGTAGTTATTCTGCATGAGGTAAGGGTGTGAACCAAGTATAATTTTGATTTGCATGTCCCTGGTGCCTAAAAGTATTGAACTTTGTAACATATTCATTAGTCATTTTAACTCATTTTGAGAATTGTCTGCTCAGTTGGTGTGCCCACTTGCTAAGTATATTGCCCTTGGTGTACTTAGTTTTGGGTTTGGTTTTTTTTTTTTTTTTTTTTTTTTTTGGTTTTGTTTTTTGTCTTTTGTGTATTAATCTCCTGCCAGGCGGGCAAACAGTGACTTTTTTCTTTCTGTAGGTGTCTTTATTCTGTTACTTCCTATGTGGCGATTTTCTTTCCTTTTTTAATTTGATGCGAACCCTCAATTCATATTTTCTTGTTTTTGACTTGATTTGGTTTGTTTTTGTTTTTGTTTTTTAACTGAGGAGCACGGCTCTATCCAGAAGGTCATTACCTGTGCCTAAATCTTCAGGTGTTCTAGTAGTTTCAAAGTTTCAGAATATATTAGGGGAATTTTTTATTTAAGAGCTATTTTGCAGGACTGGAGAGGTGGCACAGATAAAATTCTGTACACAAGGAATTAATTAAGTGTATTAATACACCTGTCACCCTAGGGCTTTCAGTGTAGGAAGAAGTAGATGGCTGTAGCTCAGTGAGCAGCCTGCATAGTTATTTAGTAAGCTATTGGGTCAGTGAAATCCTGTCTCAAAAAATAATGGAAATAGATTTATTAAAAACCTAATGTTAATCTCTGACCTTTACCCACATATATCCATACACATGAGCATACCTACCTGTATGCAAATGTGCACACAAACACAATCTTTACTGGGTTAATTTTTGTGTAGGGTGACAGATAACAGATCTAGTTTCATTCTTTCATGTGTTGTAGTGTTTTTTGTATACTGTAAATTATGTTTATATGTGACTGTCTCTGTGTAGCTGTGTGCTTGTGTGAGTGCATAAATTTGTAGATTTCAGAAGAGGTGTTGAACCCCTTGACCTGGGGGTATGAAACATGAATTCTCATTATTAAGTGAAAACTCAAAGCCAGATATTGGGGAAAAGGCTGGAATATCAGAGAGAGGAAACAGATCACAGTTAATTCTTGCCTGGCCAACTTCTCAGGATAAAAGCTATCTTTCAGAGTCCTCAGCCTGGCTCATCACTTCTACAGAATCCCTCAATGTCTGCCTATGCCTGCCTTAAATATCTTCTTCACCCGGTTGTTTCACTTCTGGGTTCAACTCTGTATCACAATTCTAGAGTTAAGTGAACCACTACTATGTAATTGTTCCTCTTCCTTCTCAGAATTGCTTTGTCTGTTTCTTTCTGTATGAAATTTAAGATTCTTTCCTCAAGTTCTGTAAAGATTATTAAGGAGAGGGCTGGAGAGATGTCTCAGTGGTGGGGACCCAAGTTTAATTTCTAGCACCTACAATGGCAGGTCACAATTATCTGTAACTCCATTTCCATAGGATTTAACACCTTCACACCTATGCACATAAAATAAAGTTAAAGAAATTATGTTTTAAAAGATCATTAAAGAGTTTTGTAGATACCGTATTCAATCTGTAGGATGTTTACCATAATATGGCCGTTCTAAAACATTCTTAGCAAATCTGTTCTTAACTTTGCTTTTTTCTTGTTGTTTATTTAGTTTTCACTGGGACTTTTTAAAGAAAAGAATGCAAATATATAATTTGTATTTAACAATATTTCAGAGGCTTCACATTACTCTCAAGATCAATGTCTTTCCACTCAGTGTGTCCCTGTCGTCTCCTTGGGCCCTGCTGGACTCTCTATGTCATCTACCATCATTCTGCTTTGATGATGGTATAAACGAGCTGCTCTTAGTTTCTCGAGTGTCATCTTAAGTAATCTCCAGAATGTTACCTGGAGGTAGAAGGTTTTTACTATTCTACCCTCAGACCTGGCATTGAATATTGTGCTTTTCTGGGTTACATTCCATTTTGTCATGTTTAGCCTTAAAAATCTGATTTTGAATAAAGGTACCAAACTGATAAGACCATAAGAAAGTGACAGGGGAAAGATTGCCAGGGTGAATGGGAACAGGAGAAAAGGGGCTCATGAGCAGGGACTGAGGAGCACACAGGTAGACATTGCCCTGGACAAGCCATGGAGGCCTGTGCCCAAACGCCCAGCTCTGGGAAGGGACCTCTCAGGGACCCAGCATCATTATAGAATATATATCTTATTTATCAAATACATGGTGCCACTTATCTAAGCTTAGTGTTGACCATTTGACAAAGATATAGGTGTGAACTCTAAGTTAGCTTTTGTTAATCTGAGTAGGTAAATTTCATACCAATCTAAAATAAGGCTTGCTGCTTCCTCACTCTAGAAGGAGATAAAATGAACAGAGAAGTCATTAGGACTAAATATGTTATTTAACTGTAGTAAACATGAGTAAAAGATTTCTGCCAGCCATGTGGCTATCTACATCACAATAAGGTCATTGGCCAAGATGAAGGAGAGCCACCTGGTTGCTGTTTAAGACATGTTTGTTCTGTTTTTGTTTTTTAAATGGTTATATAAACATATATACACAGCTGAATCCAGGTTTCATATACATATAGGCAGAATTAAAGCTAGCTTACATTCACACATAACAGGGTTAAATACAAGCCACACACACACACACACACACACACACACACACACACACACACACACACACACACACACACACACACACACACACACACCAGGAGTTGAGTAAATAAGAAAGGAAGAAACAGTGTGTGCTGAGTGAGACAAAGCTGCCTTTTACATCTCTGACTCACATTGTAGCAAGCAGACATGATATTTAAAAAGAGAACAGACAGGCATAAGCAGGTCTTCGGAGCAAAGAAAAAGAAAAGTGGAGAAAGCACTTTGTTACAAGTGGAGGAGAGTTTATCAGAAAGCAGAAGAGCAGATATGGCATGGGTGGAACAGGTGGTGAGGTTCTGATGTGAAGTGGGGCCCTGGCAGGGTATGTCAGTAAACAAGCACACCACATTCAACAGTCAGTACAAGAGGTTTGCAGGAAGGCACACCAAAGGAGTGAGCAGATTGCATTGGTGTAGGGACTGGGTAGGAGCAGGCAAATGAGAGGGAGGAGAAGCAAGAGAGGAAATTAGAGACAAGCAGAAGAGGCCAGGGAGCGAGCTCTGCCTGGTGGGCACTTTTTAAGGGTCCATATGCTGTGGAAAGGACCCTGGGAACAGGTGACTGTGTAACTGCTTTGGCAGAGGATGGCGGCGGCTGCAGCTGCAGACACCAGCATTGTATTGAAAGGAGAGATGCAGCTTAACAGTCTTCATAGCTAGCAGGAGCTAAGAAGAGCAGGAGGAAAGAGCAGAGAGAAGAGTTAGGAGAAAGCACGAAAACAGGGTACCCCTTCCAATTATTGATTGTTGGTAGAAGTTGCAAAGGTCATGTGAGATACTGGTATAGGGGGTGCCAATAAGTGGCCATTTGGATTGGTGTTTAAGAGGTATTGAGGTAAAGGTGAATAAGTGATAGGCACATTTTCCATTAGTGAGGGAGAAATGAGATCCAACTGTTGAACTCTAGTGTCTCAGAAACTCAGCAAGGACTGATGAAGTGCACAGGCTGGCCAGTGGGTCATCACCAGAGGTCTAGGGGCCATGGGGTGCTGAGTAGCTGAGTAGGCACAAAGTGCCCTCAATCATCGAGCTGGAACAGGGGGCAGGGTGGGTGTGTGTGTGTGTGTGTGTGTGTGTGTGTGTGTGAGAGAGAGAGAGAGAGAGAGAGAGAGAGAGAGAGAGAGAGAGAGAGAGAGAGAGAGAGAGAGAGAGACAGAGAGACAGAGAGAGAGAGACAGAGACAGAGAGAGAGAGAGACAGAGACAGAGAGAGAGAGAGACAGAGAGAGACAGAGACAGAGAGAGACAGAGAGAGACAGAGAGGGGGGAGAGAGAGCCTGAGCCTGAGTGAGACACAGTTGCCTGGTACTAGGAGCTCAGGAAAAGCCAGAAGGTGAGGACTATGCTCACTGGTGAGAAATGGCCAGAAGTGTGTGTATTGGGGATGTGGGGCGGAGACTTACCAGTCATGACAATTTTGTATGGGTGATCTCAGAGATCCATTAGATAGGAAAGTAGGGCTGTCAAGGGCAGACCAGGTTCCAGGGTCCCAGCATTGTCTCAGATTGTCAGGAGACCTGCTGAGCTTTAAGGCACCATTTGTTGTATTTTTAAAAAGTCCTTCAATGACCTTGGCAAGTGTGAGCTGAGGTATCCCACAGCAGGTGAGGAAGACACAGCAGGAGGCAATCACAATGGGTGGGAGCCTCAGACACACCAGAGAAAGGCACTTACCTGGAGAGTTTTAAGGGAAAAGGAAGGGAGAGGAAAGGGGAGCTCAGAGCAGCTTCATGGGAAAAGTCAGAGAGAAACAAATTGGGAGGGGATTGCCATTAATAATGGGATTTAGGGCCTGCACATAGCCTGCCTGCTTACTGGAAACACATGTATGGCCATTGCACTCTGAGCTGACTAGTACAGAGTATTGACAAAAATGCTGGAAATGCCAACACATAGACTTAGTGATATCGGTGCTTGGCCTTAGCTTAGGCAAGTCGCACTAACTTTTTAAACTTAACCTGCTTCTATTCATCCTCATTCTGCCGTGGAGCTTTTTACCTTTCTGTATTTCCTACTTTCCTGCTTTGTATGTCTGGCTGGCCCATGACATTCTTTCTTCCTCCTACTTACTCTCCCTGCCCAGAAGGCCTGCCTATATACCTCCTCCCTTGTGATTGGCCATAAGCTTTTTGATAGACCAATCAAGTGCCTTAGGGGGCTGCATAAAAGAGCAGCACATCTTTCCATAGTGGAACAAATCCAACATACCTTTGCATAGTTAAATATTCTGCAACATTTTCCCTTTTTGTCTAAATAAAAAAAAAAGTTTTAGCTTTCACCTAGTGAGACTTCGTACAATAGAAAAGTTACCAAGTAAAATAAATTTACAATATCCAGTCCACTAGCATTTGGCAAATTCAGAGGAAATCTTTCACTATCTATCCTATCTTGGTGAGTCCAAGGTTTTGTGCCTAATCTACTCTCACTGTCATGAAAAGCCGTAGGTAATTAAACATCTTAAGTATCGTATTCTATAGGTCTCTGAAGCATGTGAAGATCACATATCCAAAAATACATATCCAAAAACACACCTTACATCACATGAAGTTTGATATAGACTACTAACTATTAATCTACATTTCTTGATTATCCTGAGCAGCTGGTAATAATAAGTTTTCAAGGACTAGAACCTTACACTACATTTTTAAATGAGCTGCTTAGGTACAGTACTTTGAACAAGGGTAGAAACATAGTATAACAAAATAACCTAATTTTTAGTCAGCATACAAAAACCCAAACCAATGTAAAATATTTGAGATGAATAATAATCTTTTTATTCTACATTCCTATATCTTCAGTGATGACAAGCATCTATAACTCACAAAATAACCAAAACCCACCCACCTTACCCCTTGAGAATGTGGGCATTATGTTCTCTAGATTGCTTTTCTGTTGCTTGGGTGTGATGGCATCCCCAGGGGATCTTGAGAAAATTGAAATAATGGTCAAATCCCAAGAAAACTAGTTATAACACTTGTTGTCCAGTCTCTGTGTCAATGGAAAGTACCAGTCTTATCCAAAGTCTTGGTAAAATAGTCTGTGAGACTCGACCTTCTCAGGGAGCATCCTTGATGTTGTTCTGAGGAACGTGCAGCAGAGGCACTCTGAAAGGCTGGATCACCTGGACCATTCATTTTCACTGGTGTCTGGGCCTTTTTGTTTTTCTTAAAAACACAAACTTTCAAAGGTAATATACATATCTGTGTTAATACAAGAATAGACTCTGTTAGCTAGCCAAAGATGACTTGTTTTGTTTTATCTTTGAGTAGGTAAAAGACATCGGTTTTATAACTTTATTTGGACTGTATAACCAAGCCTCTATCCATGACATGTGACAATAAGACTTGAAGACTCTGTAGCTAACAAGGTTAATTATGTCTCATCCAGTCTCAGAGCTGTTCCCATGTCAAGGGATCAGCATATATGTCACCTGTCTTACAGTTTTTCTTGGGTTTATTTCTTTATGGCTGTAGCCAAGATTTTCCGGGGATCTCCCCCAATCACTTCTGATCTCTATTAATTTTGATGGATCCTACAGCCTTTCATTGCTTGTGAAACAAAAGCATAACCTCTTCCCAACACAGTACATTCTTTTGAATTATATTTTAAAGTTAATGTATCCCTAAAGTATCTAGGCTGGTTTAATTCAATAGTTCCTTTTATAATCCTATGTCTCTCAACAGCTGTCATTCTGTCATCAGCATTCATATAATTCAGTCAGCAAAGCACCAAAGAGGATCTAAACTCCCTGTGTATTTCCCTTCGTTATGTAGCTTATTCTTTTTATATTACTTTACTCTTTCGAGTTTAACCTGTTTAAATCTTTTTTAGTCTGGACCTGTTTCACTGTGCACCTGAAGCGTTCTCTGTGGGAGCCCAACCTTAAACTGCTAAGCAGCATCTAGGCTCTGCCATGTGTCTCTGGCATTCGGCTCCTACTCATCTTTGGGTCCATGAGAGCAGAGCCTTAAGTCCGTGGAACTGGCCAAGAGCTGCTTTAACCTTGAGCTGCATTTGTCCCCTCCAGTTCTAGGAAGTTGGTACATGCACTATGGTGGGCATTTTTACTTAGCTTGCTGTTTCTATTTAGTATACCAGCTGCTCAAGTGCTCTGCTACACAGCAGTATGTCTTCATGGAGCCTGTCTGGTTGCTTTGTTTGTTTGTTTGTTTGAGGTTAGGCTCTATGTGAAAATTTAGGACTCACACTAGGTGCTAGATTACACTTGATTTCAGTGTTTTATTTATTTATCTTGACTTATTACATTCTTTTGAAAAAGTTATCTGATGTCTGTGCTTTATCCTAATCTGATTATTTTTGAGTGTTTTATTGACTGTTAAATGCCCATCATTTATGTAACCCTAAATGCACAATCCTCAGTATTCCTTACGTCCTACTTCAAGTCTCTTTGTCTGGTAACATTCCCATTTCTCTTTTATCCATTCTTTTCAACATATATATCTAATTGGAAATTGTTTGTTTGTGTGTGGATGGCATAGATCATGCTGTTTTATTTCTAATTTGCTAATCTTTCCCCTATATTAATTTTACTCCATATTTATTTTATATATAATACATATATCTGCAGTTATTTATTTGATATAAATCTATCTTTTATTTGTTTTCATTTCATCTTTAATTTTATTTCTGTGTCTTAATTGGTTTCATTTGTTTTCTGTGTGTGTGTGTGTGTGTGTGTGTGTGTGTAGGAGCTTGTGAAAATTAGAACGTGTTGGATCCTACAGACAGTTGTGAGCTACCATGTGGTGTCCTCTACCAGAGCAGTTTGTCTCTGAACTGCTAAGCCATCTCTCTAGCACTGCTGTCTTGCTAGTTTTTAATGCTGTTTATTGAAGTGATTACTCTAGAATTTCTAGTATACATTTTTAACTATAACCTATTCTCAAAATTGCATAATATATTTTTGCTTAAAATACGGTTTGCTGTATATATAAACACATTTGTAAGCTGTATTACGTGACTCATTGGTGGGGGGGTAATGTTTCAAATTTAATAAAACAGTCTGAGATATCAGAGGACAGATATCACCTCTTCCAGTCTTTGTTTTTTTGTTTTTTGGGGTTTTTTTTGAGACAGAGTTTTCTGTATAACAGTCCTGGCTGTCCTGGAACTTGCTTTGAAGACCAGAATGGCTTTGAACTTTGAGATTCTCTTGCCTCTGCTTCCCAAGTGCCTGGACTAACAGTGTGTGCCACGACTGCCTGGGAGCCTGGACCTCCTTCTATAAACAAAGATGGCCTCAAACTCAGATCTGCTGGGATTAAGGGCGTAGTCACCACTCCTGGATATTCCCTGTGCTGGGATTAAAGGTGTGAGTTACCACTGTCTGATCTTCATAGACGGACTGTGGGTAGATCTCTCTGATATCTCAGACAGTTTTTATTAAGTTTAAAAATATCCCCACACATTGGTGCTATTTCCTTGCTGTAGTTTTGTTTTGTGGCAACACTAATACCAGTATTGATAAGTACTTGTATTATTTATAATCTTAAACTCTATAAATGTTGCTAAAGTAAATATAAATATGTGTAGAAGTTTTTCATAACATTTTTTACCTAGAGTTAGAATTTCTATACCCTTTTATACATACTTTTAACTTACCAGACACCGTTAAAAATTTTTTTTCACAATAGTTTTACCAATTTACATTTCCTACCTACCAGCAGTCTTATGTACTGTCTTTTATGTAGTTTTTAACAATTGCCCATGTTTGAGCTTTAGATTTTCATACAGTGACACCTGAGTAAGATTCACATCAATGAAGAGTAAGGACCACAAGTTCACTTACTAGTATGACTCTCTGGTATTGTTTTGTGGGTCAAAGTTTATTTCCGAGCAAAGATACAGAGTTTTCACTTATTGACAACAATTACCTATTTTGTAAATTTTCTTGCTTTTCATTCTTTCTATGTTAATATTGTTGTGAGTTTTTACTTTTTTAAACATTTTTAGAAATTGAATAGTCTGCACTAGCTTTAATTTTTGTAACTTCTTTAGTCAAGCTAGGACATGAAAGAATTCCCATTTGCTGCTTTTGTGGTCGGAGTGGGTGTTAGGGAGCTGGAGCTACTAATCCTTTTATTTCCCTTTTCAAGCTACCATGTACTTCTTGCATCCCAGAATTCTTTTTGAATGAAATCTCTTAATACTCTATATTTCTTAATTATACTGAAAATTACAATGTAGACTTGTCACTGCTAGTGGCTTTTATTTTTTATTCAAATGTCATTTCCTTTGCTTTCAAATTATTTCTGGGTTGAGAACAAAACAATCACTTAATGTGGCTTATAGCAAAAATGTGGTCTAACTCAGTACTTTTTATTATAACACTTCTATTTCTGTCTGCAGTTACAAGAAGTCAATGTCTATGGAATTAACTGACAATGATATAAGACCAGAATTCAATTTAAAATTAAACACAAAAGGTATTACTTTTTTTTATATATGACTTCTACTGGAAAGTATTACCTTTTTTAAAAAAAACTGTCTCTGTAAAGTATCATTCTGTTTGCATTTGTGCAATTACTTATGGTTGCTATTCACAAGGATCAGGTTTATTCCACAAAGTAGTGCTTGCTGTATACTAGAACCCACACAGTAAAATCTGCATGTGTATGCCTCTCATATTATTTTGGCATTCTATGGCAAGACATGCTAACTTTGGAACATACTTGTGAATATACAGTAGAATTTACCTCAGGAAAGTTCTCACCTAACCCCTTCCCTTTTGTTAACACTCTTCTTAAAAGAACAAGTGTGTAAGCAATCCAGATGGGAAGAAATGAACATTATGGAGCTTGGAGTCAAGTAGTCTAAAGTCACATGCCAGCTTTTTAGGAGTGTACTAGGTAGTAGTCTGTGTGGCACTTGGAATCCCTGGTTCCATAGAAGACTTGAGGTCAGCCCTTCTTACTAGGGAGACTAGCTCTCCCTAAATGCTACCCTGCTTTGTATTTGACAGCGAAGAGAAGGCCTTCTGAGACATTTCTCCTAAATTGTGTTTGTTTTCACAGTTCATATCAAGTATACTAAGAAAAGTAATTCATTAAGAATCTCTTAAAATACAAGACCACAAAGGATAAAATAGTAAAGCTGTATTTTATGATAAACACACAGTTTACTATTCATACAAAAACTAAATACTATCATAGACTGAATTCCCGGTACTTTAAAATTTATCTCAACGTGCTTTCCTATTGAAGTCCAGTTAAGCTGAACAGTATCAAGTAGTTTAATCTGGGTTCCTTCATTTCATTATTGAAATAGTAATTATTAAACTTATTAGATAAATGCTTCTTAAATCTTATCTGATGATTAAAAATCAAACAGCCCTGCCATTAAAAAGTAAACAAATAAGCCTTCAGGTATCCATTCCATAGATAGGTTTGTAGTACTATTCAAGAATTAGCTTATTTTTTAAGTCTCAGGTATGTGCTAAGACTTCTGATACATGGACTGCACATTGAGTAGCATGATTTAACTGTCAGTCTGCACTTTGAGTAGCAACTCATTATATTGACTAGTATATATCTGAACTTTTTAATGTGATAGACTACAGCCATACATAGTTAAATTTGCACTAAAATCAAATAAGCTTTATGGCTCAGCTTTTGTTCACTCAGACAGCAATACTCAATGTATGGCAGACTGTGCATGTACCACTTTTGGCGTGGGAAGTTCTACTGGACAGTACTAACTTTATGTAAAAATATGAATAAAATTATTTTTGTAAATTATATTTAAACCAAGAAATTGCTATTCCTGACAAATTCCAGGATTATCAGATCTACTTTGATATTGTGATGCCAAAGTTAATTTACTTAAATAAATAAAATTATAGCTGGTTAAATGAAAGCCTTCTGAGTTAGCAGACTCTTTAATTTCTTCTACTTAGGAACATTTTCCTTTTGTCTAGAAAGAAATCAGCATGCATATTGAACACTGATATGGTAAAATTCTCCTGTACTTCATTCCTTGAAATAATTCCTGACCTACAGGAACTTAGGGTGCAATGTGAGCGACCACATAGGAAAAGAACATTAATGTGGATTGTTTTGACCTTTCCAAATTCATTTTCAGATGAAATGCCTATCTTCAAACTTGATTATAATTATTTCTATCATCTGCTTCATATAATTATTATTTCTGGTACTGACATTGTCCGACAAATATTTGATGAGGCTATGCCACCCACTCTTTTGAAAAAAGAACTGCTTATACACAAGAATGTGCTGGAACCATACTACAATCATCTTTGGACCAATCACCCTTTGGGTGGATCATGGCATCTACTTTATCCCCCAAACAAGGAACTACCACAGTCCAAACAGTTTGACTTATGCCTCTTATTAGCGCTCATTAAACATCTGAATGTATTCCCTGCACCCAGAAAAGGCTGGGATATGGAACCACCGTCTTCTGATCTCTCTAAGTCTGCAGACATTCTGAGGCTCTGCAAGTACAGAGATATCCTCCTCAGTGAGATTCTGATGAATGGTCTCACTGAGTTACAGTTCAGTTCAATTTGGAAAAAAGTTTCTGATATTCTTCTGCGCCTTGGGATGAAACAAGAGGATATTGACAAAGTCAAGGAGAATCCCATTGAGAATATCTCCCTTGATTATCATCAGCTGTCCATTTATCTAGGCATACCAGTACCAGAAATCATCCAGAGGATGTTATCCTGCTATCAACAAGGTACTAAATAATTACTTCATTAGCCAGCAAACCATTTGAGTGTCTGTTATGTGTTTAGGGATACTTTGTTTCCCTACTTAGTGTTTTAGAGGCTTTATTTACTCTGAGAAAGAAACTAGACAAGAACCCTTAATGTATAATTTAGAGGCCATAAAAATTACATCTGCCCAAATTGTAGAGGAATGTACTCTGAGCACTAATTACGTTCAGAGCGTTTTATGAAATTTTCACTTAAATAGCTTCTGGCCAAATTACCTTTAGTAGAGGTTTTCATTGTGCCTTTTTTCTCTTTCCTTAATTATTAAAGTTTCAGTTTTCATTTACAGCTCCAGCAACATCCATTATCTGTACTAGTTAGTTATACATGAAGATTTTTTTTTTTAGCTTTTACTATTTAATATCTAGGGTACATATCAACTAATAAACAAAGAGAGGGGATGGAGTCATGAGTCATGTTCAGGGTATGAATTGTATGGCTTGAAAGACTCAAACATTCAGTAGAAACATGCTATACATTTCATAAACATTACTTCATAGTCTTAGACTAACAATAAATAAGAATTGCTGCTCAGTTTAAAATGCTTGTTTAAGTGATCATGGGTTTGCACCTGTAACTGATAGATTTGCAACAAAACTGGTGCACCTAAGGCTCAGGGAACATCTCAGAAGAGGGTGCGCAAAGATTGTAGGAGCCAGAGGACCAGGAAAACTGTAGTGAAATGTGTGTAGTAAGAAGTTTCTGGCTCAGCCTTTCCCCAAGATCTGGACCTTCAGTTCCAAATAATCACATAAAGTCTTATATTAACTACATGCTATTCAGCCTATGGCTCAGGTTTATTGCTAGCTAGTTCTCACATCTTAAACCACTTCTGTTAATCAGTGTCTTGCCACGTGGCTTGGGTATACCTGAATTCCTTCACAGCTTTCTCTTTCATCAGCAACTCAGTGTCTTTGTCTAACTCCACCCTTTTTCTTCCTCTCTGCTAGAATTTCCCACCTCCTTTTAAGATGCTTTGCCATAGGCCAAAACAATTCCTTTATTATCCGATGATAATTTACAGCGTACAGAAAGACAAACCACATCAACTGTGTTTCCTAGAAGATACGGGAGCTTCACCCATGACATCTTAACAGTATAACAGCTTGATCAAGAATTAAGAAGTACAACTCCAGTAGATACGATAATGTGGAAAGGGAAAATCTTTAGAGAGGCCTCACCTCTAGACATAAACTCTGTCCAACTCAGGGACTGCTAAGAGGGGAGAAAGGTGTTCCTTAGCAATGAGTTCCCTAACTTCCTATCCAGTACCTACCAAGTGGCAAGCTCCGAAGTCATATACCAGTTAACACTAAATGGATTGGACAGGTTGTGTTTATATGTATGTATATGTGACAATAACAACTAAAAAAGAGTACATGGTTTCAGGAGGGATGAAAGGGGGAAATGATGTAACTGCATTTCAAAAATTAAAACAATCAATTGTTTGTTGATGCTCCAGGTCTTAACTATTATTAAGTATCTTTTTTGTTTGTTTTACATTTGTTTCTTAAAATCGTGGGTTTATAGCTATTCTATGATAGATTGTTGCTTGTCTAAACTGCATTAGTGAACAGTGCTAGTTCTCTGGATAGTTATGGAATAGATTAATGCTCTATAAAGGATTGCTGCCTTTCTTAATCCTGATCAGATGTTTGTTTGTTGGGCTTACAATTACACTTCTAATTATTTTTTTTTCTCTGTTTGCCATAGGAATTGCTCTACAATCAATAACAGGCAGTCAGCGTAAGTGCATTTAAACCCAAAGTGCATAAGTGACCTTTTAACTCAGAATCCCTAAGGCATATGTATGTTGTTGACATGTTTAGTAAACTATATACTAACTGGGCATTACCCAAAAGCTCAGAAAGTTGTATAATGAACTTACTGTTGGTTAGCTGATCCTTGTCTCTGCCTCTTCCAGATTTGACTTTAGTGCTTGCCACAGGACTTCCCCAAGGATGGGGTGACAGATTTCTGTACTCAGGACTTAGCAGGCAGAAATGCCTGTCTGCCTGCTTAACTGTGCTGCTTCAAGTAACATTATTGTCTTAATAAGCACTGCCTACAGCCCTGTATTGAGGGGCAGGTGTTGAATTGCTATTCTTTACTTTTTTTTTTTTTTTTTTTAGCTGTTTTGTTGTTTTGTCTTTTTTTTTCTTTTGTTGTTGTTCTTCTGAGCAGTGTTGGCCGAGCTCTGTTCAAGCAATGTACCTGTATTCCTGTAACAAGTATCTGGATCTCTGTTACTGCGACACCTGACTCCCTGCCTTGTTTAGTCATTTCCACTCGGAGGCTCTAAATAATAAAATGTAGGGGGCTAATGAGATTGCTCAGTGGCTAAGAGAACTTGCTGCCCTTGCAGAGGACCCTACTTGAGTTTCCATCACCCATATCAGGCTGCTCACAACTACCTGTATACCTATATGCCTCCAGCTTCAAGACAATCTATACTCTCTTCTTGCCTCTGGCGACACACACATGCACACAGAGGTACGAGCCCATCCATGCACACGTGCACGCACGCACACACATACACACACACACACACACACACACACACACACACACACACACACAAATAAATCTTAAGTAAACAAGTTAAATTTAAAAATGCAATTTACATTCTAAAATTAAAGTTATTCTTTAGAAAACAATACCATATCTGAAGTTAAAATTGGACCATCTCTGAGGAAGTTGTAAGGCTGAATCGTTGGGACAATGAGAGAGAGCAAGGATTCAAAGTAGTCACATAATATGGTGCAGTTACATTTTATGAAAAGGAACGAGAAAATTACCTAGATTTTTCTTGCTTTATGTTTTATATTTATATTCTATAAAATAATATTAGTTGCATTTTAATAAGGTCAGTAGAAGAACTTAATACCTTAGTATTTAATTGTACACATTTTAAAGTACCTAAAATTTGGTATTTTGTTATTAATGAGGAATTATATTGTTTTGGTTTGTATTGATTGGTTCCAGGCTTTATACCTCTGATTTATGACTAAGTAGGCATTGTGATTTTTATATAGTAATTAAGTGTTTACATGCTTGCCCTGGTGCAGATGTTGAAGTCAGAAGAAAACTTGCTGGATTGGTTCCCTCCCTCTACATGTGGGTTCTGGGAATCAGGCTCAGGTCATCAGCCCTTATCCATTGCAATGTCATGCTGGCCTAGCAAATATTTTATAATTATAACAAAAGGCTAAAGTTTTCAAAACTTTACACATATAAACATTTCTCTTTATTATTTAGGTATTGACATAGAAGAGTTACAGAACGATGAAGAAGAATTGAGTCCACCTCTGATGGAATACAGTATAAATGTGAAATCAAACACTGAAATGCATTTAGCAGACATAAATAAAGATGTATCCTCAATACCTAGTGAATCTTCAACAGAATCTGTTAAAGATCTTCAAGAGGTATAAGGTTTAACATTTGACCTTGAAGAGCTTATTTACACCTTCAGATGTCACATGTACTACATTGAGAGCATCGGAGGCAATAGCTCAGAGTCTGAGTTGAATGAGTCTTTGCCCATTACTACTGTAGCTTCTCCTTCAGTCATTATTTTGCCCTGTGCTAGCTATAGGAGTACATCTTTTTATTCCTAACGATTAGAAGTACATTTGAGAGAGAAAAGAAGAAGATGTAGTTAAAATAAATAGAAATAAGAATACTGAGGTATTGAAATATATATCTCTAGTACAGAAGTAGAGATTAAATTATCTAGATGAAATCTGAGTGGCTTTGCAACTGTATAGATACTAATTTACTCTGGCTGAAACTCTTATCTTATGGGCATGGGATATATTGTTGCTCTTTTAAAAGTTCCTTTCTCATTTGGTTTTTTGTTTTTGTTTGATATGTTCTTTATGTTCTTTTTCAAGGGCAGAAGATTAAGATCAAATTAAATTAATATTTTTTCCATAAAAATGTAGAAAAATATGATCTAGAAAAATTCATAAAAATCTAGAAAAATAGGTGTTAGAAGGCAGACTTCAGTAGCTAGAAGAAACAGTAGATACTATCCATTGTCCATCTTGAATAACATTAAATAAATGGTTTGTTTCTTATCCGTTAGGTTAAAAGTAAAACAAGGAAAAAGAAAAAGACAAAGAATAAAAAGGTAAGTCTGCATTGTAACAGAGGGGTCTGATCAGGGATACCTGAAGCCTAATTAATACGTGAGTTCACAGTTACAACTTAAATTCATCTAGATGGACATACAATACAAGTCATCTAAAACTTTACCTAATGGCCATTCACATGCATCTGTATTTATTTATCTTTATTTTATGTATACGAGTGACCTGTATTTACACACACCAGAAGATGGAATCATATCCCATCCCAGATGGTTGAGAGCCACCATGTGGGGCTAGGAATTGAATTCAGGACCCCTGCAAGAGGGCCAGTAGTCTTAACACTGAGCCATCTCTTCAACCCCTACATTTATATTTATACAGTAAACAGTTTTAAATTAGTCACTTGATAATTTCATTAATTTCTGTATTATACTCTCCATTTTTTAAAATGGCTGTAGTTGGATTATTCTTTGGGCTACCAGTGTGGGAGATTATGTTGTTACATTGTAAATAATTGTCCCACCCACTGGTTTAATAAAAAGCGCTGATTGGCCAAAGGCAGACAGGAAGTGTGGGCGGGGCTACCAGACTAAGAAAACTCTGAGAACAGGAAGCACAGAGCAGAATGCCAGAGAGAAACCGGAAGAAGCAGAGGACAACTATGCTGTTCTGAGAAAAGGTACTGAGCTGCATGGCTGATCAGGATGAGAGTCATAGGTTAGATGAAGGGTAGAGAGCTAGCAAGTTATATGCCTGGGCCTTAGGCTGATCAGCTTAAAACTATTGTAAGCATCTGTGTGTCTCTGCGGGTCTGTGGGCTAGGCCCGAAAGTCTGGGCCAGAAACCTCATACTACATTTACATTCTGCCATGTGGCTTTTACCTCTCCTCTCAGCAATCCCACCTGTACCTCCTGCCTAGATGTTGGCTGTTGAGGTTTTTATTACCCCAGTTACTGCTTTTTCACACATTGTACTAATATCTCACAACAAATAGTTTTTTATTTTAATAGCAGTGTTCTTGTCAAGAATCCTTGCTGTATTCTAAATGTTTTCCCAAACTTTAAAGAAATCTTACACTACCCATTCCTCAGACTTTTGTCAGCTACAAAAAAGAAAAGTCACTGTGTGTATCATAGGTGTCATTAAAATCTCTGACTTGCTTGAAATATAGAAGGAAAAATGGGAATTCTTTTTAATGGGGCATATGGCTAATATTTATTCTGTGTAAACTTTATGGTTAAAAGAAAAATCCTAATTTTTCTAATCAGTAACATACTCAAATCTTGATACTTTTGTGTTTCATAAACTGACTATAGTTTCTTTAACTACAAACTACTTATATGGTATTAATCACTGAGATGTATATAAACACTTTAATGATTAATGAAACTTAATATTAATTTGTAAATATTAAGATTAAGAATAATATACTTTAATCTAAGTAAAGGATTAATGGCATTGTCATATTTATCATAACCATTATAACATTTACTCAATAGCTATTATGAAAATTAGCTTAAAAATACAACTGTCTGTAACATCAATACACATAAATAAGTTGAAATAAATGTTTAAAAAATATAAGTACTTTTAATAATTTCTATTTAATAGAGCACGGCAGCATTAATTAGTAATATATATATTTTTCAAGAGAATGCCAAGTCTCAAGGTCATATCCTAAGATACTCTGTATCTAATGACTACTTCTTTAACATTCTGGGTTTCTGCAGTTTGTCTTTCTTAAAGAAATTGGTATAATTTTGAAAATGATAGTTTTATTAAGATGAAATTTTAGCATTATAAGACAAATTTATGTTGTTACATTTTAATCATAGTATTAAATAATTTACAAATACTAAAAATAAAGTTTTTATTTTCTATGTTACACAGTCAGTGTTGCCGTAGGTACAACAGTGTATATATAGAAGGCCTGAAAGCTGTCAGCCTCATTATCTAATCAAGACTTCTCATTACAATGGTAATGACTAGATCCCTGTGAGAAATTGTAACTTTCTTTCTGTGTTGTGTTGTTTTAGAACATATGGAAGTAACAATAAAACAGTAATCCTACAAACGCCTATCAGGTGTTATCTGAAAGAAAACAATCATTTTGTTTATCTCCCAGTAAGATTAAGAAGATTTTGGTTTTGGGGTTTTTTTGGTTTGGTTTGGTTTGGTTTGGTTTGGTTTTGATGAAGCCATAAGAAAAAAGAAACTTGAAGGAAATAAATCTGGCTCTTAAATTGGGTAGTAACTGTACAAGGAGAAGTGCAGAGTCCATACAAGAGGCTAATGTGGACTAATGGAGTTTGCGTGGGAAGAGAGCTAAGGTGCACTTTGGGAAATAGCCAGCCCTACTAGATGTACTCAGTATGAACGACTAAAGGTCTTTTCCTATCAGGGATCCTGGAACCATGGCAGAAGTCGGTATTTCTAAATTTTAAAATGAAATTTATATGGGAAAAAAATGAGAAAACCAATTTGTATGTACAGCCTTGAGAATCCTAGATAGTAGAAGTCAGTTCTCCTGATTAATTAATGTTTCTAATTTAAGTTGTGTTGATGTATACAAAGTGTCTTCAAAATGTCAGTTGTTTTTGTTTCCATGTGGTTTTTCAAAATCCTTTTATTTAGTTAGTACAGAAATAATGGATAGTACACACACTGTCCTAAGGTTTCCTAATAGGTACAGACTCACATCCAGTATTCACTTCTCTTATCTCAATCAGTGATTTTCAAGATTACAAAATAAATTTAATGAGATGCAAGCACTACTTGAAAAGGAAATGGAATGAATAAGGGAAAAAATTAAATTGCATCACAGTGTGGTTATGTATTTTATAGAATTTCACATTTCTGTTTTATAGTTGACTGATGATACATAAGTATGTACAGCAGCATTATCCAAAATGTATTTTTCTCTAGCTGTTGTGAAAAAGTTTGAGAGATATACACCTAAATGCAGTCTTATCCCTGTGTTTAGCTAAAGTAGTTGATACAGATTACTAATTCTTGTGATGCTATCTTCTCAGGATAAAGACTCAGAAGAAGAACCAGGGTAAGTACTTATACTTTAATGTCTTCTAATATTTTTAAGGTATGTTTTGTCAGTAATACACACGATTTTTTTTGGAAACTTTTAACAGAAAAATAGTTTTTTGTGTTAATAAACTGGTATTCTACTGCAGGTTAGATTATTATTAACTTTGGAATAATAAAATCATATTTTTTGCAAGACTATTCAGTAGTCATCTAATACACTAACTCCTTTATCCAAACATTGACTTGAATGCTTACTAAAATAGTTAAAAATATACATTAAACTATAACTTAACTTTAATGGATAGATAATTCTTATGTCTCCAACAGACATGGGTATTCTTTCTTTGGCTGGGGTAAATGTATGAATTGTGATGATAATATAATCTTGAAGATTCAGAAATGCTTGCAAAACCTGTCTCAAAATACTGTTTCCAAAGTAACTAATGTTAATACCTGTAATTTGAAAAATAAACCCCATGGTCTCATAATTCTTGAAAACACTACTGTGAGCAATTCAGTAGATGCTTTGAGCAAGTAAATACTAACTACTTCGTATATGTTCATTTGCATTCTTAGTGTTCATGAGAAAAGAACAGTGTGAGCACTGTCCAGACTTTGAGCATGAGCACTTGCAATGTGTGCAGTATAATGCTAACTGGAGAGGCAATAGCCTAAGGAGAGCACTGTGCCACTGTGAAAGGTTGTGTTGACTGTGTCCCCACTCTAGCTCATACATGGTAGAAAAGGAAGACCAGCTAGAAGCAGAACAAGGAGATGGGCACACACTCAGCTCATATGTAAGAACTGATGCAAGTGATGTGCAAGAAGATTCTGCAGCTGAGGACAAGTTCTGTAGCCTGGACGAACTGCATGTGCTGGACATGATAGAACAGGTGAGCAGTGGAAAGGACTCCACCTGCCTTCCTTACTTTTGTTGTCTCTAGACTCTAAGCAGTATGTCTTTTTCAAAAGCAGCAAAAACAGAAAAGAGTGCTACAAAACAAAGGGGACTCCAAAAACCCACTGACACTTCAAAAAACGATTTCTGAAGAATAGGAAGGAAGGAGACGACGACAACACACCAAAAACTAGCATAAATCTCACTAAGTTAGATGTCTTGAAAATAGATTTAACAAATCAGAGCTACTTTGATTTCTTTTTAAGTTAAATTTGGTTACAACCATGAAATACCTAAAAAGCATTAGTGTATTGCAATTTTTTCTAGCTTCTCTTTTGGTAGTAGCCATTGCTTGAAAGGATAAACCTATAAGTATAAGAATATCAGTTAATTCTTATAATTAATATAAGAGCAATTACTTATACAAAGTGGATGAAAGAGTAAAACACATTCATAAGCATACTGTGTTTGAATTTAGTGGTGAACTGCTCTATGATTTAAAATGTGGATACATCACATGAATTACCCACTGCTCAAGGGTCAAGTTGCTCTAATTCTGGCTACAGTATTAGGATATGTATATATTAACTGAATTAACATAGCTTTGGCTATTACACTGATACTTAAATATGGGGCCATTAATGTTAGTCCAGTAAGCCAGAAGAACTCAGAACGAGAATCAAAATGTCACATACTGGCATTGAACAACCCACAAGGTGTTATAAGTAAAGTATGCTATAGTGAGGACCCTGTTTATAGTATAGCACAGAAGTCGAACATTAAAATAAGTTGGTGCACTGCTGTAACTAAGAGTGGCCGGTTGGTACTGCCTGAGTTAGAGTTCAGGCTCTTTCATATACTTTTTGCAAACATAAGCAAGTTACTTATACCTTGTCTGTCTTACCATAAGCAGTAACACAGCTTAACAACTGTTGTATTATTTAATGGGTTCTATTAGGAAAGTAAAGTATGATGGGAATTGTTATGGATGATAACTTTACATATAGGAGAAACCTTGTAAATAGAAAATACTGTGTTTCCTAGGAAATAAATGTTCTTGTTAAATTTGCTTAAGGTCTCATCTGGAAAGGAAAGCACAGACTGCAAAGAAACGGAGAAGGAAAGGCTGGCTCATCAGCACCAGCTTTACAAACTACAGTATGAGTGTGAAGTGAGTGCTTTGTCGCTAGTAAATACTTGGAATGGTTACATTTAATTATGTTGTTAACTACAAGAACTCAGTAAAATGAACCTTTATTCACTATCATGGGCGTGCAGATTAATCCAACCATTATGGAGATTGGTGTGGAGATTTCTTAAAGAACTAAAAATAGAACCACAGTATGAGCCGTCTGCAGGAAAGTGGATGAACTTTGATGGGTAATATTAATTGAGATTACATGATCTTGGGAATATAAAGTGCATGCTTATTCTCACATGTGGGATGTAGTATGATGTAGTATATATAAAAGAAGACGACGAGAAAGACTGAAGGGCGCTGAGGAAAGACTAGATGTGCATAATGATACGAGACGTGAAAGAGAATACAAAACTGTTGTTTGCATTGGGCCTTTCTGTGCTGATAAATCCTGATAGAACCCAAAAATAAAGTATTTGATACTGAAAGTGAAATATTTAGTGTGAAGCTTCATAGTTCCAATTTTATGACAATGCTAATCATATATGAGTTTATTGAGTTGTATCATAGGTCTGGTTAATTTTCATAGGTAATGTTTTTATTTGTAAGTATTTTTATAACAAAATTAAGCAAAAATAACTCAATGTGGATTTGGGATTTTGTTCTTTCAACCTTTTGATGACTTGAACGCTATGAAACAATATTTTTCATTCATCAGGATTACAAAAGGCAACTGAAAACAGTGACATTTCGGTGGCAGGAAAATCAAATGCAGATTAAAAAGAAAGAAAAGATTATTGTATCGCTTAACCAGCAAGTGGCTTTTGGAATCAATAAAGTGTCCAAGTAAGTTCAAACTTCATTAAAGGGAGAATTCTGAATTTGCCTTTTGAGTCTGACTCCCTGCAGCCACTAGGTGGCAGTGTGACTGCACAGCAAGAATTTTAGAGGCTATGTGTTTTTTTGTTTTTTTGTTTTTTGTTTTTTTTTTTTTTTTTTTTTTTTGTTTTTGAGAAGTCAGAATAATGATAGATGAATTTCAGATGGATGAGGTAGAGGAGTCCATTTGCTGCTCTCAAGGCCAAGATTGGTGTTTCATATAAGACAATCTCAGTCTCTTTCTCAGCTCCAGTAGAGCATGTGTGTTAATGAGAAACAATTTCCAACGTTTTATGATTTACTTCATTATTTGCTTAGATTACAGCGTCAAATCCATGCCAAAGACGATGAAATCAAGAGTCTTAAAGATCAACTTTCCACGAAAAGGTAGAGTTTCCTTTTGTTGGTACTCCCTCTCTGAAACTGCATTTCAGTCAACGATTTTAGCTGGGATAACCAGTAGTTTGCTATTTAAACATCACTTCTTGAGCCGGGGTTTTGAGAAATATCAACAACTAACTACACTGAGTTAAGAAGTATAGTCAAGAAGACAGACAAACTGAAAGATGTTCACCATAACGGACTGGAGAAACCTGGGAGCAATTCAGTCAGCAGCATTGCAGTCGCACAACAAATTCCTACCAGAAACTGGAACTTCTGCTTATACTGCAAGGTGCAAGACACACTAATTCCTATAGCATGAATTCCACCTGAATAGTGCGCGTGACTCACTGCATTTTAAATATATTCATTGACGTACATAACCATCACTACTATAATTTCCAGACCATTTTTGTAACCCCTAAAATGAGCTATATAGTCGTTTAGTGTTACTTCTCTTTACGCTTTTAGCTTCAGGCAAACAATTTCCTTTGGATTTGTGTATTCTGAGCGTGTAGTTATATATGTGGCTTCTTATAGCCAGCTCCTTTCATTTAACATGCTGGTTTGAAAGCCCGCAATGTTATAGCATGCATGGGTATTTGTTCTCTCCTCTTAAAAATCTGTGTTGTTTAGATGCAGCACATTGTGATTTCCTCTGTTAATGTTCCTTTGGCTTAGTCTCTCCCCACCCTGCCCCCATTAAGAAGCATTTATATAGAGATGTTTTTGTGCATATTTTCCTTTTGAGTATGTAGCAAGAGTAAAATTTCAGGGTCATCCATTAACTTTACATTTAACTGTTTAAGAAATTACTAAGCTGCTGCCCTTTTATATTGTGGGCAAGTGTTGGTGGGCCAGTTCTCACTACTTCTTTCTCACCAAAACTTCTTATAGATTATCTGTAATTGTTTTGCCTGGTATATGTTAAATGTAGAGCAGAACGTGACTTTGGTTTATATTTGTATTTTTTTTGACATTCAACAATATTTTATCTGCTTAAATAATAAGTGTTTCTTCTTTAGTAAATTTTAATTCAAACTCTTGGCCTATTTTAAAATTTGGAAATCCTTTTTACTACAGAGCACTATGAGTTCTTTGTATGTTTTAGTGCAAGTAAGATTTTTGCTATGCCTCATGAATGTTAGGGGCTCTAGGAATAAGTTGTCACCAGCCCTGTATACTATTTTGATCTTCAGGTATGTTTAACCATTCTGTAAGTTATTTTTCCATTTGCCTGATGTCTGTTTTGATGGATTTATTTTTCTTTTTATCTTAGGCAAATTTCATACAATATTTAGTGGTATAATAATTAATACTTGTGTTGAGGTAATATGTTTGCTTAAATATTTTTTAATATTTTTCCCACCTAGTAAGTGCTATCTTTAATGGTATATATTTGTCCTGTTTCCCATCAACATTTTTTTTTTGTTTTTAAGCATGTGAGTATATTTCTCTTAACAAAACATTGAAAATTGTTTTGTGATATTTCTTATTATAAAAATTATACTTTGAATTGCTCATGTTAAAGGAAAAATTAAGTTTTCAGGCTATGTGATTCTTAGATCTCGATGTAGGAAGCTAAGAAAGGATAAGGAAAAAAGAAAGAAAGAAAGAATTGAATTGCTAGAGATTTCACAGTCTAATAGTTATACAGTGTCGTGCACGTCTTACATTTCAAGCTGTGGAATTCAGTTCCATTCTAAGACATGAAATCCAAATTCTGAAATAACTAGTAAAGTCTTTGACTGCAGTGACTTCCTCATTACAAGGGTAAGAATTTACATGGTTGCTGTTGTTAATGCAAAAGCAGGCGGCAATGTTAAATAAATTAATAACTAATATTCAGTGCCTAATGTCAAACACAGAATGTCTTGTGTATACTTTCTGAATTATTTATATAGCAGTTTTTAAGGTGATAAAACTTTCTCCATTTTCGCATGTGTAGAAACTAAGTATAGAGAACTAAGCACCTTGCTCACATGGTTTTTCTAGTATTACACACTATTAACTGGGTAGTTACTAGCAGCAGAGTTCTCCAAGGTCAGGGTGTTGCCACTTTGATATCCTAAGGGCTAGCTGCCTCCCAGCAGGCCATTGTCTTCTCATTCTACCTACACATAGAAGGAATGTAGACCTATCTCAAAGCATCATTTAAAATAAAATATTATTCCCATTGTGACGCCTTCATCTTTATGACCATATCACTTCCATCTTAGGAGAAAAGATTCTTCCTCCAAGATCCTTACTTTTGGGGATGTTGTGTGACAAAACTTTTCCTGGGAAGACAAAACATGTGTATCTGCTCATCCCGGATAGGGAATCCACAACAGACAAAGTACAGACGCCACCAAAGCCCAGCTTATGAAACAGTTGAGTTTTAGTGGGGCTACTTAAAGGAATGTGAGTGAGGATTTACTCAGAAGAGCAGAAATGTCACAGAGGCCCACCTCAGCAGGGTGACAGCTACAAAGCTGGTAGCACGCTGCACAGCCTGAGACAGCTTATCAGCCAGGTTGGACAGTGTTCCTCCCAGGTGTCTGAGTTGATCTGGTCTCAGAGTCTTTTTCAACTTGGCTCTGCTCTTTTAAGAGAGACTCTTAGCTTTTATTGCTTATACTGGTAGGGAGGAGCCTAGTCAATCTGGTCAGTTTTGGGACTTCTGAAGCTGCTTTAAGTTGTTTATACCATACTGTTTAAGTGGTTTTCTGCAAGATGGAATGTTTTCTTGGAGAAAACTTACATGGTCCAAGATTTCAACTAATGAATTGTGGGAGAACTGAAATATTTAATCCATTATTCTTGTCTAAGGTTTTACATCTAATAGGCCCTGGAGGTAAGAGGCATTTTAAGATTATGTATTCAGAATTTAGGTTATAGTGGCTGTACTAAGGACCTTAACACTTCTGTACTTTTGGTAATAAAGAATAAAAGTTTTAAGCAACATCTCTTATTTTTATGTGCTATATACTTTTCCTTGTGATAGTCTTATATTTCTCCTTCTGAATAGAAGAAAGGGCTATCATAATGTTACTAATTTTTCATGATCTTTCATTTCAGATCTCAGTGGGAAATGGAGAAGCATAATCTGGAAAGCACAGTGAAAGCATATTTAAGCAAACTGAATGCAGAAACCAATAGAGCCTTAACAGCTGAGGTAAACAGGAAACAGGAATGAATGGAGGAGGGAGAATAGTTTTTCTTTCATATAGTTAAAGAGTTGTAAAAGATTAGCTTTGAATAAACAGAAAAAAGACATCTCCTCATTCAGAAAATTATAGTTTTAACTCCTATCCCTGTGTTTCATGGACATGTTATTTGGGAGTACTTGAGGATCTCTAATGTTACATTGCTTTCCTTCTTCACAGTATTTATAGTTGGAAACTACTTCTCATGAAGCTAGTCACTAAACTATACTTGTACAAATAATATATTACCACTATTGTAATACCACTTTCTCTGCTATGTCCCATATTAATCTTCCAGAAGTATATACACATCATAAGCACCAATGTCAAAAGCCAGCATACTCTCCATAACCCTAGAAAGTCACATAATACTGTTAAAGTTAGTTTATAATACTACAGCTAGGGTCTCAGAAAAAACAAGATTATGTACGTGCATGTAATTTTATAACTAATGAAACTCACTATATATAGTAAGATTCACATTGTTTGAAGAGCTTGCTGACATCAAAAGCATTACACACCTTGTCATTTGTCATTGGTAAGCTCTGTTCCCTAGTAGAGTTCCTGAGATTCCGGAACAACCAAGAACTGATAACTTAAGCACACCGAAGAAAACAGTCCTGCAGCCTTACGCCACAAAGGAACACCAGGTCTTACCTTAGGCTCATGTATATTCTTTGTTCTTCAGAGCGTTTACTTAAAATTTGCTGTCGGCTTCTGTTAATTTTAGGGGATATTTTCTAACACTTGTTTCTAAGTATTGATTTTGGTAATTATTGGGTGATTAATAGCTAAGCTAAATTATTGTACGTCAGTAATGATGTGGGAAGTCTTCCTGCTGTTGGAGAAATACATAGCAGAAGGTTTGTAAGGACCATTTGGACTGTGCCTTTTCTGTAGTCTGAGGGTTTCTTTTGAGTATTCTCAAACTTTGCTGCATATTAGAATTAATTTATAATCTTGATGTCTTGGCTATTTTTCTATCAATTAAGTTAGTATCTCTGGGGCCAAAGCACCACTTTTAAAGTTTCGGAGGCTAGTCCAATGTGTGAGGGAAAATTAAAAAGTAATATTCTCGAGTTCTTACTAACCCAGTAACTATTGAATAAAATAACTAAAATTGTTGAACTGCCTTGATCAGAAAGCGTTTATGGTATTTCTTGTCAGAATACTGCAGTGTTTCTGGGAGAGACTGAAAAAATCACTGAGTTTTCTTGAGATGACTAAGAGAAGGATGCTCACTTAGAATTTCTTCAGTTCCTTTCTCTTTCAAAAATCTGTAGGTGTACTTCTTACAGTGCCGTAGAGATTTTGGCTTACTGCACCTCGAGCAGACAGAAAAGGAGTGTCTCAATCAGCTTGCCAGGGTGACTCACATGGCTGCAAGGTAACATTCTCTTCTTAGTTCACTATGGCCTCAGAAAGGGACAGTGTCTCCAGAGTTGAACATGATGGTTGATGGATTTTATATATGTGTGTGTCAGAGTCATTGGAGTAATTCCAAAATCTAGGCTTGGTTTGTTTGTTATTGATGCATTGTGTTGCATTTCCTAAATTACTGAGAATCACAGAATACAGTAGCAGCTTCCTCCCCCATAAGAGGTATGCATGCAGGCCAGATATTTACAGAACAGATAAGTTTTAATTGGAAAACTGTTTTCTAATTGTTCTCTACTAATGCTTGATTTTAAGTTCTTTTTAATACATTTGGGAAAAAATTGTAATAGCTCCTAATGCTATATGTTAAGTGGCAGTTAGTGCTGTGCTATATTAATTTTCAGATATTGGAAATAGTTCTATGAAATTTTTCTTAAATTTATAATCATAGATTATACCTTTAAAATTTAATGAGTTAATTATCTCTGAGATCCAAGCATTATTATTTTATAATAATCATCATTTTCAACATTGCCATTATTTAATGTATAGTATGCTGAGAAGGTACTATTGTGAGTGATCGTTCTGTCACTGCTTGTCAGGACAAAGAGCACTGCACAAGTTAGAGTTTTATGAAGCTCCTTTTTGATCTCAGTGGTGACTTTTTTGTGAAATGTTGGTCTCATGATATAGATGTAATGCAGCTACAGCTAGTCCTTTCGGAAATCCACAGGAAATTCCTTCTTGACACAGTATGCGCTAAAACTTTATGAATTTTTCCTGCCTTAACTATTTATAAGACATGTATTAATAAATAGTTGCTATACTGGTATATGTGATAGCTTCTTCCTCACAGGAGAGTGTTGATTGGTTTTATCGTATTTGAATGTGTGTGTGTGTCTTTTATGACTTGTCATCTCAGAAGCAATTTAATTTTTTAAATTACATTAGAGCTAGATAGATAAATTCTGGCTCTGGGATATCAGGGTTAGCATAAAGATTATCCCAAACCTTCCTCCAAGATGGGATACCATTCTTGAGATTGCATCTGCCTTACATACTAAGGTAGCTTCTGTTTGTTTTTTGTTTTTGTTTTTTTTTTCTGTATTGGGTGAGATACTTGGGTGTAAAACAACCTTATTGTATCATCAAGATACAAAAGAAAAATGGCACTCTGGAGATAGGAAGAAATGGTTTTTGGAAGCATGTGTTATTATCTTCCCTTAGAAGAGGTGCATATATTGCTGGTTTCTCTGTTTATTGATAACAAGCCTTTCCATGTATCTTTAACTTTCACTAATTGCTAGTATTGGAGATAATCTTCCTTTATATTATTGACATAAATACAAACGAACACTTAGAATTTTTTTGAAAACCTCAATGGAATATGTAAAGGAAGCTTCCTCTGTGTCTCCTTTTCTGCATCAGCAACCTAGAATCACTTCAGTTAAAGGCTGCCGTGGATAGCTGGAATGCCATTGTGGCAGATGTTAGAAACAAGATTGCATACCTCAGGGTAAGTGCTGAAGTACACTTATCAAATTGGCAGAATTGTGTGAGCACAGACAGGAAGAACATCTAACACTAAAAGCAAATAGTTAAGAAACTGAAGAGCATTTTTCTCATCTCAGTTACCAAAGTTTATACTCTGTTTGTAATTGTTTTCATATAGTTAAGATTATATATAAATTATAGACTCGAGTATGAATTTTTAGGTCCTAATTCCAGGAAAAGATAAACTCAAAAGTTGTTCCTTAAGTTGCTTCCTTTCTTATCTTGCCCAGAATTTTAAAGGCAAACAAAATTAAACTCCAGATTCACTCCAAACAAAACTGAATATCTGTCCAGCTATTGAATTACGTAGAATGTCAACTAGAGCTGTTTTTAGTATTAGCATTTTATATACTTCTTCCATAATGCAGAATCTTAATTACTAATTTAATTGAATTGAGACTCTGAGAAAGCCAAACTAGTAACTATTTATAGACATGGTCCTCAAATCTTTATATATAATATATCTGCACCACATCTGTAAATGACGCAATGCTGCTCAGTTACAAAGAGCTGCATCAGAACACTGGATTGTCCACTTTTCAAATGATGGCTTTACCCATTCCTCCCCGGGACCATTGTTCCTCTGTCGTTAGTGGTCCTTAGAATTACCTTTAGGAGTATTCAGAGTTTTAGCCTCAAAAGCACTGTCCCTTGCTTCCTTCCAAGCCTATTTCCTGCATGATGACCCAGTGCTTTTGTGTGTATGAGGTACCGTTTTCTAGTCATTGTGGGTTGTTTACTAAAATGAATAAGGAAAACTAGGGACCGTGCAAAAGGAATATTGAAAATATGAAGGTTTTCCAAATGAGACTGTCATGTCCTCCCCTCTCTCCCTCCTTTCCCCTCCTCCCTGTCTTTCCTATCTCTTCCTCTCTCTTCTGTTCTTCCTTTCTTACTCTCAAACTCCAAGAGAATAAAACATTTATAGAACTGGAGCAAGCAAGAGTTGTGGTTTTTTTAGACACATAAAATTATGGATATCTAACATTTTCTATTTTTTTTTTTACTTTCTAAAATTGAACAATGACAGTGAATTCAGTTCTTTGTTAAAATGTATTTATTTCTTCCCTATTAGCTCATGTGTTTCTTATAGATATTTTACTCTTTTCGATTCTATACTCATCTTATATCAGTGCTTCTGAACTGGGAGTATTAGAAACACTGAGAAGTTACCATAAGCGACTGAATTATGTCACTGTGTTTTACCAATAAATCTCTGAAGCAGTTATTTAAATGTGGGCGTGAAAGCGTACAGAATTTTTTTAGGTAAAAAATTGTTATATTTTTTCTGTCGGCGGGTTGAGAACTAGTTTATGTTGAATTATTTAAACACTGCTATATGTAGTTTGTAGATTGAGTGGTGTCTAATCTGTTTTCTTCTGTCAGACACAGTACAACGAGCAAATCAATAAGGTGAAACAAGGATTTGCCCTGAGCACCTTGCCTCCAGTCCAGCTTCCCCCGCCACCACCAAGTCCTGAGATACTGGTAAGGTTCCTGGCACTTTGGAAAGTTGTCATCTTCCTTTTGCTAAGTGGTGTGTTTGGTGTGTGCTCAAATGGGATTCAGCGCGTGTTTACAGCAGTTGCCCCTGATGGCCGATCCATGCCGATACAGTTGACTGAGGCCAGTTCAGACTGGCATTTAGTCAGGCATCTGAGTCTAAAAGTGCTGTTTATGCTCTCAGAGTTACCTGCGTGATGAGATAACTTCCCAGTGAGTGCTTGGAGTTCTCATCACTCGTGTGTCGTGCTATGTAAGTAAGGCACTAGCATAATATCTCGGAAGTTCCCTCTACTTCTTCCCTATCTGCTCCTTTAGCTTTCTAATCTACTGTGTTTTGACAGCGAGGGCATTTTCCATTGTCGCCATCTCTACGTAATAAGAACCAGTAGATTTAACCAGATGTACTGATCTGTGTACTTTAGAGACTAGAGTACGTTAAGCTGAGAAATACAACTTTCATGAACTTTTAGGTGATTATTTGGTGACACTTTTTTATTTTTAATTTAATTCTTAGATATAGAAAGTAAAGAAAGGTAAGATACATAGGGGCAGATGGCTTTTGTAATTACCATCCCTTCTAACTCTGTTGATGTGGGAATGTCTTTATATACTGTAAATATCAATCTTTAAAAAAGCTATTTTGGCCCATGACCAACACCATAAAAAATAAATAAAAAATCAAAATAGATTAAAAAAAAAGAGCGAGTCGGACAGATCAACCCAGCTGCCCAAAAAAACGACATATAAAAAACACAGATAAACCACAAACCACATAACAAAATAAGTTAATAAAAATAAAGTTAAAATAAAAAACTAACAGAATAACTAAACCATAAACTAAACAACATAATTAGCATAAACATCTAAATCATTTTTAAAAAACTAAAGCAACCACAAACAACTAAACAGTCTTTTTGTTTTAGATTTTTTAGTTTTGTTGTTTAATTTTTTAAAAATAATTTAGAAGTTTATATTAATTTTATGTTGCTTGACTTATGGCTTAGGCACATTGTTAGCTAGTTTTTCAATTTTAATTTATTTTTATTAATTTGTTATGTGGCTTGTGGTTTATTTGTGTTTTTTATATGGTTTTTTTTTGGGTGGCTGGCTTGATTTTATTTGACTTTGTCTTTTAATATATTTGATTTTTTTTATTTTTTATGATGTCTGTCATGGCTAAGACAGTCTTTTATTTAAAGATTGATATGTCTAGTATACAGAAAGGCATTTTCACATCACTCTGTAAATTTTATTCTACTCATTATTTAGAAGATCACATTTGCTAGACTATAACACCAGTGGTTTCTTATCTAGTTCCCCAGAGAGTCCTGTTTCCATCTAAAAGTTCATGATTGCACTCCATTACTGTTATATGACTGTAGGCATTCCGGTCTTCTGAACTCTAACTAAAATTACCCATTAAACTCTGTTTACAGCATTCTAGAGTCTTTCTTGTCAAATATTTCCAAATTCTTTTCACAACCAGTTCCAAAGACCTGAAAACCGTATAGTCAGATTTAATCATCAGTGAGATCCCACTACTGAATTCTAGTGTTCTGTGTTTTATAGTCACTAGGATGAAGTACCTAACAAAGCAGGTTAAGGGAGGAAGAATATCTTTTGGCCGAATTTCAGTGGGGTTCATCCGTTATGGCAGGAAGATAGTGGCACAGCAGAGCAGTTGACTTCTTGATGTGCTGGGAAGAAGGGGGAAACACCTAATTATTCTCAAAGAATTATTGGTAATTTGAAAATAGTGATTTTCAAAGGGACCTCAATGTAGACTCTACCCACCACTTACTCATTGTTTTAAAATTTAATAAAAATGCATTTTCTTTGGCTTTTTCAGATTCTCATAGATTTGACTAATATTCTAACCCACACATTTTTTCCAATATACTTTATATCTGAATTTCAAATCAGTGTCTTACCTACTACACTGTTCTCTGACTTGAAAGGATTGTTCATTAAAAAAAAATCTATACAGGGTTTTATTTTATTTACTTTTTGCCTTTTTTACATTAGATACAGCAATTCTTAGGAAGACCCCTTGTGAAGGAATCTTTCTTTAGACCCATACTCACTGTTCCTCAAATGCCTGCAGTTTGTCCTGGAGTTATGTCTGCAGCTGTACAGCCTAGACCACCCCTGGTAAGAGCTTTTCTGGGTGACTTAATGTTAACTACTTCTATATAACTATAATGGGATTCCTGAATAAACATTTTACCTTCATTTGTTTGGTAGGATAATGTTGGCGATGCTGGGGATGATGAGAATTAAATGATAAATGAGTGAATACCTGTTTTACCTAATATTAGCTTGGTTTTGAAATAACAGCAATTTGTATTTTTGTCCTCTGAATTGTTGGAATTGTGGCTTTCCTTCTGTGACAAATGAAGCTGTAAGGTAGATGGGCATTATTGTTCTTGACCCAGCTTGTGTGGAAAGCGAAGAGGAGAAGTCAGTGCGCAGACACCACAGTTCCCGCTGCATCCACAAAGTGTACCTAGTCAGATAGCTTTTATACAGACCTGAAGAAGGAATTCGTATATTTAAGATGGCTGTTTTTTGTCATCTTGACCAAACTTTAAGGGAAAAAAAAGAACAACAAAATTTTCCCAAAAGAATGATGTCAGATATAATTAGTGAAATATTTTCTTAATCCTGACTTTCCATAAAAGTACTTGAGTAGCTTAAAAAGTAAAAAGTGTGTCTATATCTGTGTGTGTCTGTATTTTCACGTGTGTGTGAATACAGCAGTATATAATTCCTGTATCTTGCGTTCAATCTCTGTTTGAGATATATATTTAGGTGGACTTATGTGTGTCTGCGCCAGTTGTCTGCAAAAGAGAAGTCTCAACATTTTAAACAAGCACCACAACTTTTGTCACCCTGTTAACTGTGCTGCTTCTGTAGTTTACTTTCTGTTATTCTATTGAAAACATTGAGATCTCCTAACCTCCTAATAAGATGCCGTCAGGGTCCTGGAGAGAGAGAGAAGAGGCTGATGTGTTTGATTCCAGCCACTGGTACCTGTTTGCTTTCATGGGACCCATGGAGGTTTGAGGAAGTGTTGTCATGGTTTGATTCCCTTGGTAACTTAATTAGCTGTCTAACCTAATTCACTTAATGTTTCCTTACCATAAAATACACACAAAAAATAATGGTTTTGGTGTCACAGCTCTTTATCTTTGTTATTTTTCCAGCTGTAAAAGTATATTTAATAATTGGAAAAATAATAGATAATGGAGAAATATAGACATTGAAAAGTAAACTATGTTGTCGTTGAATTCCTAGGAAATCACCATTTGCAGATTATTGTGTAACTTACAGATGCTTTTGTGTGTTCATGTGCATCCACTTATTAAAACTTTTAATACTAAAGGCATCACACCATAAATGCCATGCTATATACTGTTTTGAGTAACACTAAACATATTCCATGGTATCTCTTGCACCCAGACATATATATGTAAGAACTTGATTAATTTGCTGTAATTTTTTAGTCATTCCCTTGTTGGTAGACTTTATATTCAGTTTTCTATCATTATTTCTTTAAAATTCTACAGTATACTGCATGTGTTTCTGTATGTGCTGGTAATTACAGGGCAAAATTATAACAAGTTAGAAAAACTCTATTAGAGTATGTAGATATCAGTATGACTCTTCTTTTTTTTTTTTTTTTTTCTGAGACGTCAGAGTGCTATGTTGTCATGTGCTGTTACCTACTAAATAAAGCTGATAGTTATTTCTCTGTGCCCTTTCTAGATGCCTGGTATAACCTGGGCTATGCCAACGCCTATAGGTGATACTGTGTCACCCAGTGCAAGTCTGTGCAGTGAACCTCTCATGATAAACTGGGAGAAGATTACAGACAGGCTGAAAACTGCTTTTCCACAACAGACAAGGTACTTCACTTTTTCTTTACTGGTTACACTGTTTTTACAGTTTCCATAGGCTTCATTGTAGAAATGAAACACTCCACACACGTCCACAAGTACTATTTCTTTGTCAGGGTCTTAGTAAAGCACATTGAACTAATAAGGGAGAGTGCTCACCAGAAATGCTAAGTAACCATGTTGACTTTTTATTTGCCTTAAGACACGAGAAGGTAAGTGTTTGTTCATTTGCTAGAAGTACTAGCTGTAAACTGACCGGATTTGAATGCCTCCAGCGACAATTACTTTAACAACAGGTCACCAAAGTAAAATCTCAGTTAATTGTTTGCTGAGCCCCAACATCATCAGGTTTCAGTTTATTTTTTTATTTTATTGAGATTCCTATGATTTGTTTGTTAGTAACTACAGTTCAATTTAATAAATCAATTTTTCTGGCTTTTACTCTCTGACTTTAGCAGAAGAAAATTTAATTCTAAAATCTCTGCTCTTTTATGTGTGGAAATAGTCTAGTTTTTCTTTGTATTTTAATTTGAAAGCATTATATCCTGTTATCAAATTAGATTATGATCTTAATTTTCATAATTATAGAGAAATAAAATTATATGGTTATAGATAATTGTAAAAGGAATAAATCACTAACCTTAGGGAATAAAAATCTTTTTTTTATCATAAGTGTAGGTGGCAGTGGGGATTAAAAAGGGAAATACTGGTTAAAATAATTAAAAATTATTTTGTTATATAATGAATGTATCTTTTGCTTGCTTTATTTTTCTATTTTGGGGTGATATATTTTATATTTAATAAAATCAGCCTGTAATTACAGAGAACAGAATCACCCACAGTCAAGTCATGAGGGTCAGAGAATGGTGACCCGCACCCTTAATCCCATCCTTCAGGGGACTGAGATCTTCCTTTATTTCTGTGAGTTCCAGGCCTAACAACCAAACAGTAGTAGCTCTAGGATTATGATGCAGAATTGAACACGAAAGTGAACCAGCTGGGCGGAGAAGATATTTAAGGCAAGAGGAGGCAGAGATTCAGGCATCTGTAGGAGTGACTAGCCAGGACCTTTGAAGACAGCTTTTCTCCTGTTCCGCCTGAGAAGTTGGCTGAGTGAGAACTGACTGTGGTCTGTTTCCTCTCTCCGATATTCCAGGCTGATTTTTTAAATATAAAACACATCGTCACAGTATTTAGTCTTTACTTTTCTCTTTGAGTTTTATGAAGGAAAACTTTTAAATATTGTAAAGATAAGAAAACATTAGCGAGAGTTATTATTAAAGGAATACTTTAGTAGTCAGAAATGAAATTTGAAACAAAGTCCTCATTATGTAAATGAATCAACTCAGTTTTCGCTTAGTGAACTCTTTCATAAACATGGTTAACTTTCATGGTAAACACATTATATGCTGCTTTGGACACAACTTAAAGTCTTCATTTTGGTTTCAAATAGATACAGTTGACATTCTTAGATCTACGACTTCAGAGTCTGTCTGTTGACTGTTGCATGAATAGGATCTTCTATCTTATCTTTGTGGTACATCCTCAAAGCAGCAGGAAAAACCAGGCCTTCTCTCTCCTTGATCTCTTCCAGGAAGGAGCTTACAGATCTCTTACAGCAATTGAAGGATTCACATGGGAAGGCTGTGTCTCGACTTACATTTGATGAAATCGTTTACAAGATTTCTCAAATGATTGAGCCCAAGAAATCTGAGGTAAAACACAAGCAAACAAGAAACAACAACAAACTTTAATGCTTTGTTGTCATCTCTGTAACAACATGTTTAGGAGTTGGGAATCAATAACCGAATTATAGGACATCACTGATTAACAGCAAATAAATCCACAAACTCAACTTGACAAATTACATGCGAACTGTTTTAGATCAGAGTAGAGTAAAATTGATCTCCTTTGAGTTTTCTAAAGGCTGCTTTGTAAGGCTTTTTTTTTTTTTTCTAATTTTCTGCAAAGATTTATTTATGTAGCTTTACATAGCTCTAACAAATGCTGCCAACATTTTATGTCAAGATTTATCGTTTATGCTTTTTTTTCCACTACAATCTATTTTATTCAATTTTGTCAGTTGATACTGTTGTAGGATAATTTTTAAAAATAAATATTATTTTTAGAGTGAAGGAAAATCTGCACCAGATGGGAATAGTACATCACCCAGCCACACTTCGTTACAGCCTAATGCTTCCCAGGCCTCCAAATCATCACAAAGTTCTACCACATGGGAAGGAGACAAAGATTTGGTGAGACAGAAGTTGTTGACTGTAAACATGTTTAGAGATGGGAGGAAAAAAAGACTAAATTTTATCACATTTATTTTTTTCTAGGATAATGAAGAGGAAGAAGAGGAGCCTTGTGTAATCTGTCATGAGAATTTGTCTCCAGAAAACCTTTCAGCTTTGCCTTGTGCTCACAAATTCCACTCTCAGGTAAATGTTTAAGCTTGTCCTGTTAGCATTTTACCATTAATCAGCTAAGCAAGCTTACTGCCTTACATAAAAGGTACATGAGCATCCAGTGACATTTCACAGTCCCACTGGGTATAGCTACCTATACTTCACTCTCTGGGTGCCATGTGGAAATGTTTACATCCTTCACTGTATACAGTCATGGTTGTACTACTGTTTTTCAGGAGGACAGCCTGGAGATTTAAATGGCAGACAGTATACAGTACCTTGAACAGAACTAGGAGAAATGTTAATTGACATAGCAGTTGAGTGGCAGGACTAGCAACAAAGGAGTGCCACTTTATGCCGACTTGCTGTAAATCCTACAGTGTCTATTTTCCATATGTAATAATGGCTGCTCATTTTAAAGCAGACTTGTCTAGTAGTCTATGTAACCTCTTGGGTTTATGTTTGAAGATTCTGAGGCTTGAGTATTATTGTTAGAAAAATGTGAGCCTGGCATATTTTTGTGTTCTTGGTACCTATATGGGTTAACTAACTCCTAGTGCTGCTGCTGTGTAACTGTTACTGATGTAAAATGAATGGTTCCAATGCCCTGGGAGTAAATGTGATTCACCAAAAGAAAAAATAACCTTAGACAAGAAGTATTTTTTTTCGAGGAAGTGAACAATTGCCTGATTTTTCAAGCCATGTTTCAAAGATATAATATTTGGTACCTGGTAGAAAATAATGTATGTTGTCTGCTTTGATTTGAAGAGGTTTTAAAAATGGCTAATCCCAGAAGGTCTCTAAAATGACACTTAGCCATACCCACCTTTCCCATTTTGAAACTTTATTGTGTAATGATTTTAAAATAAGAATGTTTGTCAAAACTTATTTGCTATTGCCCAATGAATAAGAAGTACATAATTCATTCCGTTTACTCTTTAGGGTTAGTTATTAGGCCTCAAGATAGTCTCTGTTATCTGACTTAGCGCTCCATTATTCAAACATCATAACTATCTGGTTTTAGTGTCAGTACTTTGCAAAACATAACAAATACTTCATAGTTCAAGAGTACTATGATTTTCAATGTAGAAAACAATCTGAAGAGATCCAGGGTGTTTCAGCTTTAGAGCCCCATAAAGGTATCGGTCTCTTTTGTATTCCAAGCTGTTATTTGTTTAATTAATTATAAATACAAAGAACTTATAAATAAAATCAATCAAACTGAGAATAAAGCAAACTGCTCCAATATCCTTGTAAGGAAAGTCTACTAGTCATGTTTTTTTTTAAATAGGGTGAGATCAAATTTTGAGTCAAATAGACTGGATAAAGCTAATGCTGCAGTTGCCAGTTTATTGCTTAGCAAACCAGAGAGGGTGCCATAAGTGCAGCAGATGGCTTGGCTTTCAGATCCACCAGAAGACATATTGGTTGGTAACTATGATGCATAGAGTGGTAGCTGCCTCTGCTGGGCTAAATTTGAAACTCTGACTTGAATCATTTTGCTCCTTAGTGCATTAGACCATGGTTGATGCAACAGGGGACATGCCCCACCTGCAGACTCCATGTTTTGCTACCAGAAGAATTCCCTGGCCACCCCAACGGGCAGTTACCCAAGATCTGATACAAGGCAGGTAGCTATACCTAAGATCAGTTTTAGACATTGGAATTTAGTTCGGCTTTTTAATGAGCTAATTGTTTGGATAGTATTATGCAGCAGTATACGCTTTGGTGTCATGCTAATAGACCAGCTAATCATAGCAGAGCTGAGCCAGAGATTGAGACAGATCTCAAGCGCATGTAAGTTAAGTGGAAGGCACTTAAAGAAGGTGGGATTTCATAGTTGCATTTATTGTTCTTCATAACACTTTCTGTCTGTGAACAGGCCTGTAAACATGACTGTTAGTGTATTTCTTAGAATGTCTTGTCTTCCTACTCTATTGTTTTTACTGTCTCTCAAGTATGCTACATTTTAATTTCCTGAATAAATTGAGGAGAAAAAGTAAGAAAATTCTATAGATTTTTGTTGTCTTTTTAACATTGAAGGCTTGGTGTTAAAATGTAACTATTTTAAGTTATATTTCTATCCGCACAATGCTATTTTATCTTCTGAAATGGCTGCCTTTGGAGGGATTATGGACTCTTTGACCCTGGTGACCATATAAGGGTATATAACAGCCTGTGACAGGTTATTTCAGACACTGCAGAAGCAGTTTGTCAGGTTGCTGTTTCCATGAAATCTTCACAATGATCATGCTCTAGGGACTACAGCTGGCTTTAAAAGTCACAGCACAGGATGCCTGCCTTCCCATTAGCTAGTGCCTAATGCAGAGTGAAGTTAGGAGTCAAGAGGCAGTAAGGGCAGATATGCTGAGATGACTGAGATCCTACATTCTTTGTAAACACATTCCTTGGCTCTTCATCATTTGCCTTTGGAGGAGTTTTTTTTTTCCTGCTTTTAAGATGTCTGCTGTCATGTAATTGTTCTGGAGAAGAGTGAAAGCCATTTATATGTACTCTCTGCTGCCTGTGTTGAAGTTGATATCCATTAGACCAATTGCCTATCTAGAGCTTCTCACTGAGAGTTTCTTAGACAACAAAGCCTGTTATAAAACCAGTGTAAATGCTCCATGGTGTACATGCCTGTACTTTCAAACTTCAAGTAATTTATACTTACCTTGTCAGACATGTATCCTTGGTTCATATTTACAATCTCAATTTCACTAATTTGGAGGAGGGAAAGGGTTTGTTTTTGGGGGAGGGGCTCAACTTTTTTGGTAAATATTTCAGTATGAATGTATTTTGAAATTACTGTGAATCTATTTAAAAATTCTATGCCTTGTAATTGTATGCTAAACTTTTTTACTATGAAAATAAAGTGAAAATGTGAAGGAAATATTTTTTAAATGTCAATTTTGGAGTGAGTGAGATGACTGAGCTGGCTGTTGCAAAGCCTGGTGACTTGAGTTCTGATCCTGAGATGCCCACGGAGAAAGGAGGGAGGTAGGGATTCCACAGTGCTTCTCTGACCTCCACATGCAGTGTGGCCAGGGACCACACAGTACACTCAGAATCACAAGGAGGGAGGCAGGGTGTGTTTGAGTAGGCTGTACTAACGTTGTGTTAGAGTTGCAGCATCTAGGACTTAACCGTCGTCTACTGCAGTTATATAGCACATCACCTTGTAAGACAGTTCATGCTTACTACAGTTTGTTTCTTAGTTCATTTTTATTATTGTAATTTCATTTTTTGTGGAAAATAAAGTTATTTCTGAATTGGATAACTATTTTTCTAGTATTCATCTTAAATGTACCCAAAATACTTTCATTATTCTCTATTTTAAATATTTATTTCTTTAGTGTTGGAATTAAAATTTTCTTCTGCTTTAAGGAAATAATAGGAAAATATCTATGTCATCTTGGAGTCTTAGAATACAGAAGTTTGAGAGTTAGTGCTTTTCCAATCTGTCTCTGTTTTTCAGGTATTTATTGTCCAAAGTCATATGGCTGAGTCCTAGGTACACCTCCTGGTACTGATGTGTCCTGATGCTCTGCCATATACCTCCTTTACTGGTCCATGTGCTAGAGTTGTAGGATAGCAGTGATGAGTGGTTTGGCAAAGCCACGTAACCTGAGTTCTACCTCTGGGACCACCATGGTGAAAGGACAGAATGACCAACCCTGCACTTGTCCTCTGACCTTCATGTGCACAGTGTGGCTTGTGAGTGCAGGAGCCATTCTTGGCTTCAAGTATAGTGAGAATGTAGAGCTTTAGTAGCCTGCAAAGTCATGGCGAGTTCTACAGGTGAAGATAGTGGAGCTATAGAATTGATACACAGTTGGATTCACTGCCATGCTTTCTTCTGCAGCATGATTTTACTCTGCTCACAAAAACCAGCTAATGACTGGAGAGCTCCTAGCATGCAGTATTTATATCATAAATATTTGGGTAACTCAGTGAGTAAGAGTGCTTACTGCCCACAGATGAGAACCAAAGTTGAAATCCTGACACCTTCATAAAAATTCTGGGCATACCTTTACATACTCTAACCAGAAGGTGGAGACAAAGGATCCTAGGAGCTGCTGACCAGCCGGCCTACCCAGTGAGAGATTGTATTTCAAGTGAATAAGGTGAGGGAGAGAGTACATGAGACCTAGAGTCTTCTTCTGGCCTCTGCACGTGTGCTCAGGAAAGTGCACCTCTGTATGCATCCACACAAACACACCATTGTTAAAATAATAAAATATTTGAAAGTGTCTCCTACTGGAGAATGTTTGCCTCTTTATTTTTCATGTTTATATCATTTTACAGCTTTTATAGGATACCTTCAGATGTATTGATACTTTGTTTGATTTACTATCTTATTACTATGATTTCTTTATAGAGGATGAATCTCAGCGCTCAGATAAGGGGGAAATAATGTATTCACGGTGACAGTTAACAAATGCTACAAAGTAGCATTCTGGGATTGTAATACAGGTCTTCCTCCTAGCTGGTGTTCCTACTAGTACTGACCTTTGTATCCATGTTTGGATTTACTTCGTACATAACGAAAGTAGCACTCACTTCTTAAAATAATTCTCTTCAAATTAAACAAGGTAAACACAGTAAGCCAACTATTTTCTACTAGGACTTTATAGAAAACGCAAAGAACTGGTAGTGATCTGACATGATGGAGAGAGTTTAACTTCTCCCTGTGGTTTGTTTAGGATGGTTCCAGTTAATAAAAACTGTCTTGACTTAATTAATAATATTCCTTTTTATTTCTCAATCTTTTGCTGTTTAAAGGTGAATCTAACTCTGTGGTTTCTGAAGGCAGATGTTTTTAAATTTGTCAAGGATGCCCTGCATTTGAAAGATATTCCTAAGTAACGTATTGATCTCTTAGATAAGAATTCTATGATTGAAGTAGCTTAGCACATTTTGGTTTATAGCCAGATAAAAATAATAGATTTCTGTGAAATAATCCTTCTGTACGCTGTGGATATGTATTACACTTATTGGTTAATAAAAAGCTGGCAGACTGATAGCCAGGCAGAAAGTATAAATTGGACAGCTAGACACAGAGGACTCTGGGAGGGGGCAAGAGCAGAGTCAGTTACCAACCTCTCGATATAAGTCCGATAAGGTAACAAACCTTGAGACACATGGCAAAACAGATGAGAAATATGGGTTACTTTAAGCATAAAGGTTTAGCTAGTAACAAGCCTGAGGTATTAGGTAACCATTTAGAAATAATACTAAATCTCTGTAAGGTAATCTGGAAACAGCTGCTGGGATGAAGCAAACAGAGCAGTGTAGTATATTTATATAAATGCATATTCCAATGAGCCATCTGGAAATCTGCCTCAGCAGTGAGCATTATAGATAGTCTAGTGTACGTTAAATTTTGGAACCTAATGGTACTATAGAATTTGGTTTTCCTGGTAAGTCTAGGTTTGAATCTTTAAACACTTTTATGTTTGTGTACCATATAAGTTCCTCTGGAGCCACAAAAGGGTGTGTGATCCCATGGAACTGGACTTACAGTCTGTGCAGCAAATGGAACCTGGGTCTTCTGCCAAGGGGGCGGGGGGCATTTAACCACTGAACTCTCTCTCTCTTCAGCCCCAAACATTTGGATTTTTTTTTTTCATTTCCAGAAACATTGTGTGATGATTAAAAAAAATTCTTAACTTTTCAGTTGCCTTTTTTCCTGGAAAATATCAAAAACAAAAAACAACTACCTGCCTGAGAGCTGTTGTATTAATGGAGCTTTTGGGTTTTTTTTGTTTGTTTGTTTGTTTGTTTGTTTGTTTTGTCTCCCAAAGTAGCAGATTTCACATGGCTTGCTTAACCTGTTTAAATTTATTTCTTGATGACAAAATGTATTTTTTAATGATCTACCCTTGATGAGGATAGCCATTAGTACTACTTCCGAGTTTACAGAACTTCAGATAGGTTTCATACGCTCATGTCCTTGCTTTGATGTATTTGAACTACTACATGATACTACCTCAAATGTTGAACAGCCAGCAGTGATAGAGTACACAGTGTGTTTCATTATCACATTTCCATACATTTGTATCATTTTACTTTGCTTATTAATTTTCTTGCTATTTCAGAAAAGTTATTAATCTCCTTTTAGATCAGTGGTTCTCAACCTTCCTAATGCTGCAGCTCTAATGCGGTTCCTCATGTTGTGGTGAGCCCAGCCATAAAACTACTTTATTGCTACTTCATAACTAACTTTACTACTGTAATGAATCAGAATGTAAATATTTTGGAGAGAGGGGTTTGTCAAAGGCATTGTGACCCACAGGTTGAAAACTGCTGATTTAGATGTCAGCTGAGGTCACACAACTCATAATTAGTGTTGTGATCCACACTATAATCTTTGTACCAAGCTAAGTGCTGTTTTCTCCATATCATACCTGCTTTTTAACAGGGGGGGGGCGGGGGGGGGAGAGAGACAGGGAAAAGGGAGGGGGACAAAAGGAAGAAGGAAGGAATTGTGGGGGAAAGAAACCGAATACTTAGGCATTGTGAAGTTATTTCTTCAGTCAAGATAGAACCAAAACAAGATTAGGATAGTCTTAGGAGGTGACCTTATCCCACTTGAGAATAAAGCCAGACATGCCTATTCTAACATCAGGGTGGTTGATACCTGATGAGAGTTTTAGAAGGGTAAGGCAGATGTTTTACCTTTTTAATTTAATACTGTGTTGGTGTTTGTTAGTACAGGTCCCAAAAGTTGCTTCACTATTTTTAGGGCCATGAAATTTCCCAGCCACTACACTGATTTGATAACAGTAATCTTTTGCTGTGTCAGTGTGCTCAGGGAGCTCAGAGAACGTAACAGTGTTTAAAAAACTAATGCGAGGGTTCTTTAGTTTCTTCAAACCATATTTTATGACAAAATTAAGAGCTGTGTCTAAGCAATAAGGATATGTTTAAATTATTTCAATTCAAGGAAGAATTCCTTTCCATTTCAAGGGCATCGAATAAAGCCACACCTCAGCAACTGAGAGTGAAATGTTTTCATTTACTTAAGAAAAGTAAACTGTTTAATAAACTATAAACACATTTACAGAATTATCAGATCATTACAATAAAAAGCTAAATGGAAGTTTAATAGCATTTCTTAGTGATGTGTGTGTATAACTTGTTTTATTGAATTAATTTAAATTAAAATATAATTACATCATTTTCTACATTTTCTTCTACCCAACACATGTATACCTTCCCCTTCAAAGTCAGAGTCGCTATAATTTTTTTTCATGTGTACATGTGAGTAGATTTGTGAATATATTAATACAACGGGCTCAGTCTACCTGATCCTACTTGTGCTTAATAATCTCAGGAACACCTGATACTGGATAACCATTTGGAGGACTCTCCCCTGAACGTAATAGGGCAGGTACATAGTGTCAACCAGTTTCCAGGGCATGTGTATAATGTACTTTCTTATGAGGCAACCTGGAGTCCACCTGAGGGCGTAGCAGCAGGTTCTTTCCAGAGTTCCTGATCATACCAGACAATGAGGGGTGGCCATGCAATGGATCAGGATGCAGCTTGGGTGCTGGGAGGAGGGTCTCCCCATTTCGGAGTAAGCAAGTCTGCCATTTGCTTTTCACCCTACTTTCCCTTTGTTGCCTTGTCTTCTCACCCCCTTCCCTGGGGGGGCCAATAGGATCCTGGACATCAGCAACACCCGAAAATGACTATATTTCCTATTCAGCATCCCTTAGTTGCGTAATATTGTGTGGTTTTGTTTTTGTCTGAGGTGTGGGTCCCCTTCCATGTTAGCATGGATTCTGGTGTTGTCCTTGTTCAGATTTTTGTTTGTTTGGGTTTTGTTTGTTTGAGACAGTATCTTGTTACATGGCTCAGACCTGTCTTGAATTCATAGGCTCTCTCTAGTGATTGTCTTGCCTCCTTTGTGGCTGACATTACACTGTATATCACCAAACATGGCAGTGTTTTTATATGGGAAAATCCTCACAGCTGCCCTTTGCCCACCTCTATCAATGGCATGTTAGTAATCACAGATAGCATA